>CM060989.1:31022500-32222500 GCA_030765065.1 Deroplatys truncata | reverse complement strand
CATGGCGCACCATACACCAAGTTTTTCATCATGAAGGAGTACTTCATCAACAATATTAGGTTTGTCAGAGCTCCAATAACGATTATTTTGGTTACGCACACATCCATGAAGGTGGAACCAAGCCTTGTCCGTGAAAATCATTAAACATGGGTCTATTTCACCATTGTGTATACTATTGAGACTCCACTCACAAAATGTGCGCCTAATTACAGGATCACCTGGTTAAAGATCATGTGCCACAGTTATTTTATATGGTTTTAACTTCAGTAATTTGGTAGCTCTTCACGCAGAGCCATAAGAAATGCCTGCCTGTTGTGAAAGACGCTTAAGTGATTTTTGGGGAGAATTCTCCAAACGATGACTGATGTCTAATGTTTCTTCGGTAAGAACCGTACGCCGTCTTTTAGATTTCTTAGCCTGAACACTTCCTGTGACCTGAAATTTACTGTAAAGTTCTTGGATTGTTGTAACGGCCTGGAACTTTTACACCTGGAAATCTTTCTGCAAATCGTACTGAGTTAACACATAGGAATCATAAATAAATACACCTGTGCAGTAGAAAACCTATACTGAGTCATAATATACTTTGTGACTAAGTGCAGGACAAAATAATAAATAACTCGTAATAACTGAACTACATCACATCACCTTCAACTCAATACTGCACTTCACATTGCAGAGCAAAACCACATCAGCAGCGTGACCTTGTTTATAGCAGCAGTGCATTATCATGTTTCCACAATCTCAGTGGAAAAACACCGCGCAGCCGGTTCGTAGTTTCTTGGCTCTCCCGTTAGAATACACAACTAATGTCTGCTGCACCACTAAGGTGTGCAAGATGCATACTAAACTATTAGCGATTCTGTATTTGTTGATAGTAATTTTGATTTATCTGCTAGTTATTACATTATCAATACTTCAAACCCCGGAGGGATTTATAAATAATCTTGTGTAACATACACATCTATCGCTTCAAATAGGAGACAAGTCCCTATATCGCTGGCAGCGCACAACGCGCGATGTGAAGGAAATTGAAGCTCCAGTCAACTGACTAGCTGGAGGCATAGACACTAATGGCGCATATCAGCATGAGAAGCAATACTCAAACGAAGGGATTTATATCAACAACAACTGTTTAAAAAGCAAACTTGAGTTAAAAATGATGCAGCTATCTTCATCAGCAACTATGCACAAACACTAGGCCTTGAGTATCCATTCAGTGAAGTTAAATCCTTACATTGTCAAGACGTGACTGCAATCCGCAATTCAATAAAGCGAAGGGAATAGGTGAACTTGAAATAATCACATCAGAGAGGCTTGAGCTGATTTTATTTTTAATTTAGAAATTACAACTACGTTCTACTTTTTATCATTACACACCAAATAGTCAACAGGTGATTTATGAGTACGAGGGTGATACTGGAAATTTTTAGAATGCCATATTTTTAAAAACAAATAAAATGCGTTTATGTTTGACACGAATGTTTTGCGAGTTAACTGCCTTTTAGTTTGTTCGATTTCCTCTAATAATTTAAAGATTTTGTTTTCACTAAAAAAATGAATTTGATAACATTTCCGGGCTATGATTTTTTTACGATTTTAATCGCCATTAATGCCTAAACAACGAAGAACGGCTTAGAAATGCATTTGACGAAGAAACCCCATCTGAGGCAACAATTGATACATACAATTAAAAAGAGATCGGTTTTTTCTTAGTGATGAATTTTGTGAAGGACGCCCAAGAACTGCTGTTACTGATAAAAATATTGCCGCTGTTCGGGCAATGCTTGAAGAAGATCGACGGACATCTTATGAATTTATTCGGGCGACATTGAGTATTGGCATGAGTCAAATCCAAAACAACTTACATCACTAGTTAGACGTGAGAAAACTTTGTTGTGATGGATTACAATAAACTGACTCCCAGCCAAAAACAACGCATTGATTGGTGCAGAAAAACTCTGAAAAAATACCAAGGCGGCACTTCAAATTTGGTTTGGTAAATCCTTACTAGTGATGAATCTTGGATTTATTATGATCCCGAAAACAAAAGTCAACCGGTTCAATGGGTCTTGAATAGAACCCAAGCCTACAAAAGCCCGACGAATTCACAGTGCTGATAAGAAGATGGTTGCTATTTTGTTTTCTAAAACGGGTTTATTTACTTTCTCTACTACGTATAGTAAGTAGGGGAAGTATCGTATTCCACCCAAAAATTCGATACCGAGATTTCACCGGAAATACATGTTTTGAGAACCCTGAATCCAAAAAAGCACTTTTGGAAACATGTCTGTGTGTGTCTGTCTGTGAACAGCATAACTCGGAAACGAACAGTCGGATAAACACCAAACTTGGTATTTAGGTTCAGTATCTTCCAGATATGCGACACAAAGGTTTTCAAGAAAATATCCCCACCCCAGAATACCCTTTACATTGGAAGATTTTTCGAAAATTTTAATTTTCTCAAAAATGGCTAACGATTTTGATTAAAATATCATATGTTTAAGATATTTTCATGACAAATAAAATTTAAATCTTGAATTTTCTGGGAATGTCTCCAAAAGTATTCATTGTGAACGACTTTTGCATAACTGGTAAACCATAAGAGATAGACAAAATTTTACTACACAAAAAATGTAGATCGCGTTAAAATACACAATTTATGTCATATACATTTTTGTTGTTGAGTGAACCATTTTCGAGATATTGCTTGTTATTCCCTTAAATTTTTCAATACTTATTTTCTAAAATGGGAATTCGTTATTCATTTTTTGTCTTGGATAATATGCAAACAGTATTAATCTGTGGCAAAGGGAATGGTGCTGCACCTAGCAAGCAGCTATTAAGAGATATGTATGTGCTTAAAGCCTACTGTTTTTCTATATTGCCCTTGTAAATATATATTCCCCTTACACCTACAAGAAAATTAGCAATAAGATAGTCTGCAAATGTTTATCTCGATTAACATGAAGTAGATGGAGAATAAGCGTTTGTAAAAATAGTTTGTACAAGAATAGAGAAAGTCATGTGAGTGTAACACATCAGATTTTTTTTCTTCTATAGCATTAGAAGATAAACATACTGCTACTGCCAATTGGTACACAAATGTCTGTTTACTGCAAGTTTGGTAAAACAAAGTTCGTGAAAAACGCCCAAAAGGAAAAGAAAAGTTACATTATGACAACGCACCGTCGCAAACAACCAAACTAAGAATCTGGATGCCCTAAAGGTCAGCACCATAGACCCTCCACCATACAACCCTGACCTATCACCTTGTAATTTCTTTTGGTTTCGAAAAATTAAAGAAGAAAATGGTGAAATCATGTTTTCGTCATCAGATGAAGCAGTGGAACATTATAAAAGCCTGGTTTCTGAAGTGCTTCAGGAAGAGAGACATCATTGTTTTAAGGACTGGTTTCATGAATGCAAAAATGTATTGATGTTGAAGAGGAATATTTTGAAAAATAAAATTATATAACTTTTTTTAAAATTATTCCTTGTTTCATTTGCCTAAAGTTTTCAGCGTCGCCCTCGTAAATACCCTTTTCGACGCTTTTGTAGTGAAATGGTCAGCAGTGATAAGTTTGAATCCATGCTTGTACGGAATTTTTATTCAATTAGGATTATTCTCTACTTTCCATAGACTGAGAGCATGAGTGCGAATGTATAATTCAACATTAAATGAAAAGTGACTAATCCAATGTGTAATTGGACAACCTAATCGAGTGATGAAGATCAGCAGTTAACAGGTATGGACATCAATGTGGCTCTGTAGTTGAATACGACACAAGCAACCAAAACTCACAGCAATGATGAGTGATGAGTTGAAAGCAAGAGTAGGATTGTGAAAGACTGAAATGGATGCAAATGATTCAAAAGGACATTCGTGAAAGTAAATAATAACGAATATTCGAGGAAAACAAACAAAAATAAACCTCTGATCTTTGCTAATGGATATGAACCCGGAACCTCCCGAATACAAGCGCTACCAATCATTATTAATTACCCATCAAAAGTGATCCCGGAATCATATTTCCAAAGGTTAGAAGAGCTTTATATAGCACGATGTACGATAGTCACCTTCAAAGTGTGCCATTATCATCATCGCTGCCACACGTGGTAGCAACTTAGTAAGCACATTCTTGCCCTTCAGAGCCACCTGTGCGAAAGGTTTCAATTCCTTTAGGCACACTAGCGCCAGCGACGAGTCAAGGCAAGTCTACAAGGTTCATATACAGGGACGGCTATAAGTGAACGAAAGCTTACTGTGCGCCCATATGACACAAATGTTTCGCAGTGTCTATCATCCTGAGCAAGTCTCAGTCTTGGCTCCAATGAAGCGCTTTCAATGTTATTTCTATGTTTTATTTCACTGTTTTATGAGCTGAAAAGGCATTTTCACACATATGAACTGCCTAAAAGTGACAGCATTTGAAGCAAACGTTTGTGAACTTTAGGAAAACGCTGTTTGTTGTTAAGTTTCCACATTTTCACACATATGCACCGCCAAAAAGTGGCAGCATTTGAAGCGAAAGTTTGTAAACTTGAGGAAAACGCTGTTTTTGATAAGCGTTTCCACATTTTCACACATATGCATCGCCAAAAAGTGACAGCATTTGAAGCGAAAGTTTGTGAACTTGAGGAAAACGCTGTTTTAGATAACAGTTTCCACGTTTTTACACATATGCACCGCCAAAAAGTGACAGCATTTGAAGCGAAAGTTTGTGAACTTGAGGAAAACGCTGTTTTAGATAACAGTTTCCACATTTTCACACATATGCACCGCCAAAAAGTGACAGCATTTGAAGCGAAAGTTTGTGAACTTGAGGAAAACGCTGCTTTTGATAACAGTTTCCACATTTTCACACATATGCACCGCCAAAAAGTGACAGCATTTGAAGCGAAAGTTTGTGAACTTGAGGAAAACGCTGTTTTTGATGAGAGTTTCCACATTTTCACACATATGCACCGCCAAATAGTGATAGCATTTGAAGCGAAAGTTTGTGAACTTGAGGAAAACGCTGTTTTTGATAACAGTTTCCACATTTTCACACATATGCACCGCAAAAAAGTGACAGCATTTGAAGCAAAAGTTAATGAACTTTATGAAAACGCTATTTTTGATAAGAGCTTCCAAACAATCTCAGGAATATCCCAACATTTGGTCTAGAAGATTGGATCAGTGTGAAAAGCACAAATCTCCATTTGAAGGTCAGAAGGCACCTGACTCACATCCGTTACCATTGGATTACTGGAAAGAGCAAGTTTGCCTTCAGGTCGTCAAAGTCTCGGTATCTGTTCCTTGAACTCCTCCTTGACATCACTCATGACTTCCTGAAGCTTGCTAAAATTTACTCCTGTTCTTCAGAGAACTATTGGTAAGATGGGAACTGTGACGTATCATTTTCTTTGAACCTAATTTGCATGAAACTGAGTTTATTATGGAATCCTTCAATACGCCCATAGAGCTGGGAGATGTTTTGCTTCCACCTTGAGGTTTCAGGGGATGTTAAGACAGCCAAGAGGGAGATCATATAAATTGCTTATCTCACAATATATCTCAATATTCATGCCCGATATTTTCATTCGTGAGGAAGGTAGGAAAAATGGTTCAGAAAATTACCAGAACTATACCAGCGCTCTTCAAATTACAGTGAAATGTCACCATAATCAGTTTCCAAAGCGTTCAAGAATGCAACAAATGCTCTGTGTCTATGCTTTTTTACCTTTTCTTATTACATTTACAATATTTACATTTCTCTTGGTAATGTTACCGAGTTTTATAAGTTTTCAAAATGCCTCTTGGTGAACGATACAAAGTTAGCTATTTCTCTTGCACGGATGCGTTTTGATAATATGTATATATCAGGAATCGTAACAATCGATACCTAGCACTGCCAGAAATAACACTAAGGGCCGGTTTCACCAACCGATGTTAAAAATGCTCTAACATTTAATTTGTTAACACGGTGTGTTCAAAGATTAACACAAGGTTAAAACTTTTGCGTTCCATCAAGCTTTTACAGCAAATTATTAGCTAACATACTGTTAACGTCAAAGAGAACTGCGAACGCTAGCTTTGGAGAAGGCGGTGGCCGAACTACACTGCTTCTGAATGTGCTCCGATGCACTTTTGTCTACGTTTCGCTGCGCTCTCTGTGTCAATAGCAGACAACTATTTACATTCGTGGCAATTGCCATGTGATGTTCCGGATTACTTGAGGTTAGAATCGCGATGTCAACTGAAATAAGTGTTTCACCGTTTGAAACGCGTTAATTAACATCTGGTTAATAAGTATAGACGTATTATCAACTGCGAAAAATCTGATGGTCTTACTAACGGATAAAATTGCAGCCTGGGACGAAATTCCCGAGTAATTTAATTGGAATGAACGCGTTTCTCTTAAGCAAATGCGGAATTTTATTCTAACAAAGTGGAGCACCAGAAACGTTAGGTGCAAAGAGCGTGTAAGACGGTTTAAAACTGGTGGTGGACACTGCATCGAAACTAAAATGCACGAAAATGTGTTATCGCTGATTTAATAAGCAGACCCAGTTCCTTTGGAAACCTCCCGGACAAACCACAAACGGTAGCTTTGGAAATACCAACATTATCACCCACCAAGTAAATGAAAAATGTTAGTAGCATAAAATCGAAGTACCTAAGTAACGCTTGTAATTTAGGAGAAAGAGGCATGCTTCCATTGGTAGTACTCTAACCTCTCATATTTCCCATAAAACCATAGTCATGGCCCCTTGAACAATCTTACATTCCTTTAAAAATTCCTCCTTTTGCAGGGCTTCAAATTTATTATGACGTACAACTACTCTTCTATTAGGAATGTCATTAAAATGTCAGTTGTAGCAAACTCGCATCAACAGCTTGGTTTCCGGCAGCCATTTTCCAACTTCTAACCTTTGTTAAAACGCCTTAACACAGGGGTATCGCGATGTTAACTTAACACCGACTTTAACACATTGTTAAAGTTAACATTGTTTGATGAAACAGAATTTGTGTTAACTTCAGTGTTAAATCAGTTTAACATTGTGTTAAAATTTAACATCTGTTGGTGAAACCGGCCCTAAGATATGGATTTTTGTCGACATTTAAACAACACATTCAATGCTGAACGAACTATCCAGTTGAATTTGTAAGTTACCTACTACAGTATCATACACAACTATTAACATTTTCTTTCTATACATGAATAAGGATAAAAAAAAAAGTGATCTTCATTACTTTACCTCTGTCAAGAGCACCATTCACACTTTTCTAAGAAAACTTGCGTCTTTTTGCTGTGCAATCTTAAGTTGCTTTCACAAACATCAGTAACAGATGAATATGGTTGGTAACAATCAGATGAGTCATTCTTATTCAGTTGTTTCGCATGCCTGGCGATAGACGGTGCAAGAGTCTCTCTCTTTATATAATCATTTAGCATATAGTGTTAATGAACTCGATTTCATCCGCAGGAAACATAGCAAAACTTTCTTAAATAAGTTATTAGAAGGTTTTGACATAAGTAACACACATCATACCGTGATAAGCAAATCAGATTGTCTTATTTTGCCGTGCTTTCTGTTTCTTATTTGCTAAATATTCGCGGTTGTTTTATTTTACAACTACTTTCTATTCCATGGCATTCTCAACGAAAGTCAAAGCCTTCTTTGCAAGCATGCCCTTTGACGATTCCAGCATCCACAATATAATATCCAGGCATTGTAGTCCCTTAGTCATTTAGGAGTTGAAGTCAGAAGTTGTCTTATACAGAGAGAACCAAAAAACTACGAACCGGTTGCGCGATATTTTTTTCAGTCCGCGTCTTTGGCGCTCGTTGCTGTCTGTCGCTATCATAGAATGGCGCGGATGAAACCTACAACATTTTAAAAACTACTTTTAAAGGCTTTACTTACCAACTTTATGAAAGGAGATGCTGAAACTGGCCACTGTCGTCCATACATTTCTGGCACCTCTTTAGGAAACTATCCATCACTCGCCGTAGTTCACGTTGAGAAATGCTGGCAATTTCCTGGCGGATATTTTGTTTTAATTCTTCCAGGGTGTGTGGGTTTGTCTTGTACACTTTGTTTTAAGTTACCCCAGAGTTAGAAATCGCAGAGGGTACTAGGTCGAGGACCGAGGGGGCCACAAATCTCTACTAATAATTTGTCCTCAACCACTTCCAATTGTTCTCATCGAAATATTGGCTGTATGAGCTGTTGCAGAGTCTTGTTGAAAAAAGGCAAAATCACGCTTCCTCGCTGTTAATTCTCTAAAAAAGGGGGGGCAAAATTGTATTCACATATGTAGAACGGGCTTCAACTGTTGACTCGAAAAAAATTGGCTAGTGATGGATAGTTTCCTAAAGAGGTGCCAAAAATGTATAGACAACGACGGTGGTCAGTTTCAGCATCTCCTTTCATAAAGTTGGTAAGTAATGCCTTTAAAAGTAGTTTCAAAAAATGTTATATGGTTTCATCCGCGCCTTTCTATAACGGCAGACGGCAACGAGATCGAGGACGCGGACAGGAAAACCACCGCGTAGCCGGTTCGTAGTTTTTGGCTCTCTCTGTAGATACAAAGGGAATAGCGGTAGTCAAATGTTTTAAGAACTGGACGCTATATGCTGATCTTAAAATACATGCTCTTTGCGTGCAATAACGAGAAACAATGCATAGCGGAAGGACCTGAAAAGAATGGCAAAGTATTGAACAATTCGAACCATTAATAGCGGATATTTCGGAAATGACTGATGCAACAGAAAATTTATTTGAAATAAATGTGTGTTTTAGAGAGATTTACATTATTTTGTGTAGTACGTTTTCATCTCTTGGTTAACGTGTACCAGTTATACAAAACATCCATTTTGCTCGTGATGTAAACATCTTTAATATATGCTATTTTAATCAAAATCGTTGAAGCCATCTTTTAGAGAATAAAAGATTTCAAAAAATGTTCCATGTAAAGGGTAGTTTGGGGTGGGGAGATTTTCTTGAAAACCTTCGTGTCACATCCTTGGAAGGTACTTAACCTAAATACCAAGTTTGGTATTTATCTGAATTTTCACTTTTCACTCACACACACACACACACACACACACACACACGAACGTTTTTCTAAAACTGCTTCTTTTGGATTCAGGGGATCTAAAAACTTGTATTTCCGGCGAAATCTATACATTGAATTTTTGGGTGGAATGCAAATCCCTCCACCCACAAGGTATATGGCAGTGAAAGTAAAAACTAGAGGCTAGAGGGTGGACATTTTTCTTTAACCAGGATTATTGGCCATCCTCCGTGTATATGAATGTGTGTATGAATTAAGGACAATCTAAAGAACCCAATGATCAACTCAAACGGTTAATGAGGCAACCCCACTGGCATGAACAATTATGCAAAGGCAAAGCCGCCGTTATGTCCTAAGATGTTAAAGGCGGCATATAATTGGGGGGAGGGATTGCATAATGCATATGGTTTGAGTAAATACCACTACAACCCCAATGAAGAGTAGTGAATTATAATTTTAAATTTAATAAGGAAAACAAGTATAAGGAATTTGTTTTATTGTGAAGTTATTGAGTAGTAGATAATTAAGTAATTTAAAGTTAAAGCTAGATATAATAATAGCGAAAAGTGATAATGAAGTGAAGTAATGTGGTGAAATTATTTAAGATGGTAAATAAAGGAGATATAGTTGTAGAGAAGTATAAATTATATAAAATCTAAATAAAATAAACAACAGAAACATTCATTCATTATCTGTTTACCCTCCTCTTATGTAGGACTTACACCCCCCAGGACTTACAAGCGGGTGCCTGGGGTCAGAGGCCCGTCGAGGAGCAGACACTCATGGATCAGACAGAGCATCCAGGATGGGTGATCAGCCCGATGCCTGGTATGTGATGAAGTAGATGAAACGAAATGTTGGTGAAATGGATGAAAGGAAAGGTGAAATGAAGGTTGGTGGAATGAATGGAGGGGGAAACCGGAGAACCCGGAGAAAACCCGCCCAGACGCCGCTTCGTCCACCACAAATCCCACATGCAGGTCCCTGGTATTGAACCCGGGCCGCCTCGGTGGGAGGCGAGCGGTCTAACCACTCGACCACGGCGCCGCCAATAACAGAAACGGATAAATAAAAATGATAATTAAGTAATTTAAACAATTTAATGAAATCAAGTAAAAAAAATAGCATGATTAAATGGTTAAAGTTATAATAAGAGTGTAATACGTATAAGTTATTTGGCGGGATTATTAGAAAAGATTATTAAGTGAAATAAACATTGTAATTGTATTTAATACTTAAATAATACATAAATTAAATAAAACCATACAATAATAATAAAATAAGTAAATTAAACAATTTGAATGGGATTAAAAAGATTAATAGTAGCATCGTGATATAGTGTTGAATATTGTATAATAAGAAATAAAATTTTAATAGTAAAATTTTAAAGTAAAATAAATTTAATTAACACTAAAGTAATAAACTACACACTTAAGTGCAGAACTCATAAAGAAATATAAAAGGAGGAATATATTCTTACTGGATACCAGTACATTTTTTTACCGGATACCCGTAGATAATCGTAGATTTAGTATAAATACACTGCCGTTTGTGAAAATTGCAACACCAAGAAATAATTTCCCGAATAACTACAAACTTGGTGCAAGTGTAGAAGAGTGTGCAAGCAATAAGTGATTAGGTTTGCAGAGAGATGGGGTACACGTAGACCGAGCAGAGCTGTCAAACAAGGTGGAAACAATAAAGTGAGTGCCAGTATGCCTTGTCGACGTCAAAGGGACCCATATCGGCATGTGAGTGAGTTCGAACGGGGCAGAATGATTGGTCTTCGGGAAGCGGGTTTGTCATAGCGTGACATTTCGGTTCGTACAGGGCATGCTGCTACGACAGTGATGCATGTGTGGAAGCAGTGGATAGATGAAGGTCGTACGCAGCGAAGAGCGGGTACTGGACCACGGAACATGACCACAGCACGGGATGACCATCATCTTGTCCGCATGGCCATAACGGACCGTACAGCTTCATCCACAGTGTTGGCTCGACGGTGGAGCACTGCAACAGGTGTGAACTTGTCTGCATCAACGGTTCGTCGCCGTCTGCTGCAGGTTGGACTGGTTGCATGCATGCCACTACGTCGGCTTCCATTGTCCAGAAACCACAAGCTCCTCCGACTGCAATAGGCACGTGAACATCGTCACTGGGGTGCTGAGTGGCAAAATGTAGTCTTTTCGGACGAGTCCCGCTTCAACGTGTCCTACAGTGATGGCCGCATACGTGTCCGGCGGTACCGTGGTGAGCGCAACCTGGAGGGCTGCATTGTTGAGCGACATAGCGGACAAACACCAGGTGTGATGGTTTGGGGCGCCATTGGTTACAACCGATCTCGCCTCCTACGAATTGAGTGCACTAACAGCAACCGGTAACTAACGGTGGTTGTAGAGCCTGAGGTACTCCCCCTGCTTCAGGCATCTCCACAGGCCACATTTCCACAGGACAATGCCCGGCCACATATTGCGAGGAATATACAAGCCTTCGAAGAGCGACAGGTACCATTGCTTCCCTGGCCTGCACGTTCGCCTGACATGTCGCCCATCGAACATGTCTGGGATATGGTTTGTCGGTACCTGGTGCGTCACAGTCCTCCAGAAACCAGAGTCACGGATTTGTGGGCTCGAATACAAACTGCGTGGAGGGAAATCTCTCAGGAACTTATTCAGAACGCTTTTGATTCAATACCACGGCGTATAGCAGCACATGGAGGCCACACCAAATACTGAATATTAGGTCTCAAAGGTCATGTATAGATTTGATAAGATTATCATTTGTTACTTGTCTTGTACCTAACCTGTGGTATTAAATTCATTGAATTGATGCAATTTTCACAAACGGCGGTGTAGTTTAGTAAGGGGTAGTAGCTGGTTTCCAGTTACTTATTACTTTCTCTACTACGTAGAGTAGGTAGGGGAAGTATTGTATTCCACCCAAAAATTCGATACCGAGATTTCACCGGAAATATATGTTTTGAGGCCCCTGAATCCAAAAAAACAGCATTTTTGGAAACATGTCCGTGTGTGTGTGTGTGTGTGTGTGTGTGTGTGTGTGTGAACAGCATAACTCAGAAACGAACAGTAGGATTAACACCAAACTTTAGGTTTAGTATCTTCCAGAGATACGACACGAAGATTTTCAAGAAAATCCCCCCACCACAGAGTACCCTTTACTTTCTCAAAAATGGCTCTAACGATTTAGATTAAAATATCATATGTTTAAGATATTTTCATGACAAATAAAATGTATATCTTGAATTTCCTAGGAATGTCTCCAAAAGTATTCTTCATTGTAAACGATTTTTGGTAAACTGGTAAACCATAGGAGATAGACAAAATGTTACTACACAAAAAATGTAGATCGCGTTAAAATACACAATTTATGTCATATACATTTTTGTTGTTGAGTGAACCATTTTCGAGATATTGCTTGTTATTCCCTTAAATTTTTCATTAATTTTCTCAAATGGGAATTCGTTATTCATTTTTTTGTCTTGGATATGCAAAGAGTATTAATCTGTGGCAAAGGGAATGGTGCTGCACCTAGCAACCAGCTATTAAGAGATATGTATGTGCTTAAAGGCTACTGTATTTCTATATTGCCCTTGTAAATATATATTCCCCTTACATCTACACATGTTTATGTCGATTAACATGAAGTAGATGGAGAATAGCGTTTGTAAAAATAGTTTGTACACGAGTAGAGAAAGTCATGTGAGTATAACACATCAGATTTTTTTGTCTTGGATATGCAAAGAGTATTAATCTGTGGCAAAGAGAATGGTGCTGCACCTATCAACCAGCTATTAAGAGGTATGCATATGCTGAAAGGCTACTGTATTTCTATATTGCCCTTGCAAATACAAAACAAGGGGAACATAGTACGCCTTAAGCGATAGTCAAATATTTTTAGAACTGGTCACTATGTGTAAAATGTAATTCTCTTTGCATGTCAAAAGATCGTTTCTGCAAATGTTTATCTCGATTAATATGAAATAGGTGGAGAGTAAGAGTTTGTAAAAATAGTTTGTACAAGAGTAGAGAAAGTCATGTGAGTGTAACACATCAGAATTTTTTTGCTGGCTTGCAGCAGATAGAAATTAGTTGAAATATGGGTACTTATTTAGGTATTAATAATTTTCCTTTTATTTTGCTTTTATAAGTTTGTTTTGCTTTTATTCAGTTAGAAGTGAAATCTGTAAAATGATAATGTATTAGTTGTTTTTTGGTAAACGTGGAATAAAGGCTAAAGGTTTGCAATGCACGTCCCGGTGTAGGAAACCAGGCGCCGGGACGGAGTATTTCAGATTCGTTTATTTATTTATTTGTAATGGGTAGCTGGACAACTTCTTAGTTTCAAGTCCAGTGACGGAATCTGCGTCCTATAATCTGGATATTTCGTTTGGAAAATTTTTGCGAAGGCCATTTATTAGGACTCTAATTACACAAGTTGGCAACCCTGCTAATGTTATCTCCCTTTGGCCACCTGTGCTCTTGTGACGAAATGGGCTAGTTGTTGCCTAATTCCATAATTCCTGACGAGGATGGGGAATGCATTCTAGGACAAGTCATTCAACTTGTAACTGTTTATGAACTTTCATTTACGATTCATAAAACATGCCTGCTGAACAATAATGTTATTCATGAATGAAAGCATTATACAAATACTGGCTAAAGTGTAAGTAACCAAAGGCCTTCAACTATACAAGAAAAGCATCACAATTCATCCTTGTTACATTCACGTGAATTTCTCTACCCAATCGTTTGTTTATATACCTTCTACAAGCTATTTTTATGAAAATATATTTTTATCCACTTCATGTTAATCGAGATAAACCTTTGCAGGAATACTTTCATTACACGTTTAACTTAAGGTACAAGGTGGACAGAATAAATAGAATTGATGTTTAAAAGCAGGTCTCTATATACTGGCCTTAAAATTCGCCATTCTTTCCATACCACGAGAAACAAATGAATATCGACAACAAACTCAAACCAATAATAACGGATATCTCGAAAATAGCCGATGCTACAAAAAGGGTTATTTCAAACAAAGTGTGTGTTTTAAGGAGCTCTATACATTTTTTGTCTATCTCTTGTGGTTTACCAGTTATACACAATTATAAAATAATTCCTTCCGAATGATGACTTCAGGCTTTTCCCAGAAAATTCAAAATATGTATGTATTTTATTTCGCATGTATATATTGTAGCGTACGTGCGTGCATTGTCGCGTCGGACACATTATTGCTGCGTAGAATGATATTGTTGAACTAATTATTTCGTTTGCGAGTTAAATTCTTGTCCGGCGCGGCATTTACCTCTACCTTCCTAGTCGGGAGAGGGTGAAAGTAATTTGAGGGACGAGCCTCTTTGTTTGATAGCGTGGGTCTGTGAGTAGCATCAGTTTAGTGGATATCTTCAGTGTGTGTGGTTGTATGTAGGAATGCGTGTTGCTGTGTGTCTGCGTGGGGCATCTCCCCCCCAATGTTTGTAATCTTTTGGAAATTATGTAGCTGCAGCAAGGTAACTTTATAATAAATCAGAGTTAAATGTGAATTTATATGTTGTCGCAGTTCTCATGGCTCTTGCTTTATTATTTTAAATTTGGGTTCATTGTCCTCCGGCTAGCTATTATAACTCAGTCGAGCAAGTATCTCTAAGCAGGGCGTGTAAACGGAAAGGAGTTGTTGCTAAAAGATAACACTGATAAAAAAGTTGTTTCTACACTTTTATTGCCGTCACAATTAATAATTCACATATTTAATCTTTATACACGCCTGACTGAAACTGTGATATTTCCAAATGTAACTACAGTCGTTATAGTTGCCGCGCACCAATTACTTCGCGTACTTTACATTTTTGTTACTAATTCTGCGACGTGCATCTCGTGAGAGACTTCCGAACTGTGCGAAACTTGCTTATGGCTCGAGAATATATACTCCTTCACCCCGAATTGCCTAACCATTATAATAGAGCTGCTATTGGTTACCAAATCGCGCCCACTTTAGCGTCTGTTTTGTCAGCCAATCACTACTACTAACATATATACTCTAGGGAAGATATTCCCTCCATTTCTAAAAAGGGCACGCTACCCTGACGTCATTTGTTTATCTCTTCTTAGTGATAACAACTCACCCCTCGGTTTATTATAACCCACTTCTATTGTCAGCTTCAGTGAGGCCGTGTAAACTTATTTCTTAACAATACTTATGGCTAACAATCATCTAAAATCCTAAACACACAATAATATTAATTTACACTACAATCACTTTGGCATTCACAGCATGTTATGATATAAAATACTGCCTCAATGTATATTACAAATACCCCACGCCTGCTTTAGCTTTGTGCAGCAAGTTCCTGGTATGTCTCGTTTGCCTCTGTAGCTACGACCCCCAATGTTTATGCCGGGGTAACTACATTTAATATTTTAGCTGCAAAACCTTTTGGCCTCACCCCGGTGTATAATATCTTATCTATGCCGTATTTTAATCAAGATTAAGAGACATTTTGAAAAAATAAAAAAAATATCAACATTTATTCCCATGTCAAGGGTAGTTTGAGGGCGGGGGGATTTTCTTGAAAACCTCGTGTCGCATCTTTGGAAGATACTGAATTTAAATACTAAGGTTGGTGTTTATCGGACATTTCGTGCTAGAGTTATGCTGTTAACGGCACATCTTTTTCTAAAATGCTTTTTTACTTTCTCTACTACGTATAGTAAGTAGGGGAAGTATTGCATTCCACCCAAAAATTCGATACCGAGATTTCACCGGAAATACATGTTTTGAGACGTCCTGAATCCAAAAAAAGCATTTTTGGAAACATGTCCGTGTGTGTGTCTGTGTGTGTGTGTGTGTCTGTGTGTGTGTGTGTGTCTGTGAACAGCATAACTCAAAAACGAACAGTCGGATAAGCACCAAACTTGGTATTTAGGTTCAGTATCTTCCAGAGATGCGACACGAAGGTTTTCAAGAAAATCCCCCCACCCCAGACTACCCTTTACATGGAACATTTTTCGAAAATTTTAATTTTCTCAAAAATGGCTCTAACGATTTTGTTTAAAATATCATATGTTTAAGATAATGCCATGAGAAATGAAATGTATATCTCGAATTTTCTGGGAATGTCTCCAAAAGTATTCTTCATTGTGAACGACTTTTGCATAACTGGTAAACCATAAGAGATAGACAAAATTTTACTACACAAAAAATGTTGATCTCGTTAAAATACACAACTTATGTTATATACATTTCTTTTGTTGAGTGAACCGTTTTCGAGATATTGCTTGTTATTCCCTTAAATTTTCCAATACTTATACTTTTTCTCAAATTCGTTATTCATTTTTTTATGTCCTGGACTTGCAAAGAGAATGGAATTCGACACATAGCAACCAGCGTTAAAATATTTGACCATCGCTTAAAAGCTACCATATTCCCCTTGCATCTACAAGAAAATTAGCAATAAGATTGACATCTCGATATCTCGATTAACATAAAGCATATGGAGAATAGGCGTTTGTAAAAATAGATTGTACAAGAGTAGAGAAAGTCATGTGAGTGTAACACATCAGATTTTTTTATGTCCTGGACATGCAAAGAGAATGGAATGCGCCACATAGCAACCAGCGCTAAAATATTTGACTATCGCTTAAAAGCTACCCTATTTCCCTTGCATCTACAACAAAATTAGCAATAAGATTGACATCTCGATAAACATGAAGCATATGGAGAATAGGCGTTTGTAAAATTAGATTGTAGAAGAGTAGGGAAAGTCATGTGAGTGTAACACATCAGATTTTTATTATTCAGGGCGGGCACAAAACATGTATTTCCAGTGAAATCTCGACATCAAATTTTTGGGTGGGACACAATACTTTATCCACCTACGTAGGTAAGTGGCAGAGAGAAAAAGAGAAAGGAAGGAAGAAAGAAAAAGAAAATATAGAACTAACTTACTAAGAAATTACAGTTCATTTTATCTGCGTCTGGTTATTCACGTGATTACAATACATACTCTTTGTAGTCCTACGGTCAGTTAACTAGTTTCTAGACCCCGGATTCTCAAGTTCGATTCTCAGCTGCGTTTGGGGAATTTTCTTCAAAGAATAAACACCAGCCCATTTAAACGCTTGTAAACTTCGAACAATTATTATTATTATTAATTAATTATTATTATACTAAATTTTATCGTGGTTTAGCGTAGAAGTAGCAGTGCCGCAAGGACACTAGTACATCTTTGAAACGATGTTCACTAATACGTCGCATTGCCACTTTTAATACGTATGTCGTCGCTCGGGAAGTAAAACAGCGTGTCCAAAAGAGGGTTGGGACAAAAGTATCAACTCTGACATAACACATTGCGTTTGTTTTGATTTGGAGGCACGCGCTGACCAAAACCTGCATTCACCCTTATTGTGCGCAGGCTATTGTATGTTTGCCTCGCGTAGTTGAGTCAATTTTGAAGCTCATTCACCTGCATGCGATAATCTGCATTGCTGTAAATCCTCTATGGAACAGTTGTATTTGCCTCGGCTATAATCGGTCTACAGCTTGTCTCAACCTTAAAGACAGTGTGGAGATAATTTAAGGCATACATTAGTTTCGTCCTTTCCTACTCTCGTGCTGTCCTCAAGTTGATAATATGGTGCAAATATTCATTTGTTATAATTTTCAGCTATGAAGACTATCATTTTTAGAGCCTTAATAGATTTCTGTGGGCACAAATTTCTAAACAAAACGAGTTTTTCAGTAAAAAGTCGGATATTTGCTATTTCTATGCTCATCACGCAGCAACTAATAAACTAAAGGGTAGAACGCAACAATATTTTTTTATCGTAGCCAGAGTAAAATAGTGCTGATACCTGCCAAGTTTGAATTCTCTATCTTTAATGAGATGAGCGTTCTAATTTCTTAAATTGAATATTTTTGGAAAAGTTAATCAGCGAGAAACCTTTCTGTTATTGCGTTTACAACGAGGACCAAGCGAGTGAAAATGTTGAGGAGGGTTAGAGACAGTTTTTTTTTAAAGAAGTCGCAATCCTGTAAGCTCTTGCATTTATAAAGCATGACAAACAATCATCTATCTATTCAGTTAACAGTTGCGAGGCAGAAGGCAGTAAAGGTTTACATAAGTTGTAAGGAAGTGTGTGGAACACTGTGAAGTGTTATGTGGGCTGTTTATTTAACATTTTACGTAAATATTTATAGTTATGGAGGGAGAAGCTAGGAAGAGACGAAATGTTGGTACACTACAGGGTTATTCAAAAAGAAGGAACATATTTTAAATTTTTAATGAACGACAACAGATAGCAACACATACGGCACATCATTGAATAGAGGAAAGTTCAAATTTTTAAGCCGCCACTCATTAGTTCCATTCAGTGCCTACAGCGGCGCTGCGTTTGTTTGCGAGGAAATGGCAACGCCACAGGAAAAGTTGTTTTGTGTGCTGCAGTATGCAAAGAGTGAATCCAATGTTTCATTGCAGCGTACATTTCGTTGCAAGCCTAACAACGGGCTACCTCGTCATAAAGATTTACAACTGATACAATAAATTCGTAGATGCCAACGGAAAAGCACTGGTCGTCCTCGCATAACAAATGATGCTCGTTTTGAACACACAAAATAAAATTTTGAACTTTCCTCTATTCAGTGATGTATCGCAAGTGTTGCGATCTATTGTTCATTAGAAATAAGTATTTAAAGCCTGTTCCTTCTTTCTTAATAATCCTGTAAATAGTAACGCAAATTAATAGTGAATGTGTTAGATTATTCAAGTAAAATTAGTGTTAGTAACGCAGTAAAAGAAACGGCTAAGGCTACCGGGCATTTAGAAACAGTAGTGAATAGGATAAAAAAAAGGAACAAATGAAACGAATCTAAGGACGCCATCAAAAAAGGGTTAATGCAATATGATGTAATAGCACCAAGCGGCGCATCGTTCATTATTTACTGTTTGGAAACATTTTATCCACGTTTAATGTAATTTTATCAAGGGTAAACAGTAATGATACCCTTACAAATTATAGCTTTTATAATTTTATATCTCCATATTTCTATGATAATATACACTTTACACTTCTAAAATGGAATTTCGACTAGAAATACAAAGAGGCGACATAGATTGTAAATGAAAATTAAATGTCTTGCATTAACCTTAAACAGCAATGCAAATGTTTCAATATTTGGTGATGTATCATTCATAAGATGGCACTAAACTGGCAGTCCGATGCAGCTGGGTGCCAAAATTGCGGGCGTACGTATAGTACACTTGGCAACAGTGCGCCCCCATTTAACCTGTACTGTCTATTAAGCCTGAGACGCGCTATAGAACGATTCTGTTTTGCTATCTTACAATAACCGCCTCTAATAAGTACAGCACCGTAATTTTGTAATCAATGCTCAGCCCGAATTAGTTTCAGGGAGAGAAAAGTATATACATGTTTTTATTGATTACTCTGCATCCTGCAATACTCTCATATGTTTTGGGCTCGTGGGTTCTGAAAGGAATGTCTGCAACACTCATATAAGCATAGAGATATACAGAGAGAGCCAAAAGACAACGAACCGACTTACTTAACAACTTTATGAAAGTGTTTGAAGACAGAAGTATTAGTGGAGATTTGTGGCCCCCTCGGTCCCCCGACCTAACCCCCTGCGATTTCTATCTCTGGGGTAACTTAAAAAAAAAGTGTACAAGACAAACCCACACACCCTGGAAGAATTGAAACAAAATATCCGCCAGGAAATTGCCAGCATTTCTCTAAGTGAACTACGGCGAGTGATGGATAGTTTCCTAAAGAGTTACAAAAACGTATGGACAACGACGGTGGCCAATTTCAGCTTCTTCTTTCATTAAGTTGGTAAGTAAAGCCTTTAAAAGTACTTTTAAAAATGTATGGTCTCATCCGCGCCTTTCTATGATAGCGGCAGACGGCAACGAGCGCCGTGGACGCGGACAGGAAGAAACACCGTGCAGCCGTTTCGTAGTATTTTGGCTATCCCTGCACTTCGTTGATTTTTTTCTTCAAATCCGTAATTCTCTAATATGTCTTAATTAAAGATGTATATGCTAGTGTATGGGGGTGGGTAGTTGGACTTGATTTTAGACTGTCATGTACGAGTATGTATAGGTATATGACTTGGCACGCGTGCTCAGGGTTATGCTCGGCGGCAGCCCTGAATTATTTATAATAATGAATTGGTTATTCAATAACCAGGGCCGGCTATTTTTGGAGATCGCGATAATTACGTACTGTATGCAATTATTTTTGCTAACATTCACGAATTATGATAGGTATTATATACATAATACGAACCGCTAAAAGGGGTGTTGAAAGGGAGAATTTATCACCTTATCGAATTAAAGGGGATTTCATATTCTACCCTTTTCCTGTATTAATATTATTGCCTGTTAGTAATATATTTTTGAACCAGTTTGACTCTGGTTGCAGTTATCAACTTGGATTTACTACGCTTTCTTCAATAAATATGTAAATTTATTATATACCTACAGTGTTTCATTTAACTTAAATGTTACTATTGACTTACTACACCATACTTTTATATTCCAAATTTCAGATTCTTCTCAGCATCCTCAAACTGGAGCTTTACACACGTTTCGTTATTTCTTTCGAGCATTCCAAGGCGCCTATCTGTAATAATTTCTGCCACAATTTTATTTAGAAAAAGGAAAACGTAATTCAGTCCAACACTGGATCTAAAATATTTCATAAATCTACGTAAATTGTAATAACCAAGTTAAAAAAGATAACATTTCATTGTACTGTAGGATTTACAGCAATTGAGTTAAGTCTTGTTTCTGTATTCCCTATTGCACTTTTGTCCTGCGCTGTGGGCTAGAGAGTGGCGCTCTGGTTCCCGGCTCCGGAATGTGCCCGGATTCGATCCCACTCATGGGGATGCAGCTTTTAGTCCCGGGTATAGGACCAGTGCACATTCACCATCGTGAGGAAAGAAGATAGGCAGCGGTCCTGACCTCGTGAGCCAATTTTCCGGCTGGGGGATGCGTGATGCTGGCCATATCACCTCCCGGGTCGGTTGGATGAAGCATGAGGGCATGAGGCCGGCATCGGGTTGGCAGGCCCAGGCCTTTCACGGGTTGTAGCGCCACAGTATTTATTTATAATAAATCCTGTTGGTTAAGTCTCCTTTTGCTGTTTTCAGTTCCACTATCCTGTACCATTTGTTTGGATGGAAATGTGTTACTATTGCATCAGAGAACGTAGTGGCAAGAAAATAATCAGAATCAGCAAACCTAAAAGACATAACATTTGCAAACCATTCTGGACGAATCTCTAAGAGCCAGTTTTCTGCACTTTCGTCTTGTTCTGCAGTTAAAAATACTCCCTCTGAAACTTCTATCTAACATGTTAGCAAGACAGTGAAAGGGTTCTAGTGCTTGTTCCTTTCGTTTCTCTATTGTGTTCTTATAAGGTAACATGTCAGGATATTCTAAACGTTCGATCCATAGTTCCAAGCTTGTGCAATATTTGCGCTTGTCTGTTGAAGAAGGTCCAGACTCAACAAACCTCTGACAGTTGTCGAAGTTGAGTGGCATCCTTATAAATTATAACATTATCCAACATTTCACTAATGTTAGCGGAAACTCCTTCCGAGTGCTTTGTAACAATATCTGCATATTTAGAATAATTATAACGTGGATCCAATGCTACAAGATGATTTATGAAGAACTGACACATTTCTTTCTTTAATTATTTGCTCAGTACCCCAATTTAAACACCAAATTAAGCAGAAGTTCTGGAGTTTCGATTGCCTGTCACTAGATGCGCAGATGTTCATGTTTTATTCGTAATTGTTAGTTTTATTGTCGCAAACTGTTTTTGACATTTTGTTCTAGTCAACGTGAAAATGGAGTACACATTAAATGAACGACTCTTCCTTGTAAAGCAATACTGGATTACGAATTCAATTACAGCTACTCAAAGGCCATACCAGAGAGAATTTGGTGTTTGGAATCCTCTCCAAAGAAACACAATACTGGGACTGGTAAACAAATTGGAAACAACTGGATCTCTGGTGAGTGAAAAAGGCAAAACTGGCTTCCCACGGTTATTGTTGACGTAAGAGCACGACTGGATCAGTCACCCAAAAATCATTCAGACGTTTGTCGCAGGAAACAGGGTACAACTGCTCAATGTGTCAGAGAGCTGTGAAAAGTGCAGGCCTAAAGCCGTATAGGATTACGGTTGTCCATCAGTTACAGGAACCAGATAAGGATAGACGACTGAATTATTGTCGTTGGTTTCAGGCGTTCATTGTTCAAAATCCTGCCATATTGTCCATCATATGGTTCACAGATGAAGCATGGTTCCATTTATCTGACTATGTGAACTCAAAAAACTCACGCTAATGGGTCAGTGAAAATCCACATGGTATTCATGTAGCATCTATGCACCCGGTTAAAAACAGAGTTTGGTGCGCAATATCCGCACAGAGAATAGTGGGACCACTTTTTTTGAAAACAATGTGAACATTGCAAGTACCGACGGATTTCATGGAGTTTGCTGAGCAAATAGACGATGTAGAGTTGAGTCAAGCATATTTTCAGCAGGACGGCGCTACATGCCATACATCAAATGAATCCATGGCACTAATTGCAAGTTTCTTTGACGACCGGATAATTTCCAAGAACCTGTGGCCACCGAGATCTCCGGATTTGACATCGCCAGACTTCTTTCTATGGGGTTACTTAAAAGACGGGGTTTATGCCACACGTCCCCAGACATTGGACGATCTGAAGCACAACATTACACAGGAGATTGACAACAGAGCCCTCCAACGAGTGGCCAGTAACATGGAACGACGTGTTGAGTTGTGCCTTATGTAGGATGGACTACATTTACATTTGCTATAGAGGTAAATAATCTCTCAAAATTCCTCTGCCTTTCAGGTAAAATAAGTTGTCGCTAGCATAACTCGTTTTGAAACAATTAAATAAATAAATGTGTCAGTTCTTCATAAATCACCCTGTAGAACAAAGCACGAATTTTCACAACTACTCTCTTTACAACCTTGTGCTTAAACAAAGAATTGTGATAATTATGCAAGCCAGTGATGCCAACACAACCATCTGAAATATAGCTTATGCATAACTGGTAAGTAGCCAAAACAGCATGTTACCATTTAAAGTAGTATTGTTTACATAGCTAAAGCCTTTTAAAAATAATTAAAAATCCCTATCTCTGTAATGTAAAATTGCATTATTTTCTATGGCCAAATGAAAGCTCAAACAGCTAGATTTAACTATGAACTAGCTAAAGTGGAACACTGGTTCTGACTGCCAACATAAGAATATTTAGTTTACCAGTTTTTGCCTGCTTATTTTTTACTAATGAAGTAGTTATAAGAATGCGTTAGTGCTCTGAATAGATTAAAATATACTATAATTTAACTATTTCAATACAAAAAAATCCCAATAAAATTCAACTTAACACACCGGGTTAGGTTCTTTTTTTAAAAATACCCGGATTTTTCTCAACCCTGTTTTGCATGGACACAAGAGAGGATAAAAATAAAGGGAATTTTCTCTTAAGAAAAGTAAAAGTATTTGAAAATTCAAATCAATAACAAAGAATATCTCCAAATTGTAACAAAAAAAATATTATGTTGTGCTACACTCACATGACTTTCTCTACTCTTGTACAAACTATTTTTACAAACGCTTATTCTCCATCTACTTTATGTTAATCGAGATAAACATTTGCAGACTCTATCTCATTGCTAATTTTCTTGTAGATGTAAGGGGAATATATATTACAAGGGCAATATAGAAATACAGTAGCCTTTAAGCAAATACATATATCTTAATAGCTGGTTGCTAGGTGCAGCACCATTCTCTTTGCCACAGATTAATACTCTTTGCATATCCAAGACAAAAAAAATGAATAACGATTTCCCATTTGAGAAAATAAGTATTGAAAAATTTAAGGGAATAACAATCAATATCTCGAAAATGGTTCACTCAACAACAAAAATGTATATGACATAAATTGTGTATTTTAACGCGCTCTACATTTTTTGTGTAGTAAAATTTTGTCTATCTTTTATGGTTTACCAGTTATGCAAAAATCGTTCACAATGAAGAATACTTTTGGAGACATTCCCAGAAAATTCGAGATATACATTTCATTTGTCATGAAAATATCTTAAACATATGATATTTTAATCAAAGTCGTTAGAGCCAGTTTTGAGAAAATTAAAATTTTTGAAAAAAAATTTCATGTAAAGGGTTCGTTTTTGAGTTATGCTGTTCACAGACAGACATACACACGGACATGTTTCCAAAAATGCTTTTTTTGGATTCAGGGTGTCTCAAAACATGTATTTCCGGTGAAATCTCGGTATCGAATTTTTGGGTGGAATACAATACTTCCCCTACTTACTATACGTAGTAGAGAAAGTGTAAAAAAAAAAAAAAAAAAAAAAAAAAAAAAAAAAAAAAGTATATGAAATAAACTGCACTTAAATGAAATCTACAATTTTTATGTAGTAAAATTTCGTCTATCTCTTACGGTTAACCATTTATGCAAAAAGTCATTGAGAATGAAGAGGACTTCAGAGGCTATTCCCAGAAAGTTTAAGCCATAAATTTATTTGTCATGAAAATATCTTAAACATACTGTAGTATTTTAATCAACATCGTCAGAGCCAATTTTGATGAATAAAAATTTTCCTAACTTTTCCATGTAAAGGGTAGTTTGGAGTGGGGGGATTTTCTTGAAAATCTTCGTATCGCATTCATGAAGATGAAATTCGCAGAGTATATGCAGGTACTATGCTCTCTGAGCTACGGGACGGGATTTTTCTCCTTTTGTTTGGAATGGTTCTTCACTTGTTTGTCTCCGACTGCATGCTGTAATTACACGTGGCCAAGGAAGCAACTATTACTGCTTTACTATCCAAGCAAGAGTACGCCGTCCTAACATCCAGCGGGACACATGCCCGTAGATTGCAAAAGAAGATTGTGAGACTCGCGGACAGTGACCCGTCCTTCCTAAACCAGCCGAGAGAGGGGAGCAGGTCTGTGCCCCTTTACGAAAATCAATAGGGCGGCAACATTTGTACTCTTGGCGCCCACACTTCCAACTCGGCAACTTTTCGTTTTTCTGCTAACATACAATTCATCGTCTCTCTGCACCTTCGGTAGGTAAGACCAGAGAAACACTGTACCGTAAACTATCGACTCAACATCCAAATTAATTAAATCGCGAATCTTACGATAATAATCGCCTTTTAGCCAATGTACCGTCTCGTCGATAGCTTACTCACCAATCAGAATCGAAGTTAAGCGATAGTTTTAAAGCATGGCGCTCAAAAACTAATAACTGAAAGTTGCTTTTTTCTCCTACATTAATTTTTTATTCCTATAATCAGTGCTTCGATTCGACTAGAGCTTATTCTCATACATTTTCCTGTTCACTTGGTGCAAACTAAAAATGGCGACATTTGGTGATCTGGGAATTCCAAAATACAAACCAAGCGACACAAGATCTTACGCCACAAATACAACAACAAAAAAAAAAAGGTAATATAGGATTAATTTTCAGAATACTTCAGTGATTATTAAATTATTTATAACTAATGCATTTTTAGTTTGTTTTTACTTGCGATGTGGAATTAAGTTTTGCAGTATGTTTTATGTCCTGTGCTTGTATAGAAATAATTGCATATTTCTCATTTTTCTATGCATCGAGCATATAATACACGAATTTTTAGATTTTTAATTTTAAAATTAATATTTAAACACATACGTAATAAAATATAGCCGACGTAGTCTAACTCAAGTCACTAAAAACAAAGATGGATGAAGCCGCATGTCAGGGCGGCCAACGATCTAACTTGAGTCACTAGATACATAACCAGAGAAATCACCAGACAACTTATTTATAAAAGAGACACTATTTCGGTCTTCTGCTAGTATCATGAGTCACTGTCATATATACTGCCCTGTAATATTCTTTTCTTCGGTAAAAAGGTCTGGCCATCAACTTCCTTTTCCGCCATAATCGCTGATTACCTATAACCTGGATGCACTTTAAATGTTAAATTAAGCACTTAACTGTCATATTACATGTGTATGTTATTAAACGTTGTAAATTACTGTACTGTAATACCAGTATGAAGAACAACTTATAGTTACGTTTTAATATGATTTCGGTGTACTTATCTAAACCAAAATAATTTCCTGTTTTCTTTTACGCACTTCTTCCTCTTAAACGAGCGGGATAGTTCAGGCGACGTCTGTGGCCCGCATTCGGGAGGTCCCGGGACCGATCCCCGGCGATCGCCCAATCTGGCCCATTGGTTTTCTGTGGTTTCCCCGGGTCGACAGGCGAATGATGGGGTAGTTCATTTTCTACCACGACTCTCCTGCCCCTCATTTACTGTACGCATCATCTTCCTTTCATCTGTTTCAGGGTTGTAGGAGCAGGCGACAGTGTTCGGCGGTGGCTTGCGCTCTGTAAAGATTTCTTCCCTGGCGTCGCTGCGGTACCGTTCAGTTAGGCTCTCCTCCGAGTGGGCTCCACCTCGGGACCGTGGAGATTGGTGGCTTGTGGGTAGGGACTGGACGCATAGGACATGTTCTATTTGGAAACGTTAGTAACCCCGTCCAAACCTGCGCCCTTCGGGTCTCTCCCCCCTCCCAGGGGTCATGTTGGAAGCAAAAAAGGGCCTATTTGCGGTGCTTTGCCCCAGTTCTGGGGGGGCCGTGACCTCCTTCCTCTAAAAATAAAATCCCAAACAAACAGACAACACATCAAAAGTGCAAAAACAATTCAGATTTCTAGTTAACTGCAATAACCTAATAATTAAATGCTCGTATAATTAATCTAATTAATATACAATATACATAAATAATACTTATCAGCGCGTCAGTTGGTGACTAAATGATCGACGTGCAAAGCTCGAACACCTGGGCGCCAACGTAACAGATACAATATAACTAACCTTCCCAATACATGTAACAGGTGCGTGTTTGTAGAGGAGTTGCCGGTTACGAATGGACAACCCGAATATCACCAGGTTCTAGTAAGTTATCCCATTATGGTGGAAAATTGTCGAAGTTGTACTTTAGTAACCTCTCGTATATCCTCACCTTTATAAAGGCATACTATGGGAGGAATATGAAGTTAATAACATTTTGGAAGAGGAAAACAGTTTGGATTAAATTTGTTGGTTTTCGAAATTTGCAGAATTAAATATAATTCAAGTAAGAATAATGATTCAAGGACCGTTAAATCAATATTAAGGATGGAATGATAAAACTAAGAAATAGAAGTTTTCCTATATTAAAAAATAAATATTGAAGTTCTTATCAGTACGAGTTAAAAATAAAAGTGAAAATGTGTTACTTTATATTATTATTGAAAGTGAAAGTGTGAAGTAGAAATCTGGTATAAGAAATATGAATTCATTTGAAGCAAAACAAAAGACGACTTTAATAAAGTAAAGAATGTATGCATAAGCATAAAACCAAGATTTACTAGCAAATGAAAAAGTCTTAAATGAGAAATAAGAAGAAAAAGAAAAGGAAGAAAGAAATAGTATTATTAAAATAACATATAATTGAAATAATTATGGGAATATCAAATGGATTGATACTGAAAAATAAATAAAATACAATAAGAAGAATTTAATGTAATGAATCATTAATTTGGTATAAGACGTTAAAGAGATCAAGGCTATCTCAGGGCGTCGATAAATAAGGGGCAGGGGGAGGAAGATGAGAAGGAGAAGAAGAAGAAGAAGAAGAAGAAGAAGAAGAAGAAGAAGAAGAAGAAGAAGAAGAAGAAGAAGAAGCATTGCTATGGAGACCCCATATAATTTCTCAATCAGTTGAGAGTAAACTTCTTCATAGTATGCAAAAAAATTAAGCGGTAAATTGTGCAGCGTTTTAAACAGAAATCAAGACATTAAAGGTATGTGTTCTTTGGATAAATATCTTCAAGGTCAAAACGTACTGCTTCCTGAAGAAATTTCCCCGGAGTTATTGAGTGCTTTCAAATTTCGCCCAATAACATCTGTAAACTTGAAAAGATCCTTCTCAGCATACAAACTTGCCTTAACCTTGAGGCTGTATTTTATATCACAACACTGTGAATGCCAGAGTGATTGTAGTGTAAATTAACATTATTGTATGACAATGATTTTAGATGTTTGTTAGCTCTAAGCATTGTTAGGAAATAAGTTTACACGGCCTCACTGAAACTGACAATAGGAGTGGGTAACAATGAAGCGATGGGGTCAGTTGTTTATCAATTAGAAGAGACAAACAAATGACGTCAGAGTAGCTTGCCTTTCTTTAGAAATGGAGGGAATATCTTCCCTAGAGCATATGTTTTAGTAATTATGATTGGCTAAAAAAATAGACGCTAATGTTGGCGCGCTTTATTAACCAATAGCAGCTCTATTATGTTTAGGCATATCGGGGCGAGGGAGTAAAAATTCTTGAGCCAAAGGCAAGTATCGCGCAATTCTACAGAATCATTCACAAGGTAAACGTCGCGCAGTTCTAAGAAATCTCTCTCGCGAGTTACACGTCAGGCAGTTCTGAGGAAGCATTCGTGAGGTACACATTACGCAATTCTACAGAATCTCTCGCGTCGTAAAGTTAGTTACAAAATGTGAAATACGCGAATTAATAGTGCGTGGCAAATAAGTGATTGTAGTTACATTCGAAAATATAACAGTTTCAGTCAGGCGTGTATCAAGATTAAATATGTGAAATTAATTAAGTGTGACGGCAATAAAAGTGTAAAAACAAATTCTTTTATCAGTGTTATCTTTTAGTAACAACTCCCTTCCGTTTACACGCCGTGCTCCAAGAGATATTTGCTCGACTGAGTAATAATAGCTAGCCGGAGGACAAAGAACCCAAAATTAAAAATAGTAAAATAATAACAGGCGCTCAGCAAATAAGATAACACAAACAGATTACTGCGACAACCTATAAACGTCACAAACTTACATCTGAGTATTTGGAGAAAATGATTATTACATACTGCAAGTCAAATTACAACGACCAGAATAATGTCTAAGGAATAATGCACACTGTCAAGTGCCAAAAAGTATAAGCTTAAAGTTAACAATTTTCGAAATTATATAGCGTATTTTTAAGATTTTGACAGCATAAATGCATGCATATTTTAGATATTTTAGTCTATATAAATCCGCTATTTAGTAATTATACTAAAAGTGTAACAAAATGGCATCGTTCTCACATCGAAACTCTCTGATCGAATTGCTCTCTTGCTTAAAATTAGGAGGCGGATTTCTACATCATATTTTTCTCCTCGCCATTTTTTAATATTTTAAAGTACGAGGCGCATCCAGAAAGTAAGTTCCCCAATTTTTTTAAAACAAAGAAACCATTGTTACGCGAAAAAAAATATTGGCAACAGGTACAGCAATGCTTGAGCTATTTTTCGACATAGCTGTCATATCGTGGGATCAACTTTGTATTCCTGTGTCGTAGAAGTCTGCCGCCTGTCAACGGAACCAACGTGTGACAGTCATCTTCAGCTCGTTGTCAAAATGGTGACTGAAGGACAGGAATTTCTTGAAGTGTAAGAAAAGATGAAAATAGCTGGGAGCAAGATCAGGACTGTATGGTGGATGATCAAACAGCTCCTAGCCCAACTCTTGCAGAACAGTTGCTGTGCGCCGAACTGTATGTGGACGAGCATTGTCATGGAGCAGCACAACACCTGCTGTACGCATTCCACGCCTCTTGTTTTAAATGACACGTCGAAATTGTCGCAGTGTTTCACATTAACGGTCAGCGTTCACTGTTTCATCTCTGGGCAGGAAGTCAATGAGAACACCGTGCACATCACTTTCTGCACCGACACAGTCTATACGAATTTCGTCTTGACAGGAGATCCACTGTGACACCAATGCATTGACTGTTGCTTGGTTTCCGGGGTAAAGTGCGAAATCCACGTCTCATCGCCCGTGGCAATCCTGTCGAGAAACTCGTCATCATGATACCGCTGTAGAAATGCCAGTGCTGCTCCTAAGCATTTCGTTTTGTGTTCGGGTGCGAGGGTCTTCGGCACCCATCTGGCACATAATTTCGTGAACAGCAGGTACTTAGTGACAATTTCATGCAACAAGGATCACGATGTTTGCAGAAAATGGCTGCTGAACTCCGTAATCGTGAAGCGACGGACGCACACTGCGCCCCACATAATGGACACTTTGACGACCTTCGGAAAACTGCCTACACCAGCGACGCACCATCTGTTTGCTCATGATGTTTGGCCCGTAGACGTGACAGAGTTGAAAATGAATTTCGATCGGCGCTATGTTTTGTGCAGTAAGGAACTTGATCACTGACCGAACCTCGCAGGCGGCGGGAGAACGAATAAGAACCGCCATTTCTGGCCACTGCTGCCACGCTACTGGCACCAGGTGGGACCTGTCCGGCCGGCATATGACTGACAGGTCATAGATTGTTACGCATGCGCAATTTTCTCGGCTAAATACGTTTGCTTTAAAGGAAACAAGCTCGGAAAACTTACTTTCTGGATGCTCCTCGTAATATAAATACGTTTCATGGCAGTCTGGTGAAAATAAAGTTATTTTAATTGGGCATATAAATGCACACTTTGATATTTTTAATGTTACATGGCATATTTATGACAAATTTCAATGTCATATTTTGGGCATATTTATAAACAAACAATGTTATAATTATCAGGATAAGCTGCATTTAGATGAAATACTTCTGAGGATATCTTAAAAATGCCTATGATTTCTTGGAAATCGTGCAAATTTCTTTTAATGGATTCTCAGGATGTTTAAAAATACTTCTATTTTCTTGGAAAGTAGTTAACAATAGAATGTATAGTTTCATGTAGAAGGTAGAATTTACCCTCAGTACTGTGAGAGAAAATACGAAGAAAAGCAGGCAGGCTGGAGGGGTTTTTCGCTAAATGTTCCTATCTTTGTTCACTCATCTTTTTCCCTTCAAAGCCTCTGGTAACCAGTCGTATTTTCATTCTCAGTGTACATTCAACATGCCTAAAGTGAAACGTGCAGTCAGTGAAAAACCGCATGTTACATTCGTGAATTTGGTGACAAAATATTAAGTACTGACGGGGGTTTTCTTATTCTGCAAATTATACATGAATCTACATGTTATCTGTATACATTTGTCAGAGTGCCATTTGAACAACCTGAGACTCCTGACATTTCACTCCAAGCGGGGAAGTGGGAGAGCTGCGTTGCCAAGTTGTATTAGAGCAGGTTTCAGTTGTTTAGTAGCACGCCCAATAGCCAACAGCTCGCTGGGACCTAACACTAGTAAGCAGTAGTAAACCACGTTAACATGGCAACGTGGTACGGCCAGGCTGCGAGCGTCGAGCTGCGCGGCACGCCGGGCGGTAGTCGCAAACAATAGAGATCAGGTTCAGTTGGCCACAGTGTGAGCGGCGCGTCAAATTGGAGGGGAAGGGACCGCGCGGACCTTCACTACCTGTCGCTCAACGCTCAGTATTGTTTGAGATTCTCAACGCGCCGCTTAGATCAAGTGTTTTAACATGACCGACCGAGTGCTCTCCAAAGAAGAAAAGGACGTCTTGATTTCGGAGGTGCAGACCAGAAATTTCTTGTGGAATGACCGTGACAAGAGTTTTAAAAATGTTGCGGTGACGAAGAAAGCTTGGGATGATATTGGGGCTCTATTAAATATTCCTGGTGAGTATGGTTTACATTTTACTTGGTAGGACATTTAATTATAGGTTATTTTAAATGCCAAATAAAGCTCTGTTTATACGATATAGTTATTAACACATGAGTGGTATAAATAAAAGCAAGCATTAGCTCATTTCTCACTATCTTTACTAAACTTTTGCTTGCTATTTCTTGACGTACCTCCGTAGGTACCTCAGCTTGCCCAACTGCATTTTAATACCATGTGGAGTTCATGATCGTGGTTCCAGAGGAAAATAAAAATCACACGACTTGCATTCACGCGACCTTCTCTATCACTCTTTTACAAGCAATTCTTACAAAAGCTTATTCTTGGTATCTACTTGTTAATCGAGATAAACTGCCATTGTAGGGATACGAAGAATGCAGTAAACTAAAGGGATAGTCAAATATTGTAAATATGGGTCGCTATTCGTTGGATTTGAAATTCGTTCTTTTTAGATGATCGCGGAAAAAGAAAAAAAAATCCCGATGTTCTATATTCACATGGCTTTCTCTAATCATTCTTCTACAAACTATACTTACAAGAGCTTATTATTCCAGCTTCTTCTAATAAACGTTCAATTTACATTTACAGTTTCGTTATACGATACAGTAGGTAAAGTGAGTCAGATTTTTGAACAGCGCGTGGCTATATGAGGGCTTTGAAATTCGATGCTCTTTGCATGACCACGAGAAAATATCGAATACCGACTTCCCATTTGAGAGCATTAAAAGTAGGTATTTGAGAGTTTAAACCAATAACAAGGAATATCTCAGGAATGGTTAACTTAAAAAAAGAAATGCTTTGACATAAATTGTAATTTTCTTTTTGCAGTAAGATTTTTTGTAGATAGATTTGCCTATCTTATGGTTTACTAATTGTGCAAAAGTTACTCAAAATGAAGAGGACTTCAGAGGATATTCCCAGGAAATGCTATATATGCATTTGACATGAAAATATTTTAAACATGTTATGTTTAATCAAAATCGTTAAGAGTCATTTTCGAGAAAATAAAGCTTTTGGAAAAAGTTTCCATGTAAAGGGTAGTTTGGGGTGGGGGATTTTATTGAAAATCTTCCTGACGCATGTTTGAAAGGTATGAACTTAAATGACAAACTTGTTGTTTAACGAGTTTTCCTTTCAGAGTTCGCTGTTCAGACACAGATGCGTAGTTTAGCAGTTACATAATAGTCATTCAGAATGAAGAGCACTTCAAAGGCTATTCCCAGAAAATTCGAGATATACCTAATTATATTTGCCATGCAAATATCTTAAACAATAGCGTATTTTAATCAAAATTGTTGGAGCCATTTTTGAGAAAAGGGATAGTTTTGGGATAGAGGAATTTTCTTGAAAATCTTATCACATCTTGGAGGATACTACGTTTGAAAACTATTTTTTTTATTTATGCTGTTCATACACACATTTGCTAAATATTTTTCTTTTTAATTCAGGCACTCTCAAAACGTGTATCTCTGATGAAATCTCGGTATCGAATTTTTGCGTAGAATGCAATACTTCCTCTACTTGCTATACGTAAGTGATAGAGAAATTAAAAATTGTTTCAAGACGCAAGGATTCGCATGTGTGCAGATATAAACAGTTGTTTAAAAGAGAAATTTCTACAAAGTTGCGCATTATTTTCTTCCACAAGCAAATGAAACACGATGTGGACCTTCGACAATGCTAAAAAGATCCCGACGTGTTTTCATCTGGGTACTATAAACAGAATGTGAGTGAGGTCATAGCAATCCGCTCTCATTACCGGAAGACTGGTAATATAATCAAAGCGATATACAAATGAACACGTAGAGAAGATTATAACTAAAGAATTTCATATAAAACCAAACTTAAATTTAACTTTCAACGAAATGAAGCTCTTTCACCCAATTTAACTTTAATTCATGATAACATATTATAAATTCCTATAATTACGTAGGGATATTTTATACAGATGCAGAAAATATCAATGTACTTTCAATATATCAGTTGGTGACACGTTTGTAATGCTATCAAATAAGGAAATCAGAGATTGGATTTAGAAAGGGGATGAACGTTATCTGTTGAAAGTTGGGTGAATCCCAATGTCTATTTAATTTGCGAAATCTTTAATTACAATTATGTTATTTAAAATCTGTACCTCTATTAGGTTTCATAAATACGAGTATGCTTAACATGAATGATTATATGTATATTTAACTGCAGCAAAGATTAAATCGCCTCCTGACAGAAGAATAGGCGTGTTTGTTTACTCAGATGATGTGTCGTGGTGAAGGTCACTGAGCAAAAGTTTGGTAGGTGATAGCAATAGCTCATCGAAGAGGGGAATTTTTTATTTATACCAAAACACGACCTGATGCTCGATTCTCAACTTGCTTGGAGCTGCAGCTTACAAGCTATTCCTTGTTTTTATTCATAGCACCCATTGTGTTTTAATTTGAGAATAGTAGTGTATAGAACTTTACATAAGTAGTTAGAAGATGGATATATATATATATACATATATATAAATAAAACAAAAGTGTTGGAAAATAGAAATGCATGAGTTGTAGAAGTATAAGCTATATTTATGTACTATAAACCAGTTTACAAATACTCAGTTTACACTTTTTATCTTGTCATTGCGTGCAAACGTAATTGTCTGACGCTACATTCTGTAATTCACCGAAGTATTCAGCAAACTTTTCTCTGACTTGTCTGGCAAGCTCACTAGAACTATTGTTCCTTCTATTCAATGCAGCTTCAAGATGAGCTTCCTCATTCACGTTCTGTTGCATCACTTCTCGATAATGAAAATCACTATCACCATCTCGCTCACGGATGATATTGTGTAGAACACAGGCACACTTAATAAATCGATTGGCTTTCATTACATCAGTTTCTATATCTTTGGAGAGGAATCGCCATTTTGCATACAGAATACCAAAAGCACATTCAACACATTTTCGAGCCCGTGATAAATGTTTGTTGAAATTTTCTCGCCTGGGTGTCAGTCCTCTTCCTGGATAGGGCCTCATCAAATAAGGTTTCAGAGGATATGCCTTATCACCAATTAACACCAGCGGTAGTTGAATATTTGAATTCGGCAGTGTTTGGTTCGAAGGCACATTGAACTGATTTGCTTCTAACAAATTAAATAGAGTAGATGCACTGAAAATATCTCCGTCACTTTGCTTTCCTCTTGCTCCCACTTCAACCGTCACAAATTTCTTGTCTGCATCAGAACTCCTTGTAGCACTATGGAGAAGTAACGCAGATAGTTGTAGTAGCTGGAGCCTGAATTTCGAGGGCATTTTATTTGACAATGTTTACCGTCAATTGCCCCAAAACAATTTGGAAAATTCCAGCGTTGATAATACTCTGTAGCTACTTTCTGGAGTTGCTCCTCTGTAGGTTGAGGCATAAACTCCTGAACGAACTCGTCCCAAATTGCCTGGCATCATGAACAATTACACTTACGGCTGATTTTCCGACCCTAAATGAAAATGCCAGTGACCTAAATGACGATCCAGTAGCTAAGTACCTGAAAAGAAGGAAAATAACTATGTTACGCTTATTATTAGTCACGATCATTTACTTTACTGAAGTTATTTCTTGTTGTAACTTTTAATCCTTTAAATTCTATGGTCATATCGGGGGCTTTTACTTGAATGATAACTGTAGCTATTAACAACTCTTGAACTGTAGGAAGCAATCAGCAGGTTTCCTTCTTCAATTGGTACACGCTCACATCCACACATTTTCCTGGTGGAGGGGAGGAAATAATCCTGATTAAAGAAAAATTCCTATCCTACATCCGAGAATCGAAGTTCGGGACCGCGGGGTTAGCAGTCATGTGCGCTTGCCGCTAGATCATGCTAATAGTATATGATTAGTAGTAATTACATCACAATTACTGAAACTTTTTCTCTTTAATATGCTCTTGTATTTCAGGTCACGTGGCAAAAAGCAAATGGAAAAACCTAAAAGATAAATTTAGGAGGGAGCACCAAAAGCAAGCACAGAAACAAAAATCGGGGGCTCCTGGAACTTTAATAACATCATGGGCATTTTATGAGTCCATGATATTCGTAAAGGATGTGATTTCCCCCGGAGAGACTTCTGGAAACTTAAATGCCAGCAACCAGGAGGAAACAGCAGAAACTTTAGAAGGCGAGGATGAATCTGGGACATCTGCCTCCCCGGGAACACCCACTACATCAACACCGGAAGTTACACTGCCTCAGTTGCGACCTCGTAAGAGAAAATCAGGTGTTCATGAAAAAATGTTAGAGCTGGAAGAAAAGAAACTGCAACTTCTGATGCAGGAACAACAACACTCAGAAAAGAACGATGATCCGGATTTTCAATTTTTAGTTAGCCTGCATCCGTATTTTCAGAATTTGAATGAAGTCATGAAATTGAGGTTAAAGGCAAAAATAAATGACATTTTAGAGATTGTGAATGAAAGAGAATCTAGTGCAAGTTAAGTAAACACAGCCTCTTGTATTATTAATTGTTCCGAAATAAATTATAAAAAAGGTAAATGAATTTTATAGCTCTATATGTGCTCATTCTTGCCTACTGTAATAACAATAACTCAGTAGTTTTCTTTTAATTAAAATATCAAAATAACACTTTGTGTCGAAGAAAAATACAGTAGTATAGAACGAGGATATGCATTTATGACTGCAGAAAACGGTCTTACCTCAGTGTTATGATCAGTCTCTCCTCAGGGCTAATAGGTTTCTGGAAGTTAGTTATTTGTTTCTTCAGTCGATGATGTAGTCTTTCCAGGAGAAAATCAAACGTTTGTAAGGACATTCTTGTGTACTCGAAAAACTTGTCCGGAAATCTTCGAATGATGGAATTCTCCAAAAACTTTCCGCTGCCGATTTATAGGATGCACACCGTAACGTTTGTTTACCTTCATTCTTGCTATCTTCAAATAATTATTTTCCAACAGCAAGCACATGCGGGTAACTTTAGAAAGTGCCATGATGTCAAAGCTGCTCTACTCAACGCTCACAGTGATATGACGCTGTGCATGGACAAGGCAACGCTCGTCAACCCCCACCACTGCCCTTTGTCGAGACAGGTCGCTCGTCTTGCCGCGCAGCTCGACGCTCACAGCGTGGCCGTACCCTTACATCTTAAAGTTCAGCTTGTCGGCGAAGGGAAAGGAGGGTGGTGGCACCTTACGGCTAGAGCAACAGCGGAGAGGACGTTGCCATTGAAGCATACCCCTCCAAGAAGTGTCAGAAGTATCACGTAAATTAAATTCTACCTAACTTTCAAGTCCTTTGAATTGTCTCCATTAAATTGGAAATACTGCAATAAGAACTGAATAGTGTTGAACAAATTGTTAGACTTTTCCTGAAGACGAACTTTAAACCGTCAAGTGAACAAGGAATGCGCAATGCAGACGAAAGAAACACCAGTTAAAGTATGAAAAAATAGAGAATGGCACAAAAATCGGAGGTGTTGCATTCATATAACTTTCACTACTCACTCTTCTACAAACTATTTTTACAAAATTTTATTCTTATATCTAATTCTTGTTAATCCTTGTTGTAAGTATAACAGTAGTTTAAAGGATTTTAACATTTTCTCTCCTATAGATTACTAATTATAAAAAACGCAGAATAAAGAGGAATTCGCAGACTAAGATTGCCAAACATTTCAAGATATACATTTTGTTCGTTTAAATTTTAAATATACAGTATTTTAATGAATATCCTAAGTCATTTTTTAAAAAAGCAAAAATAACGATTTTTTTCATGTAAAGGGTTAGTTTAAGGTGGAGGCTTTTCTTGAAAAGCTTCCCGTTTCATCCTTGCAAGTTGCTGATGTAAATACTAAGTGTGGGTTTTAACCGACTTTTCTTTCTGAACATGTTTTCTTTGTTTTACTTACCCAGGGACCTCTAAACGTGTACTTCCGGTGAAATCTCTGTATAGCAATTTTGGATGGGAGGTAATGCTTCCTCTACTCATTACAGAGAAGGTAAACATTAGAATAAGAGAAACTAAACAGCTGACACGTATCAAATGACAGAAGACCAACCGCTCATTCTATTAGAATTTACTGGCTTGGAATACCCGAAAAACATATGCAATAAACAATGAAGGGGTAGCGAACTATGGTGAACTTCGGAAGCAGTGATCAGAATTAATAAATGAAGCTCAGTTTAATGAATACGTAGACTACAACAAAAGAAACTGTACTTTGTATACGGCCGTCTGCGGTCAAGTGTATGCACCCCCACTCCAGCACAATCAGCTGGCTTGCAACGTCATCATTTGGAGGCGGAAGGAATGGTAAGACCGAGCGAACGCGGGCTGCCTCATTTGAAAATAGAAGCGCGGATGTCCATAAATACAATTGCCACGATGAAGGCAAAACACTGTGAGCAAAAGTTATTTAGTTTCGCTATCACGTATAGTGGGTAGGGGAGTATTGTATTCCACCCAAAATCCATGTTTTGAGGTCCCTGAACCCTTCCCCAAAAACAATGTTTAGAAAAAGGCCCGTGTGTGTGTGACTGAACATAACTCAAAAACAAAAAGTGGGATAAATACTAAACTTCGTATTTAAGTTCGATATCTTCCAAAGTTGCGTCACTAAGATTTCCAAGAAAATCCCCCCAACCTAAACTACCCTTTACATGGAACATTTTTCGAAATTTTGGATTTTCTGGAAAACTCAAACGATTCTGATTAAAATAACATAATAAAGAAACTTACATGACAAATACAATGAGTATCTTTAATTTTCTAGGAATAGCTTGTGAAGTCCTCTTCATTCAGAAGGAAACTTATATAATCTTGTATAACTGGTAAACGTTAAGAGATAAACGAAGACGTACTACTCTAAAAATGTAGATCTCTTTAAAACCCACAATTTATTTCCAATAACTTTTTTATAGCATCAGCCATTTCCGAGATATCCATGTTTCGAATTGTTCGTTCTTTGTAAGTCCTGTCGATTTTCAGCTGTTTCTCACGATATCATGGAAAGAGTATGGAATTATACGCCAGCGTATAGCGTCCAGTTCTAAAACATTTGATGATCGCTATTCCTGTATCTATGACGAAATGTGTAATATAGCATTTCGGGAAAGGCTTATCTCGATTTCAATGAAGCAGATAGGGAAATAAACTTACGTAAGAATAATTTGTATAGCCAATAATAAGCGAAAGAGGGTAGAGTCATATGAATGTGAGGCTGTAGTTTTAACACTTAAATAATTTCAGTCTAATTATATAATATGTAAATTCAATAACAGTCATTGCATATGCTTATATTATTGTAAACATGTTCAATAATGATATGTGAATGCATTACGTAATTAAATAATGTAGGAGCTGTATGAATAATAAGTTAAAGTTGCTAACAATGAGGTCAATAATGAGTAATAAAGTTTAACAATACTACTTCTGATTATTGAAGTAACAATAATGTAATTTTAGTGACAGTTTATAAAAAATAGACAATCAACAACCAGAAAAAGCTTTAGTTAAATGAAGGTATTCTATTGGAGTAGCATTAGCCAATCAGAGACTTGAAATACAGAAATTTACAAGTTTAGACGGTTGAAATCAGTTGCCTGCAGACAGTGATTGTAACTGGATGCGTTGCTTGTGCGTCCTCAAGAAATATAATATGTATTCGTGTGAGACGAAAAATACGCTTACGTGTTAAAAAGTGTAATTAATTAATAAAAAGAATCTCACAGCTCTCTATATCAGTGAAGTGTTATGTTAATCGCATCAAGTATTAATAAAAAAAAGTGAAGTAAAATTATTATCTGTGTAAGCCTACATTCTTAGTCGTATCACAACCCTGCCTAAGAGAAACGTGTATCTAACAAATACTGACGCAGCCGAGGCAAAAATAAATATATAAAATTTAAAGAAACAGTTAAATTACAAAATTAATATTTTTTTTTAAACTTGGGGCAAAGGCCACCTGAAAGTACATTTGGGGCGAAGGCTACCGGAAACTGTTTACTATACGTGCGGCTGCAACTACTACAAGTTCGGCACCCCAACAGATGAAATATAATACAACTCCTTCAATACAACCTTGACTTTCTATACGTAGCAACAACAAATCTTCAAATGTAACATCAGCATTGTCCTGTTGGCTATGTCCTGTTTTTTCCTAGTTTTTCTCTCTTTGGCTACCGTGATCTACCTGCTGCCGAAGGTTCTCCTCACTTCGTTTGCCCAGCAGGTTCTCTGCCTGCCGACATTCCTCTAGCCAACCCTGGGGTCCAAAGAAATCACTGTGTCCATCTATTAAGAGTGCTGTCTTATAACGCCTAGAGTATTAGATTTGTTTAAATGCAATTCCAATGAATTTATCTGAGGTTTCATAACAGTTGATGAAATATGGATTCATCACTACACGGCAGAGACGAAGCAGCAGTCCAAACAGTGGGTGCACTAAAGCAAGTAAAAACTTCCATCTGCAAGAAAAGTCATGGCTACGGTTTTCTGGAATTCTCATGGTGTGGTGCTCATAAACAAGGGCAGAATCATCACCGGGGTGTGTAACAGGCTCATGACTTTTAGATTTATTTCCCTAACCACTACCTCGCGAAATAGAGGCTAGCATGGTAACCACTACACCACGGAGGACGACGCATTCCTCTTAATATTTATTTTGCGTACATAAATCATATCCTAAACGACCGGTGGCCTTTGAATAACTCATTAGAAAGCATTGATCCCCTTGATGTCTATCAAGAGCATACATGCCATTCAAAACCGGGAGTCATAAACGGTGATATCCACAGATAAGGAAAGGTAGATTAGTCAATTACAATGTAACAGTGTCCCTGCGTATTGAGAAGTTTAACCCCTCACAAGCAAACGGCTCGACCTTCAACAAACGCGGCTCTCAACTGGATCAGCCAGTCCCTCTACCAAGGATCCTTGGGTCGTTTTCTTTCACTTTTACGGACCTCTTGTCCTATTTATGACACTCGTTTTCATGCAAGAGCCAATGCTGCACAAAACTGCGTCCTACTGACAGAAAATCAATATCACGAGCAAGCAACCGTTTTAGTGCAAAATAAAAAATATTTTTAGCACGCGTTCAGGTGTAAGGTAACGCCAGCTAAATTATCTTGCAAAATGCAGTGCTTCCTAATCCTCTCGCTCACTAAATTATTCTGACATTGATGCTTTAAACAATCCATTTCTGTGAATGACCGATCCACAGAGGGAAGTAGATTACCAGCAGAATTCCCCAGTGAAGTTACGGAGGGTATTCTCTCTCTCTCCTTCACAGTATATCCCTGTTTTTAGATACGTTTCTCTCCCAATCCTTCAAAGCGCCCTTGCCGATTATTAAAATGCAAAAGATGCTGTAACTAAGGTTGTTTTCAAATGAGATGATGGCTGTCCTTGAGCGCCAGGAGACCGTCAACCAATTGGAGTTGTCATACTGTGTTCTCGGTAATAAGAAGTCCGCGGATCGAGTGAATCAGCATCTAATAAATACCACTATAACAACAACCGAGAACGATAAACAAAACGAGAACAACAAAGTTGAAATGGTGTATTTTAATGGGAGTGTTCACAATTGACGGGAAGCTTTTCTGGGCCCACAAGTACCCGACCTGACATATACTGCTGCTGTCTCAAACAAATGACTATGGTAGAAAGTACCACCCTTATAAAGCTGAAGTTTGACTATGCTACGTTGTTTAGCAACTGTTTTGGCAGCCATTAATAGTAAACGCTCTCAGCAAATTTGTAAACATGGATAAAACCGGCCATCGTTATGTGATACAATACTTTCATTTGAAAGGTCTTAGTCCAACTAATATTAAAGATGAGCTAGATTCTACTCTGGGGGAGTCTGCTCCGTTTACAACAGTAAAATATTGGGTGGCAAGGGTTTAAGTGAGGCCGTACGAGCTGCCAAGACGAACATCACAGTGGTCGACCAAATGAGATGACCACGCCAGAAATTGTGAAGAAAATCCACAAAATGGTCAACTGAAGGTGCGCGAGCTGGCAGACATCGTAGGCATTTCAAAAAGTTCTGTACATCGGACACTAACTGAAAATTTAGACATGAGAAAGCTGTGCGCAAGTTGGGTGCCACGTTTTCTTACAATTGAACAAAAGCAGCGTCGTGAGGATGTTTCAGTCGAGTGTTTAGCGATGTTTCGCTGCAATAAAGCTGAGTGTTTGCGTCGATTCATAACCATGGATGAAACATGGGTCCATCACTTCACACATGAGACGAAGGAACAGTCAAAACAGTGGATTAAAAGGGTAGAATCGGCCCCAAAGAAGGCGAAGACAGTTCCATCTGCAGGCAAGTTCATGGCGTCAGTTTTTTGGGATGCGTGTGGAATAATTTTCATTTGGTATCTTCAAAAAGGAAAAGCAATCAATGGCGAGTATTATGCAAACTTATTGCAGCGTTTGAATGACGAAATCAAGCAATAACTGCAGCATTTAGTGCAAAAGAAAGTTGTTTCGTCATGACAATGCACCAGTTCACACACCATTATCGCCATGGCCAAAATCAATGAGTTATAAGTTCGAATTGCTTCCTCATGCACCCTATTCGTCAGACAGCCTCCTCTGGTTATTTTCCGTTTCCAAAGTTGAAGAAATGGTTGGTGGTAAAAGATTTGCCAACAATGAAGAGGTGGAGTTTGCTGTTGATGGATATTTTGCAGAACTCGACGGTTCTCACTATAAGCAGGGTATCGAAGCTATTGAACATCGCTGGGAAAAGTGTATCGAGCTGAAAGGAGACTGTGTAGAGAAATAAAGATGTTTTTCCCCATAGTTTTTGTTTTCTTTGTTAGGTCGGGTACTTGTGGGCCAGCCCTCGTAAGTCTTGGCAAGTTTTAACTTTCTCGTTCTGTTCCCGAGCAAGGCATATTGGATCCATATTGTGCATATTAGACTTCACTGTAGAATTATTATAGATTACACTTGAGTCACTTTGACGCACACTCGAACACAACACAACTGATCCGTCGCTTCAAATCACAACTGAACTGCACGACTCACAACTCGCAGTTAAACTGCGCTATCACTTCAACAGAACTCAACACTGATTGCTCGTCCTGGTAGAGTGGCCCCTTATATAGATCAGCATACAAAGCGGAACCTTCGTAAAAAGGAACCCACGAGAACATGCCGAAACGAACGTTCCAGAACAGGTAAGCGACAAACAAGGTGTTTTTTTATTCCACACTTGCCATTGTTCCGACGACACGCCGCAGGCACCAAAAAGGTATTGGCCGGGAGGCGCTACCAGCCAGCCGGAGGTCACACTGCTTCCTCCTCCGGGAAGCCTCTGGATGCGGCAGACATTATTGATCCTCTTCACCACACATTGTCCTTACCAAGGTTGTTGGAGTTTTGGATAATGCCCCTTCGGGTAGGGCGATGCAGTCGCACAAAATCACTTTCCTGGAAACTTTGGCTGTTAGCCTGGCCGTTGTAGTGGGTTTACATCCGATCGATCGTTACCTAAATGTATTGACGAGACATTTCATGCAAGTCCACGAGGTTTTCACGTAGTCGATTGCTGGCTGTTCCGCCCAGGGGCTCCCTAACATTAGGCCACACGGAAGACGCAGCTCCCGTGAGTCGACGAGCGGTAGTCCAGCAAGAAAAGCGGCACCCTAACATCCCAGTCCCTCTGGCGATTGTCCACGACCTTCCTCAGGTGCTCTTCTAGGGCCTTGATGTACCGCTTGACCATGATGTCTGACTGGAGGTGGAGAGGCGTTATATGCGTCTTGTGCATTCCAAGTCCCTCCAACTCCTTATGTTTACCCTTCAGAGTTCATATCTTCACACTTCATGTCAGTAATCAGTTGTTACTTTAAGTAGCAATAGTACAGGTGTGAATTCGTAAAAAGACCTTAAGCGGTGAATTTAGTGGCTAGTGAAAGAGGTACTGCGAAGCCAGACTCGAACTATTTTTAGGGTGTACACATTTTTTAAAAGATAAACAACGAAGAAGAGAGAAATTAACGCGATTTCAAAAATGTTCAGCAAATTACTGCTAAAGCGTGTGGTGTAGGCAAAGCAAGTGTCTCGCGAGCTACTTGCATTACTTTGCGCCTAACAGTGTGCGAGTGAGAGGAGGTAACGAAGTGGGAACGCATTTAACAGCGCCTGATTCGCTGGAGGGCAAAGCATTTAAAAGTCTATAGATGCACACACATGAAAATATGCGATCCTACCAAAGTACGATTCAACTCCATTGCGTACTTGAAAATTATGCTAATGCACTCAGCTTTCGAAAACCTCGCTATGCACACACGTCAGTACAACCCGTAATAAATAGCGTTATTATATCTAGCCAGAAGCCAGTGTGGAATACTTATTTCCCGAAGGTCTAAAAATACATAAATCGGACCGCAGGAGCGCGAGAAAACCCGAAGTAGCTGTTTCTTTGATCAGCTTTTCTTATTAGTAGACTTTAATGCCTTCTTACTAAATATGGCATCACAGGAATGAAATGACAAATTAGGAAGGAAAATTTGGGAACGAAAACGCTCTAGGCGTAAGTTTAGTACACCTACCGGCATTTGCCAGTTATGAAGTCTGGGAAAAACCTGTCAAGGACGACGACCCTGGCGGGATTTGAACCGCAGATCTTCCATCACGAGTCGTGCCTTAACGAACTTAGGTATCCGTATCGGTTCTGAGTAACCTCATTACCACACACTGGTGTTGGCCAGTCACCAAAGATCACGTGTGTCTCAACAGTGTTACCACGGCTCAGAAATGTACATCAGTAATACTGTGAAATAGTTTGTTTTCAAATGATTTATACGCTTTGTTTACCAAAGGTGCACATTTAAACTGTATCAACACAGAAATTAGATTATGTAATCTCAACCTAACTTTTGTTGCTGTAAGTAAATACAAAGAAATCACTGCATGCAATAAGTGCTTTAAATTGAATTATTACAATCTACATAAAGGGAGACTTTATAATGAGCGAACATAAACACTCTGTTACCTCCCTCTCTCACGAGACCCCTATTTTGGTGACCTAAAAGCGATTGAAAAAAATCTGTTACATTCACGTAACTTTCTCTACCTTCTATAGCTTATTAATGACTATACAAATTATTTTTATGAAAGTTCCTTTCCGGAAATAGCTGCATTACATATTTCGTTATAGATACAAAGGGAATAACTATAGTCAAATATATGGCCAACAAATTCCATACTCTTTCTACGACATCGGGAGAAACAACTGAAAATCGACAGGACTTCAAAGAATGGCTAAGTATTGAACTCGAACCATTAATAATGGATACCTTGGAAATGGCTGATGCTATAAAAAGTTGTTTAAATAAGCTGTATGTTTTAAATATATCTACATTACACAAAATTCATCCCGATTAAAGGGGATTTCACAAGCTATTCCCAAAAATTCAAAATATACATTCTATTTATCATGTAAAGATCTTTAATATACGGTATTTTTATCAAAATCGTTAGTCATTTCGTAGAAAATAAAAAAAAAATCGAAAAATATTCCATGTAAAGGATAGTTTGAGGTGGGGAAATTTTCTTGAAAATCTTCGTGTCGCATTTTTGGAAGGTAATCAGCCTAAATCCAAGTTTGCAATTTATCCGACTTTTCCTTTTTGAGTAATGTTGTTCACCTCCCCCCCCCACACACACACGGGCCTTCGTAAAAAAAGGGAAACCTGACTTGTCTCATTCCTAGTTTGGACTATGAACACACAGCTGTTATATCTGCTCCCTTGAAAATAGCCACCTACAAGAAACCCTTTCTAGATTAACCATTAAATTCAATGTGATTTTTTTTTCTAAGAAAGCAATAGGTTTAAGCTAGTGATTTTTCTCGGTTGAATAGTGAAACTTCTAAAGCTTTAAAAGTTAACCTGATGCAATAAAGCTTCATATACACAATGTAAATACAAGTAAATTACTAAATTAAAGACGCAAAGGACAAGAAAATTGATAATTACGTAAAATCGAAATAAATGCCCTAAAATAAAAAAAGGCATAAACTGACTCGAAAATGACCTAATAAATAAAGGTTAATGTCATTTAACCTGGTAGGTCATAACGGACATGAATGAATGAAATGGGTGAAAGATGCTCAACGAGCCCGGACACCTAGAGTTTAGTTATTCGACATTCGTCTTTTCAAGATAACGGAAAACCCCGAAAGAAAAGAAAACCTTATCCGGGAACTCGTCCTTACCAAGACTCAAACTCGATACCTCTTGAATGTGAGGAAGACACACCATAGAGGTGGGCGATAAGGATTTGTGTGCACACTATTATTTTTTATTTTAAAGCTTCCTTTATTGAAAGGCTGCCTCTTGGACAAAGCATACCAAATACAGAATTACCAATAAACACACATAAATGGTTGAACAGAACAAAGTCATACAATGTTAATGTTAGAAGATAGTAATAATAATGTTAAGATTAGAAAATGTTTTTAAAACTTTTACAAATATCCGTGTAGAAAAGATTGAAATATAAACCGTGGTTGTTTCGAAAATTCACGATGATTTGGGGGAAGCCAGTGAAAGAACATTACTGTGGACAACAAGGGCTATATGTTTTTTTTAAGAAGGCTATTGATACTTTCAAAGCGGACGTTCCAAATGATGTCATGTCAATAGTGGGCCCAACATCTTGCAGGTGTAAGCAAGCACTTCGGCATTGTTTCACGGGCACCTGTTAACAGCCCAATCACCACAATGTGGCCAAGAGAACACTTTCTTTATAATATGGAACTGCTGGCTGGTAGATATTTTTTTCTCACCATCGTCCTCCTTGGCCTGGGCAGGACTCGTTTCAAATCGTATCGTTGGATCTAATATGTAACTAATATGTGAACCACGTTTAAAGGCAATTATACAGGCTGAGCCAAAAAACTACGAACCGGCTGCGCGGTGTTTTTCCTGTCCGCGTCCTCGACGCTCGTGGCCGTCTGCCGCTATCATGTAAAGGCGCGGATGAAACTATACAACATTTTTAAAACTATTTTTAAAGGCTTTACTTTCCAACTTTATGAAAGAAGATGCTGAAACTGGCCACCGGCGTTGTCCATACATTTTTGGCACCTCTTTAGGAAACTATCCATCACTCGCCGTAGTTCAGGTTAAGAAATGCTGGCAATTTCCTGGCGGATATTTTGTTTTAATTCTTCCAGGGTGTGTGGGTTTGTCTTGTATACTTCGTTTTAAGTTACCCCAGATATAGAAATCGCAAGGGGTTAGGTCGAGGGATCGAGGGGGCCACAAATCTGTACTAATAATTCTGTTCTCAAACACACTTTCAATTTTTCTCATCCAAATATTGGCCGTTATAAGCTGTTGGAGTCTCTTGTTGAAAAAAGACAAAATCACGCTCCCTGGCTGTTAATTCTCTAAAAAAAAAGGGGGGGCAAAACTGTATTAACATATGTACGGGCTTCAACTGTTGACTCGAAAAAAAATTGGCGAGTGATGGATAGTTTCCTAAAGAAGTGCCAAAAATGTATGGACCACAATGGTGGCTAGTTTCAGCATCTCCTTTCATAAGGTTGGTAAGTAAAGCCTTCAAAAGTAGTTTTAAAAATGTTGTATGGTTCCATCCGCGCCTTTCTATGATAGCGGCAGACAGCAACGAGCGCCGAGGACGCGGACAGGAAAAACACCGCACAGGCGGTTCGTAGTGTTTTTGGCTCTCCCTGTATCAATACGGCGTGTACACCCTTGTGTAGCAATTCCGGAGATCGCTTCATGAGTCACATATCCAACCTTCTGGAGAGAATTAGGCAACAGATGCCGAATTGCGTGGTGACGAATATTCCTGAGCGATTGATTGGCCGCAGGTACAAAGCCGAGGACGTGTAAAAGAATTTTAAACTCGCTGCGACAACGCTGACAGCGGCTACCGTCCTGGCTTCATCACGGTACAGCTCGGACCGTAGCAACGTTACACGTTATCTTTAATGCCTATGATGCAACAATTAAAAGATGTCAACAGACTCCGGGCCCAGAGGCCTTAAAATTTAAACAGACGGTGCTTATCCTACCATGTCACGAGAACATTGCTTATTGGAGACTTTTTAATTCTCTAAATCGCTTGGATTTTTTGGTTATGAAGGAAAAATAGCAAATAGACACGATGGTACTCGAACACGGATTCTTTGCTTCGCAAGCATTGGATTAACCACTCAGCCACAGCTTTATTATCTGTCCTAGGAAAATCCATATAAGATCAATTTTCACATCCAGTGCGATGGCGCTCATATGCACATTCGAATATAGTTTCTAAACCTAAATTTATCCCTCTGCATGATGCTTGTACTATATTTTAATGAGTGATTGACTCGGCTTTCGTTCCGAAAAAAGATCACTAAAGCTTGTCCCTAAGTACACACTGATATGTTAAGATTTCGCTCGTCTAACACTTTGACCTACCTTAAATAACTGAAGCTAACAAGGTAATCATTAATCCCATTAACGGCACGAACTTGACGACCTTCGAGTTATCTATGAAAAACTCTGATGTGATACATTCGCATGACCTTCTCTACCCTCTATCGTTTATTAGTGATTATACGAATTCTTACTAAAGCTTATTTTTCTATCTACATTTTAATTGATAACCTTTGCAGAAATAGCTACAGTAAGCATTTCGTTATAGATGAAAAATAGAACGATAGTCAAATGTCTAAGAACTGAACGCTAAATGCTGGCCTTAAAATTCCATACTGTTTCTATGCAATCGTGGAAAACAACTGAATGTTGACATACTTTTAAGAGAATGACGAACAATTCGAACCATTAATAACGGATATCACAGAAATGGCTTATACTACCAAAATAAAAAAAAATTAAATAAATTGTGTTTAAGGAGATCTGCATTTCTTGTGTAGTACGTTTTCGCCTATAGCATAACGTTTACCAATTATAGAAAATTCCTTCCGAATGAAGAGAACTTCACAAGTTATTTGCAGAAAATTCAATATATACATTTTATTTGCCATGTAAACATCTTTATTATATGGTATTTTAATCAAAAGCAAGACATATTTTAGAAAAACAAAATTTTCGAAGAATGTTCCATGTAAAGGGTAGTTGGGGTGTGGGAAGTTGTTTGAAAATATTCGCGTCACATCCTTGGAAGATACTACTTAAATACCAAGTTTGGTATTTCTCAGACTTTTCGTTTTTGAGTTATGTTGTTCACACACACACACACACACACACACACACACACACACACACACACACACACGTGCGGAACGTTTTCTAAAAATCTTCTTTCTTTTTGGATTCAGGGATCTCAAAACATATATTTTCGGCGAAATCTCAGTATCGAACTTTTGGGTGGAATGCAATATCTTCTCTACCTACTATGTACTACGTGAGAAAGTAAAAACGAACTTCAAGGATTCGTCAATGCTTACACCGTGCGATTCGCGCTTTGTGCAATATTTCTGTTGTATCCTCCTCTCCAGCAACATCGGGTTGGAACCTTCCCGTTACATGGCATAATGAATAGGAAAAAGTAAGTAAAAACTGTTTCAGGGCTCCATATAATCATAATAAGAACTGTACACAAAACGCATATCTCTGTAGATACTATAAAATTGCATGGAAAAACATGCGAACAGTTTTACTTTCTCTATTACGTACTTACAGTAAGAGAAAGTCATGCATTCCATCCTAAAATTCGAGTCGAGACCACTGGAAATGCATGTTTTGAGGCCCCATGAACCTAAAAAAAAGGCATTTATAGTAAAAGGTTCGTGTAAGTGTATGTCTATGGATAGCATTAACTCAAAAACTAAAAGTCAGTTAAATACGAAACTTGGTATTTAAGTTCAGGACCTTCCAAGGTGCACACGAAAATTTTGAAGAAAATCTCCCACTCCAAACTACTCTTTATATGGAAAAGTTTTCGAATTTTTTTTATTATCAAAAATGGCTAATGATTTTGATTAAAATGCCATATGTTTAAGAAAATTTCATGACATATGAAATGCGTATCTTGAATTTTCTGGTAACAGCCTCTTAAGTCTTCATTCTGAACTTTTGCATAAATGGTAAACCAAAATAGACAAAATCGTACGTTACGCACAAAAAGGTTTAAAGTACACAACCATTTTGAGATAATTCTTGTTACTGGTTTGAATTTTCAAATTTATACCTTTGTTCAAATGAGATGTCACTATTCACTTTTTTTTTCCTGGTCATGCAACGAGAAAAGAATTTCCAAGTCACCAACCACATAACGAGTAGCTATTAAAAGATCTGACTATCGCTCAAGCCTACTTTATTCCTCTATTCCCATCTTACCTACCTACAAGGAAATGTGTAATAAAACCATTTCTACAAATGTTTATCTCGATTAACGTGAAGTAGAACAATAAGCATTTTTACGAATAGTTTGTTGAAGAATGGGTACAGAAAGTCATGTGAATGTAGCAACAATTTGTTCATTCCTTGGAATTATCAGCGAGGAATGTAATTCTCGTGCATCACTTGCAGCGTAAGGGGTGGATCGTGTTTGCATGCTGGTGGAAAATGACCTCGCTCCTCACAAAGTATTAGTGCAATTCTGATGCCATACACGTTCACCATAAATCTAGTGTGATTCAAGCAGGATTATAGCGAGGTCCTGGAGAGCACCCCGAGAAAGATCTGCGACCCGTGGTGTTGTACTTGTTACAACACCACATGCCTTGTGGGTCGAGGACAACCTGTGTCAATGATCCCTATTAGAAAAGGGGGAATGTCCTTACGGTGCATCTGTTTACTTCTACATAATAAAACATCCGTGTCCCTTTTTTTCGCTGCAAACCAAAGCTTCTTATAAACCAATTTAACTTTCAAATACGTCAGTTTTTCTTCTTAATTCACATTATTATAAATTCAAATCGGTCACGTTGCAAGAAAATAAAAGCGTTTCAATATTAACACAGACAATCACAGCGACCCATGCCAATACTGTTTCAACTCCAAATATCTTCACTCCAACCCTAGCAAGTATTCGCGCACTATTTCATCAATGGTGTTAATATATTCACTGACGAGGCCAATACTTCTAAACAGCTAGTTTACAACATCGGTAGGAAATACGTCCAACTTGTATTCCTGTCAAGCAGTATATGAAATTTATATTAACTAGGAAGGTTAACGCCCCCGCGTCTCGTTTCATAATCAAGTGGTCACTGCTGCCTTCGTTTATGCTTTCCACACCGAAAAACGTGTAGGAATTAAAAATTAGAACTGACATCTATTACACATGCATGTAACCTAGCTTCGTCACGTGCTCATGAATCCCCATCTGCCGGCCGATGTCAAGACTAGTATGCAGCACAATGATGGCAACGTTGTATCCTTTCCCCTCCACATTTGTACATATGCTTACTTCAGGGCCTCGCCACTACACGCGTAATTATATGGACCTAGAATTGCTCACGTGAAAGAAAGTTCCCGTCTTATCGAACTGTTAGCACCGTTTATCGTTCTAGAAAGAACTCCTTTATATGCAACTTTAGTAGCTGGTAATAACATTTGTAGAAAATATTTTCGTAAACGCAGTAAAAATAGTTTTCTTGCGTTAAATTAAAGCAGTTATCATTAAAACTGCATAAGTTACTACCACGCATTTAATTAATGGGATATGCACCCCAAGTATCCTCTGCGCACCTGAGCGTTATCCCCAATGCGGGGCCCAAAAAACCTCGAGGCCTGTTAGGGTAATCAATAAGGCACGTTCTGTAAGCATGCACTAGTTTGCAATATCACAAACACAGGTATAACTGAAGATCTATCTCCAATAATCCATCTGTGCCAAAATCCGCCAATTGGGCTATTTCCTATAATGAAACAGTAATAAATTCGCCTCTATGCTCTGTATGCAATGGTGAAAGGAGGGCTTGATAAACATATATTGTGGGACTTACCACCACGTGTCAGAGACTGCTGCTGTTGTTGCTGCTGCTGTAAGCGCTGGGCCTCTTGCAGCTCTACGTAACGTGCCGCTTCTAGAAGTGTCTCTAAGCTCATGTTTTCCTTCAGCTGGATTTCACCTCCCGCCGTGTCCCAAGTCACACACTCATGCTGATGGCACCCTGTAGGGCTACACGTTTCGCGTTATTTTACACTCGTGATGTAACGCTGCACATGAAACACCGAGCCTGCAGTAGCACGAGCTAACTGCTGCCAGCCTGCCCGGCCCTGGCGGTGAGTGTTTGGGTTGCCAACGACAACTGCCAATGAATAAACGCCAAGGCGATTACGTCACAAAGGGATGCTTGCAATCATTGGTCGAACAATTATGGACCGCCAACACGCCACGCAGCTACCAAAATCATGTTCACAACAATTAGTGTCCCAGTTTGATTACAAATACTTTTCCACGGTTCTGTAGAGCCACTGCAGATCAGGAACGTTGCACTTTTAAATTTTACCACGACGGAAAAAGCGCGATGACTGTATTACTTCACAAGTGATCGATTTAAAGCACGAGAAAAAAACGAAACCACTGCGCATCAGCTGCCATGCTTGCTGCGAGTCCGTTCACGTGTCTGGGGTCCAGCGGGCGACCAATCAAAAGGCTCCGTATGACGTAAGGCGGACAGGGCGTGTTCGTGTTATGGGTCGTACTTTTACCAAACTGCCTCCCTCAAAGACATAAACAAAGGCCCTCAAAGCTGTATATTTTAGAAAAGTTGCCTGAAATTTCACGGCCTAAATGCCTTACATGTAACTGATCATCTGAGGGCGATATGCTGCGATATCCGTCCAACTGGCAGACCCGGGCGCGTCCCGGGAAAGCGTCAAGACCCTGTCACGTTTCCTTCTCGTCACATGGGCTTGCTGTACACTGTTGCCATTTGTAGTCATGTAAACAAGGGCATGCAATCAATGCCATTCGAGACTTTTACATCAATATTTCGCGGAGTTCATTTTGCCAAATTATTAATCGAGATACATTATATATTTGCATGTTATACACAAACAGTCTTTCAAAAATAATTCCGCATATGCGTATTTATATTGCATTTTTGCAGTGCAACCACCATTTAAAACGTCAAAACCAAAGTAGATTATCGCATTTATAAAATGCATACTGTCAATTTCTTTTTGCTCCTTTACAGGTGCTGAAAGGCAGCCTTAATATATAATAATTTCCTTAAACGAAGTGAAAAAAAAAAGAAAAACACCATTCCTGTCATACACATTATCAACTACTTTTTATATGGATATTAAAATAATATAATGCAAATATTGCATTACATTTTCACACATAAAACCCAGATTTGCTGAGATCATTATTCATCTCAACTTTACAATGCTGTAATAGTATTGCATATATAGGGCAAAAATTCCTTGCTAGAACTCTTAAAATTTGCAGAAACGAAAAGTTACTTTCTTTGCTTAACACTTCAGTCCCAAATTTAAATATTTCCATCTGTACATTTAGCATCCCTGCAACATATTGCAAATCAATTCAAATGTCCACTTGTGCATTTGACATCTCTGCTCATTTCATATCTGCAGGAAACATCAGATATTTCAATCAAATTATTTAAAGCATTATCTGAAATGAGAGTGGATTAACAAAATATTAAAGACTGCATGTTTTCTCTCTATATATTTTTAATCCCTATGCCCCCCACCTCTTATCACCGTATTTCCCTTCAAAATTGCAGGGCTGGTGAATGTAGGTGAAGCGATAATGCTTTTCTTTGTTCAAGTATTCTCCATTCCTTAATGAATTGCAAATACTTTGCAATCTATTGTGTACATTAATTACAGTATGTACTTTAAATTGTTCTGCTTAAGATTTGAAAATAACTTTCCTGTCACTCATTTACTGTCATATTTCATATGACTGTAGTAGAAAAAGTAAAAAAGACATTTGTAGGACAGTAGTGGCTTGTGAGTATACATTTTGGGTGTTCACAAAATTTTAGGCCAGCTCTGAAAATGTGAAATAGGATCTGCTGCATAATAGTTAAGATTATGAACAATTTCTTCCAGAACAAAAAAAACATTGACCCATTGCTATGAGCAGGCTCTGTCATGCAAATCTCTGCTAATTGCAAAGACTTCATTCAAACTGCAGGGGAGAACAAAGTAACAATCAGAGGTGAGAGGTTTATCTAATTAAAGCAAAATTAGCATTATTTAAGACTAACAATGGTTATCTTTGTTGCTTGGGCAGGTCTGTTTTATGGATGGAATCTTCACAGGGTCATCCAACAATATGATACAACTTTTAACAATCAAAGTTATGCATTATAGTCCATGACAAATCCTTGTAACTCATCTTATTTGAATGCAAGCTGCATATGCTATTTGATAACACTTCATGGCTCAGCTTTTTTTCTTTCTTTTTTCCCTTCTTATTGTTACATTTAACTACAATGGTCATACTGGCAGCCAACAATGGTGTTAATTCCTATACAGTTATCATTGGATTTCTGGTTTTTCTTTGGATTTTATAGATCACCCCCCACCCTAAGCAATCCTGCTCCCCCCATTTTTCTGAGAGCTCAATTTAAACTATTTACTTCCTTTTCTATTTTGTTGGAAAGCTTTACAAAGACGCTGGCTTATAGGTACTGTAGTAGTTATTGTGATACTGGTACACCATGAAAGCTTAAATAAATAATTGGAAAGTTAAAAATCAATAAAAATAATGCTATTTAAAGCAAAAAATACAAACAAAAATATTTGGCAGGTGGCGCATTTTATTATTTGGCATTTCAATGTATTCTATTGTATCTATCTAAATAGAGTAATATAGTAAGAGTGATAACCCTATACATTCTGAACATCTACACACCTGCCTATAATGTTATATTTGCTTTTATACATTTCCAAAAATTATGATTTTATATGCCACATTATACCATAAAATATGAATTGTACTTAACATTACTTTTAGGGGGGATACATCACATTTAGATTAACAAACTTAAAGATACAAACTGAGTTAACAATTACACTACTCGATTAAAAATTGTAATAAATGTATTTATATTACCTGCGTTAATTTACTTCAATATTTTTGTACTCTCCAAAATTTTGAATTCCCCCCCAAAAAATGTTCCTAATGGTGCAAACTTGCACCATGATTGCTTCCTGTGGATGGCCCCAAGATCACACACACATTCATACTTTCAGACTACGGAGGATAGGAAATAATCTTGGCTAGAGAAAAATACCCATCCCCAACCGGGAATCAAACCTGAGACCTCTTGCACAGCAGGTAGGTGCTCTACCGACGACTCATTAAAGGTCATTAATTCAATTAATGCTAATTACCTGTTCTTTCATACAAGAGGCGTTTAGGACAAGGTTGAAAAGGTAGAATCAGACTGAAAAATTCAATATCATAACCGGGATTTGAACCATAAATCTTCTGATTTCAATCCAGATGCTCCAAACAACTGAGCTACCATAGAATTCTGGAAATGAATGTCATGCCAATGGCTATGGCATTGAATTTTTCAATCTGATTCTACCCTTCCAAGGCCATTAAGTCTAGTAGCATATTTATGTATTCTCATTTGCCTAGATTTTTATTAGAATAGTTGTTAGTCCTCATAGAAATTCTATCAAAATGATTATATAGACTTTCACCCTCATATTATAATCGGTGATTTCAAATTGGGAATTATTCATGCATATGACTTTCACCTAGAACGTACTGTGAAACTTCAGTTATATGTTTTCATAGGGAGCCAGCTAAAACACTGTAGAAATGAGAAAACATGAAAGTAAGTTATCTTATGGAACTGAAACCATTTTATTAGATTACTCAAACCAATTATATATTATTTAATATGAAGAGCAATAAATGAAACAAACATATAAATAATAAATATAATACACTATTTATAGTATTTATATGCATACCAGTACTGTTATTTATATTTCAAACTAAAAAAATCTGATGTGTTGCACTCACATGACTTTCCCTAATCTTGTACAAGCTATTTTTCCAAATGCTTATTCTACATCTACTTCATCTTAATCGAGATCATTTGCAGAAACTTATAATTTTCTTGTAGGTGCAAGGGGAATACGGTAGGCTTTAAGCGATAGTTAAATCTTTTAAGAGCTGGTTGCTATGTGAAGCATTCCATTCTCTTTGTATGTCCAGGACATAAGAAAACAAATAATGAATTCCCATTTGAGAAAAAGTATAAGCATTGGAAACTTCAAACAAATAACAAGGAATGTTCACTTGACAAAAAAAATGTATATGACATAAATTGTGTATTTTAATGAGATCTACATTTTTTGTGTAGTAACATTTTGTCTATCTCTTACGGTTTACCAATTATGCGAGTCATTCAGAATGAAGAGGGCTTTTGGGGACATTCCCAGAAAATTCAAGATATACATTTCATTTGTCATGAAAATATCTTAAATGTGATATTTCAATAAAAATCGTTAGAGCCATGAGAAAATCAACATTTTCGAAAAATATTCCATGTAAAGGGAGACTAGGGTGGGGGGATTTTCTCGAAAATCTTTCTGTCGCATCTTTGGAAGATACTGAAATCAAGTTTTTTATTTATCCAACTTTTCGTTTTTATGCTGTTCTCAGACAGACACACACACACGGGCATGTTTCCAAAAATGCTTTATTTGGATTCAGGGCACCTCAAAACATGTATTTCTGGTGAAATCTCGGTACTGAATTTTTGGGTGGAATGCAATACTTTGCCTACTTACTATACGTAGTACAGAAAGTAAAACAAAATTCAGAGTACTGGTATTTTACACTGGTTTTAAAAAAAAATTCATCAATTTTTTTTTGCTTATTTGTTTTTTTCCACACAGTCATACATTAGTAGCACTATGACAGAAATGCTGTCATTATTTTGGCTTTGCAATTATAGGAATCACTGTGTAATTTCTAGATTTTAAATTGCCTCATTCACATTGGGAACATTTTCATTTTTAGGCCTACTTTTTTATGGTTAAAGCTCGGAAATTGAGCAAAAATGCTTTTCTTTTCGAAATCTCTCCTGGATAGAGCAGAAATTTCTGAACATGGTTTCACTTCAGGAAACATCTTTGTAAAGCAGGACTCTACAAGAATGAACCCATCTGTAGAATGTGCAAAGAGGATGAAGAAGCTGCCTCACACATCCTCTTTGACTGCCCATTCCTGGCAAGCAATAGACTTACTCTTTCCTTAACCAGGGAAGATTTAGGAAAGGATGCTGATATTGGAACCTAGATACTACAACTCTTACAGGGAACAGAATTGGGGAAATAATGAAAGCATTCTTTTCAATGGGGATGCACAACAAGCCTTTTAGGATTGTGTGGGAGGTCGATAAAACTCCAACCCTCCCCACCCCGTCAACTAATCTATCTACTCTCTTTCTCAATTCGAACAGACAATGATTTACAAAGATTAACACAAAAATCTAAAAAATATAACTGAAAGAAGAAGCACGGTAGTTTCATAGCACTAAATGTTGTATTTTTAAGCAAAGATGTTTTCAAAGAATAACATTATACAGGGTGATTCTGCGACTATGTTACAAATTTTTAGGGACGATATAGAACCCATGTCTGGAAATCTTGTTAGATAGGTATAAGCATTAGCGTGTGTTGTGAGAATGCTGTCTATAACAATTTGGTAGAGTGAAGCTTTTCATTCTAAAGTGATTCGGGCGCTAGTAAATTGTAGCATCTTCTTTAATGTAGACAAGATGTTGCAATGACTATAATACCTGAGCTGCTGGAGGATATTCCATATGGTCATTAGCACATGTGGTGGCAGCATGATGGTGCACCCACTCACTTATCCATAAACGTTTTCCATTGAGCTGGATTGGAAGAGGTGGTTCAGTTCCTTGGCCTGCTTGTTCACTTGATTTGACATCAATGGATTTTTTTTCTTGTGAGGGCCATCTTAAAGCCCTCATTTATGATACACCAATCGAATTGGAAGAGGATCTAATGATAAGGTTAGTAATTACCTGTGACACCGTTAGGAATCTTTGAACAAGTACAACAGTCGATGGTGCGGCATTGCAATACTTATATTGAGGTTAGTAGAGGACATTTTCAACATTTGTTATGTGTGTGTGGTGTGTTTGTGGCAGTATTTTAATACTTGAATAGTTTCAATTGAATTATATAATATGTAAATTCAATAACAGCCCGCCTTGAAACAATATGTATGCAATAATTTGTAAAAATGTATGTAACAGTCATTGCATATGCTTATTTTTATTGTAAACATGTTCAGTAATGTTATGTGAATACATTATGTAACTTAATAATGTAAGAGCTGTGAGAACAATAAGTTTAACGTTGCTAGTCATGATTAGGGCAGCAATAACATAAATCTACAGTTTTTAAAATAGCCAATCAACAGCTAGAAAAAGCTTTAGTAAAATGCAGATATTCTATTGGACTACGATTAGCCAATCAGAGACTTGGAATACAAAAGTTTACAGGTTTGGACGGTTGAAATATGTTCAGTTGCTGGCAGACCTTGGTAGTAACCGGATGGAAGATGTGTTCTCTAGAGAAATATTACGTATTTGTGTGAATCGTAAATTAAGTGTACGCATTCACAAAGCGCAAGTTTTAAATTAAAGAATCTCACAGCTCTTAGTATCAGTGTAGTGCTATTTAATTTGTGCCAAGGATTAATTAAAAAAAAAGTGAATTTAACTTAAAACCTGTGTAAGACTACATTCTTGTCGCACCACGCCCTGACTAAGAGATACGTGACTCTAAAACAATACTGACGCAGCCGAGGCAGACATAAACATAAATATTATCTATAGAAGCAGTTTAATAACAAAGTTAATAAATATTTTTTAAACTTGGAGTGTAACAACAACAAAAAACAATACATCATCTTCAAATCAGCTTCTCATACGTAACAAACAATCTTCTTCAAATTAACGCCCAAAGTGTGGTGCTAACTTCAACAACAAAACACTTTCTTCAAATTGACGTCCATAAGTGGAGATAAATAAAACAACTCCAACGTAAAGACAATATCTACTTCAAGTTGGCTTCCCAAGCGTGAGGTTAATAAAATAAAATAAAAAAAAAAAAAAAAAAAAAAAAAAAAACTCCAAGAACAATAACTTCTTCAAACTGGTTCCCAACGTAAAGAAAATAACTTCTTCAGTATTTTAATTGTGTTGTTCTGAGTGTTATGACCTTCAAGAGTATTCAATAAATAAAAGTTTGTAATAAAAATTAAAAGGTTTAGCTTAATTATCATTATGAAGCGTTTCCGGACGTGGGTTCCCATATGAAAGTTGTTCACAACTGTCTCCTCTATTATCCCTAAATGTTTGCAACACAGTCACATATCACTATATACATAAAGGGTTCATAAATAACACAATTTGGGGGAAAATGACACACATTCTCTTTTAACAATTGTTATTTAAATATGTAATTAAACTATTAATTTGCACAACATTTTTACATTCCTTTTTCCAATTATTTGGTCCTTTTTAGGATATTTTTAATTTTTTTTTAGACAGCATGGCCTAAAAGTAGAACTTTTAACACAGTGCACATGAGCTAAAAGCTTTAGATTATCGCACCAGAGAGCAACTTTGGTTTCAAGTACAATCACATGGCAATTACCCTTTGTATTTGCACGTGTTTAATAATTTGACTTTGATTAGGTTTTACTTTTCATTATGTCTTCTTACATGATAAATTTCTCACGGCACTTGCATTATCTGTTCACAATGCAAATCGACATACTGACTATTTATCCAATTCGTTGTATAGTTAACTTATAATGTTATATTGGCAGCCTTCTGCTTTCTTTGATCTAAAACGTTATTCTTTCATCTAGTTTAAACTTCATAATGATTAAATGGTGGAAATTACGAATTTAGAAGAAACTGAAATGGAAGTGAAATTACAGAAGCAGCAAGAAAGAATAACACTAAAAATACTTCCCCAAAAAAATCCAGAAAGCAATATTATGTAGCATTTAATCGCTTCATTACCGGTTTAAGGCAAAACATGTTGAAAATAATTTCACTGAAAATGACTGCTGGTGAATCAACAAAACGTCTGACATCCCACATTTTTACACTCACCTTTACTAATTAAAAGTTATATAAAACAGGAAACGTTTTCGAGGGCATTCGTCCTCATCTCTCAAACACAAATTAGAAATACAAGAAATTCACATACCACCCTTGAGCCTTTAGAAAATGTGAACGAATCTTCAATGAATTTAACATTAGACTAGCTCCACAGAACAAATTCAGCTTGAAGAACTTACTAAACACACCTCTCAAAAATACCATCCCAAACACATTAAAATCCGAAATTTACCAGATTAGTTGTGATGAATGTGAGAAATACTACACAGGAAAAACTAAAAGAAACTTGGAAACCAGACTTAAGGAACACAAAAGAAACATAAAACTAAAACAAATAGAGAAATCCGCTGTATCACACCATTTTGGACAGAAAACCACAACATTGACCAAAGTATAAAGTTGTTAAAACCCCCTCACCACACCTATAGAATTGAACATCTGGGAAAAAATCTGATGTGTTACACTCACATGACTTTCTCTACTCTTGTACAAACTATTTTTACAAACGCTTATTCTCCATCTACTTCATGTTAATCGAGATAAACATTTGCAGACTCTATCTTATTGCTAAGTTTCTTGTAGATGTAAGAGGAATATGTATTTACAAGGGCAATACAGAAATACAGTAACCTTTAAGCACATACATATCTCTTAATAGCTGGTTGCTAGGTGCAGCACCATTCCCTTTACCACAGATTAATACTCTTTGCATATTCAAGACAAAAAAAAATGAATAACGAATTCCCATTTAGAAAATAAGTATTGAAAAATTTAAGAGAATAACAAGCAATATCTCGAAAATGGTTCACTCAACAAAAAAAAATGTATATGACATAAATCGTGTATTTTAATGCGATCTACATTTTTTGTGTAGTAAAATTTTGTCTATCTCTTATGGTTTACCAGTTATGCAAAAGTTGTTCACAATGAATACTTTTGGAGACATTCCCAGAAAATTCAAGATATACATTTTATTTTTCATGAAAATATCTTAAACATGTGATATTTTAATCAAAATCGTTAGAGCCGTTTTTTGAGAAAATTAAAATTTTCGAAAAATCTTCCATGTAAAGGGTATCCTGGGGTGGGCGGATTTTCTTGAAAACCTTCGTGTCGCATCTCTGGAAGATACTGAACCTAAATACCAAGTTTGGTGCTTATGCGACTGTTTGTTTCTGAGTTATGCTGTTCACAGACAGACAGACACACAGACACACACACGGACATGTTTCCAAAAATGTTTTTTTTTTGGATTCAGGGAGTCTCAAAACATGTATTTCCGGTGAAATCTCGGTATCGAATTTTTGGGTGGAATACAATACTTCCCCTACTTACTATGCGTAGAAGAGAAAGTAAAAATACACATAATCAAAAGCAGCAACGTCATTAATTTTGAAATCCTGAGTGTAAGCAATGTGTTAAAACTTTGTGCCCCCAACACCAGATGGTAACAGGGTCAGAATCCGCAGGATGAGGAAGAAGAGGACACGGGAGAAAGCGACCCTTAGTCATCCAGTTGCTGATGACGACGAATGCCCTCGAAAACGTTTCCTGTTTTATATAACTTTTAATTAGTGAAGGTGAGTGTAAAAATGTGTGACTCAATCTACATCATGATGAATACTTCACTGTTAATAATGCTTCTGTTTTTAATCTTTAATCATTTGTCTTGTTTCTTGAAACACGTTATAAACTAATTTTTCTTAGTTTCGGGAATCAATATTACTGATATTTTACAAATTTGAGTGCCATCTAAAACACAGTATGTGCCACATGTGTCAAAAGTGGTTTTATTTTACTCATAGGATTCTGAAACAAAGGCCTAACTCACAAAATAAAACCCTACTTTTTACTCCTTGTATCATAATCTATTATTATAGGTCTTTACGCAATTTATAGGTCATCAACTACTAAAGAAGAATGACACTGTCCAGCCATATTGTTAACACATGCATAGCAATAGTGTATTCTAAAAATATTGATCAAAATGTTGACATATTAATAAGGAAAAAGTATAACCAAAAAATGTAAAATTGAGCTAAATATTAATAAACAAAGTTCGGTATCTAAAAAACTCTAGCATATATCGGTAAAAAACGTAGAAGTAAATAATATAAGTGAGATTCAACTGTATTTACAGTAAAATATAAGCATGATAATGCTAAACACAGAAAATTTATGAATAAAATACAACTTTAGAGTCTTACCATACAAAGAGACTGTCAGGGATTCTCCAGGGGTACTCAACTAACTGATATGGAATTGTGACATTACATACATTCGAGGATCACCAGCCTAGTCCCTAGATGGCCTCCTGAGCTCTGGAATTAGTGTACTGTAGTAATAAGCTTGTAAACAAGAACAAATAACTTGGTAGAAGCGTGAAATAATTGTATTCAGCAAACTATGGTAGTATCATTCCTCTTTCTGTACACTTAAGGGAAATTCAGAACAAAACGTTCATCAAATATTTTCAGAACAGAAGCTGGAAGGAGAATGAAAGACAAAGGAAACACATTAAAATAATAAGACTTCAAAGCATCTCATAGAGGCAACAAGACTATCAAAGTAACAATAAAACGTTGGCAGTTATTTTAATTAAAACACTTGTAACCATTATTTTATGCTGTAAAAGTGTGCAAGATATCAAGATAATAGACTTCATAAACTATAGTTAGACTTTTATCCTATAGCAATTTAAAATATACTCAGATGCAGTGTATAATGGTATATTATGCAACAAGACTATAATGGTAGCAATTAAGAAGTATGTTTAATAATTTTCATACAAGCATCCTAATTAGTCAAGCTGCATACGGCTGTTTTTGTTCGACCACATTATAATTTCAAAACTTTGAACTTTTACAAAAATATCTAACCTTGTTAACTGTGTGTAATTAAATGCTGATTGGTTGGCAGCACTGATGGCAGGACCTTGAGTGGTTTGCAAGTAGTATAACAGACGGCAGCACTGTTGAGTCCATGCCATATTTATTAATTTTTTGCAGGTAACATGAAAGCAACACATTGAAGCAAAGGCATTGAACTCAGTTTATTAGAATATTAAAATTACAATGAACATAATTTACTTTAAATACATATTTTTTTTTTTGTTTTACTTTAGGTTTAACGTCCTTTAACAGGTTAGGTCATAATAGACAATGAATGAAATGGGTGAGATGATGCTCAAATGAGCCCGGGGTCCATAGAGCTTAAGAGTTACTCGACATTCATCTTTTCAGGATAAGAGAAAATCCTGGGGGAAAAAAAACCTTGATTGAATTAAGTTTTATTTATGGACACTTTAACTGCTGTGGTCCTAGCCGTCCCTTTTTATATTGGGCGTGAAAGACCGGTAATTTTGCTCAGAGACCTCTATCAGGCTTGAAATTCTTTTACGTGCCATAAGAAAAGAACCTTATCCAAGTAATTCATTCTGAGATTCGAACTCAGGACCTCTTGAATGTGAGGCAGACATGCTACCCCCACACCACAGAGGCAGGATCATGTTTCATTATCTGGGGAATGGCTCCCGGTGACTGCTGCTTTGAAGGTGTTAAAAGATATGGATAGGGCAGCTGTGCGCACTACAAATAAGATCATAATGAGTCTCTGCCAACAGTTCAGTTATGTCACTGTAATCAGTATACATATTGTGGTCGACTCTCTCCAAAAAAATATATAAAAACTCAGGTCTATTTTGTCTTTCTATTCGGAATATCTCATGTAGAGAAATTAGATATAACAAACTTATTTACATCTAATATTCCAACTTCAATAACAAGCATCATTTTGTTGCTTACTAGTAATTTATATTCCTAACTAGACATTTGATATAAAACTATTTATCAGAATAGAACATGCCCCAAAAGAGTACCATTTCATTCCATACCTCTGTCATTTGTATGTAACATGCAAATTAAGATCAAGTTAGTAAATGTTTCTAAAACCAATTGCAGTAAGTATAATATCCGAGGTCAACGGGATCGCTCAGCAGTTTCATTTGTGGCTCTTGTACTGATAGTTTGTGGTTTGATTCCTGGCTCTGAGGTGGGAATATTCAGTTCGACGTATCCAAATCTTCACCTCTGTATAGCTCATGTGAAGTTTCCCCAAGTCCCTACATGGTTTTGAGTCCAGAGTAAAAGCTGTAGGTCCCTTCATTCCATCACATTCTCATTATTACCTTACCATAAGAGGTAATAGACATCGCATGCTGCGTGCCTCCAGCTAATATATGGATCCAGCCATCCTTCACGGAATGAGGTTTCTCCAAAAGTTATTGTGCAAAAGGGGAGTATTGAACCAACAACAGTATAGTATATCAATAATTTCAGTAATAATTTTTAACATATGCATTAAAGGATTCATAACATAACTGTATTACAATTGTTTGACAGACTCAAAGAAATTTGTCCCTTGTTAATTCCAAGGCACACCACTCTTGAGAAAATGGAAGGCAGGGAACCAACTTATTATAATAATTATGGTGCTGATCATTATCTCCGATATATATTTTTCATCGTCTCAAAAAGAATAAAACTTTGAGTTCTATTACTCTGAAATTCATTCAAAATAACTGACAAAACCTCATACACTTTTAGGAAATTCTCCATGTAAACTACCTGTAATTTTGAACCAATTTCAACCAAATTTGTAATTTTTCAAATGATCTCGCATGAAATATTTGTGTACAAGTGGAAGGTAACCTATGATCATCCTTTTAAGCTATGAAAGAGCACGTCGTTTCAAGTGTTTTTCCTTAACAAATTTTTCCTCTAAAACTTTCCATTCTTGAGATAATTACTATTTCATTTTGCACAATATTGCAACACAGCAAATTCAACAGGTTCCTTTACATTTTACAGGTTAACTTTTAATTCTTCAGCTTCTGCTGCTATGACAACAAACAGATAAACTTCCAATATCAAAATAGACAGAAAACTACCTATTACTGTAATGCAATGTAATATTATACAGAATATAGAACTGAGAAAGCATTTATAATATTACACAAATTATTACTAGGAACAGTTATTTCTAAAGGTAAATAAAAGCTTGAGAAACCCAGTTAGAAGATTATGCTCCCTTTCTTTGTGAATTATAAAACTCTGTGAATAATTAAAGCAAGATAAGAACGGAAAATCAATGAGAACTTCTTTTTAATGTATAGAGAAACTTTTGTGCACGCCTTGCAATTTCTCCTATTCTGCTGCACTCTACAAAGTATGTCCGTTTTCTTTCCCCCTTTTTTTTTTAATTTAATATATTTATGGATGCTCTTCAACTGCTGTGGTTCTTAGCATCCCATTCTATATTGGGTCTGAAAGACCAAAAATTTTACTCATAGGTTTGTTTATCAGGCTTGAGGTTCTTTTATGTGCCGTAAAACTATGGCACAGGAACACTGGCTTTATTTCCCTTCCAAATGAAAGTAACTAAGGATTTCTATGCTGGAAAAAGTCCATCGTCCTCCACCGGATTTGAACCCATGACCTCAGGAGCATGGTACTTCTTAGACCACAGAGGACATGTCCAGATTGTTTTTTATATCTTTCACTGCTCTAAGTATTCTTTCTTACGTTTCCAATCAGGCACTTTGTAATGCATACACAAATTTTCAAATCGCCCCAAAGAAATAAATTGGATTTAGATCTGGAGATCTTGGTGGCCATTTCATTGGTCCATTCCAAGTGATCCAGAGTTCTATAGGTGTTGCGTAGATGGCCATACATACCTATGTGCCACATATTTCTTACTGACAGGGGAACATCCTCAACCAGAACTGGTAACATTACTTGAAGAAACTGGAGATAGATGGCTCTTGTCAAAACCAGAGGAAGAATCCATGGATTGATTAATATATTTCCTATGATTCCTGCCCAAACATTTACAAAAAATCTGTGCTGAAAGCTGTCTTGTCTTATTGTGTGTGAATTGTTTTAAGTCCAGATGTATGCATTCTGGTATTTAGTAACTGCATTTCTAGTAAACGTTGCTTCATCCATTGCAAGAATTTTAAAGGGTAAGTCTCCTCCTTATTGAAAAAAAACATTTGGAAAATGCTACCCTTGGCGCATAATCTGCTTCAGAGAGACAATGAACATGCTGAGTGTGAAAAGGGTCTTCTTTTAATGTTCTCAAAACAGACGATTGGGATACGCCGCTATACCACAGTTGCTGCTTCCAGATCATCTTCCACCAAGTGAAGGATTTCTTCTTCCTGTGTAACATTTCTTTGACTAACTCCTTCAACATGAGGAGATACACTTCCTGTATCTAAAACTCTCTGACAGATGAAAACAAAATATGTGCTATGATGTTGTGTTTCTTATTTGGAAATCTTTCTTGATAAATTCTTGCCACAGATGTCGCATTACATGTGTTTCACTGTAAATGTGTAGCATTTTAACATACCTGGTATTAGTAAAGTGAGACATTTTATAATTGATAATCCACTGCTTCAAAAACAAGCCATAAGCACAATAAACAGCTGAAGTGCATTTCTTTCTACCTTACAATGTTGTCATGTCGTGTAGTCTCATGGCTAATAATGTAGATTCAACTGAGACAAATTTTGAAAGCTTATAATAATAATAAAGAGTGTGAATTGTTTCAATTCAAAATGTATTTAAACACGCAGAAAATATTTTTCAATCTCCTTTAAGAAATATTTGAAAAAGTATTTAAGAGTTTCGTAAAATCTTCATTTAAAATATTAAGTTAATATTAAGCAATTTTCACTTTTTTCTCAAAAACTACTTAAAAAGTGCACTAAGATTTTTTGTACTATTCATTACAAAGAGTCACCCTGTTCAAGCACAACCATAGGCCACCTTCCATCCCGTATAAAATTTAAACTCCATACACTACAGCAGTTCATAAACGGTTTCATGTGGATGGATCAGTGCCCTTTAACAACAAACACATCTAAAATTGGATTATATGCAACTCCATTGTTGATTCAATATCCTTTACTTTTAAATGATGAGAAATATACCACTTTTTTTTTTTTTATTAACTTTCTGTACCTGTTACCTATAGTAAGCATTGCATTCCACCCAAAAGTTTTATACAGAAAAATTTCACTGAAAATTTTGAGATCACCTGAATCCTCCCCCAAAAAAAAAATTTTAGAAAAAGGTTCAATGTATGAATCTGTGAATAATACAACTCAAAAACGAAAAGTGGTCAAATACCAAACTTGGTATTTAAGCTCAGCATTTTCCAAGGATACAACACAAAGATTTTCAAGAAAATTTCCACCATCCCAAACTACCTTTTACATGAAAAAATTTTCATTATTTTTTTATTTTTTCAAAAATAGTTTATCAATTTTGATTAAAATACTGTATGAATAATTTTTTTTCATTCATTATCTGTTTACCCTCCTCTTATGTAGGACTTACACCCCCCAGGACTTACAAGCGGGTGCCTGGGGTCAGAGGCCTGTCGAGGAGCAGACACTCATGGATCAGACAGAGTATCCAGGATGGGTGATCAGCCCGATGCCTGGTATGGGATGAAGGAAGTAGATGAAACGAAATGTTGGTGAAATGGATGAAAGGAAAGGTGATGATGGAGCAGTTGGTGGAATGAATGGCGGGGGAAACCGGAGAACCCGGAGAAAACCCGCCCAGACACCGCTTCGTCCACCACAAATCCCACATGCAGGTCCCTGGGATTGAACCCGGGCCGCCTCGGTGGGAGGCGAGCGGTCTAACCACTCGGCCACGGCGCCGCCCTGTATGAATAAGATATTTGAAAAATGCAGATCTTGAATTTTTCTGGGAATAGCCTATGAAGTCATCTTCATTCTGAACGATTTTTATATAACTGGTAAACGGTAAGAGAGAGACAAATCCTTACTGCAGCAAAAATGTATGTCTCATTAAGGACAATCTTTATGTCAAATAAAATGTTTTGTGGTGTTAACGATTTCCAAGATATTCTTTGTTACTGGTTTGAATTTTGAAATACTGATATGTTTTTCAGGTGTAAGTTGCTATACAGTTTTTGTCGTGATCATATAAGGAGCACGATATTTCAGAGCCATCACATGGTGATCCGCTTTTAAAAAGTCAATTGCTTTAGCTTATTGCATTCTTCTTATACCTAAAACAAAAGTGTATTGTCACATATGCTGTTGAGGGGTGAAATGGAACATATTAAGTTTTGAAGATTTATTTCGGACAAAATCATATATTTTTACATAAATTATATAGTTTTGTATTTCATAGTCTTTCTTGACTTACGGATTTTAACAGCATTTAAATATGTAACCTGAACAATGTGAGTAACCACTTCCCTGACAATCCCGATGGATTTTATTGACATGCTTCCTTAGGGAGTACGTGCAAACTTGCACATCAAGCTGCACCCTGGAAGTTATACGTCATTTGGAATGTTCTGGAACAATTTGATTACTCTATTGCTGTTGGCTTTACAACTCAAACCTAGGCTGGTGTTATACCATTGCCGAGAGCCCCCTAGGCAGAGTAACTATATAAACAGCTCCAGAACTTAGTTGCGGGGTCTCATTCTCTGGTTCGACACCTTGCACAACGTCACCCTCAATGATACACAACATATCTCCCAAGGTAAGTCCTGCATGGGGAAATTACACTCTGTAATCAATTACTGTTTTTATGGACGTCTCTTCAAGACTTGAGCACACTAATGGAATTACTCTAGATTCTAATAAATGGGCCATCCAGGTAGTATGCGAGTTGTCTCTACCCTCTCTTCATTGTTTCCCATAAGCTATGCTCCCTAGTCACATCCCACAGGTGTGACAGTATATACATAATGAAATTTATCTTGATTACCAAGAAATAGACAGATGAATAAGCTTACCCAAGAATAGTTGCTGAAGAATTTGAGGCAGTATTTTAATACCTGAATAATTTCAATTCTTATTTATAATAGGTAAATTCAATAACAGCCCACCTTGAAACAATATGTATGTAATAATTATTTAAATTGTATGTAACAGTCATTTCAAATGCTTATTTTTATTGTAAATATGTTTTATTAATGTCATATGAATACTTTATATACACTAATAATGCAAGAACTGTGAGAATAGTAAATTTTAGGTTGCTAACAATGAATAATAATGAGATAATTGTGGCAATAATGTGTTTGGAATTTGAAAATGTACTGGTCATGATTAGAATGACGATGACGTATTTTCAGTGACAGTTTTAAAATTAGCTAATCAACAGCAAAGAAAAGTTTTAAGTTAAATACAGAAATTCTATTGGACTAGAATTGGCCAATCAGAGACTTGCATTAGCGAAGTTTAAGGTTTTTAATCATTGAGGTTGTTCAGTTCCTGGCAAGACGTGGTAGTGTGTAGATGGAAGAATGTGTTCTCTACAGGCGTTTAGTAAAAACAGATATACGCGTTAAGTGAGTGTATAAAAGTTTCTCACAGTTCTTTTAAAAGTGTAGTGGTTTATAAATATGCGCAAGAAGTTAAAATAAAAGTGAAACTTTAAAAGTTTAATTCTGTTACGTCTATAATAATTGTCATTATCACACCCTGTATAAGAACGCTGACTCTAAATTAAGACTGACGCAGCCGAGGCATATTCAAACAGTAATATTACATATGCATTACATTCAAACCGACGCCTAAAGAGTGTTACAAACTACATATAACATTTCTTCAAGTTTGCGTAAATATATTACGCAACATTACGTAACAGCAGCAAAAATCATCTTCAAATTAGCGCACATACATGGGGCTAACTCAAAAAGCAACTAAGAATAATATGTGAGCCAACTCCGGAACCAACCACTAATTCAAATTAGTGCCCATACGTGGGGCAGTTAAACAAAGCATTTGAAGAAAATACTACTTCAAATTACGGAAAGTCAAGTGAATGCAACACTTTCTTGAAATAAATGGATCAGGAGCTATTTTCACATCACCAATCAGTTCAAACGTGGGGGGGGGGGGGTGTGCAAGTATGAGCTTGCAAACATGTCAGTTAATTAACAAGTGTCTGAAGCATTGATATTACCAATATTTATATGAATTTTATTACTTATTCCTTTGAGGGAAATTTGATGAAAATCAATTGACATATTTTACAGACTTCAGACTATTCTCAACATTAATATTTTGGCCTAAACAATTGATGAATGACTGGGACTTTGCTCAAAAGCATTTTCTTCTACTTCATATTAAACAAGAGAAACATTTACAGAAATGGCTTCATTACTTATTTTGTTTTAAGTACAAGAGAGATACAGGAGGCTGTAGTGAAACTTAGATCCATAAAAAGTGGGGTGTTATGTGATGGCTTTCAAAATTCCTCTCTTTGCACGACATCGTGGGAAATAACTGAACGGCTACTTAGAACTTCAGAAAGCATGAAAGTATTTTAAAATTCAAACCAATAACAACAAATATTTAGGGAATTATTAATGCCATAAATATTTATTTTTCACAAATTACATGTTTTAACATTCTTTGAACAGTAAGCTTTTGTCTATCTCTTATGGTGTACCAGTTACACAAAATTATACAGTGCGGCCGTTTTGAGGTATGGTCACAGAGCGGCTATATGCCTACAGCACTGACCTAAGTACCTTTCTGAAGCACAACTGGCAGTGCATGATGCCTTCAAGGTTATTTTTATCCACTGTGCTTCAGTCATTGCTGTAGAATTGTGTGTAATATGCTTAAGAATGTTAATATCTTGTTATTAATCCACTGCGATGGCTGCTGACAAATTAGCGCTTGAACAACAAATTTTTATACGCAATACTTATATAAAAACTTAATCATGTAGACAGGTGTATAGATAATTATAGGAGAAATTTCCTGGTATTGCATTTCCAGGCAGAGAAACTGTTAGACATCTGGTTAATATGTTTAGGACAATGTGATCGCTAAATATTAAACTTAAGAAGTAAAAACAAGATGTTCTAATGCAGGAAAAAATTGACTAAATTGGTGCATCTATTCGTGGGGAAACCTAAAAAGTTTATAGGAACAATTCCCATGCCACAGATGAACATAGTGACAATAAAACAACAGAAAATTCTGAACATTAAGCAAGAAGTACTTATGCATGTGAATGGAAATTTCATCCGAAGATACCAGCAATGTCTTCATGCAGATGGACACCACTTATAACAACTTAGTAATCATTATAGTGTATGTTATTATCACATGTAAGTAACATGGGAGTTACTGAATAAAAAATCCCCAGTGTAATAGCAGTGTGCAGAGCACGCATACATGCGATCTATGGCCTCACCATAAAACGACCACACTGTACAAAATTAAGTGAGAATAAAGAGGACTTCACAGGACACTACCAGAAAATTCAAGATATACTTAGGTACATTTTATTTATCATGCAAATATGTTTACTATATGGTATTTTAATCAAAATCATTAGAATCAGTTTTTATAAAATCAAAAAATTTTCCATTTAAAGCATATTTTGGGGAGTGGGGGGCTTTTCTTGAAAATCTTCATGTTGCATCTTCCAAGTTTGCTGTTTAATGAACTTTTCGTTTTTGAGTTATGCTGTTCACAGATACATACACACACACTTGGACCTTTTTCTAAAAATCCTTAATTAATTTTGAAGATTTAGAAGCCAGTACCAGTGATGTGTCATAATTTAAAATAAAGAGAGTTGAAGGTTGTTACACTACATCACTAAAATGTTCTTACTTGAACACGTTTCAGGAGACGGTTTGCTCCCATTGTCAGCATGTTTTCAACCGAAACGCATTCAAGAACATTTTAGTGATGTAGTGTAACAACCTTCAACTCTCTTTATTCTAAAAATGCTTTTATTTTTTGGATCCAGAATACCTACTCAAAACATGCATTTCCGGTGAAATCTTGAAATTGAATTTGTGGCTGAAATGCAATATCTTCTGTACCCACTATGTACGGGGTAGAGAAAGTAAAAAAGTGGCAAAATTCAAATTACAAAATACATACAATGTTTGTTTTGCATTCTTGGAAGATGCTGAACTTAATACCAACTCTGGTATTTATCTGACATTTGTTTTTGAGTTAAGCCGTTCTCTGTCTCACACAAACACACAACCTTTTTCTCAAGCAGGTGATACATTTCCGGTGAAATTCCCGTATTCATTTTTTTGATGAAATACAATACTTCACTAGTAATTATTGAGTCGATTGTAACACTACATCACTTACTTGTTTTTATAACAAATACATGTTTCAGGGGCTAATTGCTACCATCCTCATTTCCTTGTCGACTGGCTGCATCCTTCATCTTAGTTGTTAGCTTAATCTCTGGTGGCGGTTGGAACAACTTCTTCAAAAGTAAGTCTCCTGGCGGGGTTTCAAAATTATAAGTGCGGTTTCTGTTTTTCCAAATATAAATGTTTTCCCAAGTTGTAAGTTCTACTTTTCCTGAGATGTTTTTAAGTATTTTTGAGTTTCTATCTATGGTGTGTTTGTCTCTCCAAAAGTGCCAAACTACTGCTGATTTATCTTCCTGATTTTGTTTTATGTAACTGAAGTGTTCTTTTGCTGTTGTTTTTATATTTCTTTTGGTTTTCCCAATGTAGATTTTTTTTTGCAGTCATTGCAACTGATCTGGTATATTCCTGGTTTATTCTCCTGTGGGATGTCATCTTTTAGTGTGGAGTTTAGTAGGTTTTTGATGGTGTAATTGTTTTTTGGGGCCAAAGAGATGTTGTGTTGCTTGAGGATTCTCTGGAATTTGTAGAAAGCTGTTGGACATAGCTACAGAAAACAGATTCAGGCTAGAAACAATACATAAGAAAATAAACAGAGCCGTGAGCAAAAAGAAGTTACCACAATCATCCCTACTGAAAAAGAAAAGATGATCTTCAAAAAATTCACATACCACCCAACAGCTTTCTACAAATTCCAGAGAATCTTCAAGCAGCACAATATCTCTTTGGCCCCAAAAAACAATTACACCACCAAGAGCCTATTAAACTCCAAATTAAAAGATGACATCCTACAGAACAAACCAGGAATATACCAGATCACTGCAATGACTGCGAAAAAATCTACATTGGGAAAACCAAAAGAAATACAAAAACAAGATTAAAAGAATACTTCAGTTACATAAAGCAAAAACAAAAGATAAATCAGCAGTAGCTTGGCACTTTTGGAGAAACACACCATAAACAGAAACCCAAAAATACTAAAAAAAACCATCAAGAAAAGCAGAACTTACAACTTGGGAAAACATTTATATTTGGAAAAACAGAAACCGCACTTATAATTTTGAAACCCCGCCAGGAGACTTACGTTTGAAGAAGTTCTTCCAAATGCCACCAAAGATCAAGCTAACAAAAGACGAAGGATGCAGGCAGTCGGCAACGAACTGAGGATGGGAACAGTTAGCCCCTGAAACATGTATTCGTTATAAAAACAAGTAAGTGATGTAGTGTTACAATCGACTCAATAATTACCAATTATAGACACATCATTGTGACAAAGTCCACCAAATCAATTTTATTGTGAATTAAAAACTGAGGCAGTTTTTTAACACTTAAATGATATCAGTCTAATTATATAATATAAAATATAATAACAGCCCGCCTTAAAGCAATATGAGTATACTATAATATATAAAAAAGGTGTATATTAAGTCATTGTACTATGTTTATATTATTATATACATGTATAATAATGTTATGTGAATGTATTACTAATTTAACAAAGTAGGAGCTGTGAGAATAGAAGCAAGCTACTTTAAGTAACAAATAGAATTATAAAGTAGAAACCGAAAGTTGCTAACAATGAGGTAACCTTGAGACAATAAATTAGAAAGTTAATAAAGGCTACTAATAATTCATTCATTCACTGTTTAACCTCATCTTATGTAGGACTTACACCCCCCAGTACCTACAGGCGGGTGCCTAGGGTCAGAGGCCCGTCGAGGAGCAGACACTCTCATGAAGCAGACAGAATATCCAGGATGGGTGATCAGCCTGATGCCTAGTATGGGATGAAGGAAGTAGATGAAACGAAATGACGGCGAAATGGATGAAAGGAAAGGTGATGATGGAGCAGTTGGTGGAATGAATGGCGGGGAAAACCGGAGAACCCGGAGAAAACCCGCCCAGATGCCGCTTTGTCCACCACAAATCCCACATGTGGGTCCCTGGGATTGAACCCGGGCCGCCTCGATGAGAGGCGAGCGGTCTAACCACTCGGCCACTACTAATAATTCTTTGAACAATAATGTAATATTTAAAACAATTTATAAATAGCCAATAAACAACTAGAAAAAGCTCAAGTTAAATAAAAGTACTCTATTGGAGTAGAATTAGCCGATCAGAGACTTGAAATAGAGTAAATGTATGAATTTCGGCAGTAGACGCTATAAGGATGTGTTCCCAATCAGTTCGATTTTATACATATTCAGTGCGAGACATAAAAAATGCATTACGGCGAGAATAATATAAAGTTTACGTGTTAAAAATTGCAATTAACAATAATCTCACAGCTCTACAGTAGGATACATCAGTGAAGTGTTATTTAATCGTGTGAAAGATTAATAAAACGAAGTCAAATACCATTATAATTTGTATAAGCCTTCATTCTTTAGCCGTACTACCCCTGGTAAGAGATACATGTTCCTGCAAATTACTACTGACACAGCCGAGGCAGGCATACATATATAATATTTATATAAATATTTCAAATAAAAAATTGATTCGTGAACATGGGGCAAAGGCCACCAGAAACTTTGTACCGTATGCGGGGCTGCTACAACTGACTGGCGCCCAAAGCTTGGTGCTAATAACGTAAAGATAAACAACTTCAAAACAATACTTTCTGTTAAGTAGTAGAGAAGGTAAAAACAAAAAGGTACACTGAAAAGAACAAAAGAAACAAAAAGGTTCTCAAAATAAAAGCAATCCTGGCATTTACATTTTTTTTTAAAATGTACTTTTATTTTCTAACAGAAATAATCTTCACAACAATCAACATTCTTGGAGGTGACAATAATAAAGTATATCTAATGCCACAGTAATGATATCAAATGTCATTTTAACATCGGCAGTGACTAGACTAGATGCAAGTTTTGAAATAAAACGTTAAACACTATACAAGTAATGACGACTTAATTAAGGAGTTCTATACAGCACCTGTACTTTAATTAATACAAGAGAACAACTCATTACTAAAAACTAAGCATTAGAAGTATGCACACTGGTGTTAACAGAATGCTGATGGAAGCATTCAACTATACCATTGTTGTCAAATACCAGATTGGGGAGATTAAACTATGCACAAAGCAGAGTTTATCAAAAGCTTGCAGAACTAGCCAAAGCTGCTGCTTAAGCCAAATGTATAGAGGACGACAATGTCACTCAAAATATAATTAATCATAAAATTAATATCCTGCATATTAATTTTCATAATTCGAGATACACCCTTTATGAACACTTTTCATGTACTAACATTTTTTTTTAGTTTTCCTTATAAATGTAAAGCAATCATCATATCCTACTTCTCGTACCCAACAACTGAGAAACCTTTAAGTGTCATTGCACAATCGCATAACAAGAATAACATAACTATCACAAAAAGGGGCTTTTTTTTGTTATTTATTTATTTATGGATGCTCTTAAACTGCTGTGGTCCTTAGCATCCCATTCTATACCCCTGCCGCTGTAACGTTGCACTTGACAGCTAGCGTTTAAGTTGGTACACTCGCAAAAAAACAGATGAAAAGCTTCAAGCGTTTGACTTCCTAAGCTAATCACAAGGCAGCATTCCGGATGGCCAATGACAAAGCGGAACCGGAAGTAGAATCGGCTCTGTTGCCGGATGTAACTATTCCCAACCATGTGCTTCAGTTTGTGAATCTCTAGCACGAGCGTCGAGTTGTTGTTTGCAAGCTACATATTCGTTGTTATTTATATTTGTGGTTATTGTTTAATAGTTTTGTTATTGTTCATTTATATATATATATATTATATATGTATCATTCATATTATTTATTTCAACAAAAATTAAGTGCTACAATGTCTGAAAAACGACGCCGATCGCCGAGTGATTCACGAAGTGAAAATCCTTTGCGCCAAGGTGTTCCACTTAATAGTCAGGCATTGGAACTTTTTAAGCAGAACCCGGGAATTCTTTAAACAGGAAAAGGAGTACGTAAAGCTTCATGGCAATCCCTCTATTCCTGCTGATAAAGCCGTACAACGAACTGCAGCAGCTCTTGGGTAAGCACGAGAACTGTTATACACAAGGGAGTGAAACTCCAAGAGAAAGAGGACAAAATTCCTGAACCATCTGGAACGCAACAGGTATTTCTATCAACTCCGGGGAAGAAAAGAAAGCAGCCTTGTCCAGTCACAAATCTTGATGCTTTCCAATTAGACGCCATACGTAGACACATTTATGCCTATTATCATAGAAAGGAGTATCCCACCATACCAAAGCTGCTTATATCGCTTATTTTCAATTAACAATAATAATACGAAATAGTTATTATTCATTGACGTTCGCTACTTGCGTACACTTTTTATATCTGGCTTAGACACGATAGAAATGAGAACAATCAGCTGTTGTTTACTAACCACTCTGGCAACGTCGCAACCACAATGTAGCCAACCTTACGCGAAGCCACACGAACTGTCAAGTGCAAAGATACAGCGGCGAGGGTATATATATTGGTAATTTTACTCAGAGGCCTCTTTATCAGGCTTGAGGTTCTTTTACGTGCCATAAATCTACGATACGCTACCACTGGCTTTACTTCCCTTTCGAAGGAAACCCACGACCTTGGGAACTAGACAAAATGGCATTGAGTGAGGGTAACCAGATGGAAACCGGAAGGTCCGTGGTTCAAATCCTGGCAATGGCACTGAATTTTTCAGTGTGATTCTATGTTTCCAATCTTGTCCTACACACGTTTGTGTGAAAGAACAATCACCATTGGTTGAGCTAATAGCTGGTTAGACTATGAAGCCCGGGACTTAAAGCACTTATAACATTGTAAGTTGCTACTGGGTATGTCATCGGAAATGAACGAGACATCTTTGTGGTTTAACGGAAAAAATGTGTCAGTTGGGGAATTTAATGTCATGCTCACATGTTGCCATAGTAGCTCAGTTGGTTAGATCACGGGATGGAAACAGGAAGATCCACGGTTCAAATTCGGGTTATGTCTTGAATTTTTCAAACTGATTCCGCTTTTCCAATTGGTATTCAGTTTTAAGCAGTTTTTTTATCATTTATGACCTATTAGTCCATTATCTCTGTATTATCCAAGTTTTTCTAAACTTGAAGTAGTCTCGGTTCCAATTAGCTCGGCTAATCGTACTGTATATATGAAAGTAATAAAAGTATACTAAACCAGACCATTTCACGTGTTTCCTTTCCTCACGTGCACAAACATGCGCACACATATAAAATTGAATTGAGTTTTATTAATGGACGCTCTTTAACTGCTGTGGTTCTTAGCATCCCATTCTATATTGGGTGTGAAAGACCGGGAATTTTGCTCAGAGGCCTCTTTATCAGGCTTGAGGTTCTTTTACGTGCCATAAATCTACGACACGGGACCACCGGCTTTACTTCCCTTCCGAAGGAAGCCATCATAAGGATTTTTACACCCGAAAAAATCCATTGACCTCCGCCGGGTTTGAACCCGCGACCTCAGGAACTAGAGGCCACTACACCACAGAGGACAACACACACATATATAGCACCTCCTAAAACAAGTAGGGTTTATGAGCACATTGGAAAACTTCTGCCTCTCAACTGTGCCCAAGCGTGTTCACTACAGTTATGAATACTTCTAGAAACAGGCACCAATTCAGTGGCTAATCACACTGAAAGAGAAAACATATAAAATGTAAAGAAATGAAGCGAAGCTAGTTCATCTGCTAACTTGCAATGAACCAAATTCAGCACTTTTGGTGGCTTCTTTATCTAAATTCATCACTTTTCTGCAACTATGTGCTGGGAGAATGTCGACCACATTTCAATACCTTCAACTCCAGATATTAATTCATTATTAAATTCATTAATTTATTTATCTGCTTACAGCAAGCACCAAAGTTAATCAACACTAGTTTAGCAAACACTGATGTCTGCAATGTCACTATTATCTAAAACTGTTCTATCATGGTGAAATTTAACTTTTCTTAATTTAAGCCTAATGATAAACATAAAAATTCTGTACACTCATTCTCCTGTCTCACATTCATTACTTACTCAGAAATGCGCTGTTCTTTTATGACCAGCACATTCACTGATTAACATCATCACAGCTAAATTATCTGCCTTCCAATGACATAAAAATACAGGGTGTGACAAAAACAAGCAGCAGCTTTGAAATGTATATTATTGTGAATGGGTTTGTTGTGGCAGGCGCTGGAAACTAGTTGATCAATTAGTACTCTCAGCATTCTCTCTCTAACCAATCATGAGCAGTGAGTGAAATGGTATTTCTGAATTGATTGCATAAGCGCAAAGAGGGTTTTGAAAGAATGGAATCATTATTTATTTAGTCATCAATGGGTGAAACACTCGCTTGATGCAGGTAACAAAATGTGAATCATTGCTGAATGACCTAATTTAGTATGCAGAGGGGGGGGGGGGAGAAAGACAAAGAAAAGAAAGGGAAAAAAAACGTACAAATAAGCATATCTTTGTAAAGAAGTCATCTTATATTAGCATGGAGTAATGCCCAATACCGTAAAAGTAGAAAAGGGAAAAATGTTTAAATGTGAACTTCTTAATACAAATGTGTATGTGGATTGAATGATAACTGATACAAAACATTATGATTATTATTGAGTATATGCAGTGCTGTCACGGTAACTTTTTTCCTTGGCCTACTCTCCCACTCCTAATAAAAACCTCTCATTCTTAAACATGTCTTCAAAGTAACTGAAATTTTATGGGAAATTTAAATTTCAGCAAAACAACATTATAAATTTATGTTATATAACTTCAAGTTTGGGGTAAATTGTCATACTTTTGCCCGCATTAGGTCTTACGCTTGCTCTAACGTAATGCTGCCAACATATGAATAATGCCACCGAAGCAGGTAAGATACTCAGCTTCAAAGCGTAGCTGAGAGATTGAGGGCCCTCAGCCTCAAAGCGTAGCCGAGGGATGTTTTTAGAAGGAGAGGAGTGTAGCTAGTTGCGGCCGACAGGCCGCAACTGCGAAGCGTTGACAGAGCGTAGCCCAGGGATCTGCGCGTCTAAAACTCAAATGATTCACGTTCGCAGAAACAACAGCACATCGCTATTCAGTGCATTTCACTTCTTATTTAGGTTGGCAGTACCCACTTTGCATGGAAAAATGGCTACGTTTGTTGTCTTCCTCACGCGATTTGCCTATATAAGTGAAACACCTAAAACGGGTGGGCACCAGATATTGGAGAGACCACACCATGTTCTAAACTCACTCCTAAGGTAATTTATTTAATTATTTTTCACTTCCTTATTTAGGTGGGCAAAAGTATGACAATTTAGCCTCAAGTTTGTTCAGAGTAACTTAATAATTTGCTGGCTTACCATTTGTTTAACAGAAGATTAAAGAATGTCCCAAGTGATTTTTCATACATATGTGCACTTTTTTCCTGATGAACCCAGGATGCTGTGACACTTCAATGACTTTTCAGCCATTCTTTAATATATGGCTCTGGCTTCCAGCATTGCAGAGGTAGATCATTTATGCATATGAGATTTTGTTGTGATATGCAAGTAAACACACTTTCAGTTTTAACTAAACACTTCACACAAAGAAAGCAGCACCAAGCAAGGATACGTGTGTTATGGTTTAGCGGTAATACAGAAGCTGCCAAATTGGACCAATAAAAAAGATGCTGAACTCCAACAACAGCAATGATGAAAAAAAATTTTAAAAAAAGTTATTTTATTTATGGACACTCTTTAACTGCTGTGGTTCTTAGCAGCCCATTGTATATGGGGCGTGAAAGATCAGAAATTTAGCTCAGAGACCTCTATCAGGTTTGAGGTTCTTTTACTGCCATAAATCTATGAAATGGGACTACCAGCTTTACTTCCTTCCAAAGGAAGCCATGCTAATGATTTTTACACCAGAAAAAAATCCATCACCCTCTGCCAGATTTGAACCCACGACCTCGGGAACTAGAGGCTAGCAAGGTACCCCCAGACCATTGAGGATGACAGCAATGATGGAGAATCAGTGTATATCACAGTATGGGTTCAATTTTAAGATTCCCATATGGCCTCCATGACAGCACTGGGTATATGGGATTGAAGCCTATGGCAAGTCTTGCAATAGTGAAAAGTTCCTGAAATCCTAAGCACTGAAATATATATAATGTATTAAAAAATTAAATTGAGTTTTTATTTATGGACACTCTTTAATTGCTGTGGTCCTTAGCGTCCCATTCTATATTGGGCGTGAAAGACTGATAATTTTGCTCAGAGGCCTCTTTATCAGGCTTGAGGTTCTTTTACAGGCTGTAAATCTACGACACAGGACCACCGGCTTTACTTCCCTTCCAAAGGAAGCCATGCTAAGGATTTTTACACCTGAAAAAAAGGCATTGCCCTCTGCTGGGTTTGAACCCACAACCTCAGGAACTAGAGGCTAGCATGGTAACCACTATACCATGGAGAATGATTATAATATATTATATATAACACCAGAAGTTAATACATTTTCCATTTTGGACCCACTTTTTGCCTCTGCCACGACGTGTTTAACTTGTATGATCAAACTGAATTATTCAAATCATTTATGATTTTGGGTTGCATTTCACGCGATTTACATGTTCATTCCATAAATAGCATTAGTCGTGTAGAACTGCACCACAAGAAGTAGAAAATACTTACTGAGTAAAGATACAGAAATCATAAATGTTAGCTACTGTACAAATTCTAACTATAACATTTGTTAGCGGTTGTTAAAGAACATTTTATCAAAGACTACCAAAACTGTATGCTTAATATGCAAGTGACTAATCAAACAAAATGTTAGACTCTCCAAAGAGTGATTTAGTTGCGACTTTAAACACCAGAATGATTTATGGTACCTACTTCATTCATCCCATTATTTGAGCTAAGCCAAATAATGTAGGTAGTGATCCAGAAATTAAATATCGTAACAGTTCAGCATGCAACAAATTTTCGAGTGCAGTTTGTTTGCATTTCCAAATGTACAGAACGAAAAAAGAGGGAAAAAAATAACAACCCTAGAAATGAGTTACTGGCAATATAAATTGTAGTTTTGCAAACTATTTTGGATAAAACAAGAGTGTTTTTTACAGATTGTATCATAATGTCAGCATCTCTGAACTGGCTTTATTCTTGTCCTCAACTCTTTAAAAATATTTTCTTCATATTGCATATGAAAGTAAGAACAGAGAGATGCACAAAATGTTTTACTAAGAAAATTCCCTCATTTTCTTTTATTTAATTTCAAACTTTTAAATAAGAAAATGTGGTTATAAAGTTTTATTTTAGAGTGCATGGCGTTTCTGTGGCATCAAAGTATTATGAAAAGAAAAACACGTCGAATGTTACAGTGGACTTAATTTCTTTTTGAAGCAAATAATCAGCATAAGCAAATGGAGGAAAGCAGAGGTTAAAAACTGAAAGCAAATCTAGGAAACTACAGATCTATCTTCTTCAAAGACGGAATTACTGAATAGCAAACCTAGATTATCTGGCCTCTTTAAATAGAATTTTAACTTTCTGTAATTTCATATGGCAGTTCTTCAGAAGTTATACATTCTAAATGACCTTCATAGAAAACAGAATGTGAGGTTAATGAAATATTCTGTTACACCAGTGTGCACACTAATAACTACTTTAGCATAGCAGTAATTACACTAACTTTAAATAATTATTATCGGCTGAGGTTGCTCACATAGATAAGCTTCAGCTCTGTCTTTGGTGTGTTTTCAAAGAGAGCAGCACGGTTTTGTCCTTCACCCTTCTTTACCCAATGGCCATAAACTCGGAATGCGCAGCCATCTATTACCTGGAAGCAATACAGCAATGTGATAATACAGGGTTTCTCAAAAAGAAGGAGCAGATTTTAAATATTGATTTCTAATGAACAACAATAGATAGTGACACATTCGATACATCACTGGATAGAGGAAAGTTCAAAGTTTTAAGCCCTCGCCTATTGCTTCCATTCAATGATGGTTTGTGAGAAAATGGCGACGCCACAGGAAAAGTAGTTTTATGTGCTGCAGTATACAAAGAGTGAATCCATTGTTTCAGTGCAGCATGCACTTTGTTTTAAGTTCAACAAAGAATCACCTCGTCATAAACAGATTTACAATTATTTGTACAAGAAATTCGTAAATGATTGCATATACAAAGGGGAAGCACTGATCGTCCTGGCATAACAATGGTGCTCGTGTGAATACATAAAAATAAAACTTTGAGCGAGGTATTGCATGTGTATTAAAAATAAATATTTAAACTCTGTTCCTTCTTCTTTTAATAATTCTGTATATTCCATTAAAGAGTTAACAGTACAGAAAAATTATATTAAACGTCAGCATTACCTTTCTAAGTACCTTGATGCGGTATGGGTCTACACAAGCTACTTCCATAGAGAGAGGCTCTGGTGTGAAGCGTAGCCTTTGGATTCGTACTACTGCTCTTACACAAAGTATAGCATACTGGAACTTCTTCCTGGCATTGAAAGTACTAGTTTTCATTTCCTGCAGAAATAATTTATACAACTTACTGAAAACCTGTAGTATTTTTATTCTGTATTGAATAAAGGGACACTAAATGGTGAAAATTACCAAAAAAAAAAAAAAAAAAAAAAAAAACTGACATTTTTAGTTGGAAACATGATGGTGATGATAATAATAATAAGAATAATAATAATAATAATAATAATAATAATAATAATAAATTTTATTGTCACTAAACTTGGTTAGTAATAGACGCCAGATAACTACAATGGTATGTACATTAGATAAGGATACAATAATTGTTTAAGATGATATAACAAATAATAGCATAAACACATATTAGTCATAGTGAAAAGTGAGAGATATGTTGATACAACTGAAAAATTACAATCATACACAACAATAATAATTCTAGCTTATAAATGCATATTGGTATTCAATAAAAACAATAAATAAAAATTATACATGCTCTGTACGATTGAAGAATACAAAAACATTCAATAGTACCAATAGATTTAAATTAAAGCAAGGCATTTGTTAAAATTAGAATTTGCTTTAAAAATATTCCTGTATGGAATAAGCAATCTTTCATAAAGTCTGCATTTAAAACTTGTACATGGCAATTGAATTAAATCAGTTGGTAATGTGTTGTACAATCTTATACCCAACACTTCAAAACTACTGTGTGATTTAGACAATCTATGAAATGGTATATCAATTTGGTTGTATTATAACATCTTTGATGGTAGTCATATAAGTTATTCTTTAAATACGTAAGAACGGTAAAAATATACAGATTTGTTACTGTCATTACTCTTAGGGTCAGTTTCACTAACAGATGCTAAATTTTAACACAATGTTAAACTGATTTAACACTGAAGTTAACACAAATTCTGTTGCTTCAAACAATGCTAATTTTAACAAAATGTTAAAGTTGGTGTTAACTTAACATCCCCATATCCCTGTGTTAAGGCATTTAACAAATGTTAGAAGTTTGAAAATGGCTGCCGCAAATCAAGCTGTTGATGCAAGTTTGCTACAATTGACATTTTTTTAATACCATTCCTAAAAGAAGAGTAGTCATACGTCATAATAAATTTGAAACCCTGCAAAAGGAGGAATTTTTAAAGCAATATAAACTGTTCAGAGTCATGAGCATGGTTTTATGGGAGAGGTTAGAATACCACCAACAGAAGCATGCCTCTTTCTCCTAAGCTACAAGTGTTAATTAGGTACTTAGATTTTATGCTACTAACATTTTTCATTTACTTGGTGGGTGGTAATGTTAGTATTTCCAAAGCTACCATTTGTGGTTTATCCGGAAGGTTTCCAAAGGAATTGCTTCAAGAATCAAACACTATTTTCCCATAAACTATTAAAGACAGCCAAATTAAATTTTAGGATGATGAAAACAACCTCCAATTGCTGTTGTACATCTAACTTGGTGTTAAGATGTTTGGTTATTTTTAAAAATAAAAAAAAAATTGTAGATAAATTTTAATCAAAGGATTGTCCAATTAAGAAAAAATATCCTATCTTCCTTAATAAACAAACTTACCGGATAAAAGTACACAAAAACCTTGTTTATCTGACCCTCATTAATTCAAATTTCTGGTTTATCTGGATTGATTTTTGCTCATTTTTTCATTACGAAAATATGTGCGTCCTTTGATAAGTAAATATGACTGTATTCAGTTGTAATGTTGGCACTGCAGGCAGCATAGAGATAGCTGTTGGTCACACACTTCACAAGTTATACATACAAAACTAAAGTGTATATTTTTTTTTTTTAATTTTTATTTATGGACGCTCTTAAACTACTATGGTCCTTAGCATCCCATTCTATATTGGGTGTGAAAGATCTGGAATTTTGCTCAGAAACCTCTTTATAAGGCTTGAAGTTCATTTACGTGCTGTAAATCTATGACATGGGACCACCAGCTTTACTTCCATTCCGAAGGAAGCCATGCTAAGGAATTTTACACTCGGATTGCTCTATTTGCTTTCATAACAGTCCTAATAGTAATCATACATTTCTCTTGATCAATTCTTTTTTTCTTCTGGTTTTACAGTGATCCAAATTTCACTATTGTACATCAAAGTTTATATTCCTTTAATAGTCATTTCCAGATTGTTTGGATTTTTGTTAATCCGGATTACCTCTAGTCGCACCTATCCAGATAAATGAGGTTCTTCTGGGAAATCAGTAAACTTACAATCTGATATCTTAAGTAGTTCTTAAAATAATGCATGATGAATTTAGCAAATTTAACATTGGTGGGAAAGGGCTTTTAATCTTTCCTTAAACCAAAATTGCTGGAGAACTTTTTTATTTCTTGAATTTCTTCTGTTTGCCACAATTTTTACTGGTAATGATTTCCTTGGGTAAAATTTAGGTCTATCAAAGAGACCCAATAGGTTAGCACATTCCACTTGCATTCTTGTAGAATATTTTAAAATATGCTTTACACTCAATGCAAGCAGCACAGTTTCTTTCTTCTAAGATTATAATACTGTTAGCAAAGCACCGCATTATGACTTAGCACTACTGAAAGCCAATTAATTTGAAGTAAAAATTAGTCTTTCTTATGGAATACCTTCATTCTGGCAGTTATCTGCTTACCTATGCACAGCTTTAATAATTGTGCTAAATACATGTGTTATTTCATATATTAAGAACTACCACATTAAACATTCTTCCAGCAAATAAAATACATAAGGAATATATACACATAAACTCTGAAACTATGCAACATACTATGTACATAGGGTCACTTTGAAAGTTTTGAGAATGGGCAACAATGAGTTGTGGTAAGCCAAAGCACATCTTCCAATCTTTAGAGTGAAGTTCAGATAATAACGTGTGCAAGCCTGAGTGTGCCATACACTCGGATGGAACTCAAACAAAAGCATTTCCGTGCTATGATTTCTTTGATTTTAAAATCAGTCTAGGGGAGAGAGAATGCCTTGAAAGACTGCATAGGGCATTTGGGGATCTCTGCCCTTTGCTATTCCATGAGTTCTAGAGTTTAGAAAAGGAAGGAATCCCCTCGAAGATGACCACGCAGGACAGCTGGCTACAGCAACAACAGATGAAAATGTTATGAAAGCTAAGCACATGTTGTGGGAAGATGATCATTGCACATACTACCACATTTGAGAAGCCCTGAATATTGGATCAGCAGCAGTGAACACCATCCTTAAAGAAAAAATCTGATATGTTACACTCATGTGACTTTCTCTACTCTTATACAAACTATTTTTAAAAACGCTTATTCTCCATAAGCTTCATGTTAATCGAGATGTTAATCTTATTGCTAATTTTCTTGTAGATGCAAGGGGAATTGCTAGGCTTTAAGCGATACTCAAATATTTTAAGCGCTGGTTGCTATGTGGCGCATTCTATTCTCTTTGCATGTCCAGGACATAAAAAAAATGAATAACGAATTTGAGAAAAAGTATAAGTATTGGAAAATTTAAGGGAATAACAAGCAATATCTCGAAAATGGTTCACTCAACAAAAAAAATTGTATATGACATAAATTGTGTATTTTAACGCGATCTACATTTTTTATGTAGTAAAATTTTGTCTATCTCTTATGGTTTACCAGCTATGCAAAAGTCCTTTACAATGAAGAATACTTTTGGAGACATTCCCAGAAAATTTGAGATATACATTTCATTTGTCATGAAAATATCTTAAACATATGATATTTTAATCAAAATCGTTAGAGCCATTTTTGAGAAAATTAAAATTTTCGAAAAATGTTCCATGTAAAGGGTAATCTGGGGTGGGGGATTTTCTTGAAAAACTTGGTGTCACTCTCTGGAAGATACTGAACCTAAATACCAAGTTTGGTGTTTATCCGACTGTTCGTTTCAGAGTTATGCTGTTCACAGACACGGATATGCTTCCAAACATGCTTTTTATGAATTCAGGGGGTCTCAAAACATATATTTCCGGTGAAATCTCTGTATCGAATTTTGGGGTGGAATACAATACTTCCCCTACTTACTATATGTAGTAGAGAAAGTAAAAATGAGCAGATACAGGCACGTATGCAATGGTGCTAGGAAATTATAGAAAAAATTGATGGCGTAAGATCCAAAAACATGTTTAACATAATAGATGACGAAACCTGGATATACCAGTATGATCCAGAAACTAAGCAACCGTCATCAGCCTGGGTCTTCCCAGGAGAGGATCCCCCAACACAAGGGATGCATGCAAGAAGCATTCGCAAGAAGATGATCCATTCGTCCTTCTCAGCTAAAGACCATATTGTGGCAATTCTGCTTGAGGGACAAACGACTGTTACTGCCAGATGGTATACCACAAAATGTCTGCCACAAGTCTTCAATGAACTGAGAACAAAGCATCCAAAGGCTAGTTTGTGTGGAATTTTGTTGCACCACAAAAATTCCTCTGCCCATGTTGCATTAGAAACAACCCAATTTCTGCAGGAGTTAAGAATGAAATATTTGTCCCAACCTGCATAATCTAGAACTGGCCCTGCAACTTTTTTCTTGCACCCCCCCCCCAAATAAAAAAAAAAATTTGAGGTCGACTTGAATCGCTAGTAGCTGCCTAACAAGAATGTATTTGCACTCTCACCAAAGATGAATGGTGTTCAGCATTTGAAAGGATGATATATTGTATAGAATGCAATTGAGAATACCTTGAAAAGATGCAATGATCAGATCTAAATTTTTTAAATTTGTGTTCATTCTCAAACATTTCAGTGACCCTTGTATACTGTACCAGATTTTGTTATAAATACCTATTAATCCAGGTGTGAACTGGCATTGATTTGCATTTTTTTTACAATACCATAGATAACTATTTAAAAGTGGAACACCACCCTACATAAGCACATTAAAAGCAAACTAACACCAGCTCAAAATCAATATAATTTTTATCTAATCTTACTTTAATATGCACTATACATGCATAAGCAGAGTGTTCAAGGTTTATAGCCTTCCCCCCTTTTCTTTCTTTTTCATTTCTTGAAGTCTTTTACATCTTTTGAAGACCAACACAAAAATATGTTTTTATCTCTTAGTATATGTAGAATATTTTCCCACTACAAACTCATTTACTCATTCTTATTGCAATGCTTGCCATCACTTCATTTATTTGTCACTTAGTCCATTTCTCTCATATTTAACCCATTCACATCATATAAAGAGCTGTACTTGCATAAGTTTTATACATAAGTTTATAGTGTATTACTGGCTGCATTATCACTTGTTACATGAATGAATTTGTTTCACTTCCATTATACCTAAGCTATTAACTCTCTAGAATTATCTCTTTTACACATACGTATACCAACTCTTCCTTTCTAATATACAAAATATATATACTTGAGTTGCACCTGGTGTAAATGTAGTAAACACTGCGGTTATTAATACAGTTTACACCAGGTTCACTAACTACCTACTTGTAATACAAACTTATTACAAACCTTGATGAACATATGTTTTGGGGAGATTTGGAGAGCTAAATATTAAAAATAGGTTTTTGGAATGAAATTAGGACAAGAATAGAGGATATGGAAAAACAAGATTTATTAGCGAGTTTTATTTTTAAGAGCTCACTGAGATTATACAGAGAAATGAAAATACTATGGAGCAGGAAACAGTATGTTGATATATGTGATAAAACAGCAAGAGCAGGATTTGCATGGGCTAGGACAGGGGTGGTGAATTTGAAAGGTTTGAGAAAAGAGATTGATCTGGAGAAATGCTCACTATGCCACCGGAAAGTTAAAGAGTGGCATATAGTTTTAGAGTGTGAAGAAATGAAGTTACTTAGAAAGAGGATAGAGAAGATAGAATGGTTAAATTTATCAATAGAAATTCAAGCTAAAAAGATACTAAATGTAAAATCTAGGAAAAATATAATAGAAGTAGGGAACTTTCTGGGCAGAGTAAGAACAAAATGGATGAGGAAAATTAGCAAGGAGGAGATATGAGTATTAAATTAAATTACAGTAGTGTTTATTTGATATGTTGTAAGTAGGACCCAACAACTCGACAACCTCAAGGTTTGAGTTTGTTGTGGTCCAAGGAAAGCAAATCAAGGTAGAGTTACAGTACAGATTAAATAAATTTATAATTGTACTTTTAGATTAGGAGGAATGCTGGCTACCAGTATTCCATACTGCTGGATAACAGTGGTTATGAGATTAGTTTTCTCTATATTTTATTTTACTGTTATTTTTAGAAACTGGGTTAAGAATAAATCTGTAAAATTGTTGTAAATTTGTACAATTAATTGGGTTAATAAAATTACTTTACTTACTTACTACAAAATTATTAATTAAATATATCAATTTACTTGATAGGCATGCTTGCAAAATATATAGATTTATAATTTTGAAATTCCTCTCTTATATTTAACGTTAGTCTTTCCTAATAGTCTGCCCAACTTTATAATCTCTTCTGTATTCTTAAGCTTTCCAATTCTTATTTTAATTATTGGTCTTGGTAATTTCAACCACCTAACTAGTACCCATTGATCTCTCCATAGTTTAATCTCATTACAATCTAAAATAAAGTGTAGGTCATTCTCCATTTCCCCATATAATGGACACTTCTGTGGATCCACTCCCCCTTTCATTCCCCTTAATTTCATTGCTCCAGATCTAAACCATGCCACCCTTCCCTTTCCAATTTATTGCACATTTCAATATACAGAGTGAGCCAAAAGACTCCGAACCGCCTGTACAGTATTTTTCCTGTCCACGTCCTCAGCGATCGTTGCCGTCCGCTATTATCATAGAAAGGCGCGGATGAAACCATATAACATTTTTAAAACTACTTTTAAAGGCTTTACTTACCAACTTTATGAAATGAAATGCTGAAACTGGCCAGCTTCGTTATCCATACATTTTTGGCACCTCTTTAGGAATCTATCCATCATGGAATTTTTTTTTTTTTGGGGGGGGGGTGGGATTTTCCAAATGATAACCGATGTCGTCTAATGTTTCTTTGGTAAACACCAAACGCCGCCTTTTAGATTTCTTAGCCTGAACACTTCCTGTGGCCTGAAATTTACTTTAAAGTTCATGGATTGTTGTACGGCCTGGAACTTTTACAGCTGGAAATCTTTCTGCAAATCGTACTTTCACTTGGCGAGCTGACCAAGTTAACACATACGAATCATAAATAAATACACGCTGTGCAGTAGAAAACATACATTGAGCCATAATATACTTTGTGACTAAGTACAGGACAAAATAATAAATAACTCGTAATAACTGAACCACATCACATCACTGTCAACTCAAAGCTGTACTTCCCACTGCAAAGCAAAATCGCAACAGCATGACTTTGTTTATAGCAGCAGTGCGTTATCATGCTTTTATCATATTTCCACACGCCCAGCGGAAAAACACAGTGCAGCTGGTAATATTGTTCATAAAATACCACTCCGGGGTAACTAAAACATAAAATGTACAAGACAAACCACACACCCTGGAAAAATTAAAACAAAATATCAGCCAGGAAATTTCTCAACGTGAACTACGGTGAGTGACAGATAGTTTCCTAAAGAGATGCCAAAAATGTATGGACAACGACAGTGGCCAGTTTCAGCATTTCCTGTCGTAAAGTTGGTAAGTAAAGCCTTTAAAAGTAGTTTTAAAAATGTTGTTTGGTTTCATCCGTGCCCTTCTATGATAGCAGCAGACAGCAACAAGCGCCGAGGACGCAGATAGGTAAAACACTGCGCAGGCGGTTCTGAGTCTTTTGGCTCACTCTGTACTTTTTCCTGCCCCAGTCTATTTTAATTTGCCTGTACAGAACCAAGGTCCTCTTATTCCTAATACTGCTAATAATATCTTGTATATTGATATCCTCAACTCTCTATCTGATTTCTTTCCAAAACCTTACTTCTAGTTGCATAAGTTAGTAATGGCATTTAAATCACATGATGAGCACAGCTTGCAAGTGTGAGTTGGCCAATAAAACCTCATATATTTGCATTTTTAACTAGCAGATGGCATTCAAAGGATCTCCATATCTCTTTAAAAAAAATAATGAACACAAAAACTAATACTGTTGGTACTACGGGAACAGTTAAGAAGGACATGTTGCATGATATATCTCACAATAAAGAGGAATGTGGTGAGTATGAATCTTGGTCTGCAATGAAAGTGCTGTGTGCCAAATAGAAGGATAACAAAGATATTTATTTCCTATCAGTAAAAGATGCAGTTGCTGACATTACAGCATTATGCAAGCTGAAAATAAAGGAAGGTCACACACTTAGAGAGGAGGTAAAGAAACCAAAGTAAGCCCTTGAGCCACAGAAGCAAATAGGTGGTCAGTTTTTAAGGTGATAGCTTTGTTTCATATAATATGACGCACAGCTAGATATTTGCATATTAAATTGTTTCATTGTGTTTCACAAATAACTCCTAAGAAAAAGATTATTACATGGACCTTAGAATCAATGTTGTCATTGATGCAGTAATTTGTGTCACAAATTATTTAAATGTAAAGAGTGTTTATAGTATGAATATGCATTATTATGTAACATTGATTTGAGATGTTTGTTGACTGTAATTATTGTTGAGAAGTAAGTTTATACTGCCTTACTGAAACTGACAATAATAGCGCGCAATAATGCAGCGAGGGGGTGAGCTGTTTATCATTATTGGAAACGAGGAAGTTACGTAATGTTAGCGCGTTTTTCCTTGAGAATCTTCTGGAACGTTTCCCTAGAGCATATGTATTCATAATTTTCATTGGATATTAAAATAGACGCTAATGTTGGCGCGTTTTATTAGCCAATTGCAGTTCAGTTATAATCTTTAGGCATATCGGTGTGTAGGAGTATAAATAGGGTAGGTTAGAGGTAAAGTCCGACAGTTCATCAAAATTCTTTGTACACTACACGTCGCATTCCCATCAGTTCATCGAAAATATTTGTAAAGTACACGTCTCCTTCAGTCCGTCAGTTCATCAAAAATCTTTATACATTACACGTCGTCTTTGGTCCGTCAGTTCGTCGAAAGTATTTGTACGGCACACGTCGGATATCAATTTGCAGGTGACGCGTAACAGAATTATGAAAAATCTCAAGTGTTATAAAGTTAATTATACAAAAAGTTGAAGTACGCGAATTAAGAATTATCAGTAATGAAGTTATTATAACAGTTTCAGTTTGGTGGGTGTCAAGATCAATGCGTAAATGTGATAGTTAACGTGTTCGACAATAAAAGTGTAAAACAAATTTCTTCATCAGTGTTATCTTTGGATAAAAGATTCCTTTCCGTTTACACAACCTGTATAAAGAGAAGTGCTTGACCAAAAGGATAATAGCTAGCCGGAGGACAGAGAACCAAAATTAAATAAAATAACAGTAGCATTTTTTCAAACAAAAACTAATACTGCCGCAAATTGCTAACACCAGATGGAGCTAACAAACCTAACAAATGAATCACGTCACAAGATGGCTTCAACACGTTGAGTAAACACACATACACAAACAACGTGGGTTATAAACAACATTATAAGTAAAACCGCCGCATCATCAGCTGTTTCAAACTGTACACCATCAAGACTTAAATGTTAGAGGCCAACCTTCAAGTGTCCCTTTTCCAATGCACAATCCATCCAGAGAAAGAAAAAAAAGAAAGGAAAACAAATCTGTGTTACATTCACACAACTTTCTCTATCCTTTATCATTTATTAGTGGATATAATATCTATTCTTACTAAAGTTTATTTTTTCTATATGCTTCATTTTAATCTAAACAAACCTTTATAGCTACATTATACATTTTGTTATAGTTACAAAGGGAACAGTGATGGTCAAATGCTCAAGAACTGGACGCTATATGCTGGCCTTAAAATTCCACACTCTTTCCATGCAATCGTGAGGAACAACTGAAAATCGATGGGACTTAATGCTATAAAAATGCATGTGAAATAAATTGCATGTTTTAAAGGGATCTCCATTTTTTGTATAGTATGTTTTCGCTTAAGTATACCGGTTATACAAAATTCCTTCTGAATGAAGGAAAGTTCAAAATATACATTTTATCGTCATGTAAATATCTTTAATATACAGTATTTTAATCAAAATGTTAGAGCCATCTTTGAGACAATCAAGAATTTTGAAAAATCTTTCATGTAAAGGGTAGTTAGGAGTAGGGGGGATTTTCTTGAAAATCTTTGTATCGCATCTTTGGAAGGTACTGAAGTTTAAAAAACTTTCACTTTTTGAGTTATGATGTCCACCCCCACCCACATAGGTACACATGCGCAGGCAGACTTTTTTTCTAAAAATGCTTTTCCCCACCTTTTTTTTTAATTTTTATTTTCAAGGAGTCTTAAAATATGTACTTCTGGTGAAATTTTTGTGAGGAATACAATACTTCCTCTACTTGCTATAGGTAAGTATAAGGCAGTATTTTTAACACTAAAATGATTTCAGTCTAATTGTATAATACATATAATTCAATAACAGCCCCCCTTAAAGCAATATGTGTATGTAACAATATACAAAAAATGTATGTAACAGTCATTGCATATGCTTATATTAGTGTATCCATGTGTAATAATGTTATGTGAATATATTATGTAATTTAATAATGTAGGAGCTGTGAGAAATAGCTCAAAAAGTTGCTAACAATGAGGTAACCTTGAGGCAATAATGAGTAAGAATGTTTAATAATGCTACTAGTCATTATTGGAGCAACAATAATATAATTTTAGTGACAGTTTATAAAATAGCCAATCAACAACCAGAAAAAGCTTTACTTAATGAAGGTATTCTATTGGACTAGGATTAGCCAATCAGAAACTGAAAAGGAGAAAATTTTACAAATTTAGAGTTCAGTTGCCTGCAGACAGTGATTGTAACTGGATGCAAGATGTGTCCTTAAGAGATTTAATACGTATTCGTGTGAGACGAAAAGTAAGTTTACGTGTTAAAAAGTGTAATTAATTAATAAAAAGAATCTCACATCTCTCTATATCAGTGAAGTGTTATTTAAATCGTGTCAAGCATTAATAAAAGGAGTGAAATAAAATAATAATCTGTGTAAGCCTACATTCTTAGTCGCATCACAACCCTGCTAAGAGAAACGTCTATCTAACAATAATACTGACGCAGCCGAGGCAAACATAAATAAAATATTAAAAGAAACAGTCAAATTACAAAGTTAATATTTTTTTTTAAACTTGGGACAAAGGCCACCTGAAAGTACATTTTTTGGGACGAAGGCAACCGGAAACTGTTTACTATACTTGCAGTTGCAACTACTACAAGTTCGGCTCCCCAACAGTTGAACTATAATACAACTCCTTCAATACTATCTACTTAAAATTGGCGCCTAAATGTGGGGCAGACAATAAAAACAAAACACACCTACTTCAAATTGGCGCCCAAAGTGGGGCTAATAATTATCTTTTTCCCAAATTGGCGCCCAGCATGGGGCTAAGATAATAATTTCTCAAATTGGCGCCCAATGTGGGGCAGAAACTAACTTCTTCAAATTGGCTTTCCATACGTGGAGCTAAGATAATAATTTCTCAAGTAGTAGAGAAGTAAAAATGCAAATGTAAGTAGTTTCATTGGCTAACTTGCGAACTAAATTAAACTGAGTTTTATTTATGGACGCTCTTTAACTGCTGCGATCCTTAGCGTCCCATTCTATATTGGACGTGAAAGACTGGTAATTTTGCTCAGAGGCCTCTTTATCAGGTTTAAGGTTCTTTTATGTGCCATAAATCTAAGACACGGGACCCTGGCTTTACTTCCCTTCCGAAGGAAGCCATGCTAAGGATTTTTACACCCGAAAAAAATCCATCGCCCTCCGCCAGGTTTGAACCCATGACCTTGGGAACTAGAGGCTAGTATGGTAATCACTACACCATGGAGGGCGACTAAACTGTGCCTGTCATGCTATTTAAATGTTGTTACTAACTTATGCGAGTACAGCTTATAATGTGACATGAATGGGTTAAATAGCACTTGTATATTTAAAGTAGAGCTTCATTAATGAAATAAACATATACAAGTTACATCAAACTCTGTCAGTTCACACTCGTTATAACTGTTGATTGACAGAGAATGCTCACCTACGTTAAATACCAAAAGCAACTAAAAACACATAATTATACACTTAGTTCTAAGAAGCATTTAACTTTTGTGCATGGTGGGAATAACGAGAATAAAATGTTATGTATTGCAGTACTACACAGTTACAAGACACTAACACAAATAACACAGATATGTTAGGCAACAAAATACCCAAACTTTTACACGCAATGGATCATACCATAGCCATCTGAGATATTCGACTTAGACGTCTGGAAGAGGTGGAGAGGCTGCGTTTCAGTGGGGTTATATCTTGGTCCCACAACTGGAATGATAAGAAAAACCTGCAAACTCATGCAAGTGCAAGGGAAAAATAAGCAGACATGTTTCAGATATTAAAGCAAGAAAAGCAGTGCAAACAGAAAATATTTTGAGAGCAAGACTTAAAGCTTAGGGGAAGGAAAGTGCAGAACCTATACCAGCAAACTAACCAATACTTGCAAAGATTATAAAGTAATGATAGTAATCCATTTATGAGTAAACAAATGGCTGAGAATTACAATAAACTGCTGATATTCTCACAGCACATCTATCACCATGTAAATGTACAGTCAAGTGCAAGGAAATGCGCCAATGCTTTTGTTTTCATATAGTACATTTCTTAATAAGATTCAGCTTAGGGGTCTAAGCCGGAGACGCTATACACAAGGCATGCACGCATACACAGGATCCCTTTTATTACTTTAATAACATGATTACAAACAATGAACAGTAATAGACGAGGTTTACATATTTTAATGCATTTGTGGAAAATATTGCCACTTTTGTTCCATATTAGCCACTAACACAACTCACATTGTGTGCATCCCACCCGAGGCATCATGCAAGCATTGCTTGCATTGTCCTGCTGGCAACTTTTGAAATACCAACATAGCTGAGGGCACGTGGTACTGCCAATACCAGATGATTGAGGCCCTAAGCCACAAAGCGTAGCCGAGGGATGGCTTTTAAGATCAGAGGAGCGAAGCAGTTGCAGCCTTGGGCTGCAACTAGGAAGTGACAACAGGGGTAGCAGTAGGATCTGCATGATCCACATTAACGCATATTCTTACCTTTTATCCTGGTGGTGGATACAGGACTACATGCTATTACACTACTCACATTTTAAGCATACAGGTATTCCCGAAACTTTTATCCCCTCCCTTTAAATTATTTGCCTCATTTTCCCTATTTAATTATGTTAGCGACTCAGTCACAGCCATTTTGCATCATCTCTCCTTGTAGGTTAGCAAAACTTCCTTAAAAATCTGATGTGTTACACTCACATGACTTTCTCTACTCTTGTACAAACTATTTTTACAAACTCTTATTCTCCATATGCTTCATATTAATCAAGATGTTAATCTTATTGCTAATTTTCTTGTAGATGTAAAGGGAATATATATTTATTTACAAGGGCAATATAGAAATACAGTAGCCTTTAAGCATAGACATATCTCTTAATAGCTGGTTGCTAGGTGCAGCACCATTCCCTTTGCCACAGATTAATACTCTTTGCATATCCAAGACAAAAAAATGAATAACGAATTCCCATTTGAGAAAATAAGTATTGAAAAACTTAAGGGAAGAACAAGCAATATCTCGAAAATGGTTCACTCAACAAAAACAATGTATATTACATAAATTATGTATTTTAACGCGATCTACATTTTTTGTGTAGTAAAATTTTGTCTATCTCTTATGGTTTACCAGTTATGCAAAAGTCGTTCACAATGAAGAATACTTTTGGAGACATTCCCAGAAAATTCAAGATATACATTTTATTTGTCTGAAAATATCTTAAACATATGATATTTTAATCAAAATCGTTAAGAGCCATTTTTGAGAAAATTAAAATTTTCGGAAAATGTTCCATGTAAAGGGTAATCTGGGGTGGGGGAATTTTCTTGAAAACCTTCGTGTTGCATCTCTGGAAGATACTGAACCTAAATACCAAGTTTGGTGTTTATCCGACTGTTCGTTTCTGAGTTATGCTGTTCACAGACAGACACACGGACATGTTTCCAAAAATGCTTAATGGTCACCAGAAAGAGTTGGCAAAATCTTTATCCCCTCCCTTTATCTTATTCCCCTCATTTTCGCTACTTTAAGAAATGTTACATGAATGGGTATATGACCTAAAATTTCACTAGAAAATTTAATTTAATTTTTAGTACCCAGCACATGCATTGAGAGGACGTATACTTACTTGGCTGCGGAGGACCGAAACGTGGTGTGGAGATTAAGAGGAAGGCGTGAGTTTTGACTGCACACATTCCTAGATTTATTTCCCAAACGTGGTGAGGAGACTCCACCGAACCAAAGCCCGGTTTCTCACGGAATCCTGAGAGTGACGCTATTCCCCACTACTCGTGGCTAGCAAAGCTACCAGCCACGAGTGACGTAAACAACAATGTAACCCCCAAAATTATTAATATGCCACAATATGTTGGCGACTCAGTTACTGCCATTTTGCATCATTTCTCCTCGTAGGTTGGCAAAACTTCCTTCAAAATGTTGCCAGAAACCTTTATAAGTACAGTCACCAGAAAAGGTGAGCAGATGCGCAAAATGACTTAGCTCGAGCAACATCTAACACACCGATATACTCCACATACAATATGGATTACTCCAGACACTCCATTATCCTGATTTTCTAAGTAAAACATTACTATTTCTCCCACAATCCAATACTGAATATTCGCCACACTTCTTTACTTAATGTTAGCAGTAACTCATCATCTGTGTTCCACTCCATCTCTTGTTGATCTGAATTCAAATCCGACACACACACTCATTAGTCTAGGCCTGGCCTAGGTGAGCAGTAAAAGGGGAGGAGTAGAGAAGCATTTCAGTTGAGTAGCTCGAAGGCAATGACTGTCCACATCAGCCCCTGGATAAGCCATCTTGTATTGGTCTGATGTCAAAAGTCTTAGCACTCATAACATTAACCTATGAACACAGGTCGGCTTCAGGCTTACGAGCAAAGGATAAAAGGGAATAAGATAAACATTAAGTGCAGTGCTAGAACCAGGTAAGGGTTGAGGACTGGGCATGACAGAGACGGTCTAGTATTTCCTTACCAACATAAACCACTGCACATCATATTGGCACAATTCCTTGCCCTCAACTGTACATTAAAAATCACCCATGTTACATTAAGGCATCATTATTGAGCATCAATTTTCTTTCACTTAAGTTAACTTATTTAAGTCCAGGGATGTTTTTCTAACTACTATACTATCTTTGGAATTACAGAAGAAGGCTTTGTAAATGTTGTTTACTTTTAAATGGATGCAAAATCAGCTGGTGCATCTGTGGTAACTGTCATTAATGAAACTAAAACAAAATTACAGGCCTTCAACATTTTAATTTTACCATTCTCATTTCCTTTTTATTACAGAAACAAATTATTATTATTGTTGTTGAAGGTGCCTCAAAGCAATGGTGGATACAAAACAATAAGAAAACATTCTATGAGACATGTTACACCAGCTGAGATTGAATACAAGCAGGAAAGGTCACAGCAAATATTGTCATTCATATTCAGATTCTAAAAGCAGATGTATGTACCACTTACCATCGTATGGAAAAAGGGATGTTCTAGTGCTTCCCGTATAGTGATGCGTTTCTTAGGATCCACTACGAGTAGCTTGCGAATTAGGTCTTTTGGTGGATCTGTAACACATATTTACACAAGTGAATTTGAAAACTAAATATGAAAGAAACTAAGGAATGAAAACCAAAGTATCAAATTGTCATATTTTCCTTCTAATTAAAGCATTTCATGATGTCTTTTATTTGTATACACTACATAAAATTTCCTCTCCAGAAAAACATGTAACATGTGCTGCATTCTTTAAAATTTGCAATCATAGGAGTTAAAATCACAGCATTATGGGGAGGGCACTGATTTTGAGGGTGTATTATTACACATCAGGTTCATTTCATAAGCAGTGCAAACATTTTTATATGAGGGCAGCCCCAGAAGTACCCAACCTGACGTATATATAGCAGTTGTTGTTTCAAACAAATGACTGTGGTAGAAAGTAACAACCGTATAACGCTTAGGTTTGATGATGCTACGTCATTTAGTAATTGTTTGGCAGCTATTAATAGCGAACTCTCTGAGCGAATTTGTAAACAAGGATAACACTGGTATCGTTATGTGATACAATACTTTCATTTGAAAGGTCTTAGTCTAACTAATATTAAAGCTGAGCTAGATTCTACTCTGGGGGAGTCTGCTCCTTCCTTTACAACAGTAAAATATTGGGTGGCAGAGTTTAAGCGAGGCCGTACGAGCTGCCAAGATGAACATCGCAGTGGTCAACCAAATGAGGTGACCACGCCAGAAATTGTGAAGAAAATCCACAAAATAGTATTGGATGACCGTCGACTGAAACTGCACAAGCTAAGCAGACATCGTAGGCATTTCAAAAAAATGCTGTACATGGCATACTAACTGAAAATTTAGACATGATGGGTGCCGCACTTACTCACAATGCAACAAAAGCAGCATCGTGAGCATGTTTCAGTTGTGTTTGGCGATGTTTCGCTGCAATAATGCTGAGTTTCTATGTCGATTCATAACCTTGGATGAAACATGGGTCCATCACTTCACACCTGAGACGAAGGAACAGCCAAAACAGTGGATTTAAGGGGAGAATCGGCTCCAAAGAAGGCCAAGACAGTTCCATCTACAGGCAAGGCCATGGCGTCAGATTTTTTGGGATGCACGTGGGATAATTTTCATTGATTAACTTCAAAAAAGAAAAGCAATCAATGGCGAGTATTATGCAAACTTATTGCAGCATTTGAATGATGAAATCAAGCAAAGATGGCCACATTTAGTGAAAAAAAAAGTTCTGTTTCATCAAGACAATGCACCAGTTCTCACATCCATTATCGCCATGGCCAAAATCATGGAGTTAAAGTTTGAATTGCTTCCTCATGCACCATATTCGCCAGACTTAGGCCCCTCTGATTATTTTCTGTTTCCAAAATTGAAGAAATGGCTATTTTGCAGAACTCGGACACTTCTCACTATAAACAGGGTATTGAAGCTATTGAACAATGCTGAGAAAAGTGTATCGAGCTGAAAGGAGACTATGTAGAGAAATAAAGATGTATTTTCCCAAAATTTTTGTTTTCTTTGTTAGGTTGGGTACTTCTGGGACAGCCCTTGTAAGTTCTTATACTTAAATGAGTATCACCTGTAATATCAGACCATTCCGGAGATGTAAATGAATAACTGCCTTCCATAATGTTTCGCAGCATTACCATCTGTTTGCGATGCCAAAATGGTGGACACCCTACAAGTCTGAAACCACAAAATACATTTTTTGTAGGTGTGTGTTCAACTTCTAATGCTTGTCAAATGAATAAATGACAATACCAAAACAAGTTTCAATACTTACAAGGTGTACATGATGACACCACATGCCCAACTGTAAAATGAATGCATATTTATAAGCATCAGTTTCAATATGGTTGATTTTAAGTTAATAATAACAATCATAAAAATAAATAGATTTAATAAACAAACACTTCTTATTCCCCCTCCACTGAATTTTTCAAAACCCAAAAATTTCAAAGCTGATTTTATATGGGAAACTTAAGTAGACGCTATGCTGAAGAGACTTACATATCCACCTCCTTTGAGTAACCTTCTGCATCTTCAAACATGTTGCACTTAAGCACCTCAGGGGACAGGTATCCTGGAGTACCACACAGGTCTGCAAAAATATACCCATGTAATATTGTCTTCCTTTCTACAGCTATCATACATTCCTCAGTCATATTTTATAGAATAGCAATTATGTGTAATCAATAGGGACCTTTACTTTCTGCACTTGGAATAATGCCAATATACGCACAAATTATGTGCATTTTTTGAGGCAGTATTTTAATACCTGAATAGTTTTAATTGAATTATATAATATGCAAATTCAATAACCGCCCGCCTTGAAGCAATATGCATGTAATAATTTGTAAAAATGTATGTAACAGTCATTGCATGTGCTTATTATTATTGTAAACATGTTTAATAATGTTATGTGAATACATTACATACTTAAATAATGCAAGAGCTGTGAGAATAATAAGTTTTAAGTTGCTAACAATGAGGTAATAATGAGGTAACCTTGAGGCAATAATGAGTTTGAGAGTTTGAAAGTTACTAGTCATGATTAGAGCAACGATAATGTAAATTCAGTAACAGTTTAAAATTAGCCAATCAATAACAAAGAAAAGCTTTAAGTAAAATGCAGATATTCTATTGGACTAGAATTAGCCAATCAGAGACTTGAAATACCGAAGCTTATGGGTTTAACGGTTGAAATATTGTTCAGTTGCTGAGAAACCTTGGTAGTGACCAGATGGAAGATGTGTTCTCTACAGAAATATTACGTGTGAATCGTAAAATATGTCTATGCGTTAGCTGAGTGAAAGTATTAAAGAATCTCACAGCTCTTAAAAAGTGTAGTGTTTTATTAAAATGTGCAAAGGATAAAATAAAAGAAGTTGAATTTAAAAACTTAAATTTTGTGTATGTCTACAATTACTGTCATACCGCACCCTGCCTAAGAGATACATGACTCTACAAGCATTAATGACGCAGCCGAGACAAATTCAAACATAAATAATATATAGAAGCAGTTTTAATAGCAAAGTTAAATATTATAGTGTAAAACTTGGAGTAGCAAAAAAAACACATCTTTAAATCAGCTTCTCATACGTAGCAGCATATTGTGTAACAACAGTAACTATTACGTAATCAACAAATTCAAACCGACGCCCAATGCGTGTTACAAACTTCTTAAACAAAGTAACTCCAAGAATAATACTTCAAGTTAGCTTCCCAAGTGAGAAGCTAATAAATAATTTATGTAAAAATATATTACGTAACAAAACATCTACTTCATGTTTCAGTTTTCATAAAAGAATATGAATTTGCATTTCTTTCAGTATGAAAGAAGATGGCTGTTTCATGTCATGGCTGCCTCGAATAATTTCTACAGTGAAGAGTCAAATATGCACAATATGGATCTAATATGCCATGCCCAGAACCTGAGAAAGCTTCCCGTTAATTGTGAATGCTCATATTATATTTTAACTTTGTCATTCTCATTCTAGTTTCTGTTCCATATTGTGAGCCAGCCTTTAACCTCCAGAGGTTTCTGTTTGCAGTACAAAATATACCAAACTTTGGGATTTTTACTTTCTCTACTACGTATAGTAAGTAGGGGAAGTATTGCATTCCAACAAAAAATTTAATATTGAGATTTCACCGGAAATACAAGTTTTGAGGCCCCTGAATCTGTGAACAGCATAACTCAAAAACGAAAAGTCAGATAAATACCAAACTTGGTATTTAGGTTTAATATCTTTCAAAGATGTGACAGGAAGATTTTCAAGAAAATCCCCCCCACCCCAGACTACCCTTTACATGGAATTTTTTGGAAAATTTTGATTTTCTCAAAAATGGCTCTAACAATTTTGATTAAAATATCACATGTTTAAGATATTTTCATGACAAATAAAACGTATATCTTAAATTTTCTGGGAATGTCCTCAAAGGTTCCCTTCTTTCTGAATGGCTTTTGTGTAACTGGTAAACCCTAAGACAAAATTTTTCCACACAAAAAACGTAGAGCTCATTGAAGCACACAATTTATGTCATATACATTTTTTGTGTGGAGTGAGCCATTTCCGAGATATTCCTAGTTATTTGTTTGAATTTTTCAATACTTATACTTTTTCTCAAATGGGAATTCGTTATTCGTTTTTTTATGTCTTGGATAAGCAAAGAGAATGGAATGCTCCACATAGCAACCAGCTCTTAAAAGATTTGACTATCGCTTAAATCCTACCATATTCCCCTTGTACCTATAAGAAAATTAGCAATAAGATAGTTCCTGCAAAGGTTTGTCTTCATTAACATGAAGTAGATGGAGAATAAGCATTTGTAAAAATAGTTTGTACAAGAATAGAGAAAGTCATGTGAGTGTAAACATTAGATTTGTTTTTTTACAGTAGAGTTGAATTCTGCACAAAATCACTATGGACTTAATTTCTATCCCATTTCCACGTTAATTTATTACAGAAGTATTTTCAAACTTACATACACAAATTTCTTGCAAATTACTTTTGGCTTTCTTAATATATAGCACATTTTAATAAGAAAAATAAATTATCATACAACAAAATAGCAATTTCATTAATTGCAAGCTAACATTCTTCAGTATGATGAAACTTATATAAAATGAATACAAGAGTCAATGATAAATTTTGAGTGAAAGTTGTTCTGTTTGTCCTATAATTACATCCCATCCCATTTCTATTTTATCTCTCAATATATTGTTTAATAGGTTTATAGTCTTTAGGAATTTAAGTGATTTAGCTGTTTATTATATTATTTTCATGCTCCATGGATTTGTTAAGTACATCCCAACAGTATGAAAAATAACACAGTTTCAGGGGAAAAATATAGATCCCCAGTAATCACTTCATACACATATGTGCATATACCAATTTTCTTGAGGACACTTGTGCTTTTGCCACCATATAAGAGCAAACTTATTAAATATTACATAAACTTATTAAATATAAGCATTACAGAACATTCTATATAGACCATATACAAAACAAAAAATAGTCATCTTATCAGACACAAAATCAGCCATAGATGGAATAGTAAATTACAATAATAAACAACAAGAAATATTAAAGAAATAAGAAGCCTAATTAAAGCAGCTGAAAGTAGAAATCATGTCACTCTACAATGGATTCCAGCTCATGTGGACTTTTGGGCAATGAACATACGGATCAATTAGCAAAGAAAAGTGCAATACAACAAATAAAACCTGTAGGACAAATAGAAATAAATAAACAATTAAATAACATTGAACAACATTTCAAAAGACAACAGAGACTTGAAGAAGATAAATTAAAAGATAAAGATTATAAGAATATTAAAGATAGAGTTGATATACAAAAAATGACAAGGAAGACTGCAGTGGCCTTATTTAGGATGGCAACTGGCCATGAGTGCATCGCAGAACATCTCTAAAGAAGCATGCCTACCTATACCTAAGTGCACTCTCTGTGAAGAAGATGTCATCCTGAACAAACAGCATCTCGCCAAATGCAAAGGCCTTAAAAGTGATAACTTACAGACTTTATATTGGGAAGCCAGAGGGAAAATAATGTAGATCAATTAATCCCCAGTGCCATTGGTGAACAACAACTTATTAAATATATAAAACATTTATTTAATGTAACGTTATCTGTGCCATGAAGTAATACATTAACTTATCTTTGTATGCTGTTTCAGCATACAAATATAACAGTATATTTACCAACTTGACATAGCCAGTAAATATTTTATGTATAAATTCATTCCCAAAGTTTAAAAGAAATAACAGAGAGTGTGCAAAGCATCAGCAATTGTCACAGTAGTTGTTATCTAAGAGTTATGAGTGTTCAATTACAGTGCAGTGAACTTCGGGGAAAAAAAAAACATTTAAAAAAATCTGATGTGTTACACTTACATGACTTTCTCTAGCCACTATCATTTATTTTTATATAGCTTATACAAACTTTTCTTTAAAAGCTTATTACTTTCTCCACCACATATATCTAGTAGGTAGAGAAGGTATTGAATTCCACCCAAAAATTTGATATCAGGATTTCACCAGAAATACACGTTTTAAGGCACTATGAACCCAAAAAAAAGGTAAAGGCCCATGTGTGCATGTGTGTGCGCTGTGAACAGCATAACTAAAAACGAAATGTAGGATAAATATCAAACTGGTATTTATTTTCAGTACATTCCAAAAATGCTACACAATGATTTTCAAGGAAATCCCCTAACCCAAACATTTTTTGAAATCTTTTATTTTCTAAAAAACTACTCTAATGATTTTTATTAAAATACCATGTATTAAAGATATTTACATTAGAAATAAAATATATATCTTGAAGTCTCTAGGAATAGCCTGTGAAGTCCTCTTCATTCCGAAGGAATTTTGTATACTCGTGTATAACTTGTAAACGTTATGCAATAGACGAAAACGTACTACACAAAAAATGGAGATCTCTTTCAAAGACACAATTTATTTCAAATTAATTTTTCCTGGCATCAGCCATTTCCGAGATATCTGTTAATGGTTTGAATTGTTCAATACTTTGTCATTCTTTTCAAGTCCTTTTGATATTCAGTTGTTCCTCATGATTGCACACAAAGAGCATGGAATTTTAAGGCCAGTGTATAGCTTTCAGTTCTTACATTTGAGTATTGCTGTTATCTTTGTACCTATGACAAAATTTGTAATGCAGCTATTTCCAGAAAGGTTTATCTTGATTAAAATGAAGTACACAGGAAAATAAACTTTCATATGAATAATTTGTATACCCACTAATAAGCGACAGAGGGTAGAGAAAGTCATGTGAATGTAACACATCAGATTTTTTTTATATCTACTTCATATTAATTTAGACAAACATTTTCAGAAATATTTTCATTATGTACACATTTTGTAATATGTATAAGAGGATAAAGCAGACTTAAGGGGACAAGGTAGCCTGAACACATGAAAATTACACCTTAAGTGCATTAAATTACCACTGCTCTTAAAGCTCTCAATGTTTTTTTTTTCCCTGAAATTATGAATTATTCTATAAATCATGACAGTTATTTCAAGTGGTTGTTTGCATTGGTTAACGTATGTAGTTGTGTCCATCAAAAATATTTCATTCAGCAGAAAGATGATAAAATTTCCTCTTAAAACATGTGAATTCATGTACCTTTTTCTCTGATACTAGTTGCAATACAGAATCACACTCTTGCATGCTTGTTCTTAGTATAATCAGTTATCTTTGAACCTCAATTATTTAGTTACGTATATTTGTTCACTAGAAATTGGGGGGGGGGGAAGTTACTTGCTTAGGTCAAAAAAGTAAAAATGCGGAAAATTTGCAATGTTGTTGCTTTCTTAATATCACTAATATACATTATAAAATTATGATTGTGGTTCAGAAAGTTTAACTATGAAAATTTCAGCTCTTTCTGGTCCAGACATAATGTTGTTAGTTTTAAGTAATCTTCTGTTTGTGCTCTAGGTGTGCCATTGTTTAATATCCAAACAATCCATAACAAAATCTTTAAACAAACCACAGGCCTAACTATGGGAAACCCCCTTTCACCATTTTTAGCAGAACTATATATGAGCCATTTTGAATGCCATATTACTAAATCTTTCCCACATCTATTCAAAACCTGGTATAGGTACATAGATGATATTTTTGCTATTGTTCCAAAAAAACTTTCAGAAGATGCTTTGAAATTATTGAGTTTACAAAAAAGATCTATTAAATTCACAATAGAAAAAGAAGAAAATGGCCAATTACCTTACCTAGACATCAGGATCATCAGAAATAATGAACACAACAAACTAACGTTCGGCATTTACAGAAAACCAACTCACACAGAAAATTATATTAAAAACAATAGCTACAATCCTACAAGCCACAAACATGCCATTTTAAATAGTATTACAAACAGGTTAGTATATATACCATTGGAGAAAGAGGAATACCAGAAAGAATACCAACACATTATCAACATAGCCACTATGAATGGATATCAGAAAAAAACCAATAGATAAGAAGATAAAAAAGTTTGAAAGACAGAAATACATCCAACAAATGACTTACTTTACTCAGACAACAAAAACCACAAGCATACAGGAAATTCACTTATCACCCTTGGACACATCATAAAATTCAAAGGATTTTCAAGAAATACAACACCACCCTGTTTCCACAGAATAACCACAATATACAGAAACTACTATGTAACAGAAAAAAGATCCTATCCCCAACGATAAATCAGCTGGTATATATCAAATTGATTGTAATGAATGTAACCTGGTGTACATAGGAAGAACCAAAAGAAATCTTGAAATAAGACTTAAAGAGCATATGAGATGCATTTACCAAAAGCAGCCAGATAAATCAGCAGTAGCACATCATTTCTGGTCTTCAAACCATGATATCACTCCAAACATAAAACTCTTAAAACCGATCAACAGCAGCAATGAATTGGACATCTGGGAAAAAATACATATCGTCAAACACAGGAATCATCTAATGAATTTCAGACAATACCAGAAAAATCAGTTGAAAACATGCTGACGATGGGAGCAAACCTTCTCCCAAAATGCGTTCAAGTAACATCCTTCAACTCTCTTTATTTTAAATTATGACACATCACTGTTACTAGCTTCTAAATTTTCAAAATTAATTGTATTAAACAATTAACATCACAAACATACACAAGAGCATTTGAAGAAAACGAATCATTGTATACTGCAAATCAAATTACAAAGACTGGAATGATGCCTACAGAAGAAAATACATTAAGTATCAAAAAATATAAGCTTTTAGTGCATACAAATCCGATGCCTATTCATAACACAAGCATTTTGAATATGACACATGCAATTTAACCGTCATCTTATACAAGTGAGATGGCCTCGCATCCGGACTAGATCCATGAGAATTATTATGGAGCTTGTCTTATTTATTTTCTGCCTAAGTGGCTCTAAATTTGTAACACGATTCAGAGCAAGTAATTTATAATTAAAATAACTTGCTTCTGAATATATGCTTGTCCTTGTTACTTTTTTTAAATTTAAAACTCTACAGGTTTAAAGGTATATATCAGCATAATGTAAATAGTAGAACATAGCTATTCAAAAAAATCTGATGTGTTACACTCACATGACTTTCTCTACTCTTGTACAAACTATTTTTACAAACGCTTATTCTCCATATGCTTCATGTTAATCGAGATGATGATCTTATTGCTAATTTTCTTGTAGATGCAAGGGGAATTGCTAGGCTTTAAGCGATAGTCAAATATTTTAAGAGCTGGTTGCACGTGGAGTATTCCATTCTCTTTCCATTACCAGGATAAAAAAAAATCTGATGTGTTCCACTCACATGACTTTCTCTACTCTTGTACAATCTAATTTTACAAACGCCTTTTCTCCATATGCTTCATGTTAATCGAGATATCGACATGTCAATCTTATTGGTAATTTTCTTGTAGATGCAAGGGGAATATGGTAGCTTTTAAGCGATAGTCAAATATTTTAACGCTGGTTGCTATGTGGCGCATTCCAATCTCTTTGCATGTCCAGGACATAAAAAAAAATGAATAACGAATTTGAGAAAAAGTAAGTATTGGAAAATTTAAGGAAATAACAAGCAATATCTCGAAAACGGTTCACTCAACAAATAAAATGTATATGACATAAGTTGTGTACTTTAATGCGATCTACATTTTTTGTGTAGTAAAATTTTGTCTATCTCTTATGGTTTACCAGTTATGCAAAAGTCGTTCACAATGAAGAATACTTTTGGAGACATTCCCAGAAAATTCGAGATATACATTTCATTTCTCATGACATTATCTTAAACATATGATATTTTCATCAAAATCGTTAGAGCCATTTTTGAGAAAATTAAAATTTTCGAAAAATCTTCCATGTAAAGGGTAGTCTGGGGTGGGGGGATTTTCTTGAAAACCTTCGTGTCGCATCTCTGGAAGATACTGAACCTAAATACCAAGTTTGGTGCTTATCCGACTGTTCGTTTTTGAGTTATGCTGTTCACAGACACACAGACACACACACGAACATGTTTCCAAAAATGCTTTTTTTGGATTCAGGAGGTCTCAAACTTATATTCCCGGTGAAATCTCGGTATTGAATTTTTGGGTGGAATGCAATACTTCCCCTACTTACTATACGTAGTAGAGAAAGTAAAAATGTACAAGTTGTTTGTTAATGTGCCCATTATAAAGAAGTATGTAACACTGAGCTATAATAATTAACAAAAAAATGTATAATAAAATTATCTTAGGCTCACGGCTAGTGAGGAAACAGCGTGGAGGAAATAGGAGTTTAAGGGGTTTCTTTATTTCTCTAAAATTTATACCAAGTATATCCTACAAAGGAAACTCTTTCCGAGTACAACATTAGGGGGTATTGCTGATGATAAATGAGTGGTCTCTAAAAGAAGAAGAGCCCATTGTGCCCCACATACTAGCATTGCTCTAGTTCAGACCACATCCTTGATATCTGCCTCTTTTATATCCTCAGGTTCCAGGAAAAAGGATACATTCCCATGCACAGCAAAACCTTTGCATTTGCATAGTATATGCTGCAAGATCTCAAAGTCCCTCACACATTTCCTACATAAAGGGTCCTGTACAAGACCCATTATGCATAAACGTCTGCGCAGAGTATTGTGGCCTGTAAGATAGCCCACAACCCCTCTGAGTTTGGCTCTAGATAGATTCAGGAGAAACTCACTCACTCTTCGGTCAGGTCCAGATATAAAATTGTGAGCCTGCCTGGTAGTGTGGTTTGCTTACTCCAGATCTCAGGATGAGCACTCATCGAAAGCTGGGTAATGTTATACTTGACGTTTCTAGGAGACACTCCGTAAAAGGGCTCGGGCCCAATAAAATGGATCCCTGATCCCCACCTCGCTAGAGCATCTGCCCACTCATTCTTTTTAATACCAGTATGCCCTGGTACCCAAGGAAGTGCAACCGCTTGTCCGCATGGCATATTGTAAATATGCACAGCACAAGCTTAGATAGCAAAGTCTGGAAAACTATGACAAATCGCCCAAGGGGAATGACAAGACTGGTTCTGGGGCCATAGGCTCCAGACCCCATCTTGCCCCCGAGGTGGGAACCGTCCGTGAACCACGTCCTGTTTCCTATACCCCCGCCGCTATAACGTTGCACTTGACAGTTCGTGTGGCTTCGCGTAAGGTTGGCTACATTGTGGTTGCGACGTTGCCAGAGTGGCTAGTAAACAACAACAGCTGATTGTTCTCATTTCTATCGTGTCTAAGCCGCATACAGAAAGTGTACGTAAGTAGCGAACGTCACTGAATAATAACTATTTCGTATTATTATTGTTAATTGAAAATAAGCGATATAAGCAGCTTTGGTATGGTCGGATACTCCTTTCTATGATAATAGGCATAAATGTGTCTACGTATGGCGTCTAATTGGAAAGCATCAATATTTGTGACTGGACGAGGCTTCTTTTTTTTCTTCCCTGGAGTTGATAGAAATACCTGTTGTGTTCCAGATGGTTCAGGAATTTTGTCCTCTTTCTCTTGTAGTTTCACTCCTTTGTGAACAAAGTTCTCGTGCTTAAACCAAGAGCTGCTGCAATTCGTTGTACGGCTTTATCAGCAGGAATAGAGGGATTTCCGTGAAGCTTCACGTACTCCTTTTCGTGTTCAAAGAACTCCCGGGTTCTCCATAATAGTTCCAATGCCTGACTATTAAGTGGCACACCTCGGCGCAAAGGATTTTCACTTCGTGAATCATCACTCGGCGATCGGCGTCGTTTTTCCGACATTGTCGCACTTAAGTTTTGTTTAAATAAATAATATGAATGAAATATATATAAAATAGATAAATATAAATAAATAAATGTATAAACGAACAATAACAAAACTATCAAACAATAACCACAAATCTAAATAACAAATAACAATGAACAATATATGTAGCTTGCAAAGAACAACTCGACGCTCTGCTAGAGATTCACAAACTGAAGCACATGGTTGGGAATAGTTACATCCGGCAACAGAGCCGATTCTAGATCCGGTTCCGCTTTGTCATCGACCATCCGAAATGCTGCCTTGTGATTGGCTTAGGAAGTCAAACGGTTGAAGCTTTTCATCTGTTTTTTCACGAGTGTACCAACTTAAACGCTAGCTGTCAAGTGCAACGTTATAGCGGCGGGGGTATACATTAGGGGTATTACTAACTTATGTAATATACCTACAAAACATTTTGAGTGCATCAAAGAAAAGGATAAACCTCTTCATTAAAGGCTGGTTCACAACCAACGAGAGCGGTAACCAGAACGAGAAAGAGAAAGTTGAAATACATGTATTCAAATGGGAATGTTCACAACTGACGGGAAGCCTTCCCGGGCCCCGGGAACGGGAAAGAAGAGTTGCCCAACTTTCTCGTTCTCGTTCCCGGGCACAACATATTAGATCCCTATTGTGCATATTAGACTCTTCACTCTAGAGGTTGTTTTAGGCGGCCGTGACATGAAACAGCCACTAGTGCTCTCTATAGTCGCAAGCTGGAAACATGAAAGTGGAAGGAATTAGTAGTAAATGTGCTTCCTAACCTCATCCCGACACCCGCAAATCTAATCAGCGTTGGTTCCTCTGGTGAAGGGGTCATTCGTAGTTTGTTTATATGCAACTCAAAACTGGCTATTACCTAAAAAACAATGGCAAAAGCTACAAAGAACAGCTAAAACCAGTGGAAATGAAAAAAGAACAATAAACAATTTTAATGTATGCCATTAAATAAAGGAATGAAAGCTTGGCATAAGTAGAGGGATCGGAAATGTAATGGATATACATTTAGATAATGTTTACTCTATCGAATTTTGACGTTGGCTTGGCTAAATTGGAAGTAGGTGAAAAAATTGTTCATTGGTCAGTTAAAAACAAATGAAATCCCAATGCACAAAATCCACTTTCACTTTGTGATCCATATGCATTCCCGTTCTCGTTACCGGGCTGTTGTGAACCAATATCTTGCATGGTGCACTGCTTCGCGTTCTCGTTTCCGTTCTGGTTACCATTCTCGGGCGGTTGTGAACCAGGATTAAGTTGTACCTATTAAATATAACATTACAAATTTTGTACTTACCAAAAAGTTTTTCACCCGGTTGAATAACACGTGCAAAGCCAAAATCGGTCAATTTCACATTGAAATTGTCATCCAATAAAATATTTTCTGGTTTTAAGTCTCGATGAACTATGTCACGATTATGAACATGCTGAAGTGCCTCGAACAGTTGCCGCATTATATACCTGGAATAATCAAGTAACAGACATGATATATTATTATCCATTTGCAGGAGCACATTTTTGAACAGTTGGTTTGCTAATTTCATAAAATGACCAATGTCATGAATAAGATCACTATCAACTTTTGACATGTTTATATTTGGCTCCATGTCAACAATGCAGCTGAGCATTCCTAGAAACTCTCAGCTAGTTATACATAGATATTTTATTCACCAAAAGAATTACAAAATTTCAAAGATTTCGTCTAGTACAAGTGCAATCTTACAAATATCAAACATATATCAGCTTACAAATAATACCCAACCTTCATGTTTATGAAGGCATTAGATCAGGTTAATGAGGTCATTTATGTTATAGAACATGTGGGTTAAAGGATAGTGTTTAACTTTATGCTTGTTTGTTCCTGCTTTGAAGCCAAATGTTTTTACTGTTCTGGTGATTTACAAGGAAGTTATGTTATCCCCTCTAGTTATAGGAATGGTGAAGTAGTTTGTTTTAGTGCTGTTGTTGCATAATATATGTTTACGTAAACTTAAAGAAAGTTATGTTGTTCAACTTGAGGCAGTATTTTAATGACTAAATGATATTAATTGTGTTTTATTTTAATTAAATTCAATAACAGGCCATCTTAAAAACAATATGTATATAATTATTTAAATCATATGTAAAGTCATTGTAAATACTTATTTTTATTGTAAACATATTTATTAGTGATATGTAAATGTTTATATACTCTAATAGTGCAAAAACTGTGAGAATAATATGCTTTAGGATGTTAATAATGAGGTAATAATGTAATTTTGGTGACAATAATGTGTCTGGAATTTAAAAAAATATGGTTATGAAAAGATCAGTAATAACGTAATTTCGCTTACAGTTTGGAATTAGCCAATCAAAAGTAAAGAAAAGTTTTAGTTTGAATACTTAAATTCTATTGGATAGAATTAGCCAATAAGAGACTGGCATTACCGAAGCTATAAGATTTTTGCCGTTGGATTTAGTCAGTTGCGAGAAGATGTTGTAAAGAGCAGACGTGAAAACCGCAGGCAAGATGTTGTAAAGTACGGATGGTAAAAATTGTGTTCTCTGCTAGAATATATATATATATATAGTGCTCACAGTTTTTCTTTTATAAAGTGTTGTGTTTATAAATGTGCAAGTATAAAGAAAATAAAAAGAAGTGAAATTAAAAAGTAAATTCTGTGACGTATTTTAAATCTTGTCTTATCACAACCTTAAAAGAACTTGTGTTTCTATAGTGCGACTGAAAGCAGCCGAGGCAAATAACTTTAATAATATTATGTAAAAACAAGCATCATCTTCACTATAAAGTTTTGGCGTCCCAAGCATTAAACAACATCAAAGTGTATCTTCATTACGTAAATTAAATACTTCTTCGTAAGTGACGCACATACACGGGAATTCTCACATCTCATATCCAGCATACGAGGCTCCCAAACAATTGTGTAATCATAACTTCTTCAAATTGGCGTCCTCAACGTGGAGCTTAATAATTACATAACAGCACACATTTGCAAATATTACGTAATAATATTTATGTAAGCAAAAATTGAAGAACATCACAATTTCATTCTTCAAATTGTTGTTTTATGTAGTTTGTAACTCTCTTTGGGCGTCGGTTTGTAATTTATGCTTACATAATATTACTTTTTGAATTTGCCTCAGCTGCGTCAGTCTTACTTTAGAGTCATGAGTCTTATGCAGGGCGCGGTATGAGAAAATTGTAGACAACACAGAATTAAACTTTTAAATTTCACTTCTTTTATATAAAAATCTTGCACATATTTATACAGCACTACACTTTTTAAAGAACTATGAGAAACTTTTATACATTCACTTAACGCGTATATCTGCTTTTACTAAACGCCCGTAGAGAACACATTTTTCCATTTACACCCTACCTAGTCTTGCCAGGAACTGAATAATCTCAACGGTCAAAACCCATAGCTTCTGTATTGCAAGTCTCTGATTGGCTAATTCTAGTTCAATAGAATATCTGCATTTAATTTAAAACTTTTCTTTGCTGTTGATTGGTTAATTTTAAAACTGTTACAGAAACTACGTCATCATCGCTCTAATCATGACCAGTACATTTCAAATTCCAAACACATTATTGCTACAAGTTCACCTCATTATTACTCATTGTTAGCAACCTAAAACTTATTATTCTCACAGTTCTTGCATTATTAGAGTATGTAATGTATTCACATAACATTATTAAAACATCTTTACAATAAAATTAGCATTTGCAATGACTGTTACATACAATTTAAATAATTATTATATACATATTGTTTCAAGGCGGGCTGTTATTGAATTTACCTATTTTAAATTACAATTGAAATTATTCAGGTATTAAAATACTGCCTCAATGGTAATCAGAATTTCTGTTAAAACACAATGAATTTTTATGAAGAAAATAGAAAAGTCTCAGAATGTAAATACATGGTAACAATAAAATGTTGTATACTTTGAATACTGGTTTAGTTTGTGAATTAATAGGAACATGTTTCATGATTTTAACAGTATGCTTTTGCAGTATGAACACATATGCGAGTTTACCACAGGATCCCCAGAAAAGTAAGTGCAGAATATACACATCTAAAATTTACAGCCCTTAAAATTTACATAGAAGATATATGACTTAGGACACACATTGCATTACATAGTTTTTCGATCAAAAAATTTATATGAGTATTCCACTAAATTATGCAATTCCAAATGTCAGCAGATCTATGGCATTATTATGCAAATTCATGAATACCACTTCTTACTGCAGTGATGCACTTTATGCCCAAGTGTAGCAAGTATGGGAATTATTAAAACTGGTTCCCGGGGTTTCATATCCCTGGTTTTTGGAAACCTTGCTTTTGTGTTCCTGATTTCTAGTGCTTCCAGAACTTTCTTTTCATAATAAATGAGAAAGTGCCAATATATATATTTCATAAAAAATGTATCGTGCAATGCAAATGATAACATCTGGCTTACATTTCCATTCATTAACTGAGCCAGAGTTAACAAAGTTTAAAAATTGCTATAAAATTGATATTATTATGTCATTTACACTCATTCATGCACATTATAACTAATACTGTGTAAATGTAAGTAATCATATAAGACTTTCCGCTGATTTTGAAAAAAATTCACAGAGTAGCTAGGTGCAAAAATGGTCTCTCTCCCCCCCTCTCTATGTGTGTATATATGTGTATAAAAAAACTGGTATTAACTCTCACAGGTTTCTACACTCTATCTGGATGGAAATGGGCTTGTCAACTAAAGTACTAGAATTAGTACGACGGCGGATTAAAAGGTCTATGACTTTGAATGAGAGATATTGTTATAATCAAAGGTTTCTTGTTTGCACCCAAGTCTCACATCTATTCTGCGTATAATCACAGAAATTCGTCATCATTTGTTTCTTAGAACATTGTTGAGAGCATCTAAAATAAGCAGATGTGCGTTGCTTCATAGAAAATGGAGAAAAGTGAATTTCATGTTCTGATAAATCACTTCTTTCTTTTTTTGCGTGGTAAGATGAAGGAAACAGAAGAAAAACTGAACATATATTATGGGGACTCCGCTCCATCACAAGGCATGGTTCACAAGAAGTTCATGGAATTTTGATGTGGCCGTTAGAACACAAGAAATGCCATGCACACAGGACGGCCTGTTGAGGTTACAACTGAAGAAATGGTGAACAAAGTTCACGATATTGTGTTGGAAGACCGCCGAGTGAAAATCTGTGAGAGAGGCAAGACTGTAAACATCTCAAGTGAAAGGGTGTATAACATTCTGCACGAATTTTTGGATATGTGAAAGCTGTCAGCAAGATGGGTGCTGTGACTGCTCACAGTTGAGAACAAGCGGAATCGTGTAACCATTTGACAGGGATGTTTGAACATGTATCATTCCATTTCCGGTCGGAGTGGAATGCAAAAAATCTAGGAGAACCAACCTTCTCTCGAGTGATAGGGACCAGCATGGTGTGGAGGAATTTGTTGATGACCCGTTAGGATACATTATGATAACATGAACAAAATGAAGGTAAACTGAGAGGAGTATGTACATATTTATGTGAGCTGAAAACGAAGAGGGCAGGAATGGCAAGAATTGGCTGCTTGTATAATAAATATTTTGAAGCAGTCACTGGAGATCTTGGATTACAACTGTTGTGGAGAACAAAATTGTAATCTACACATGGGTTTAAGTATCCTAAATACATTAACACTAAAGACTAAATTTATTGATCGCAAATTTCTTGAATCCAGCCGCATACCTTCCTAATGATTCTGATTTTATATTAATTGAAAAGAAAGGACATATGCAAAGAAAAACTGCTTCATTTGGCAATTACCTGGATGTAGTAAAATCCTCTAAAAGAAAGTCATTTCAAGTAAATGAGTGCAGTGTGATAATATCTTGTCTATCCAATCACTTGAAAATTTATAACAGAACTGAACTGAAAGAGCTATCATTTAATTGAAAATACAGTTGTTGGCATGTAGAACAGTGCACAAGTTAGTATTTAAAGAATCACAAAATGATAGATTAAAAGATAAAGGTTATAAGAACATTAAAGATAGAGCTGATATACAAAAAATGAAAACTGCAGTGGCCTTTAGGATGGCAACTGGCCATGATTGCCTCGCAGAACACCTCTACAAGATAGGATGCCTACCTACACCCAAGTGTACTCTCTGTGAAGATGTCATCCTGAACAAACATCTCGCCAAATGCAAAGGCCTTAAAAGTGATAACTTACAGACTTTATATTGGGAAGCCAGAAGGAAAATGTTGCAGATCAATTAATCCCCAGTGCCATTGGTGAACAACAGAATCCAAAATTCCAACATAATGGCAAGCCTCAGGGTGTTTCCTTGAGTTTGGACAAGATAATGTATCTTTATAGAATAGAAGAAAAAGGATACAATGGATTTTTTTTTTTTTATGTTTTCCACAAAAACTGGCCTGTGATTCTGAATGACACATGTAGACAAAAATACCATACTGGTAAAATTGAAATAGGTGAACCACTCAATTACATTAATTTGTTAATCATAATCAGATTAATGTAATGCTTAGTTTGAATTTCATTTCAATCTAGGGAGAATTCTGATTTTTGGTGCTAAATAATCAAAAGTCCATTTAATTGTGCTGTTTCATAATCAACATTAATGTAGCCCAATATTAAATATTTTCAATAAAAACCCTTCCCATGTGGAACTAGTTTGGACCATGAGGCAGTATTTTAATGCCTGAATAATATTAATTATATTTTATTATAATTAAATTCAATAACAGCCCACCTTGAAAACAATATGTATATAATTATTTTTTAAATTGTATGTAAAGTCATTGCAGATACTTATTTTATTGTAAAACATGTTTTATTAATGTTATGTAAATGTTTATATACTCTAATAGTGCAAAAACTGTGAGAATAATATGTTTTAGGTTGTTAATAATGGGGTAATAATGTAACTTTGTGACAATAATGTGTTTAGAGTTTTTGAAAAGTACTGGTCATGAAAAGATTGGTAATAACATAGTTTCGCTTACAGTTTTGAATTAGCCAATCAACAGCAAACAAAAAAGTTTGTTTGAATGCTTAAATTCTATTGGACTAGAATTAGCCAATAAGAGACTGGCAATACTGAAGCTTTAAGGTTTTTACCGTTGGAAATAGTCAGTCGCGGACCAAGTTTCATAGTGTGCAGATGGAAAAGTCACGAGCAAGATTGTATAGTAAATACATTAAGAATGTGTAAAGTTTTCTCACAGTTTCTTTTATAAAGTGCAGTGTTTTATATATGTCCAAGTATAAAGAAATAAAAAGCAGTGAAATTTAAAAGTAATTCTGTGACGTCTTTAATTTTTGTCATACCACGACCTGAACAAGATCTTATGACTCTATAGTTCGACTGAAAGAGCCTAGGAAGATTTAAAGTGTTACATAAGCATAAATTTGAAATCTACACCCAAAGCAACAAATTACATACAAATTCTTCAAGTTTCTGCGTAAAAATTACATTGTGCAACACTGTGTAACATTACGTAACAACAAGCATCATCTTCACTACTTCAAAGTTTGGTGTCCCAAGCATCTATCAACTACAAAGTGTCTCTCCATTATGTGAGCAGTGTAACATAAAATTAAAACTCAAACTTCATCATCTTCATAAGTTTGAAGAACACAACTTCTTCAACCATTTTAACAAAGTATAAAGATTGCTTTAAAATTGAAAATATTATGTTATTTACACTTATTCATGCACATTATAAATAATACTGTGTAAATGTAAATTATCATACCTGACTGTGTGGATTTTAACCCCTTTATAGCTGTTGTACCATATTTGACATAAAGATGTAGTGTTATAAATTTTTAATGGCCTCCCCCCCTAATTTCATAGTATACTAACCTTCAAGAATAAAATACAGATATTTATACCTGTTTTATACTGTAACTTTTTTTTTTTTTTAATAATAAGCGAAATCCATGCAATTGCAATCAAATGTAACCCTGTCAGCATCCCAGTGTGCTATCACACCAGTTATTTTACTTGGGCCCTCCCCATTCCTTTACCTTTGGCACATTTGAGTGCAGTTGCTAGGACGTGAACTCATGACATTTGGCTTTAAATGGATGGCCACCACATTTCATTTTGCTTTAATGATCACAGCTGCTTCGGTGGTGATGCCAGTGAAAGAGATATGAAAGCCGGTTTAGGAATCAGAGAAAGAGTGGCATTTGCAGCAAAATAATTCCGGCAATAAAGGGTTTAAAAAAGTCACTAAGCTACTGAGTGCACAAATGCTGAAAGTTACACTATACTCTGTATATTGGTATTACCCAAAGGGTCGCTTTAAACAGGTGTTCTTTGTGTGATAGCATTTGAAACATGTAGATAAGGATTGTCAATTCATTTGGTAACAGCAGGTGTTACTTACAGGTCTGGGCACTCAAGCCACTTGAGCCATTGTTCCACCCAATTATGGAACAGCATCTACATCACTTTCTTCTTTTGAGACAAATGACTCAAAATAAGAAAAATCATGAGTTCAATGAAAATAGACATTTATTCACTATCTGCAAGGATTCATTTTGATGCCATCTTCACATTCATGCAAAAAACTCTAAAAGAAAAGTGGAACTATATATGCACATGTATGTCATAAACTTGTGGCTACGGATGCCATCCTTGCATACTGCTGATATCCGGCAGTACTTTTCTCAAAGCATAGGATAGATGCAGCCAAAATACTCACCCATCTAGATTCCAATACAAGGTTAAGAGGTTCTTGATTATCAATATTTTTATATCACATAAGAACTCAATGAGAACTTCAGTCACGGTTTGTAAACAAATAATGTATATAAGAGGCGAGTGCAGAAATCATTCACAATAGTAGTTTTTTGTTCCTTATTTATTAATGAACATGATTCATTGCACAAGGGATCTCTCAATATACTTACCAATACACCGTAATCACCTTCCTGACAACTTCATTATTGCATCTTAAAACCATTGTTTGGGGGTACTACACACCCACTTTGGACAGCTGCCTGCAATTCCTTGTAGTTGCCGAACCTTTTCCCTCGCAGTGCATCCTTCATGTTGTTGAATAAGGCATAATCAGATGGAGCGAGATCCGGTGAATATGGTGGGTGCAGCACAACAATGAGCCCCAGTGATATCAACTTTACAGTCCTGGCATTGCTGGTGTGGGGCCACGCATTGTCATGCGGGAGGGTCACTACTTTTGACCACTTTATCTGTTGCCATTGCTGAATCCTGCATCTAAGTTGTGTAAGGGTGTCACGGTACATCCTGCTGTTGACAGTTGTTCCTTGTGGAAGCTAGTCCATTAGCAGTATGCCACAAGTGTCCCTAAAGACTGAGATCATCTGCTTACCTGCAGATGGGGTAGCACAAAATTTCTTGGGCCGGGGACTCCCGGATTGGTGTTTCTTCTCAGGTGTATAGTGGTGACACCATGATTCATTATCAGTCACTAGTTTCTTCAAAAATCTGGATCTTCATTCTTCATTTCCAATAGTCGATGTTCATATTTCAACTCTGTTCTCCTTCTAGGCCTGTGTCAAGTCCCATGGAACCCAATGTGCACACACCTTTTTCATATCCAAATCGTCACGAATAATGGTGTGCAGGGTTGCGCGGCTGAGGCCAGTCTGCCATTCCACTTCATCAAAAATCATGCCCCTATCAACCATAAACAATTCAGACACAACCACAATGTTTCTTGGAGATCGTAATGTTGGCGGATGATCAATACGTACATTCTTTCATGCTCCCTTCCACTGGTGAACCTAATGAACCAGTTGTAAACAGTCTTTTGTGCTGGAGCTTCTTGACTGCATACTGCCTTCTTTACTTTCCTTTATTTGTTAACATTTACTTATGATTTAATTCTTGCAGCATTTAAATATAACTTTTCGGCGCAAGCAGCCATCTCACCTTCAGTTGTTGACTGGCTTGGTCAATACTAACCAGGCGTGACTAATCAATCACCAGCTTGCAAAGGCATGAGCCTGACAGTAATTGATTTTATTTTTGCGTAAATATTTCCAATAGTCACTATCGTCGAAAAAAATAGTATACAATACACACACATTAAGTGCTTTGCAGAAACTCAGAAGTGAAAGTACTCGACTTAGTCTTGTATTTTCAAACTTCCTCGTTCTGCAAAGATGCACTTACAGCACTTGTATTTGCAACACACTATTGAGTATTACAAACACATAAAAAAATGTGTTTGTAGGAAGCACTGCACTCTACATAGGAAAGTGTCGTGTGGTAGTTAGATAAGATAACTTTATTTGTACATTTTTACACACAATTCTTTTTACAATATTTTTACAATATTCCACTTGTAAACTAACTTAACCTATGTACAAATTTCCTTGCCAGCTATGCTGCTCTTTTTGCCTGGCACCCTGGCCTTCTGGCTCATCTGAGCATCCCTTGCTACCCTTAATCCCTATTGCCCATCCTCTCCTTCCTCCATCTGCCTTTCTACCTTTCTTATCTCTCTTAGTTTTCTAATCCATTTCTCTTTTACTTTCTTTAAGAACTCCCCCATATTCTTATTTTGCTTTTCTTCTTTTCTTGTTAACATTTTAATTGCTACTATTTTTTCATCCATTTTTTCCCATTTTTCCTCCCATACTTTTTGTCTCCATTCTGCTAATTCTTTGCATTCTGTCATATGTAGTAGTGCTTTCACTACCTCCGCATAATTCACAAATTCCATTTTTTTGCCTCTTAGCCCTCTCAGATACATTGATCCTGTTCTCATCCATGGAAACGCTTCTTTTTCTGCTCTATTACAATAATCCACATACCCTTCTCTTCCCCATTTCCTTTTTACTAATCTATATAACCCTTTTATTCTCTAAGCTTCCCCAAATCTCTTGTCTTTCTATGTCCTCCACTCTGTTTCTTACTGTATTCCAGAAGCCATTGCTATTTCTTTCTCCTGTTCTCCTAATATCTCACATTCCTATCTTCTCCATAACTTTTTCTACCCCTGTCCACCACCTATTTTTATTTTTCATACTCTTTTGTTGTTCCATGTATATCTTTAAAATTTCCTCCATCTTTTCTCAGGCATCTAAACCAAAATTTTAATATCCTTTCCAGTTTCACTCCCTTTCTTCTTGTTCTTCCTAATTCCACTAACGCTACTTCCCCTGGTGCTGGTCTTGGTAACCCCAATAGCTATTTACAGAATGTTCTATAGCTCTGGTCTGTTTTTCTGCTTAATTCAGATTCCCCCCCAAATTTCTACTGCGTATAGCATTCTTGCTTCTACCAATGCTTCATACATTCTTTCTATTCATTTAGTTGGCATTTCTAATTTGTATTATGTGGTAGTTTGAAGCTTCATGGAAGTGTACTGTAAAGCCCAAAATGCAAATAAATATTTACAGTATCTTCAGCTAAACTATTTAAGCATCTAAAATAGTAATGATTTTTAAATAAATATAAGTATCCACTCAACAAGTGTCCAACCACAAAACATATAGTGCACACACTGTGGTTTTATTAGTGTCTCATGCTCACACCGAGCTAAAAACAATAAGGTGTTCTCCAACATAAATTCTTATTGAATGAATGAATTTATTTAGTGCTAAGAAATTACAATATATAGGATTGCTACCGAAAGTTTGGCCCTGGCAACTCTAATTCAGTAGACATGCACTCTGCATACAAAATTTATTATACTATTACATATGTACCAATTTTCTTCTTCTCTCTTCACTAATTCCAGTTCTTTTTAACTCTAACCATATTTAATTTTAATTTAATTGTTGTACTAATCCAATACAAAATTTAAAAGAAAATAAGAACAGCATTAGCGCTGGCTCTTTACCGGTCATATTTCTAAATTGCAATATTTTCCTTAGTCAACTTCCTTTAATTCTTAATTTCTTACTTTATTATCCCTATTCACTGTCCAGACCCATTCATTTTTAACTTTACTTAACCATTTCTTATACCATTACTTTCTGAGATGCTCTTTTCTCCAAATTTCTGTTGCTTTGCACTTACTGTCCATTCCAAACCAGCCTTTCACTGAAAACAAACTCTTTGTATTATCCGCGCGAAAGTAGTTCGCAATCCCCGCCCCTATTGGCCACTTGTTCCCCTCTCATGTGCTTGTTGAACACTGTTTAAATCTATAAAAATGCGCCCTGCCTAAGAATTATAGTTCAAAATGCAACCTGAGGTAACAATCTATTTTATAAGTCTGCGGAAATGAACATTTTACTTACGTTAATCATAATCCTCGAGCAAAGATGCAACACTCAAATCCAAATCCCCCGAAGATGATTCAGCTGCCATATTGGAATCAGAACTACTCTCCAAAATAATGACAAGCTTATCCACAATTGCACAGCACTGTCGCACTTAAAACAAGTTCCCACATTTTATCCTCTTCTATGTTCTATTATGTCTGTTTATATTCCCTGCATGCTTTGGTTACAATTCTCACTGAAACGCCTGTAAAATCCAATATTAGTTTCGCAATATGCACTAATGCAAGTGTCGGGTATTTTTCTAATAGTAGGTTGAATATATGAAGAGCTGTTTGTTTTTCGCCACTTTTTAACTGTTTCCCGATTTTGTGTTTGAACAGTTTATTCGCACTACACGCACCTTCCTCTGCCATGTGAACTCAAATACCAACTGACTAAATCAGAAGATTTGACCGGAGCTGAGCATATGCGTGCCTGCGTATTATGAATGCCTGTTCGTTTATCATATATCCTGTGTTACGCAAAATGTTTATTCGGTAATCAGATAGCACCTCTGGGAATTCATTGCTGCATTTCTTGTGTATGTAAGATGGTGGCAGTCATGCATGCAGCTGGTATTAACAAGCAAGATACTCTTGGAGTTAGCGCAATAGCAGACGAAAATTATATTTTGTAATCTCTTAACAGCTAGTATATATCCATTACCTTTAACGACGAGTTCTTATGATAAATAAAATGTGCAGTTCTATACTTTTCCTGCTCTAATATTTCATAATACAATACATGTATTAAGGAACTATTTACGTTGGCATAAGAGTGTGTTCTTGGGCTCGTGACAAGCAGAAGCATGTGCTTCTGTTTACATCAGAGGGAACTCTGGTTTGGAATGGACAATAAGTATTGTGTGTTACTGGGTTTATTTATATCTAAACTTCTCAGTTTTTGATGCAATTCACCACTTAACCAACCACTTTCAACATCCTCACCATATGTTCCATTCATAGTTTCTAAGGCATTCAATTCACAGAAATCTATAAACTTTTCACATCCTTTATCAACAAACTTATCTTTACTATGCCTGAACTTCTCTCTTTTTCACACCATTTCATCACTTATCCATTCACTTCCATCATTCACATCACATTCCCCAATCCTAATATTAAGGTCTCCCATTAATATTACCTCTAAAATTGCATGCTTCTCCTTTAAGCTGTCTCTTTTACCACCTGATTAAGGAGATCCGGGTAATGGAACTGCAAGGAGGCCAGTGGTTGTATATAATTCCTATACAACTACATTTTCATCTATATACTTAGCCTCCACTATAACCCATAATATTTCTTTTCTTTCGGACCGTATTCTTTTATTCCTTTCCCTAAAGCGCTCCTTACCAAGAAACCTAGCCCTTCTGAAACCCTCCTCTTCTTTTCTATTATCTCTCCTTTTCTTCCTATATATTTAAAATCCTTTACTTTTATCAGTTCTTCTTTTAGCCACGTTTCTACAACCGCTAAGTAATACTTATTCAGTAACTGCTTCAAACTTCCTGCATATAATTTATTTTAAAGGGCTTCGCAGTTCCAGAAGCCCATTCTTCTTATTTGTTCTGTATCCTATTGTAAACCTGTTCTGCTTCTAAATCTGTCTGATACTCTCTTACTCCTTAATTCAATTCCCTCTTTCGACATTGTCAGTTTATTTCTATCCAACATGAGAATACTCCCATGTTTAGATGAGATGATACTATCTTCTTCCCCCTCTTCCGTATTCTCCTCACTCCCCTGATATCATGTCTTTCTTCCCCCCTTCGCCAATCCACGTGCTGCTTCTGCCTCTCCTCTTCTTGGTGACACAATTTTCCTAGGTGACGTCACTCTACTGTTACAGTTGGCTCCGCCTTCCATCACTGTTGTCATCATACCTAATTCGGCTGGTTCAGCTGATTGTTCCCTTGTTCTACTTGGCGTCATCTATGCTGGCTGTTCCCTTTGGACTTCTCCCACGTTAACTACTTCTTTTGCCGTATTCATCACAGTTGACTTGTTCGTGGAGTTTGTTTCATTTCTCAAAGTCATCACTAACGTCTGCTAATTCATTTCCGCCCCATCACGTTGATTTACACTTGGATCTATCTTGTCCTTATCCAAAACTCTTTCGTCGTCTATCCAAAACTGGAAATTTCTAACGTATGCCATTTTTCCCAGAGCTCTTGCTTCTTTCATTTTTTGGATAAGATTTTGTTGTAATATTCTCTTGTTAGGTGATAGGTCTTTATCGATAAAGATATCCGTTCCTTTTAGTTTTTTGGCTCTTCTAAGTACTTCATATACTAACTGGATTGTTGCTAACTTGACCACTATTGTCCTCTTTCCCACTTGTCTCCCAACTCTAAAGGCCTCAAAAATTCCCCAACCATATATCTCCAATTCAAGTTTCTCCTTCGTTATTTGTGCTACTTCTTCCGCAGGCCATATCCCTCTTCTCTGTTTTACTCCTACAAAGACCAAATTAAATCTTTTCTCCCTTTCCTCCATTCTTTCCTTCATTACCTTTACTTCCTGTTTAATTTCTTGCACTTCACCTCTAATATCCTGTTTAATTTCCTTAACCATCATAGTCAATTTGTCACACAGTCGTTTTTCCATACCTTCCACTTTATCCATTTTTTCATTGACATTCCCCCAACAATGTTTGAATATCCTCCAATCACCAACAATACTGTTAATAACTCCCAATGATCAATATATTAGTCATTTCCTCTCCAAAATTGTTTCCTTTTATCCCCAGAAATTCCATTCTCATTTTGTATACTGCAACATACACACTCATTGTCACTTAACCCCTTCTTCCTTCACATTCATGAGCTCCTCATAAACACAACCTTCCTCTTTCACTGCTGGCTTAGCACTCCCTCAAATTCTTATTATACTTGCTGCCAAAGAAGAAAGGGATCGACATTTCGCGGGGAGAGAGAGGTGACATTGCCGCTTATCGTGGCCACTGGAGAGCGCATTAGAATTATGTGTAGAAAGGCGATTGGGTTGCGCCTGCATTGTAGGACAGGTATTGTTTATATTCATATATAAAGACCATTATAAAATAATGAATCTACATACAAAGGATACAACATGCAAGAATATATCACTGTAAAGATCTGTGTTAACAAAAGAGACATAACTGTGAAATATTGATACTTATTGTAATGGGAAAATTCCGCTGATTCTGTTATACAGCATATTATTTCCCGTGCTTGTCCTTTAATTGGGATACCTTTTCCAAACAGTTTTATTCGGTTATCGAATATGCTCAGTTTTTTGTTTGGCTCATGTCTTTATCACTCTTTTTGTATATTCTTAAATATCCATTAAAAGTGTTAACACAATAGTAAATGCATACAACACACGCACAGATGCATGGACTCAAACTCATGTAAACACAAAACAAATAACCGTACAAATAAGATGATTCAAAATAGCTTGTCAGTACACAGGTAATCTCTAATACATTGCAAGCTATGGCTAAAGGAAGGCACTGTTTATGATATGATATATATCTTTATTGAGTGTTGAGCTAATACAATACATTTGGCAATGATCAGCGTCGAGCCCTGGCTCCTATTGCCGATCATACCCATGCTTCCACATTTACAAAACATGTGTGTTGAGTTAGCTTCATATCACTTAACAGTTTCTCATTTAAAGTCACTATACTGCTTACTGTTCCTCTCTCCTTCCCTTACTTCCTCCGATCATCTTTGAATCTCCACTACCAGCGGGAAATGGCTACTATTACATGCAATATAATACCTTTAAGAATACTTATTGTGTCCCTGTGCTGATCAACCATGACACTTGCTCGTTCATATTAAGAAATGTAACTCTCCCTCCTAGCCCTCTCCGTATTTACCATTCTTTATATCTAAATCATTCACTTCACGATTTCATATAAATCTATCACTTGCTTATCAATACACTTGTCTTAACTTTGTCTAATTTGTTCGTTTCTAGATCACGTTTCATTTCCACAACATATTCATTCTATAATCACTCTCCCTCTCTATACTAATATTAACTTCCCCATTATTATTGCTTCCGTATTCCCATACTTCTCTCAGAGCCTACTCTATTTCTATACGTATGACAGACTTTCCTACTCCATATTTCTGTTGGCTCCCTTTACGGTCCCGCTTTGTTTCTGTCTAGAATCCGTAAACTCCCATTGGGTGTCAACACAATGCTTTCTTCTTCCACTATTTCGCCACCCTGAAACCACGCCTCTGCCCTGCCCACAACCATATCACGTGGCGATTGAACTTCTTCCCTCCTTGATGATATCATTTTCCTGGCTTCGCCAGCTGTTGCCCTTATGTCACTCTGATCTGACGTTTTCCCTACGTCATCTCCCAATCTTCTCTCTGACACAACCATCTGCTTCCCGCCAACCCCACGTAGCGGTGACGTAACTTCCATGTGTCCATCCTTCTCCAATTTCCAATCGCTCTTTGAACTTCCTTCTCTCTGGTCTCTGATGTATTTAGCTGAATCATTTCCTGCTCCTTGTGTCACTTTCGCATCCAGTCACCATATGCCCATCGACCCACAATCGTAAGCACTGTTTATAACTGCAGCGACAACAGAAGATAAGAATGCAGTTCATGTTATTGCAACAGTCACTCGTCAGGCACGTCATGCTAATCACGTGTTACAATATCGGCAACAAGGTTTTTGCATCTATCGTTGCTATGGAAATGTGCTAGTTCTAATTGGTCCTTCTAGTCATTGCTATGAGAACTTCTTAGACGTATTCAACCCCTCCCATTCATTTAAAGCTTTTCGCCATGTGGTTAGTAACTGTCAATCCTTTTTTTGATTGGTGCCAACTATAATTATCACTTAATTCCACTGCATAGTGATACACAAAGACCATAAATTTACTACGAAGTTATACCCGGGTAGAAATCTGCCACTGAACTCAACCTTTCATCTCTTTCAATATAAATCAAGCATACATGAACATTTCTTATACTATGCTGGTTTTAATTGTTCATGTTCTATACAGGCAGACACTTTATACGAGGGCTGATCAACAAAGACTGACTGATTTTTTCCTGTAGCTTCCATGATAGTTTCGTATCTGCAACATAAATATTTGAAAAGAGCGGGTTTTTATGTATAATGTTGATAGGCAGCAGCACTCTCGTATTGGTAGGTTGATAGTAATGCTCTATTTTGTAGCCTGTACGTGCATTTCGCATACCAGACAATGGAGGTGATGCGAGAGGAGCAGTACAGCGCAATCAAATTCTGTTTTCATTTAAACCATACAGCCACCGAAACTATGAAAAGCTGAAGCAAGCGTACAGTGAAGATGCACTACCTCGTGCAACAGTGTTTAGGTGGTTCATGGACTTCAAAGAAGGCTGACTTGTCAGTGTTAAGCAAGGTGGGCCTGGTGTTTCGACTTCTGCTGTGACTGAAGTCAACATCAACACAGCTGCTGTGATTGTCCGAGAGGATCGGTGTATAACATTACGTAACCTCAGTGAAGTGTTGAGAATTTCATATGGCAGTGTGTTTACAATTATGCACGACCATCTCCATATGACCCGAGTTTGTGCTCGTTGGGTGCCACAACTGTTGACTCCTGAACAAAAGGCTGTGCGAATGGAGACAAGCCATGAGGTGCTGCATCTCTTTGCTGATGGAGGGGATGCATTTTTTAAATCGATTATCACCGGTGATGAGTCATGGCTGCATCATTATCATCCTGAAGGAAAACAAGCCAGCACAGTGTGGAAATCGCCAGGTTCTCCAACACCAAAAAAGGCAAAAGTTGTTCCATCTGCAGGGAAAGTGATGGTGATCACACTTTTTGACTGTAATGGAATGATTTACCAACATGCAGTTCCCCCTCACACTACTGTTACAGCAGCATACTACACGTCAGTATTGGCTACACTGAGGAAGCACATTGCAAAGAAACAACCAGAGCTTTTTCTCGGACTGGGTGGCGACTTCATCATCACAATGCACGGCCTCACGTTGCAAATCAAGTCATGCAGTTTCTGGCTCGATTCAACATTACCTGTGTACCACATCCAACTTATAGCCCCGATCTTGCACCCTGTGACTTTTTTTTGTTCCCATCACTAAAGGCAAAGCTATGGGGTATTCGATTTGAGAACTCTGAAGCAGTGCTCAAGAAAAGTGAGGCGATTCTCAAGGACCTGACAAAGAATGGTCTGCAGCACGTGTTCAAGGACTGACAGAGACGCTATAAAAAGTGCATTGAAGTAGGAGGGGACTACTTTGAAAAAGATCGTGTAAACCTTGAATTGGAGTAATAAACATCTGTGAAAAAAAATCAGTCTCAGTCTTTGTTGATCAGCCCTCGTATTTCTGTAGGATTACTATAATTTAATATACAGTCAGAATCTAGAAAAACAAAGGAATAATATGAGAGAATTATGTAAAGCAACACATTTGAATTATTAATTTTTATGTAAGGTAAAAGCTTTTATAATGTTACACTTACCTTGTTTTCTTCTCAGAGAGCGCTACTACAGAGGTGAGGTAATCAAAGAGTTCACCATTTTTGCAAAGCTCAAACACAAGGAATATGAATGTTGATGACTCAAACACATCATGAAGTTCAACTGAAAAAAATTATTTTAAAATAGATTTTTAACATGAGAGAGAGAGAGAGCGAGAGAGAGAGAGAGATAGAGAGAGAGAGAGAGAGAGAAAAAAGAACATTCTCAAAGAAAATTAAGTGTACCATTCTAAATATGTTTATTCACACTTCAGTTAGAAAAACAAATGCTTTAACATTTTTAATAACAGCTCTCATAAGACTTTCAACTGTAGTTATTAACAAAGGTTGTGACTATGTTAAAAGTTATTCCTAAATGTTTCATATTTTTTTTTCCTATCTAGCCCTTATCTTTTCATCCCCAAAATGTAGGACACAGGTAGCCAATGTGTTAAGGCATGGACTCATCAACAAGCCATCTACGGTTAAAATCCTGCTTGGACCAACCTGTCTTGACTTTTTTCCAGGTTTTCCTCAGTCTTTATAACTGACAAATGCCAGGGAGGTACCCTAAATTTAGGCCTGAAATGTTAACCTCCTAAATTTTCTTTCCCAATTATTTCATTTCAGCACTATTTAAAAAAATCTGCTGTGTTACAATCACAAGAGTTTCTCTACTCTTGTACAAACTATTTTTACAAACGCTTATTCTCCATCTGCTTCATGTTAATCGAGATGTTAATCTTATTGCTAATTTTCTTGTAGATGCAAGGGGAATATGGTAGGTTTTAAGCGATAGTCAAATCTTTTAAGAGCTGGTTGCTATGTGGCGCATTCTATTCTCTTTGCATGTCTACTACATAACAAAAAATGAATAACGAATTCCCATTTGAGAAAAAGTATAAGTATTGGAAAATTTAAGGGAATAACAAGCAATATCTTGAAAATGGTTCACTCAACAACAAAAATGTATATTACATAAATTGTGCATTTTGACGCGATCTACATTTTTTTGTGTAGTAAAATTTTGTCTATCTCTTATGGTTTACCAGTTATGCAAAAGTCGTTAACAATGAAGAATACTTTTGGAGACATTCCCAGAAAATTCGAGATATACATTTCATTTTTCATTAAAATATCTTAATATCATGCAGGACCTGCTCTCGATGCAAGGGATTTTTTGGATACCATGTGGCTGTGACCAAGACAACGTTGGCACCAACAAGCACAGCATAAAAACCTGCATCAAGGAACATAAAAATAACTACCAGCTAGGACACACCAAAAACTCAGCAGTAACCAAGCATGCATTGCCAATGGGTCATGACGTCAAATTTGATGAGACTGAAGTCATGGACAGCACAGCTTTTTCGTGCACGCTCTACCGAGATTTTTAAGCACAAAAACAATTTTAATAGAAAAGAAGAATTAGCAGAGGTACACAAAGCCTGGATGTCGTTGCTAGATAGTACAAAACCAAAACCTCAAAAAACCTCCCAGACAAATCATGTGGTAGTTTCCTCAGCCACACAAGCAAGCAAGAGGAGACAAGGGGACAGCCTCTTCTGGCTATATATAGTTTGGGTACTCCACCAAGTGTCACCCTATTGTAAACCAGTCAGGAGTCACTTGCTCTGAAGATGCCCAACGGAGTTACAGGCAATGCATCAGCTGATATCTCGACTGGACCATGACCTACAAGCCCTGATACACATTCTACTGAATTCTGTCACAGCTGGCATGCCTGCCATTATTGCTCTTTCTCCCATGAAATTTCAAAGACCGCAGCGTGGAGACAATGACTGAGTTGACAAGACTCGATTGTTTACAACTTTAAGCATGAGTTGAACACAGAACACGTGTGGAAGAATTTTTGTTTGTGTTTAAAGTCCTGTGCTGTAGCACATGATATAAGCAATTTAAAAGGGAGATCTTTGACCTTGACGATGATCCAAGGTCATGGAGGCCAGCAACAGCTTTAACTGCAGAAAACAACTGCAACAAGATAGACAATTTCATATCAAGCAATTCAAGAGACTTTGGAGACCACTGCACATCAGTTCTACAATTCTATATGAATATCTGAAAGTGAGAAAGGTTTGCAACCTGTGGGCCCCCCCACAACCTGATTGATGAGCAACATGCGCAAAGGATGAAATGGTGTCGGGATGTGCTCAGAAAATACCAAAATAGGCGATCTCAAATCACTTATGTCCATTGTAATTGGTAATGAAATATGCCTATACTATTATAACATCCAATCTAAGACCACGAACGAAGTTTGGCTCTTTGAAATTGAGTTTTATTTACGGACGCTCTTTAACTACTATGGTTCTTAGCGTCCCATTCTATATTGGGCGTGAAAGACCGGAAATTTTGCTCAGAGGCCTCTTTATCAGGCTTGAGGTTCTTTTATGTGCCGTAAATCTACGACATGGGACCACCGGCTTTACTTCCCTTCCGAAGGAAGCCATGCTAAGGATTTATACGCCCGAAAAAATCCATCGCCCTCCGCCGGGTTTGAACCCGCGACCTCGGGAACTAGAGGCTAGCACGGTACCACTAGTCCACGGAGGACGACTGGCTCTTTGAAGATGTACCAACGTCCACCATGGTGAAACTGTGTTCTTCACCAAGTGTGGAATTACCAAGATAGTTGTGCTACTGAAACAATAGACTTCACTGCAAGTAGTATACCGACATCTGTCTGCCTCAACTAATTGCAGAGCTGAAGGAGCTTAGGCTGAAATTATGTCTGGACATCTGGAGGCTCCATTGTGACAACGCTCCAGCACATCAGACCGGGCTTACCCAAGAGTATCTGAGGAATATTACCTGCCATTGTCTGAACATCCACCCTATAGCCCTGACTTTGCTCTAATTCCCCACATCAAGGATACACTCAAGGGGCACAAGTTTCTAAGTGACAAGGACCTAATTGGACCATGGGAAGAAGTGTGTTGTGAAGCCAAACAGGAAGGCTGGAGGAGCATTTTTTATGAATGTTTTTGTAGGACTGGAAAGTGTATTAAAAGGGCAGGTGAATATTTTAAGAAAACGTAAGCTGCGCCTTCCGGCCATGGACCTAACGGTCGGTGGTCAAAGATTGCACTGTCGCCAGCAAGTTAAGTACCTTGGCGTCACCTTGGACAGAACATTGCGGTGGACTGCCCACCTAAAAGATAGCGCCAACAAAGGGCGGCAGCGGTTAAAGTTATGCGCCCCCGTCTTCCGCAGCAAACAGCTGAACTTAAAATCAAAAATAATTCTGTACAAATCCTTCATTCTGTCGGTGGTTCTCTACGCATGTGTGGCCCGGGCAAATGCATCGGCATCTGAAAAAAGGCACGTTGAAATCCTTCAAAACCTCTCCCTCCGAAAAATCCTCCGTGTTCCTCTCCTGACATCCAACCAAACCATCCTCCGTGAAACAAACATGCCCTCCATCCCTGATGCCATTACAAAACGTGCCTCGTCGGTATGGGCGCGCATACGGGGACACCAGAACCCCCTAATCTCCAGCATCGGCAGTGGCGAGCCGAAGCATAGGAAACATGGCCGTATTAGAATGTTTTAACGGCACAACGGCTCGCCATTAAGCGCGCCCATCACACCAGGCCCCAGGCCACCCCAACTACTGCAGAGGCCGTCACCACGAAACAACCATCCTGCTACAAGCTGCCGCACAGCAAAACCGCGGACTGTAAATATTGTGTAAATAGTGAAGTGTTGTGTAATTAGTGTATATATTTCGTGTGATAGTGTTTAGTTTTAGTCCTGGGACATGCTTCGCATGGCCAGATGTGTGTATGTGTGTGAGAGCGAGTGTGTGCGTGTGTATGAGTGTGTGTACATATGTATATAATAAAAAAAAAGTGTTTTCAAAACAAGTTTGAAAAAAAACAACTGAAAAGACTACATACAAAAACTGTTCTCGGTGGCCTAAGGCTGGCCACCGCATGGGTTTTTCCTTACAATATAAACATAGTCTAATGCAAACAAGAAAATTGTAACACTTATGTAAATATAAGCCTGTAAGCCGGGCCTATTGTACCGGCACCAGGTAATTTTTTATAATAAATAACCTAACCTAACCTAAGAAAATGTAAAATATCAAAGCCAAATCTCAAAACTTTTAGTCACCCTTGTATTGTGCTATTAAGTCTGGCTCCCTCAGCTCATGGAATACCCCAATTTCATATGAGCACGCTTCAACATCACCAAAGGTATTGTGATTTACAACAGAAGCAATTAATCACATACGTCTTCAGTTATCTATTTTTGGGCTACCTGTAGTGTTTAATGCATAAGAAAAATAAAATCAATAATGTGAATTGGCACAGCCTATAATACCATGCTAATTTCTAAACATAATATTTTTGAATTTGTAGAAGCATTTTATTATTTAAGGAACATAATTTTAAAATCTAAATATACAAGGGCAGTCCAAGAAGTACCCGACCTGACGTATACATAGCGGATGTTGTTTCAAACAAAAATGACTATGGTAGAAAGTACCACCCTTATAAAGCTAAGTCTGAAGTTTGATAATGCTATGTTGTTTAGTAATTATTTGACAGCCATTAATAGTGAACTCTCTCAGCGAATTTGTAAACATGGATAAAACTGGCCATTGTTATGTGATACAATACTTTCATTTGAAAGGTCTTAGTCCAACTAATATTAAAGCAGAGCTAGATTCTACTCTGGGGGAGTCTGCTCCTTCGTTTACAACAGTAAAATATTGGGTGGCAGAGTTTAAGCGAGGCCGTACGAGCTGCCAAGACGAACATCGCAGTGGACGACCAAATGAGGGGACCATGCCAGAAATTGTGAAGAAACTCCACAAAATGGTGTTGGATGACTATTGACTGAAAGTGTGCAAGCTAACAGACACCGTAGGCATTTCAAAAAGTGCTGTATATCGTATATTAATTGAAAATTTAGATACAAGAAAGTTGTGGGCAAGATGGGTGCTGCAAATACTCACAATGTAACAAAAGCAGCATCGTGAGGATGTTTCAGTCAAGTGTTTAGCAATGTTTCACTGCAATAAAGCCGAGTTTTTGTGTTGATTCATAACCATGGATGAAATATGGGTTCATCACTTCACATGTGAAACGAAGGAACAGTCAAAACGGTGGATTGAAAGAGAATTGGCTCCAAAGAAGGTGAAGACAGTTCCATCTGCAGGCAAGGTCATGGCGTTAGCTTTTTGGGATGCGCATGGGATAATTTTCATTAATTATTTTCAAAAAGAAAAAGCAATCAATGACGAGTATTATGCAAACTTATTGCAGCGTTTGAATGATGAAATCAAGTAAAAACAGCCACATTTAGCGAAAAAGAAAGTTCTGTTTCATCAAGACAATGCACCAGTTCACACATCCATTATCGCCATGGCCAAAATCAATGAGCTAAAGTTTGAACTGCTTCCTCATGCACCCTATTTGTCAGACTTAGCCCCCTCTGATTGTTTTCTGTTTCCAAAGTTGAAGAAATGGCTTGGTGGTAAAAGATTTGCCAACAATGAAGAGGTGGAGTTTGCAGTTGATGGCTATTTTGCAGAACTAGACGGTTCTCAGTATAAACAGGGTATCGAAGCTATTTAACATCGCTGGGAAAAGTGTATCGAGCTGAAAGGAGACTATGTAGAGAAATAAAGATTTTTTTTCCCCCAAAATGTTTGTGTTTTCTTTGCTAGGTGGGGTACTTCTAGGACAGCCATCATAATCTTTAACCATAAAACCTCATAACTTCTTACCAGTTTGTCTGCAACTCGAAACAAAAATTTTTTGATAGTATGATATACAGGCATAGTTTAATGAGAGTGAGTGGGGTTTAAGGGCCCATGTGAATATATTTGTGTATACAAGGAATACAACATAATATCAAGAGTATACTATGAATTTTCTTACTTATGTATGGATGTCCAGCAACCATTCTCAGGATATGTATTTCTCCAATTGTAGCTTCCAACATTGTTTTTCCTTCTCCAGCTCCATCACGGCTGTCACTGCTAAGATCAATAATCTTTGCTGCATACTCAATGCCTGTCTCTTTCTCAATACATCTCCTCACTGTTGAACTGATACCCCTGCATAAACAAAAAAGAAATATTCAAACTGATTCGACATTAGATGTAAATAACAGTTACATCCCAGAACATAACCCATTCCCATCTTACGGTAAGCTGTACTCACATGAGGTGGTTGTGGCATATTAATAACTGTACATCAGAACTGAATTATTATTATTTTAAAAAAACAAGCAAAGTATGCCTTAAGATCTTCAATTCTGTGTGACATAGCATAAACTTTGTAATTAAAAAAAATCTGATGTGTTACACTCACATGACTTTCTCTACTGTTGTACAAACTATTTTTACAAAAGCTTATTCTCCATATGCTTCATGTCAATTGAGATATCGAGATGTTAATTTTCTTGTAGATGCAAGGGGAATTGGTAAGCTTTAAGCGATAGTCAAATATTTTAAGAGCTGGTTGCTATGTGGAGTATTCCATTCTCTTTGCATTACCAGGACAAAAAAATGAGCAACGAATTTCCATTTGAGAAATAGTATAAGTATTGGAAAATTTAAGAGAATAACAAGCAATATCTCGAAAATGGTTCATTCAACAACAAAAATGTATGACATAAATTGTGTATTTTAATGCGATCTACAGTATTTGTGTAGTAAAAGTTTGTCTATGTCTTATGGTTTACCAGTTATGCAAAAGTCGTTCACAATGAAGAATACTTTTGGAGACATTCCCAGAAAATTCGAGATATACATTTTATTTGTCATGAAAATATCTTAAACATATGATATTTTAATCAAAATTTTCCATGTAAAGGGTAATCTGGGGGGGGGGGGATTTTCTTGAAAACCTTCGTGTCGCATCTCTGGAAGATACTGAACCTAAATACCAAGTTTGGTGTTTATGCGACTGTTCGTTTCTGAGTTATGCTGTTCATTTGGATTCAGGGGGTCTCAAAACATATATTTCTGGTGAAATCTTGGTATCGAATTTTTGGGTGGAATACAATACTTCCCCTACTTACTATACGTAGTAGAGAAAGTAAAAAAGGGTTTGTATCAAATGTAAAGCGCATCAATGACAGAAAATGGGTGATAGGTATTTTATTTAAATTTATTTAATACAACAATGGATTTATCGTATCTGATGGTATATATATATAAACCATCAGATTATAGAATTGAAAGTGTCCTTTTTCGCATCCTGCTGTTTTGATAACTTCCTTTGTCCCCTTCTCAGTAATAGTGTAGTTCCGTGGCATAACAAACCAAATTGGCGTCTCATCAGCGTTGCCTATTTGCCCCACTGAAAATTTGTTTTCTTCCGAAGTGAAATGACATACCGCTGGAACGTTTGTAGTTTGTCCTCAAAATCTGCAGGAAGCTCCTGGCACATTGTTGCACGGTGTCTTAGAGATAAACCCATCCGCTGCACAAAACGATCCACCCATCCACGGCTAACGTTAAGCTCTTGTTTCAGAACACTAAGAACGTCAGCCTCCTTTTTAGCTTTCTTTTGTATAGTGTCATTAGTCACAGGTTGCCCATTCTTCCTCACTTCACTCACAAATTCCAACACTTTTTCTTTAACTTCAGGATGTCTTCCTTTGCGAGGACACGTTAATTTCTTCCTACTAGCTTTAGTAGCAAATAATGCCAATTTCTGTTTTCGCCACAAGCGAACATTGCTCTCTAATACATTGAACTTCCTTCCTGCCTTTCTATTACCATTTTTTTTCAGCATAAAGGATTGCTTCACACTTTAAAAAAGCATCATAAGACGTTCTTCTCTGTTTACCCTTGCCCTCCATACCGTAACTCAATAATAGGCCAATGATAAATGAGTGGCTAGCTTGTCGCGAGTTTCCGGATGCATGTTAACTCCAGCAATCCATTGAGACGTAATAAAAAATTTGAATGAAGTTAATGGCGTTCTACGGAACTTATCTGCACTCGAATCTATTGTGTACCACGATTTTGAATACTACATTTGGTCAAAAAAGGTGCGCATTAAATTCGCGTAAATACGGTATTTATTTGATTTACAAGGACTTCCAAGAACCAGTCACCTAAAATTTAATCTGAAGTAAAGCAATGATATGGATATTTCATCAAATTTTTCCAATATGTAATCCCTAATTCCAGTATAATTTTAGTATACCCAGCATGGGTGGGGGAAACAAAAACAAAAAAAAAAAAAAAAAAAAAAAAAAAAAAAATCAAGTATATTCCCAAGATATCCAGTATCAACAGACACTGTGCAGTTGCTCATGTTACAGTGTGTGAGGCCAACCAACTCAGCTTCAAGCAATACTCCACCTTTATGAAATGCCCAAAAATAATTTCTAATGGGGTTCAGGATTTGCAGAGCCTTAAAATACACTGGCCAAAAACTTGTGATATACATCTGCTGCTAACTCCTTTGGTAGCAAAATCACATTTGTGACAGTACTACGCTGCTTGTGCGACAATGACAGCATTTTTTGTATAACACAGTTTGCAAGATTTCACCAGAAATACGTGTTTTGAGGAGACCTGGATCCAAAGCAAGCATTTTTAAAAAAAAGTCTCTGTGTGTCTGTGAACAGCATAACTCCAAAATGAAAAGTTGGAAAAACACTAAACTTGGTATTTAAGTTCAGTATTTTCCTAAGATGCAGCAAAAAGATTTTCAAGAAAATCGCCCAGCTCAAACTACCCTTTACAGGAATACTTTTCAAAATTTATTTTTTCAAAAACAGCTCTTAACAATTTTGATTAAAATACTCTATGTTTAAGACATTTACATGGAAAATGAAATATATATCTTGAATTTTCTAGTAATAATCTGTGAGCCCATTTTATTCCAAAGGAGTTTTGTACAATAATGCAGTGACAGATAAAAACATACTACACAAAAAAATGTAGATATTTTTAAGTAACATCCTTTATTTAAAAAAACTTAACCCTTTTATGGCATAAGCCATTTCTGAGATATCGTTTATTAATGGTTTGAATTGTTCAATAATTTGGCATTCTTTTAAAGTCCTGTCGATATTCAGTTGTTTCTCACAATGGCATGGAAAGAGTAATGGAATTTTCAGGAAAAATTAAATTGAGTTTTATTTATGGATGCTCTTTTACTGCTGTGTACTTAGCATCCCATTCTATATTGGGCGTGAAAGACTGGTAATTTTGCTCAGAAGCCTCTTTATCAGGCTTGAGGTTCTTTTACATGTCGAAAATCTACGACAAGGGACCACGGGGTTTACTTCCTTTCTAAAGGAAGACATGTTAAGGATTTTTACGCCAAAAAAATCCATCACCCTCTCCGGTTTGAACCCGCTACCTTGGGAACTAGAGGCTAGCATGTAACTACTACACCACAGAGGACAATGGAATTTTCAAGCCAACATATAGTAAACAATTCTTAAAACACTTGACTACCACCATTCCCTTCATATCTATACAACAATATATGCAATGTAGCTTTTTCTGCAAACGTTTATCTCAGTTTAAATGAAGTAAATATTAAAATAAGTTTTTGTAAGAATATGATCGTAGGCTTTCACGGCCGGAGTTTTTAGTAAAATGTGACATCTTTTTTCAGGCTTATTCGCTGTGGTTGAACAATCCTCCAAGTTGACGGCAAAACGTCAAGTTTTTAATAACTTTATTGTTTGACCATGGTCTAGATGCCCAGAAAAGATGTTATATTCTGTAAGAATAGTTTGTACACCCATTAATAATAAACCAGAGCGGGTAGGGAAAGTCATGTGAATGTAACACAGATTCTTTTTTCCTTGTCTACCACACACCTATATAGGTAGAGAAGTATTGTATTCCACACAAAAATTTGATATCAAGATTTCACTGAACATGCATGTTTTGAAACATTAGGTTTGTTCCCACATGATTCAGAATCGATTCCGAATTACCTGAGTGTGCGCAGTAGCTAAGTGGCGTTCCAACACGACAGAGAATCAGTTCAGAACCAATTCTGAATTTCCAGTTTGCTGTTCCAACGTATTTGGGAACTAGTTCGGAACGAGTGAAATCGGTTCGTGATTAAGAATAGGAACTGAAAATTCCAGACATGCGCAGATTGTATGGTCTACAGCGCATACTCAGTTAATTCAGAATCGATTCTAATCGCTTGGAACAAACCCGACAGAGAGTATTGAAAAAGCGACATACTCTCTGTATTCAGTAGAAAATAAATTTGAATATGTAATTTATTCCTCCATTCGTGTTTATTTCTCAATACGGAATAGCAAAGGTGTTTGGTAAGCAGTTGCTCGCTGTTGAGTAGTATGGCGACATACTTAAGGAAAAGAACAAACGTCTAACAAAGCCAGGGAGCAAAACAGCGTTCAAAGATAACAATAATGAGTGATTTAGAAGGTGACAGTGATCTTTTTAATGATGCATCGACTTCCGAAGAAGATTATTTTCATTTAAACATTATTCTGTTATTTTGGGACCTTTACCCCTTTTTGGCACCTTTATACCATTTTCCCCCAACCATGCCCATAATCCCCTTTTTTCTTTTAAGTTTCATTCCAATTTATTCTTAAACTTTCAATTAACGTCTCCTCAGCTTGCTGTGTACGTGCGAATAGTAAGTCTACCTCTTTCAGTAAACGCCGCGCGGGAATTGAAAGCACACCCGCAACAATGGAAAATAATTGTGTGTTCGACAAAAACCTGTTTCTCTCACTTTACTGCTATAAAGTAACCTGCACTAATGCAATTGACAATGAGTGATTCTATCCCACCAGAATCAGTAGCCTGCTGTTCGTGAATGTGAGTTTGTTGCTGTGAGAGACGTCATCTGTTTGCGTGGAGACGAAGCCTGGGCAGGCAGAGACAATAACCTCAACCGCGCAGTTCTGAGAATTATTAAGACTGGGTTATAATTCACAAAACAATTATATATAAAGAAATAAAAATTTTAGCCCAATTGAATGGATAGTTTAGAAAATAGCAATTTCAGTTGTGCATCCCCTTAAATAAACCAGCACCTTATTGTGCCTTTTTCACCTTATTTGAGCACCTTTTCCCTTCCTTTTTTCATCTGAAATTTGCAACTAAAAATCCTAACCCTGATCATAAGCATACATTGGTACTATGTAGTTTTGTATTATTTGCATTACGTTCGGAATAGAATTTATGTGGGGTGTCATTGTCTCAGAGTATTGTAGTTTTAAATTAAACATTGTGTTTATAAGTTTCTGTAGCAGGAAACCTAATGTTAAATTGGAATTGTGTTAAATTACTTTTTCCGGGTTCTGGTTTAAATATAATATCTATATATTACAATTGTTATTCGCAATAACTCAGTATCAATGGCTTTAAGCCGATAAATGAACGCGCTTTATTTTTGCTCGAATATTAGGACTGGAATCAGTATGAAAGAAACGCTTACGATGTATGTATGTGTGTGTATGTATGTATATACACACATACGTACATCGGCGGAGTTTTATTTCATTCATCAACGCTGTAAACGTAGATATTTGATCGTCTTCTGATTGACCGTGCAACGAAGAAGGCCGTGACAGAATGCGAACGGTTCAAGTAGTGTTCCAACCACACAAAATTCCGAGTTAGTTCTGTGAGCGTACCGGACTGGTGCACGTGCATTAGCATGTGTTGGAATTAGTTCGGAACCCGTTCAGAACCGTATGTTGGAACAAACCTATTATAAACCCCCCCCCCCAATTCCAAAGCATTTTTAGAAAAAAGGTCTGTATCTGTAAACAAACAGGATAACTCAAAAACAAAATGTGGGATACATATGTACCAAACTCTGTATTTAAGCTCAGCATCTTCCAGAAATGTGACAATTTTCAGGAAGATCCTTCAACCCAAATTACTTCTTACATGAAATATGTTTTCTTTATGTCAGCAGACCACGGCATAACAGCCCGGAAAATCATATTAGTTATAATTTGTTGTTATTGTTTGCATTTTTGTTTTCTTTCGTTTATTTTCCTTTTTTTCCTGTTTTTACCTTTATTTAGATTAAGCGTACAAGGCTTTCATTAATAGGTATTATCTTACAACATAAAAATACAAGCTAAAATATGAGTACATATACGTTATAAATTGTATTACAGTAAGTATAAAGAAATACATTGCCATTTCCAGGTATACATACAACTTGTAATTTCAAATGTTCAGTTACTCAGAATCATCTACTATTTCACTCGTGTTTTCCCCGACTAAGCAACTATCGCAAATAATTTTAGCATGTTTGCTCAAACACAGGGGGGTGTTGCATTTCCCACATGCATATTTAGTTTTGCAGTTCATTTTGTCTTTGTTACTGGGTTCACATCATTTCCTTTTCAATGTGCATAGTGGTATATTTGACAATTCATCTACACCGGATTCTTCAGGTTTATATTTTGTCAAATGTCCTTTCAAATCATTGGATAGATTTGATGCTGTTGCTCTCCTTTGTAGCTGTTGCAACAGTAAAGCTAAAGATAGTGATTTCAAATACTCCTGCCTTGTGGAATATTTATTTTGGTTTCCAAGGAAGATAACCCTAGAATTAATACCTGCAATGTTCAAGATATGGTCAAAAATTACCATGGGCCACCTTCTCGTTGTTCTGGCTACATTGTATGTAGCACACAATTTATCTACTGCATCAACTCCACATTTATTGTTGTAATGCAGGATTATTTCAGGCTTTTTCTCAGCACCTTCTGATAACTGTGTGGATGAAACATGTAGACTTGAGAGCAAAACTACTGTTTTACACTTTTTTGGAACATATGAAACAAGTGTTTCATTTTTTGTGAAGCCAAACATGCTTTCGTACTGTCTGCGATCTTTTGGAGAAGTAAAATTAGTGGGTAACTCTTTTTTGTTCTTTCGCACTGTACCGACGAAAGAAAGTTGTCTTTTGCGCATTCATTCACCAGCGATACACTGGTAAACCAATTATCTGCTGTAACGTTTCGTCCTGTGCCAGAGATTGGTTCAGTTAGTCTCAGCACTATAGCCTCTGCCGAGTTAGTTTGCAAATATGGTCCATCCGGCTGCTGTCCACAATAAATCTCCATGTTAGTTGTATAAAACAGTTTTGCATCACTCAAACAGAATATCTTTATGCCATACTTGTTTGGCTTGGATGGTATATATTGTCTAAAAGCAAATCGACCACAAAATGCTGACAACTGTTCGTCGACAGTGACATTTTGTCCAAGAGAATAATGGTTCTGACAGTTGTTCAGAAACAATGTAAACATTTCTCTAACAGCCAATTTATCCAATCTTCATCGCTCCAGTCTTGAGCATTTGTCATCAAAGCGAATACAGCGTATTAGAAAACTGAATCTTTTTCGGACATAGCCATTCGGAACAGAGGAATTCCAAGATCATCGGTTCTCCAAAACTTGTGAAAAATTCCTGCCAGGTACAATAAGCCTAGGAAAGCTTTTATTTCTATTACATCTGTAGGTCTGCTGTCTCTTTCACAAACAAATTTGTGCTGCACACTGCTAATGTAAGTATTTGAGCTTTCAACAATCAAATCAACTTCGGTAACAAAAAGGTTCCAACAATCAATTTCCGTTTTCGCATTTTTAGCAGCTCCTACCACACCAGGAAGTTTGGTCAATATATTGTGAGCCCTTGTCTGTGTTATTTTCAAAGGTGTTTTTTGTTTTCATTTTGTTCCATCTCTTCCTGTGAATAACAACAGAATGTATTGTCAATAAGAAGAAGAAGAAAAAGAAGAAGAATTACTATGATAAGCATATGATGTTACCTATAAAATACATGTTATCACACAAGCTGCTTTCATCGTCTTCCTCTTCATCTTCATGGTCAGTTTCTGAATCTAAAGATCTCGTTTCGAATTTATCTTCTGAATCAGAGTTATCTTATTCATATAAGTTGTCATCCACGGGCAAGGCATCATCATCGCAAAGTAGGTGATGTACTTCTTCCAAATCATTCGGATTTTGTAGATCATACCTTTTCTCATATTCATGACGAAGCAGTAACAGCTAATTGCAATAGCAAAGCAATATTGCACAAAAACTAATAAATAAATCTGTCAACAATATGTAACGGGAACAGGCGCGCGGGGCCTGGTTGACCTGTGCGACACATAACTGCTGATTATTCATTCCTCCAGCCAAACAAATAAACAGGTAAGGTTATCGCTGCAGCAAATAATCGCGCAAGGTGTAATGTTAGATGTCCTAGTCAGGCAATTGCATAGGTGCGTTCGTTTGAAAATTATAACATTTATATAATGCCAGGGGTCTCTCAGGCCCCTAGCGACTGACGGAGGGTTAACAATTTTTTTTACTGCTTTTGATGCATAAAATTTTTCTGAAAGTAGAACAATTATTTTGTCATGCTTTGGCATTTAGGTACTTCTTCATGAAGCTTGATTTCTTACTCAATGTGAGGCAGTGTTTTTAACGCTTAAATAATTTCAGTCTAATTATATAATATGTAAATTCAATAACAGCCTGCCTTGAAGCAATATGGGTATGTAATAATTTTTAAAATGTATGTAACAGTCATTGCATATGCTTATATTATTGTATCCATGTGTAATAATGTTATGTGAATATATTACGTAATTTAATAATGTAGGAGCTGCGAGAATAATAAGTTAAAAGTTGCTAACAATGAGGTAACCTTGAGGCAATAATGAGTAAGAAAGTTTAACAGTATTACTTGTGATTCTTGGAGTAACAATAATGTAATTTTAGTGGCAGTTTATAAAAATAGCCAATCAACAACCAGAAAAAGTTTTAGTTAAATGAAGGTATTCTATTGGAGTGGGATTAGTGAATCAGAAACTGAAAAGGAGAAAATTTTACAAATTTAGAGTTCAGTTGCCTGCAGACAGCGTTATTAACCAGACGCAAAAAGTGTCCTCAAGAAATATAATATGTATTTGTGTGAGACGAAAAATAAGTTTACATGTTAAAATGTGTAATTAATTAATAAAAAGAATCTCACAGCTCTCTATGTCAGTGAAGTGTTATTTAAATTGTGTCAAGGATTAATAAAAAGGGAGTGAAGCAAAATTATAATCTGTATAAGAATACATTCTTGTTGCACCACTCCCTGCTAAGAGAAACGTGTCTCTAACAAAAATACTGACGCAGCCGAGGCAAACATAAATATTTAATACTTAAAGAAACAGTCAAATTACAAAGTTAATATTTTTAAAAATACAAACAAAGGCTACCGGGTACTATACGTGCAGTTGCAACTACTACAAGTTCAGTTCCCCAACAGTTGAACTACAATACATCATCATCTTCAAACTCACTTTCCACGCGTAGCAGAAACTACATCGTCTTCAAATTGGCTTCCATGCGTGGGGCAAATAACAATACAACAAAACACCTACTTCAAATGGATCCCTTGCAGTATCTACAGGGTCATCAGTATTTGCAGTGGCAGTATTAAAAATAGTTTACTTTGGTATTAATCTTCCCGCTATTAGCAGCCTTTAACTCATGGTACTTTTCTACCTTGTAAACTGCTAATTAATTCTTCTTGTGGTTTCTTTCTTCTTCAGAACTGGATCATATCTCTCTACTGATGGTGTTTATTACATTGCCCTTTGACTGTTTCATTGCTGCATTTGTGCTTCTTTGTCTGCATTTTGTTTCCTACCAGCTGTGCCAACAATCTACTGCAATCAATTTTCATTTATCTATTTGCCTAAATAGTTAACTACATTTTTTTTTAACCACAAGTTCATTATGCCTAGTTAAATGTTTTCCATTGCAAAGATTACTAAATCAATGAATATTTATAATACATTAATTTTTTGCCTTTCTCTTGATGCAAGCACATATTAAAACCAATCATTGTGTAAGTACTTTTATTTTGTTTGTTTGTTTCTGTTTCTTGGACTAAAAAGAGTTACATTACATTTCTTTTACCTTAAAATATTTAATAAAAATAACACTGAATTTAATGTTTTCTTTTTCTTTCTACCTTCTCTAACATATACCTATCCGGTAGAGGAAGTATTGCAGCCCATCCAAAATTTCATGCCACAGATTTCAATGCATATACATGTTTTGAGGACCCAAATAATAATAACTATAATGCATTTATGATAAAAGTCTATGTCTGTGAACAGTATAAGCCAAAAACAAAAAGTTGGATACATATCAAACTTGGAGTTTACGTTCAATATCGTCTTTCTGCATTACTTTGGTCTTCACTGAAAATGTTAACAAAAGTAACAGTTAAGCAGCCCTTCTTATATACTCGTTTTGGTGATTTTTGGAAGGAATTGCTGTCAACGTGAATCATTCAGATGCAGATCCCTCGGCTACGCTTTGAAGCTGAGGACCCTCAATCCCCCGGCTGCGCCTTGAGGCTGAGTTCTCTCAATCGTGTTTTTAACTATGTTGGAATTTCAAATGTTGGCTTTGAAGACCAACGTAATGCAGATTACCAACGTTTTCAATGAAGACCAAAGTAATGCAAAATGTCCTCAATATCTTCCAAAGATGCAATACAAAAATTTACAAGAACCCTCCCCCCTAGGTTACCCTTTACATGGTAAAATGCTCAATGTTCTTTATTTTCTCAAAACAGAGTAACAATTTTGATTAAGATACCATACACGACATACAAAATGCATATCTTTGACTTTCAGGGTTTTGTATAACATTTTCTCAAAAATGAGTAACAATTTTGTTTAAAATACCATATAATTAATATACTTACATGAGAAATATAATGTATATCTTGAATTCTCTGTGAATAGCCTTTTAAATTTTCTTATTCTAAAGGAATTTGGTATCATATGTAAAACATTAGATGTAGACAGGCATTACAACTTTACATTCTTCCATAATATACATTACAGTACTTATAAGAAATACTCATTTATATAAAAAGTGACCGTTCTATTCAAGGCACATTACCCATTATACATACATTTTGATTACAAATAATCTCAATTAAGCAATTTGAAAAATGTTTACAGTTCTCAATTTTTGTTGCTAACAAACTCGTGCACTAAAAGCAAGAGTTTTATGTTTTCAAAGATGGCTCATAGATACCACATGACAGTTCAACCTGGTTAAACTTAAATACTTTTGTAATAATGAATATTTTCAGAACATCTTATCTTATCTTCAAAATATCATCAAAACAATGTTACAAAAAATGCTAACATAAACTGTACATTAAAAGTAACTCTAAATTATTCATGCAATAGTTTTCATCTGCCTCTTATGGTTTACCAATCACGGAAAACTAATTAGGAATAAAGAGGGCATCAAGGCTATTCAGTGAAAATTCATATAATTATATTAGTATTGCAAATATGTTAAATAAAATGCAATTTTGATTAAAATTGCTAAGACAAACATTTACGAAAACAAAAAGTAAAAAAAAAATTTTTTTAAAGCCTTTATGTTGCTATGTTTTTGTGCCTTAAGTCTGCTATTTAATACATTTTTTCTTTGGAGTGTTCTGGTATCTCATGTGATATCCCATAAATATAGTATTTTTTAGCTTGATAAGCAGAAGGTTAAAGTTATTCTGTTCTTGAACTTCACCTCAATAATTAATTCTGGTTTTGTTTCAAACATATGTGCTGCAAAGTACCTACTCTTTTCTTTTATCATTGAAGACAGCCAAATGGCAGCTGGAAAGTGAAAAGTTCAGCAAGGTCCAATTCTATTGTTAGTTTTCGTAGAAGATAATCAAATATGAGCAGACTAAGTCAGCATCCTATTTACTAAGAAACTATAGAGTCACTACATGTTATGTTCAGGTTAGATTTCTTGTCCACCTACTTTGCTGGTCTTTTCATTCTAATCTGCTGTAAAAATATTACAAATGTTTGCCCAGTTTCAATTACCAGAAACTAAATTACTGGGACTGGTATACATTCAGTATCCAGCAGCATAATTTTCAACAGTTGCTGGCAACATTGAGCTTTTAAATACATGTCAGGTTGTATTACGGCTACGTTAATAATCTCAAAATTATAGAACTGGCCATATGTACATTTCAAATTGATAGTTGGAACCTGACATGCCATTGCATTCTGGACCTGCTCTTAAATTAATTTACCAATTTTATGCATGGATGTATTATACAGCATCTTGTTTAATTCTGTAAAATTAAACTAAATAGAATGTGTACACCAAGATACATATTACTGAACAAAATCACAGCTACCACTATTTTAATTCTAGCCTCTCTATTTTTAGGAATTCTTTCATACCTTCCCAAAACCTCCTTTGGTTCATATTTTGCATAAAAGCCTTTAGCAGCATCTACATCCGGTAAAAGATCGTCACTCTCGTCTTTAGCCATTCTTCTTGCTATTGAAGAACCTTAATTGCTTCCAACTGTCAATCCATTAAGTTAGTTGAACTTCGTAGTAACTTCTCAACTGGTAGATACAGCTGCAGGGGTCAAGGATGTTAAGACATATCACTGGAATATATAGTTTTACAACGCATGTGCTTAACTAAAACTAGATTACAATCTTTTTTAATCTTAACCTGTCCTTTTCAGCACTCCTAAACAAATTACACAGCAATAATTGCACTAATTTACGCCCGAATTCACATTCTTCCGCCATTCATTACTACGCAATTCGCCTTTTTCTTTGTTTGTTTCCCAAACTTGCCACCAGAGCCACCGTATGAAGTACTATTAAAACGATTGGCTAAGAATAACACCAGAATAAACACAGTGTAGTATTAACATACCGTTGTGTACGCATAACTGATTTTGGCGCTCTCTATTGGTTAAAAATTATTTGATCTTCTCAAGATTTGTTGTTCTGTGTCTACACCATGGATGTACATAACAGCTGGATCGCTTACAAGTATATAAAATGCCAAACGACGTCTTCTAGCTCCACCGCAATACTGGACGGATCTATCACGGTATGCGATAGGGAATTCTATGCTTTAAAACGTCACAATGAAACCTTTCTGTAATTTAATAAAGTAATCCACACAGTTAATATCAGTATGATAAAATTTTATCAATTGACTCTTCACTGTTAATATTGTCCTATTTCAACTTTGATAATATCAGCATAATTGCGATTCAGGAAACGTTAAAACTAGTCGATCGTTTTTTCTTGTATTTGCCAAAAGAAATAACCTCTACTTACCATTACGAAATTAGGTGTATATTTTACAATTTGCAAGCATTGCTGCGATTTCTGTACACTGATAATACCAGTGCAAGCTGCGTAGCAAAAGCTGGGACAATCTTACAACAGAACTGACTAATGCCCTCAAAATTCTACAGGCAGAGGTATTGAATTATACCCCTAATATTTTACTGATAAAAGGACTAAAACTGTTTATACATAATTTGCAAAACCTCAAGTTACATGTAAGATATTAATAGGTTTTATTATACCTGTGTTCAGATGTGAACAATTACGTGCCTTACATAGACCTTAAGTGGCATTGTTTGATTAGATTGTGTAAACAATTACGCGTTCATTCCTTGTCAAAAGTAAACCATTAGTAAAAGTAATAAGCTTTAGCTTTGTCTGTGAATAATTAAAAGGGTCTCGTACAAATCTTTGTCCTGACGATTATATATAAAAATAAAATAATAATATTCATTGTTGCAGTTTCAGATTTAGAAAAATGTCTTGCACCTCGTGTCTGAAAGTAAAATCAATTCTGCATTATAGGTATAAATAGACATGTGAGTAAATGCGACTTGGGATTAGCACAGTATAACTATGTGCTAATAACTGGGTGCTTATTCAACAATTACCACAGTATTTATTCTACATGACAGTCTAACCTTATTGGTGCAAATCACAGCTGGTAGCCCATTTCAGTATTCGTTTAATTATTTTTAACAAGTGAGGAGGAAAGCTGAATATAGCAGGTACTTCATGTTTGCTTAAAAGCTTTATTATAATTTTTTTCAGGCCTAAGCTTGTAATAGTCGTCTGTGAAATGATTACTATAAAGGCTGCTGTATATTGAGGGTTTCCAGTTTTCCCGTTGAAAAGCTTAAATCGACTTATCTAAGACACCAGACCCTGAATGCGGAAACCTGTTTAAATATTAAAATTTCATATAAACAGCTAAGTACGCATGCATCATGTTTCATATGTTAAATTAGTTATTTCAAGTTATATTGATAACAGGAGGTGTGTGGCAATAATTTAAAATATGCAACGTCTATGGCGTTTATGTAGCTGCGAAACTTAAACGTTTGTCCTGAGAACTGTGGGTGTTATTTTGTCAGCGGTAGTTGCTTTGCCTGGGCATTTGCTGCGTTGTCGGCGGTGTACCAGGGGAGGTAATGGCGGCGTGGGCGTTCTCAGGCATCTCCTCCGGAGATTTGTTGACTGCTGCGGAGACTTCTCCCCTTCGATGTTCATTCTGAGGCGACTTTCACGAATTACATGTTGCCTGGTTACTCACACATTACATTAAAGCGATACGGAATAAGCTATACAAGCTATAAAATGTTAATCACGTAATAAATATTTATTTGTCAGATGAAACCACTTCTATATTCTATAGATGGGTGGGTGGGTGGGTGGGTGGGTGGGTGTAAGTAGGCAGGCAGACAGGTTCATTAAGGTTTGTGTCTTTGCTTTTGTGGATTACATATAGGGCCGTATTTAGGAACGTGCAACATGTACAACTACACAGTGGCAAACTTTTGGGAGCTGAAAAATATTGCCACCGAAAAATTGTATCTTAAGTATAATTTTAATGTGCTTTGCATTAGTACCCATGCATTCAATAATTTATTCACAAATATTTCTACCTGGCATTAAACTCGTATTTCGCTATTAGTCCACCTGTATGACGTATTCCGTGTACGAGCGCGTTAATCTCGTAGGCTACTGTACGAGATAGGTCTCCACCTAATCGCGTAGCCTACAGGATCTCGCGTGTGCCGCGTTCTTGAATTCTTCATCTATTCATGCTTATGTTGGCGTCATTCACAACTCAAGGGACTAGGTTCATCATTCCATGTGATTCTCAACTTAAAATTAAGGTATGTGATTCGAGTACTCACTGGTCATAGTGAAGTTGGTTCTGTATTTGATATAATCAATGTGTGCTCAGTTTCCAATACTCCTCATCGCAGATATTTGTTTCAGTTCACGGTAGCAGTATGGATGGACGATCTAGGTTAAGTGGTGCTGCATATCGAAAGAAAGTTGAATAAAAAAGACAGAGGGATAGTAAACTTTTATATAAAATACCTCGACTGGAGATATTTTAGTGGTAAAAGTAAAATTGAACCGTATAGCGCTGAACATTCAGGTGAAGTTAAGGTTTAAAACAGTAACGATGAACAGTGTAACTCTGAAAGTGCAGGTGGAATTAAGAGTTCTAAACGGTAAATAGAACGCGGAAGTTCCAACTTTCGGAATTCCGGAAGGATGTCAAGAATCTATATTTTCTAAAGCAAAGGCTTCTTCTGTTCCCAGTAATGACCCATTTATTTGGGAAAGTACTGGCCAGACACTGGATTATTTGGTTAAAATTGTATTAATCAAGACAGAAATGCTGATTATTCTACATTCTAACGAGATACGCCGACGAATCTCAGCAATTTTGCAGCAAAAAACTATTTCAGAGGGTTTTGGTGAATGGGGAAATTATCAACCTGAATATCTTGTATTTCATCCTAGCCAAGGATCGTTGTTCTGTGTATGTTGCAAATTTTTCGGTGGTGCATCTAAATTCACAGCATCTGATTTCAATGATTGGAACCATGCTGGAATGCGAATTGCTGAACATGAAAATTCTACCTCTCACAGAGATTGCTTGTTAAAACTGATAAACAGAGGAAACGAGATGAACAGAATTGTCAAACAGTTGTTCAACCAACATGAACACGAATTTACGTATTGGAGAAATGTGCTAAAAAGAGCTATTTCTGTAGCTAAGAAGCTAGCTTCTAGGGGTCTAGCATTTCGTGGAGACAAAGGGGAGTTTGGCTCTGTGAAAAATAGAAATTTCATGATGGGTCTGGAACTATTTGCAGAGTATGATTTTTTGGCTGACCATATAGCAAGATTTGGCGACCCCGGAAAAGGATTTACTTCATACTTGTCACCAGCAACTTATGAAAATTTAATACGTCTTATGGGGAGGCCATTGACCAAAAAATAGGTAACGAAGTTATTTTTTATAAATGTTTTTCAGTCATAGTAGATTCTACACCAGGTATACTACATAATAACCAGTTAAGTATAATCATTAGATACGTAACTGAAGGTGGGCTCTCAGTTGAAAGATTCCTGTGTTTTACAAAAGAAAAAAAAATTGCAGGCCATACTGGAGACAAGCTTTCTGAAGCAGTTTTCAATTCCGTGGAACTAAATGGATGGAAACTTGACAACTATAAAGATCAGTCATAAGATATGGCTGATGTATGTTCAGGCTTGCAGATAACACTCAAGGACCGAAACTCTCTAATTTTTTAAATTACATATTCGGTTCACTCACTGAATATAGTTGGCTCACGAGCTACACAATGCTGCACGCTGCAATACAGCATTTGACTCCCGGTTCAAGGTTTATACAACTTCTTTGTAGATTCTATAGACAGATGGAACATCTTGAAAACATTTTTTGATTCTGCGAGTATGCCAACAACTCGATGGTGTGCACATGAGGATGCTTGTAAGAGTTTGAATGCAGAGTGAAAAGCAGTGTTTTCTGAATTAAGAACAACTTCAGAAAATGATAGATATAAAGCTGTGAAGGCCTTCTTCGAAAGTTAAGTAGTATTGAGGTAGCTTTCATGACATCAGTGTGAGATAGTATTCTGCAACAGTTTGGTAAAGCGATGAAAAACTAAAAACCGAAGATGTAAACATTTCTACTTCTATTGAAATGTACGACAATCTTACAATGTTTTTAACTGAGCCTCAGGCATCTTTCTCAATTCACAAGGATTCAGCTGAAAAGAAATTCATGGAGATAAGGAATTATGTATCAGCTCCGCCTCCTTCTGCTGTTGACAATTAAAAAGGAAGTGCCATATTAAACGCAAAGGATTTTTTGATGAATCATCTGACTCAGAAGAAGAACCCAAATGACCCGAAGATGAAACAGGAACAGATTGTGTTGAGATCTGGGTAAGAATGAAAATGTTGTACTCTAAGTTTATATAAACCCTTCAGGGTGAGTTACAGAAAAGAGTTAATGTCTACAAAGAATATAAGGTTTTCATTCTCTCAAATATAACCGAACTAGAAGCTGTTCAGATTTATGATGCTGCGTAGAAACATAGAGTCATTTATAATTCTGACATAGAGAAAAAACTTTGGTGAAGAATATATATATATATATATATATATATATATATATATATATATATATATATATATATTAAAAGCTATTTGTTGCCTACGAAGAAAGAAGATGGTGACAAGTTGTCCTCTTCCATTTCTCTGTAAAATGTTGCTTTCAAAAAATGGTAATGTCTGTCCAAATGTCTACACAGCACTTAAGATTTACAACTGTACTCCAGCAACAAACTGTTCCGCTGAAAGGTCCTTTTCTGTGTTAAAACGGATTAAGTACTATCTACGGACAGCAGAGATTTAAGAACGACGGGTCATTCTGGGAGTACTAGCCATAGAATTAAACATGACAGTCAGGCTGGATATTGAGGAAGTGATAAATTAATTCGCAAATACAAAAGTTAGAGGGAAGTCATTTCTCGAAGTTGACTAGGTTTAGGAAAAGGTCAATTAAAATGTATTGTATCATATATACATCGGACTGACTAAATTTCACATTTAAGTGCAGTAATTTTTGTATATGGTATTAAACTGCAGTGATTTTCCTTGTATTTTTACTATATATTGCATCCAACTTTGATGTTTCTATGGCGATTCTGCATTAAAAGGGGCTATTAAACTGTAGTGGTTATTTTATAATCTGAATATTTAACTCGCACATGAGCTTTGTGTTATATGTTATTTAAATACTTCAATACATTTTAAACTTTAAGTTAATTATTCCGCAGCTTTATTGTCGGTAGTTCGTAAACGAATAACAATGCTGATGTTTAGGATGGGGGGCGTAAAATAAATTACTGCACAGGAATATCACACACCCTAAATATGACCTTGATTATATTTAACATCCAATTACATATGCGCAAGTATCCGCATTCCGCATATGACTGTTGTGGTCAGATACATGCTTGTAATATATCATATTAATGTTTCTCCTTAGTTTACAATTCTGTAGTTTTGTAAAATTCATCTTTTAACAAACAGGTCATTACTTTAATTGTAGTTTGCAGGACCCCAAAAACTGCCGCCACGACGCTTTTATCCAAAACGGCTAGGGAAATTTGTATATTAATATGAACATAGAGAAAATTGTGAGAACACAAATGTCGGTCGCAAAGTACGGGAAGTGCAATGCGTAACATTTCAAAATATTGTTCTGTACAATACCACTTGTGAATTGGAAGCATTGCACGCAAAATCAGAGACATCGATACAGCTGAAAAGCGTTATCACATTTTGATGTTCGGTAAACACACCCACGTGGTATTTAGTGCCTACCATGTATTGCTACATCTGTATAAAGCCTACTAGATATCACAAAATAGCTCTTCGGCGTCAGAAATGGCAAATAAAAGAGCACAATAAGCATACACACTCACTGAATTTCACACATAATTGAATTTACGGGAAAAATCTATTGTTGGGGTTTCCCAATGAGCATAAACAGCATTCATTACACGAGAAAGTTTTCAAGCTTTCAGGTAGTTAATAGTCTGTATAAGTTCTCTAAAGTAAAATGTGCAATATATTCATCTTGGGCCATACTTAAATAGAAGCTATTTATTGCTATGTATGTTACTGCAGCTCAGAGCAGGAGAACGGATGCGGATTGTCATTTCATTTATTCCCAAAAGACAATGAACTAAAACAGAACTGGTGCATAGCAATTTGTGAACTAACAGCAACAGATATTATTTTTATTTCAATCAAGGAAGGATTGGTGGTTCTTCCACTACTTATTTATTGAGTCCTGGGATAACTAAGATCTCTTTAATAATACACAATAATATTTTATTCTTCTTCAATGGATTACCCTCCTCTCTGTATGCCTTGGGCCAGTAGCCTGTCGAGGAGCAAGCAAACTCTGGATCATAGCACATCCAGGGTGGACGATGAGCCCAATGGCTGGTATAGCGGTGAAGAAGAAGGAAATGAAATGTAGTGGATGATAGAAATTTGCGAATCAAATTATCAACGCAGCATTCTCATATTGATAGTTGAGTAATACGTATTTTTGGACCTGAAATTTCTTTGTCCAAGTTTAACCAAAACGTTCTCCGTATTAATTTTCCATACTCTGAGCCATTCTTCTTCATTGTAAAATATTTCATACAGTAAATTTAGGTACCCAAATAAATCTATTTCAAACATTTTTTCACTCCCAAGTTGTTCATTACTTCACTTACGCCGCAGTCCTGAGTCCGCTGCTTTCAAAATAATAATAATAATAATAATAATAATAATAATAATAATAATACAAATTTTTATTGTTGTATATTGTGTTAGAATGCGGAGTTGTAAATAAGTTTAACGTCTATTGTTACTTAATGTTAGATCCGTTAAATGCCATTACCGCCGGCATTTTTTATTACGTGAATAGTGATAGAGTAACTCCGACATGAGCCGATTTCTTCATAACTTTCATATTTTACACATAATTCGCGGTTAATTCCGCAATGTTTATATAAATATACATAATAATGTAACTCGTGGTTTACAAGTTACCTTAAGTTATAAATATGTGACTCAACACTATGTCTATTATACATAACAGTGCAAAGAGTTTCCGAAGGTGTTTTGTGTTAACACCTGTTGTAAGAGTAATCACTGCTAATCATAAACCAACACAAATACACTCGTGATTTCGTTCTGTTTCATAGTGTAGCTACAAATCGTAATAACTCACTTTGACAATTATGCAGTAGTGCAAAATACTGCACTGTCACTACATTACTATATGGTATGATGGAGATATCCTAGCGGCAGTAAGTAAAAACGTTCAGAGACCCGGTCAGGAATGTGAACACGCCCGAATGTTACATCTTGAACAGTAACCAATGGTGTAAGCATATCTTTACATCCAGTTTTTGTAACCATGGGGTGGTGTGTAACTCTTCCCACACCTCGAAGCTCTTCATTTTATTGTTTCCATTAGTGCTTCATAGCTGGGTGTGAATGGGAGTAGAAGTTGCAGCCTCAATTCTTCTACCCAAGGCTCATCTCTTGTCAGCAGATACACAAGACGCGAAGGAAGTGAACTTCGACAGGCACAAGGCTCGTGTTAAAGATGTGGCTTTCGCAGTTTGCTAGTTGCTTACGTTTTAAGTGTGGTCATATCAGTTCTAAGCAATATGTAATTATTGCTGAAATTTTCATCTTGAACAGTCTTACAACCGTCGCTAATAATTACTTTCGGAGGTGCTTTATGTCATCCATCGCTCTCACCTTGGCATTTACTCTATCTTTGATGTGTATTAAGAAAACATTTGCTGGCGTCTGAAGCGTCACTCCTACGTACTGAATGTGTCACGAGAATGAGCAGTCTGTCTTTGTGTAGAAAATAGGTGCCCCTTTTCCTCCTTTTCTAAAACTCATCATTCTTGTTTTTGTTTCGTTCAAATGTAATTCGTTTCCTTCTGCCCATTCTACAACTCTATTGAAGGTAGACCTAAGATTCTCGAGAATGGTTGATGTCAGTAACATATCGTCAGCATTGATGTATTATTTCACATTTGCTGATATTCTTAAAGCTGCTGTGGCAATGGTAAAATAGATCTAAGGGGGCCTCCCTGGAGAACCCCGTTTGTTTGTTGTATGGGCTTGGATTTTGTAATATGGACGCAGATTTCCACACAATTGGTGTTCAGTATATTCCTTATTAGTCTGGCTACGTGATTGTCTTTCCTGATGATGTTCTCGAACGTGTTCGGTAGCATCTGTCTATTGACGGAGTCAAAGGCTTTGGAATAGTAGAAAGACTGCATGTAACTTCCTCCTTGGTGGAGACAATGCTTCCTCTATGTCTGTTAGTAGACACCGTAGGACTTGCGTTGTAAATATACCCTTTCTGAAACCGAACTGTTCTTCGGGTATTTGCGGCGTTACTATTTTTGTCAAACACTCACATAACAGTTTGGTTAATATCTTTATCAGTGTAAATTCTAAAGCAATTTCCTTTAAGAGTTTGAGTAACTACTGTCTCCTTTTTTTTGTACAGCATTTTCACCGTTGATTTTTTTTCCCATCATTCTGGAATGGCCTCTTTTCTTAGGCATTCACTGAATAGTACTGTAATACATGTTTCCACATCAGTTGTGTCCTCTCCGCGAAGAATTCTTGTTCTCCTATTATGTTCGGATCCTTTATTTGCTGACGCATAGGCTGTGCTTCTCTATCTTGCAAAACTTTTGTTAATGTTCTTCCCATGTCTCCAATGGAATTTTTTATGAATATCTGGGCTGTCTAGGGTTCAGCACCTTGTGCGGATATTCCTCAGCCTCTTTTTATCAGTTTCCTCTCTACTTCTCTTTGAAACGCCTCCTTTGTTTCTTTTCAAGGGTCCTATATTGACTTATACTGAGGTAGCTATGCATACTGCATTCTGACAGAGTTTTCCGTGCGAGATACCATCGGCCAGAACTCGAGTGTGATTGCTTCTTGTGTGACAAATAGTGTGATAGGTATCACTTGATGTGGTGCGAAGAGAGAAAGCAATATCTTACCCAATTTTGCAATGACAAATAGAAATTTATATACCCAATGCATATTTTGCGCTTCACTAATATCATGTAAACATACTGTCTCAACCACGGCCAGTACAATGTGCTGAGAACATACTGTATTGTGGTTGGCAGTACTGTCAAAATAAATCCGACAAAAGAAGGAAGAAGAAGAAGAGGTGTGTACGGTGGTTATCATCATATCAGTGTACTACTGTGCAAAGATGAATGTTTTGGTGGATGATTGAGGCACGTTTATTTACATGTTTTAAATATAATACAATGCATTTTTTGGAAATGTAAGTGTTTGCTGCCATATTTATGTGTGTAGATTTAAAGAACATTGCATTTAATGCTAACAGTGTTTTATTGATCTTGCAAGTGTACATTACGTAGGTTTTGATGTATTGCAAAATCAGATTTTCACGTCTTATATTTTTTATTTTAGGGAAACTGACAGTTAAAGGCTACGATGGTATTTGCAACACCGTTCGGTAACCTGAAAGGTTTTGCGACGAGTAGACCTCCGTTAATGGTGTTTACATTATGCTTGATAGCCTTTGCCATCACGACACTCTCGCTGGCGTACTTTATAAAACATTCAGAAACACTTCCTAATCCTGATGTACACGTGGTAAGCTGTACTATTCATTTGTATATTAGACGATTGCACTCTTGTAGTTCTTTGCATAGCTATTTGGCAGAATTTAGGAATGTTTCTGTAAATTTGTCTTACTGTAAAACTACGTATATATTATTCGCCCTGTCACTTAGCTAGAATTTTAAGGAGCTCAAGGTTCAGGTTAATTTTTCTAACAAAGCAAATACTATATATGTTAAATATTCAAAGACAAGGATTAACACCAGCCAAGGGCATCTGTTTTAACTATTATCCATAATTTACACTTTATTTTGTCCTGATCCTACATTGTAGATCTTTGTTGCTTGGCGTGCGTTACCCTATGCAGCATTGATATGGTTAATGTCACTTAGACAACATGATCATTGCTCAAGTATATTGCTGTTCGGAGATGTTTTCTTTAAGTAGAATTATCCTCTATTGTTAACAGGGAAGGGATTATTCTTTTCTTATACATCCTTTAAATGGATATTGATTTAATTCATGAGATCCTATAGTGAGCAGAGTTCTGTGAAATTGAAAATGTCACAAGGTAGATAACCCTCACTAATTGTATTACTACATGCATTTCCCCTCCCCACTAACAGAAACACCAACACCAAACATTCAAACAAAATCACCAGGATAAATACCATGCAATACAAATTTTCAACTGTTACCATGGTTAGAGAACATGCACTGTTAAACAGCGGTAACTGGTGAATGCACTGAGCCTTTCACAGCCATCCTCCAAATTAAATGCTGCATTGGCAGTGCTGTATAATAGTGGCTAGTCTTTGCCATGAACAACAAGGGCATTGCCAACCATGCAACTCTTAAAACCTGCAGTAAGAAGGATATCTTGCCAACCCAAGCACATTGTGTAGAGCGATTTGCTGTAGTTGAAGTATATAGAGGGAATGATTATTATTGTCATCTTCTCACATGCTAACTCACACACACAAATACTCTCACAGACCATCACATTCTTACACACTCATGCAAACACTCACACATTCTGACAGACTCTCACGCAAACACTCAAACTCACTCCACACCCTCTACAATTCATACAGCACTCACACACAAGGAAGAAAAATATGTTTATTAAAAATGCAGAACTCAAAAACAAAAAGTAGATACTTACCAAATGTGTATCTTTTCAGTTTCCATGAACATAAATAAGAATTTCTTAAAAGGAAAGCATTTGTTAGATCAAAGTTATTGCGAAAAATGCCAAATTTTATAATTATAATACCTACTAAACCTATTTCCCACACAAACAACCAATCTAATAGAACAAATCTGATGTGTTATGCTCACATGACTTTCTCTACTCTTGTACAAACTATTTTTACAAATGCTTATTCTCCATATGCTTCATGTTAATCGGGATGTTAATCTTATTACTAATTTTCTTGTAGGTGCAAGGGGAATATGGTAGACTTTAAGCGACAGTCAAATCTTTTAAGAGCTGGTTGCTATGTGGCGCATTCCATTCTCTTTGCATGTCCAGTACATAAAAAAAATGAATAATGAATTCCATTTGAGAAAAAGTATTGGAAAATTTAAGGGAATAACAAGCAATATCTCGAAAATGGTTCACTCAACAACAAAAATTTATATGACATAAATTGTGTATTTTAATGCGATCTACATTTTTTGTGTAGTAAAATTCTGTCTATCTCTTATAGTTTACCAGTTATGCAAAAGTCGTTCACAATGAAGAATACTTTTGGAGACATTCCCAGAAAATTCGAGATACAGATTTCATTTGTCATGAAAATATCTTAAACATATGATATTTTAATCAAAATTGTTAGAGCCATTTTTGACAAAATTAAAATTTTCAAAAAAATGTTCCATGTAAAGGGTAATCTGGGGTGGGGGGATTTTCTTGAAAACCTTCGTGTCGCATCTCTGGAATGTTTGGATCCACATGGATAAAGCATCCAGTCACACTTCTCGGTCTTCTCAGCATTACTACCACCGGAAAGCTATAGAAACTGGTGTCAATGTGATACTATTTAAAAGGATCCGTGTGAAGTCACCAGATGCCTCGCCAATGGATTTTTGCGGATTTGGTCTGCTGAAACAGCGTCTTGCTTCTCAGCTTCCCACCACAATTGAAGGATTCTGCAAAGTCTGCCAGGAGCAATAGGCTAACATCCCCCTTCCTGTTGTTAGACACAGCCCTCTTCAATGGAAATTGCACTTCAGAGCCACAGTTAAAGCCTGTGGAAATCACATTGAACACAATAGGTGATGGCGAAAGGGAATCTGCCATGAAAAAAACATAAGCAAAATTGTCCGAGCTTAAGTGGGGCAACACTCCATATATGTAGGAAAAAAATCAGAAATATATTAATAGTACAGTAACGGGGAAAAAAAAGGATAATGTTGCTTCCATCTTGAACAGGTTTTACTGTATATATATTTTGTAGAATGTTTTTCTTTGGATCTCAGATAGTTTTTTTTCCTTCCTTTCTTTCTTTTTTACTTTCTCTACTACGTATAGTAAGCGGGGGAAGTATTGTATTCCACCCAAAAATTCAATACCGAGATTTCACCAAAAATACATGTTTTGAGCCCTCTGAATCCAGAAAAAACACTTTTAAGAAAAGGTCTGCGTGTGTGTGTCTGTGAACAGCATAACTCGAAAATGAAAAGTTGGATAAATACCTGTTCAGCATCCTTCTAGGATGTGATGTGAATATTTTCAGAGAATCCCCCCACCTCAAACTACCATTTATGTGGAGAACTTTTTAACATATTGATTTTCCCAAAAAATGGTTATAATTTTATTAAAATATCATATGCTTAAGATATTTTGATGACAAATGAAATGTATATCTCGAATTTTCTGGGAATAACCTCTGAAGTCCCGTTTATTCTGAATGACTTTTGCATAACTGTTAAACTGTAAGTGGTTATACCCATACTATTTTTGTTTGGTTATTGTGTCATTTATACCCCGCCTTTAACCTTGGGAGCTTATTGCCTATTGTTAATAATTCTTATACAGTTGTCATAGGATTTCTGGTTTTTCTTTGGGTTTTGTACATTAGATCACACACTTATTCACACTCTCATTCATACTTCCAGATTCTGGGGAGCTTAGGGAAGAATCTTGGCTAGATAAAAATTCCCTCCCCCAGTCAGGAATCGAACCCGGGACCCCATACTATTTATGTTTTGTACTCATATTTTTATTGGTTAGTATTGTTAGTGTGCTGTAGGATATAAGATGCCTCAGTTGCTTTTTGCATTAATGTTTGAATAATTGTAATTTTAACCATGCAGATGAGTAGGAACATCCGTATCATTAAAGACATACATGATACGAGGGTAATCCCAAAAGTAAGGTCTCCAAAGCGCTGGGATCTCAGGGAAACTGTTTGTTTGGATGTTGGCCATACTGCTTTTTTCCTTCCTCCCTCCACTCTCTTCAGAAACCACTGCACATCCCTTAGCGCCCTCAGTCTTGGCTGGGCAGTCAGTTATAATGGAGCTCACGTTAGCCACTACCGCCAGGTGCGAACTTCGCACAGTTATTCACTTTTTGAGTGCAAAAGGGGTTAAACCTGTCGAAATTCATCGACAGTTGATGGAAGTTGTATGGATGTCAAAAATGTCCGCAAGTGGTGTAGAGTATTTGCAAATGGTCGCACGGAAATTCATGACGAGGAAAGGCGCAGGAGACCGTCCATTTCTGACGAAACAATCGCAAAGGTTGAACAAATCGTGCTTCAAGATCGGTGAATCACTCTCGATGAGCTCTGCATTGTTGTTCCTGAGATTTCTCGAAGCACTATTCATCGGACTTTGATTGAAGAGTTGAAATTTTGGAAGGTGTGCACAAGATGGGTCCCAAGAATGCTGACAGATCACAAATGGCAATGCACTGAAACGTCCCGCCAATTTCTTCAATGCTATGCAGATGAAAAGGACAACCTTTTGGATTCAAAAGTCACGAGTGATGAAACCTGGGCTTTCCACTTCACACCTGAGACCAAACAACAATCACGTGAGTGGCGGCATTCCGGTTCACCCAAACCGCGAAAATTCAAGAGAACACAGTCTGCCAGTAAAGTCATGGCAACTGTGTTTTGGGATCGAAAGGGGATATTGTTGGTTGACTTTATGGATCCTGGGCAACAATAAATGCCGACAGGTATTGTCAGACATTAGAAAAACTCAGACGGACCATTCAGAGCTGTAGAAGAGGAATGTTGAGCAAGGGCATAAGCCTTCTCCATGACAATGCTCGTCCCCACACTGCCCATCAAATCCTGAATCTTCTGCAACAGTTTGGATGGGAAACCATCACCCATCCACCCTATAGTCCGAACTTAGCACCCAGTGACTACCACTTATTTCCCAAGTTGAAAGAACATTGGCTGGAAGGCGCTTCGGTGACGACGATGAAGTGAAAAATGAGGTCCATCACTTTTTCAAGAGCATGGTGGCAAGCTGATACGACATGGGCATACAAAAACTGCCACAGCGTCTACAAAAATGCATAGACCGAAATGGGGATTATGTGGAAAAATATACAAATGTTAAAGCTTCAAAATGATGTACCATTTGTTGTCAATAAAGGTTTCTTTGTATTTTAACAAAAATTGGAGACCTTACTTTTGGGATTACCCTCGTACAAGTATATTATATGGAAATTAAATACAAAGGATCTAACTCCTGCAGACTTTTTAAGTTGCTTATATTAAAAATAGTAAGTTATCATGAGAAAGTTCATTTTAAAAATATTTCTTCATGTTTTCAGGATTGGAGTCTCTTTCTGAAGCATTTAAGTAACTTTGACCTGTGTGTTCTGCCGGATGACACATTGAGGACCGCTGGCAACAGTTCTCGACCAGATGAAGTTGATCTTAATGATAATTTTGGTAACATCTCTATATCTGTTTCTGCATCCCTGAGTTTGGTGCATCAGCTGCAGCTGAGCACCTTACCCCATAATATTACTGTTGCAGCAGGGGTTCTTCCCATAACAGGTAACTTTGCAGCTTTTGTAAGGTATTATGCTGTACTCTTAATATTTGTGTCAGTATACAAAGATGTATTAAAAGGATTGTATGCAGAAATGAAATAGTTATACTGGCGTGTATAAAGTGTGACATATAATGGAACGGAGCTGTTTATGTTGGTGCTGATAAATTCTAGCCCACCCCTTACCAGCTTGATCATCCCTATTTTTCAAACATAATTCTAGCCACTAGATTGGAAAGGTACTTTACCTCCCCCAAAGTATGGCCTAACTGCTGATGGGAAACATAACTTAAACCTTATATTTTCATGCTATGCCATCATCAATCAGGGTGAGATTGGTCCACTTTCTGTGGTTTTTATATTTCTATTCTGGAAGTCGATGCTAGGATCCGAGGAAAGCCTTATAAAAGGTCAGGTATATGTTATTAACTAATGCAGGAATGACGTCATATTCATAAACAAAGTATGTACCAACTGCATTTTGAAATAAAAATTTTGAAAAATGTGGAACAATCTCACCCAGAACTTGGGGTGACTTTGGTACACATTGTAAATACGCTGTTTGTAGGTATATATTCTGCTCTGGATCAATGTCACCCCTGCAGTATGCAAGGTAGGACATATAGAAATAAAGGTATGCCCCAAAATCTGGTTTTATTTTGCTGTCCCTAGTGGAGTCTTCTTGAAACTCCTGTAGTTGTTTCAGTGTAGCCAACATATGTTCTTTAACACATGAGAACCCACACAATCCAAATTTCCCCACTGATATTGAGGCAGGAAAAATATAATTAAAATTACCCAAAATGGAACAATCTCACCCCAGTTGACGGTACCGTTTTCTTACTGCAGTTTAGTACCAGCAATAACCGCAACCTTCGTCTCCATATCGCTGATGAAAGCTCTCATGTACAGGGTGGGCAAAAAGTCCCTTAAATGTTAATAGTATTGTGCACTTAGGTATGAGATAAACATTGTTATGAATACAAAAACAGTATATTGCAACATTTATGCCTGCTTAACATTAACATTTATAATGAATAACATTGTTACAAAGGTTCAACAATATCATTGTGCGTTCCTCCGTTTTCGATGCAAAGGTTGATGCATGACAATGTTTTTGTTGTGCATCCGCTACAGCATATCAGGGGTGATCATTTCAAATGCTTTGCGAACTCCTTTTTGTAGTTGATTTTTCTTCATGTATCGTCATTTATGAATGTCTTCTTTTACTACGCTATTAACACGTAAAGGGTCTTTTTGCCCACCCTGTGTGTAAATGTCGTAACTGTCATTCAGTTTAACCACACATGCAAATCATTCTTCACTCCTTTACAAGACAGAGTTATTTGTATTAGGTTTAGCCTCTTCTTGTGTACCAATGTAGTGAAACTTTCCTAGAGGTGGTATCCGATCCACCCCTTCATTGCACATAGGTTATAAACATTGATCATTGGTTAGTTTGATTGCCCCTGTGTTGTTTTTCAGGCCAGTCACATAGATAACTGATACTGGCTGGGTGGAGTCAAAAGTTGGCTACCTGAAGATTGAAACCTTACTGAGGGAAAAACACTATGAGAATGGTTCACTTTTTATGCACGACAGAGTACACATTTGCAATTGGAGATTAAATACATTCTGCATTCTTTAAAATCCTAAACAAACTCTTAAATAATAACATAAAAATCTCTGTAATTTTTGCTTTGAAGATAGAAGAAAATAGAAGAGGAAGAAATAAAGGCTGGTTTACAATAAATGAGAATGCCAGCCACAATGAAGTTAAAATACATGCATTATAATGTGAGCATTCACAATCAACAGAAAGCTTTCTCGGGAATGGGAAAGAAGGCTTGGCCAAGTTTTAACTTTCATGTTCTCATTCCTAGGCATGGCATATTAGACGCTTCACTGTAGGTATTATTCCAGAGGTCTGTGACATGAGACAGCCGCTAGAGCTCTCTCTAGTTGCAAGCTGGGAAAATGAAAGTACAAGAAATTTTAGCAAATGACCACAGATTCTGGCTCCCTCGGATCCATTGAGCAGTCATTCTTCTAGCGAAAGCGCCATCTACATTACGTTTATATGCAACTCAAAACTATTACCTCTAAAACAATAGCAAAAACTACAAAGAACAGCAACAACAGTAATGCTATTAATAAAGGAAAGAAGCTTGGTATGACTAGAGGAGTCTGAAATAGTAATGGATTTGCATTTATAAACTCTCTACTCTATCAAATTTTGATGTTGACTAACCTGTCTTGTGTTGGGTGAGTTGGAACCAGGTGGTCAGTTAATAACAAATGACATCCCAATGTGCAAAGTCGACTTTCCACTTTACTGTTGATATGGTCATTGATATGCATTTTCGTTCTCATTACCAAGGTATTGTGAAACCAAAATGTTGTGTGTGTCTTACTTCCTGTTCTGGTTTCTGTTCTTCGGTTATTGTGAACCAGCCTTAAGAGGTTAGGATAAACTGTTGGTGCAGTAGTGATTGCCATTCTATGCTAGAAATTATTATATATGAAGGTAAGATAAACCAAATGAACCAATACATCTAAGGAAAAAAATGGACACACTTTAACTACTTTCTGATATTAAATAATACATAATTAATTTGAGTAATAATCTAAACAGTTTCAGTCCATGAGGAACTCGCTTTTACGTTTTCTCATTTATATATTATTGTAGTCTCCCTTTGAAAACTTAAAACAGCCTTGGTTCCAATGGAGGGGAGTAGCTTAGCTTGCCAAGAAGGTTTGTGTTGCTGCTGAAGTATTTGCAACAAAGAATTGTTCACCTTAAAACTAACTATTTGCCTTAGCATACTCTACGCAGCACAAATATCATAAGTTTAGCAACATTGCATTTCAACGTCTTTCTTGCATATATTTCAGTAGTAACATTGACCTTCTCGGCAAAATAAGCTGCCCTCTTCCACTGGAGCCAAGACTGTTTAAGTTTGGTGTGCAGTATAACTGAGGTATCTCCCAAAGTACGTTTACAGAACATGAATTAAAAATCTGATGTGCTACGTTCTCATGACTTTCTCTACCCTCTTTCATTTATTAGTGGGTATACAAGTTATTCTTATGAAAGCATATTTTTTGTCTACTTAATTTTAATCGAGATAAACCTCTGCAGAAATAGCTGCATTACACATTTCGTTTGGATCTCCGTAGTGGGTGGGTTTCCGACCCCCTTCAGCTGCCGTGGTGTGAGCGCTGCAGTTCCTTAGCACTCATGGTACTTCTGACGTTACTAGAAGTACGCCAGGCCGAACATTCTAGCCCCTCCCGATAAGGAGTTGTTCGGATTGGGTTGGACTCGGCAGGGTAGTGGTTCCCGATACCCATGGGAGATTGGGTACGCCTGGCTGGTTTTCCACCCAGAAGTTCTCTGGCCCAACCATGAGTGAGAGCTGCTAGACGGTAACTAGATATACTGTCGGCTCCACCAAGGTTCTTCATTAGTCTTTCCTGATAGGGTTCTCCCTATTGGGCTGACACCTAAGTGGCTTATCCACTTCTGTTCCTGTGTGGCAGGAGACGAGGGGAGGATGGTGTCCTGACCCAGTTTTGGCCATGCAGATGGGCAGAGTATAAGATAGGTGCTGTCCTAATGGAAAAGCTCTGCAAGCATGACTCCTGGGGTCCGAAGATGCGGACTGAGTAGTCAGTCCAGATCCCATGGTCCTTTAATTTGTTTGGATACAAACGGAACAGCAGTAGTCAAATACTGAAGAATTGGACGCTTTATGTTGGCCTTGCAACTTGCAAGAACCAAGTGAATGTCAACAGGACTTTAAAGAATGAAAGTATAGAATCATCTGAGCCATTAATAATAACGAATACCTCGGGAATGGCTTATGCCACAAAATAGTTGTTTGAAATAAATTGTGTGCTTAAAGAGATCTATATTTTTTGGTAGTACGCCTTTCTTTTATCACCTAATGCTTACCACTTATACAAGATTATATAAACATTTTTCTGAAATAGACTGTTCCCAGAAAATTTAAGATATATGTTTTATTTGTGATGTAAATATCTTTAATATATGATATTTTAATGAAAATCATTGCAGCCGTTTTTGAGAAAATAAAAAATTTTGAAAAATGTTCCATGTAAAGGGTAGTTAGGGATGCTGGGGATTTTCTTTAAAATCTTTGTGTTGTATCTTTGGAAGATACTGATCTTAAATACCAAGTTTGGTATTTTATTTATCCAACATTTCATTTTTAAGTTATGTTGTTCACAGATACTTAAGGCTGGTTCACAACCGCCCGAGAACGGAAACGAGAACGGGAAGCTATGCACCATGCAGGATATTGGTTCACAACAGCCTGGTAACGAGAACGGGAATGCATATCGATCACAAAGTGAAAGTCGATTTTGCGCATTGGGATTTCATTTGTTTTTAACTGACCAATGACATTTTTTCATCTACTTCCAATTTAGCCAAGCCAACGTCAAAATTCGGAGTAAACATTATCTAAATGCATATCCATTACATTTCCGATCCCTCTACTTATGCCAAGCTTTCATTCCTTTATTTAATGGCATACATTAAAATTGTTTATTGTCCTTTTTTCATTTCCACTGGTTTTAGCTGTTCTTTGTAGCTTTTGCCATTGTTTCTTAGGTAATAGCCAGTTTTGAGTTGCATATAAACAAACTACAGATGATCCCTTCACCAGAGGAACCAATGCTGATTAGATTTGTGGGTGTCGGGATGAGGTTAGGAAGCACACTTATGCCTTCCAGTTTCATGTTTCCAGCTTGCGACTATAGAGAGCACTAGTGGCTGTTTCATGTCACGGCCACCTAGAATAACCTCTAGATTGAAAAGTCTAATATGCCATGCCTGGGAACGAGAACGAGAAAGTTAAAAGTTGGGTAACTCTTCTTTCCTGTTCCCCGGGCCCGGGAAGGCTTCCCGTCGGTTATGAACATTCCCATTTGAATACATGTATTTCAACTTTCTCGTTCTCGTTGGTTGTGAACCAGCCTTTACACACAGACCTTTTTTGAAAAAATGCTTTTTTATATTCAAGGTGCCTCAAAACATGTTTATCTGAAGAAATCCCGATGTTGAATTTTTGGGTGGAGTGCAATACCTTATCTACCTACTATGTATGTGGTAGAGAAAGTAAATATATTATATGAATAGACTTAACTTTTATTTCAACTACTATGTAATGTGTTGCAGGCTGGACAAGCAGTTGTAAAACAGAACCAGAAACAACTTCCCTTAACATCAGTCTCGTCTTACCACAGAATCTCTCTCACACAGATGATGTGTGTGTGACCTTTGTTGGTCCTCGTTCTTTATTGCCCATACCTAGCTCTCCTTCTACCTGTGCTCCAATGCAGCTAGGAGGTGCCACTGCAAAACTGATAGGAAGAAGCCGGGATGCAGAAGTCCTTGGTGTAAGGGAGAATGATGACTGGTGTAGAGGGGGTACCGTAATGAGAATGGCATACCGCTCTGATCCCCATCTTACTGTTATGCTCACAGGGGTAAGTACACGTTTATTGTTGACTCTTTCTTCATATCAGGGAAACAGATGCAATGTAATAATAACTTACAGATTTTCATCACGGAGATAACAAACCATTAAACTCTGTTGCATTTTATTGTAACTTAAGATTACAGACTGAATGTACTGCACTAGTTGGTATACAGTGCTATGATACGAGGGTGGTCTGAAAAGTTTCCGACCTCAACATGAAGATGGCAGCACTTGTAAATAAAAGCTAGTGAATTTTCTTCTTCATCTGTTGACAGTTACTCACCAAAGCTTCAGCCATTTTGGACGCTCAGTTGTTATGTAACAGTTGTTTGAGTGAGGTGATGTGAGTGTTTTTATGAAAATGGACAAAATTGAGTATTGAGCTGTCGTTAAATATTTGTTTTTGAAAGGCAATACACCTACACAAATCAAAGATGAGTTGGATTCTGTGTATGGGGACTCTGCACCATCATTTACCACAGTGAAATTTTGGGCAGCTGAATTTAAACGTGGCCGTAAGAGCTTGGGAGACGATGAACGTTCGGGACGTCCAAAAACTGCAAGTGCCGACGAAAACATCGCCAAAGTTCACCAAATGGTGCTAGACAACCGCCCAATTAAAGTGAGAGAGATAGCAGAGGCTATGAACATGTCAAAAGAACGTGTTTGTCACATATTAAATCAACATTTAAACAAATAAAGCTCTCCGCGCGTTGGGTGCCACGTTTGCTCACGTTTGTTCAAAAACTTATTCGAATGAACATTTCCAACGCTGTGTTGGTGCAGTTTAGGTGCAATAAATCCGATTAATTACTGTAGATGAAACTTGGATACACCATTATACGCCCGAAACAAATATACAGTCCAAGCAGTGGACTGCAAAGGGGCAACCGGTTCCAAAAACAGCAAAAACTGTTTTTTCGGCTGGGAAAGTGATGGCGACTGTTTTTTGGGATAGTCATGGAGTTATTTTAATCGATTATCTTCAGACAGGGAAAACCATTACAGGAGCATACTACGCATCATTACTTTACAAGCTGAAGGTAGAACTTGTGGAAAAATGGCCACATTTGCAGAAAAAGAAAATCCTGTTTCATTAAGACAACGCACTGTCTCACACCTCAGCGGTTGCAATGGCGAAAATCCACGAATTGCGGTTTGAACTGCTTGACCATCTGCCTTACTCACCAGATCTAGCCCCAAGCGACTTCTTTTTGTTCCCTCATCTGAAAATTGCGCTCGGAGGACAGAGATTTTCGTCAAATGAAGAGGCAATCACCTTCGTGAACAATTATTTTGCAGAGAAAAATGCCAAGTACTATTTGGACGGGCTACAGAGATGGGAGCATCGCTGGGAGAAGTGTGTAGAGTTACAAGAAAACTATGTTGAAAAATAAAAAAAAAAATTCTGAAAAAATGTCTTGTATCTTTATTAGGTCGGAAACTTTTCAGACCACCCTCGTAGGTCAGAGCTTGTCTGTGTGTCTATCCCTCATCACGATCATGGTCCCCCTTCACTGGGCTGCAACAAAATACATAGTATTACAGATTTAAAATTTGATTAAACCACTAGTAACCAGCAGTAAATGAGCATGTACATTCAGTAATGGACAGCGTGAATTGTAAAGTCATCTCTCTCATATAAATTGTAAATCTTCTTTGCATTCTATGGCTACAGGATATAAGTTTCCCATTTTTATGACAGTTTTTGTTTATGTTGCATAAAATGTAGACTAAGTGACCTAGAAGTGGTGATCTTTGTTTTAATGTGTGTTTATTGTAGTACAAGGAAGAATTTCAGCATGTGTGACAGAAAAAACTGTACTACCAGGTCTTCAAGGATTCCTATAAAAGAGAATTCCCTTTTGTTTTATATGTAATTTTTTGTACGTTTACTGCACTGAATGTTTTATGCATTCAAAATTTCATGTCATCACAAAATCTTTACACTTTGCTGGACAAGTGAAAGTTTTGAGAATTTCAGTTTCAGAAAGTTTGCAAGTATGTTATTAGACAAAAGTTAGTTTTCATTTTGTTACATTAAGGGCCGGTTTCACCAATTCATTCATTCATTCATTATCTGTTTAACCTCCTCTTATGTAGGACTTACACCCCCCAGGACTTATAAGCGGGTGCTTGGGGTCAGAGGCCCGTCGAGGAGCAGACACTCATGGATCAGACAGAGCATCCAGGATGGGTGATCAGCCCAATGCCTGGTATGGGATGAAGGAAGTAGATGAAACGAAATGTTGGTGAAATGGATGAAAGGAAAGGTGATGATGGAGCAGTTGGTGGAATGAATGGTGGGGGAAACCGGAGAAAACCTGCCCGGACGCCGCTTCGTCCACCACAAATCCCACATGCAGGTCCCTGGGATTGAACCCGGGCCGCCTCGGTGGAAGGCGAGCGGTCTAACCACTCGGCCACGGCGCCGCCCCGGTTTCATCAACCGATGTTAAAAATGCTCTTAACATATTGTTTGTTAACACGGTATTCAAAGTTTAACATAAGGTTAAAACTTTTGCATTTCATTAAGCTTTTACAGCAAATTGTTAGCTAACATATTGCGAACGTCAAAGGACAACTGTGAATGTTAGCGTTTGAGAAGGTGTTAGCTGAACTGCACTGCATCTGAATGTGCTCCGATGCACTTTTGTCTATGTTTCGCTGTGTGCTCTGTGTCAGTCACAGACAACTATTTACATTCATGGCAATTGTCATGTGATGTTCCAGATTGTTTGAGGTTAGAATTGCAATGTCACTGAAATAAATGTTTCACCATTTGAAACGCGTTAATTAACACCTGGTTAATAAGTATAGGCATATTATGAACTGCGAAAAATCTGATGGTCTTGCATTAAAGGATAAAATGGCAGCCTGGGACAAAATTCGCAAGTAATTTAATTGGAATTAAGACCAACTGCGGCAATTTTATGCTAACATAAAGCGTAGCACCAGAAATGCTAGGTGCAAAGAGTGTTTAAGATGGTTCAAAACTGGTGGTGGACACTGCATTGAAACTAAAATGCACAAAAATGTGTTATCACTGACTTTGATTAAAAAAAAAATAGTGTTTGATTCTTGAAGCAATTCCTTTGCAAACCTTACGGATAAACCAGAAACGGTAGCTTTGGAAATACCAACGTTATCAGCCACAAATTAAATGAAAAATGTTAGTAGCATAAAATCTAAGTACCTAATTAACACTTGTAGCTTAGGAGAAAGAGGCATGCTTCTGTTGATAGTATTCTAACCTCTCGTATTTCCCATAAAACAATGCTCATGACCACTTGAACAGTCTATATTGCTTTAAAAATTCCTCCTTTTGCAGGGTTTCAAATTTATTATGACGTACGACTACTCTTCTATTAGGAATGACATTTAAAAATGTCAATTGCAGCAAACTCGCATCAACAGCTTGATTTGCTGCAGCCATTTTCCAACTTCTAACATTTATTAAGTGCCTTATCACAGTGGTATCGCTATGTTAACACCGACTTTAACACTTTTTTAAAGTTAACATTGTTTGATGAAACAGAATTTGTGTTAACTATTCATCTAAAAGTGTTTAATATTTGTGCAGAAATGAGCAAGTGAAACATCTTAATTTGTGGTTCTAATTATACTGGAACCAGTGGTGGCTTATATACTACCAAAAGTATGTATACCGCAGGTTGAGAATCCCAGAATAGATGAGGAGCCAGATTTATGGTTTTATTTTTTTCGTTATTTGCATCAGTACTTTGGATATACAGTAGAATCTTGTTAGTACGTTTTTGCAGGGACCTAAGGATTTGGACGTCATAGGCAGGAAAACGTGTTAACGAATATGCAAAATCTGCAATTTAAGAACATAGGCAATAAAAATCTAATAATTACTACGTCTCCATGGGCAATTTAAATTGATTTTGAGTACAATTTCATACTGAATACGATTTGCGTTTCCATGTTAAATTCAATATGTTTAAATGGATTTGGATACACAAAGCCTGAGAATAAATAATTCAAGCTTTTATTTTGGTCAACTTGGATTTTTTAGGTTATGAATATTTTTGAGAAAATAAATTGCGAATTGTGGAAGCGGCAATAGTGGTTTTGCTGTGTGTTTTATTACACACGTGATAGCAATTTCTGCTAAAAAAGAAAAAAATTATGAGCGTGCATCGTGTTACGAGTACAATAGACGATATTATCTTTGGTGTATACAAGACGATTTGACTACGGAGGTGTTTCCATGCAACAAATTTCGTTCCGGTCCTCTTCTGATCCTATTTTCCAAGAGAAAAGTTTTGTTTTAGTGTTTTTCCCTTCTTTAAAAGCAGTTTCAATCAATTTAGGTTTGCTAACAATCGTGTTTAAGGTTGACGGAGGAATGTTTAACTTCCGCACTATATCGACATGTTTTATATTTGGATTGTGATTACATCAAGGATTTTCAGTTTTTCAATGTTGGTTATTTACCTACTACACTTTCTTTTTTTCATTGTAAATGAAAAGTTAAAATACAATCTACGGTTGTTTGGTCATCACTCAACATTAGAAACTATCGTTAGCGTTTACCGCGTTTACCACACCAAGGTAAAGCATTCTCTATCCCGCCCACAGAAATCGTGTCACACAAATATTTAAATGCATGTATGTGATTGGCTGCCGATTTCCACCCTGTGACCAAGGATTGACCAAAGTAGCAAATGACATCAAACTATGAACGTGTTAAACGCCTACTCCCACTGTACCAATCAAGGATTGGCCAAAACAGCGAATGAGGACGTCAAACTTCAAACGTAGTAAGCGGGACCGGGAAAACGCACTAAGCAAACATTATTTATTATATTTGGTGATTTGGTACCGGGACTTTTATAATTCAACGTAATACATGGGAAAACGTGTTAATGAGGAACGTGCTAACGAGATTCCACTGTATTTTGTGCTTGTCTTAATTATGAAAATATACAGTTGCTAAGATTTAAAGTGGGATGACTTCCACTATACAGTTGCTTGATTTTAGTGTAAACAGGGTGTAAGCACAGTCTACTATATACAGCCATGAAGCTCCATATGTATAGAAAATGCATCAGTTTGATACTAGTGCTCCTGATCATCTCAACAGACGACAAAATATACTTTCATTATCATGTTCATTTGGAAAAAATAAACACCTTCCTCCCATTATTTAAACACCATAGAGCATGTTTAATTTAATATTTTAATGACGTATAATAAATTTCACCATAAACACAAGCAAAAATAGCAATTATTATTTTCAGGTTTGTATACCCCTGCCGTTGAAACATTGCACTTGACAGCTAGCGATTAGGTTGGTACACTTACAAAAAAAAACTATGTTATACTTCCTAAACCAATCACAAGGAAGCATTTCGGGTGGTTATGACAAAGCGGAACTGGAAGCGGCTCTGTTACCGGATGTAGCTATTTCCAGCCGTGTGTTTCAGTTTGTGAATCTAGCACGTGGGTCAAGTTGTTCTTTGCAAGTTAATATTGTTCATTGTTATTTATAATTGTGGTTACTGTTGGTGTTCATATATATGTCTTTTTATGCATATTTCATTCATATTAATTATACAAGATGTGAAGTGCGACAATGTCTCAAAAAACGATGCCGATCACCAAGTGAAAATCCTTTGCGTCGAGATGTACCACTTAATAGTCAGGCATTGGAACTGTTAAGAAGGACCCAGGAATTCTTTACACAGGAGGAGTACGTGAAGGTTCATGGGCATCCCTCTATTCCTGCTAATAAAGCCGTACAATGAACTGCAGCAGCTCTTGAACTAATCACGAGAACTGTAATTTACAAGGGTGTGAAACTCCAAGAGAAAGAGGGCAAAATTCCTGAACCATCTGGAACGCAGCGTGAGGAAAATAACTTTGTTATCGCAGCAGTAGAAAGGAGAACAATCAGCTGTTGTTTACTAACCACTCTGGCAGCAATGTTGAAGTGGAATATTTGTTGGTAGTTGGAAGATGCTTCATGTTTATATGCACCACGTATGGGAGCCAATTTGTCGCAGTCACTTCGTGCTATCTTATTTCTGAGCGCCTGTTATTGTTTTACTACTTTAAATGTTGGGTTCATTGTCCTCCGGCTAGCTATTATTTCTCAGTCGAGCATATCTCTTAAACAGGGTGTGCAAACGGAAAGGAGTTTTTACTAAAAGATAACACTGATAAAAGAATTTGTTTTTGCACTTTTATTGCCGTCACACTTTAATCATTTCACATTATCTTTTGATACACGCCAGACTGAAACTGTTATGTTTTCTAATGTTATTATAATCACTTATTTGCTGCACTTTATTAATTCGCGTATTTCACATTTATAACTAACTTTACGACGCGAGAGATTTTGTAGAATTGCGCGACGATTCTCTTAAACTTTGTGACGTATAACCCACGAATACTTATGTTGAACTGAACGACGTATTACACGCGAATGCTTCTGTTGGACTGTGTGCCACCCGCTTCTCGGCTTGAGCTTTTTATACACCCTCACCCGATATGTCTAAAGATTATAACTGAGCTGCTATTGGTTAATAAAACGCGCCAACATTAGCGTCTATTTTTATATCCAATCAAAATGACTAAAACATATGCTCTAAGGAAGATATTCCCTCCATTTCTACAGAAAAGCCAATCTGACGTCATTTGCTTGTCTCTAATAATTGATAAACAACTCACCCCCTCGCTGATTGTTGCCCGCTCTTATTGTCAGTTTCAGTGAGGCCGTGTAAACTTATTTCCTAACAATGTTTATAATTAACAAACATCTCAAATCATTGTCATACAATAATGCTTATTTACACTACAATCACTCAGGCATTTACATTATTGTGATATAAATTACTGCCACAATGTAGCCAACATTACGCGAAGCCACACGAACTGTGAAGTGCAAAGATTTAATGGTAGGAGTATAGGCATGATGACATTTACTGTAACCCTGAAGAGTTGTTTTCATTCATAAATTGTGTCAACCACAACTGAATCATTAATGCTTATATTTGTACATTTTAATGTAAGTAAAGTGTCTTATGAACTAATCTTACTGGATCTTTCAGAAATCAGAAGGATTAATTGGACCTCTTTTTCTCACTGTTAGTACAATTTATAGTACTACAAATGTCTCCTCCTGGTCGCATATTATTATTTTTAGGAGCATTTCACAAAACATGTCTTTTACCCTCAAACAACATAACAGCTGTTTGGTTGCTTAAAACAATTCCGTGGTTACCATGCTAGCCTCTAGTTCCCAAGGTCGTGGCTTCATACCTGGCGGAGGGCAATGGATTTTTTTCAGGTGTAAAATTCCTTAACATGGCTTCCTTTGGAAGCGAGGTAAAGCCGGTGGTCCCGTGTTGTAGATTTACGGCATGTAAAAGAACCTCAAACCTGAAAAGAGGTCTCTGAGCAAAATTACTGATCTTTCACGCTCAATATAGAATGGGATGCTAAGGACCACAGCAGTTAAAGAGCGCCCATAAATAAAACTCAATTTAATTTAACTCACTGGCTGAGTCAACAATTCTGACTCTCTTGTGAGAACACTTATTTATGTAGTCAGTGGAATCTTTCCTCAAGGTTCTTGAACGTTCTAGAACTATTTTGACACACTTTCTTGAGGAGGGGAGAGAAGAAGCTTCCAGAAGCTCCTAGTTATCTGCCAAAAGCATATTATTCTGTACAAGATTATCTGAATGACAAATTATCCTGATGATATGTATATAGCTCTGTAAGTAGTATTAGTAAATATTAATGACAATTGCCAGTTATACTTGATGCCTGCTCTAGAATTAATGAAGCTAGTTTTTTAGTGATGTAGTGTAACAACCTTCAGCTCTCTTTATTTTAAATTATGACACATCGCTGTTACTAGCTTTTAAATCTTCAAAATTAGTCATTAATGAAGCTATTTAAATGTATGTATATTAAGAACTGACAGTAAATGCTATGCATTACAAATCAAATAGAACAAAATGATGGGATGAACAAAGGTACAAGCTTAGTGAATGTTAAAGTAACTGTTCTTGCCTATACGTATATTAACCTTATAACGGTAGGGAGGTATTCGACTCTGTACAAAATTACACTTGATTTGTTTCATTTTGTATATAGTATGTCTTTATTTTATTTTAAATGTTCTGTATACTATGTAATATTTGTGCTTATATGTAATTTTTGTACATTTCCTTGACATGTTCTATGTTCACAAGGCTTTATGGCTGCTAGTGAACTCACAGAATACAATCCAATCTAATCTAATCAATGGTCCACCCAGTGTTTACACTGAGTGGCAGTTATTGTTTATTCCGACTGCTCAGTGCCGACCTCCTGATAACCTTGGGCCATAACCCTGCGTCACAATATGGTCATCTATATGCATTCCTGTTCTTGTTACCAGGTGTTGTGAACTGAAATGTTTGCTGTTTTGCTTCCCATTTGGTTTCTGTTCTCGGGTCGTGAACCACCCTTAATTCTGATGTAATTGAAAGCACTTTTTTACACTCACCTTCATTAATTAAAAGTTATATAAAACAGGAAACGTTTTCGAGGGCATTCGTCCTCATCGTCAGCGACTGGGTGACTAAGGGTCGCTTTCTCCCGTGTCCTCTTCTTCCTCATCCTGCGGATTCTGACCCTCATGCCATCTGGTGTTGGGGGCACAAAGTTTTAACACATTGCTTACAGGCGGCATTAATTTTGAAATCCCGCCTGTAAGCAATGTGTTAAAACTTTGTGCCCCCAACACCAGATGGCAACACGGTCAGAATCCGCAGGATGAGGATGAATGCCCTTGAAAACGTTTCCTGTTTTGTATAACTTTTAATTAGTGAAGGTGAGTGTAAAAAAGTGTGACTCAATCTACATCATGATGAATACTTCACTGTTAATAGTGCTTCTGTTTTTAATCTTTAGCACTTTTTTAAGTTTCCCAAGAAGTAAAGACCATAATACACTTGTTGATATGGGTTTGAATTACAGAATTCCAGTTTTGTAATGTTCTATACTAATTGAAATACTTGCATTTTTCAGCGCGATCGCTCTGTTATCAACCTACATCTGGTTCATACAAGTTATTTTCTCTTCGTCATGGCTATGACACTTGTATGCTATGCATTAATAAAGGGCAAACCCAAGCAGTCAAAAGTCATCCTCATAGATAAGGTAAGCTGAATAAGTATAATAGTTTGTTGTGTTTATTGACATATTCTTTTTAAATCTTGAGCTAAGAAGAGTAGGGATTGGTATTCCACACTGTTTAAAATGTATCTAAGCATTGTAGAAAGAAATGTCTTGAATAAAAGTTGCTTGTTATTATGGGGGAGAGTAAATGCCATTAGTTGTGTTTTATTTGGAGGATGTGTTGTTGTTGATCTAATGTGTAGGATTTTGATGCATCAATTTTTCCCTAGCTAGCTGATATAAATTATGTATTGAGATTGATTTTAAGTTACGTAATATTTTTTTATGTAAATTATTTAGCTTCTTGTTTGTGAAGCCAGCTTGAAGAAATATTGTTCTTGAAGTTTACTTTGTTTAAGAAGTTTGCAACACGCTTTGGGCATCTGAAGTTGTTGATTACGTAATAGTTACTGTTATTATGCAATATGCTGCTACGTATGAGAAGCTGGTTTTTAAGATGTAATTTTGTTGTTATACTCCAAGTTTTACACTATATTATTTAACTTTGTTATTAAGAACTGCTTCTATATATATTATTTATGTTTGAATTTGCCTCGGCTGCATCAGTAATGTTTGTAGAGTCACGTTTCTCTTAGACAAGGTGCGGTACGACAATAATTGTAGACAAATTTAAGTTTTTAAATTCACTTCTTTTATTAATCCTTGCACATTTTAATAATGCACTACACTTTTTAAGAGCTGTGAGATTCTTTAATACTTTCACTTAGTTAACGCGTAGACATATTTTACGATTCACACGTAATATTTCTGTAGAGAACACATCTTCCATCTGGTCACTACCAAGGTTTGCCAGCAACTGAACTGTTTCAACCGTTAAACCAGTAAGCTTCGGTATTTCAAGTCTCTGATTGGCTAATTCTAGTCCAATAGAATATCTGCATTTTACTTAAAGCTTTTCTTTGCTGTTGATTGGCTAATTTTAAACTGTTGCTGAATTTACATTATTGTTGCTCTAATCATGACTAGTAACATTCAAACTCTCTAACTCATTATTGTCTCATTGTTAGCAACTTAAAACTTATTATTCTCACAGCTCTTGCATTAGTAGGGTATGTAATGTATTCACATAACATTATTAAAACATGTTTACAATAAAAATAAGCATATGCAATGACTGTTACATACAATTTAAATAATTATTACCTGTTGTTTCAAGGCGGGCTGTTATTGAATTTACTTATTATAAAATACAATTAAAATTATTCAGGTATTAAAATACTGCCTCAGCATCTTCCCATCTGGTACAGCTTTCCTCAATTCTGGGCATTTGAAGTAGAATATTTGTTAGTAGTTGTAAGATGCTTCATGTTTATATGCCCTACGTATGGGAGTCAATTTGTCGCGGTCACTTCATGTTATCTTATTTCTGAGCGCCTGTTATTGGTTTACTACTTTGAATGTTGGGTTCATTGTCCTCCGGCTAGCTATTGTTTCTCGGTCGAGCACATCTCTTGAACAGGGTGTGTAAACGGAAAGCATTTGTTACTGAAAGATAACACTGATAAAAGAATTTGTTTTTACACTTTTATTGTCGTCACACATTATTCAATTTCACATATTGACTTTTGATACATGCCAGACTGAAACTGTTATATCTTCTAATATCACTATAATCACTTATTTGCTGCACATTATTAATTTGCGTATTTCACATTTATAACTAACTTTACAACGTGAGAGATTTTGTAAAATTGCGCGACGTATAACCCGCGAATGATTCTGATGAACTAAGCGACGTTTAACTTCTGAATGATTCTGTTGGACTCAGCGACGTGTAACGCGTGGATGATTTTGTTGAACTGGGCAATACTTGCCTCTGGCTTTAGCTTTTTATACTCCCTCACCCGATATGCCTAAAGATTATAAGCAAGCTGCTATTGGTTAATAAAATGCTCCAACATTAGCGTCTATTTTTATATCCAATCAAAAATTACGAAAACATATGCTCTAGGGAAGAAATTCCCGCCATTTCTAAGAAAAGCACGCTACTCTGACGTCATTTGTTTGCCTCTTCTAATTGATAAACAACTCACCCCCTCGCCCATTGTTACCCGCTCTTATTGTCAGTTTCAGTGAGGCCGTGTAAACTTATTTCCTAACAATGCATATAATTAACAAACATCTCAAATCAATGTCATACAATAATGCTTATTTACACTACAATCACTCTGGCATTTACATTATTGTGATACAAATTACTGCCACACATTCTAGTAGGTGTTCTCCATTTAAAATCTTGTCAGCATTGCAAATCTTACATGCTTTGTCATTCATAAAACCAAACCTATGTAGATGTTCCGCCAGACAGTCATGTCTAGTGGCTAATCTGTAATGAGCAATGGCTTCTTTCCTTATTTTTTATTTTTTGTACTATTTCTTTTATGTTGGAGTAATTTTTATTTGTAATTTTCTTTAGAATATTATGTTGGTATTTTTGTCCTATATTAATTTTGACATTTTTTAGTTTCATATCTAGTCCACAGGACTTTATAGGTTTTGAGTATAACACTGCACCCTTTTTGGCCAGAAAGTCTGCAGTCTCGTTACCATTCAGTCCCACGTGTGCTGGTATCCACAGTAATCTTATCTGTTGAAATTTTGTTTGGAGTAATCTATAATAAGATCTCAGATCCTTAATATTAGAAGATTCATCTGGACCATCATATCGTTCTATCCCTTGAATGGCAGAAACTGAGTCTGTGAGAACAACTACTTTATTTTCTTTTATATCAGTCCTGTAGTATATCTGTTTTAATGTTTGTATTGCAACAACTTCACCATCAAAATTTGTGGATTGTCTAGGCAATGTAAAATAATGTGAAAAGTATTTACAGTATATACCACCTCCCACATTATTTCTCAATTATTTGTAGGACATTGTGATGGTCATTTTAGGATTAATCTAATTTGACCCTACCCTAATTGTAGGTTCCCATTTAAAAAAATTAAATTGACCCTAAAATGACTATCATAACGTCCTCCAAACAAAACACAGCTAATGGCATTTATTTTCCCCTATAATATCAAGCAACTTTTATTAAAGCAATTTTTTCTACAACACTTTATTTGGACATATTGTACAGTCTCAACTTAAATGGTCCACCCTGTATATAAGTCAGTTTATATATATATTCCTTATAGGCTTCTACACCATTGCACTAATTTTGACCAAACTTGACAAAGGTAACCTTTGGCTTAAGGCGAAAGTTACTGTCTACCATAGAATTCAAAATTCTGCCCCATTTCACGTGATGAATTATTTAATACAGTGGAATCTCGTTAGCACGTTCCTCATTAACACGTTTTCCCATTTATTACGTTGAATTATAAAAGTCCCGGTACCAAATCACCAAATTTAATAAATAACATTTACTTAGTGCATTTTCCCGATCCCGCTTACTACGTTTGAAGTGTGACATCCTTATTCGCTGTTTTGGCCAATCCTTGATCAGCCCAGTGGGAGTAGCCGCTTAACACATTCAAGGTTTGACCTTTGGTCAATCCTTGGTCACGGCTGGATACCGGCAGCCAATCACATGCATGTATGTAAATATTTGTGTGACACGATTTATGTGGGCGAGATAGAGAATGCTTTGCAACAATAGTTTCTACTGTTGAGTGTTGACCAAACATGCGTAGATTGTATTTTAACTTTTCGTTTGCAATGAAAAAAAGAAAGTATAGTAAATAACCAACACTGAAAAACTGAAAATCCTTGAAGTATACCACAATCCAAATATGAAACATGTGGTTATAATGCGGAAGTTAAACATTCCTCCGTCAACCTTAAACACGAATGTTAGCAAACCTAAATTGATTGAAACTGCTTTTAAAGAAGGGAAAAATGCTAAAACAAAACTTTCCTCTTGGAAAATAGGATCAGAAAAGGATCATAACGAAATTTGTTGCATGGAAACACCTACCGTATTCAAATCGTATTGAATACGCCAGAGTTACTATCGTCTGTTGTACTCGTAACACGATACACGCAATAATTTTGTTTTCTTTTTTTAGCGGAAATTGTTATATGTGTAATAAAACACACAGCAAAGCCACTATTGTCGCTTCCATAATTCTCAATTTATATTCTCAAAAACATTCATAACCTCAAAAATCCAAGTTGACCAACATAAAAGCTTGAATTATTTATTCTCAGGTTTTGTGTATCTAAATTCATTTGAACACATTGAATTTAACATGGAAACACGGATCGTATTCAGTATAAAATTGTACTTGAAATCTATTTCAACTGCCCATGGAGACATAGTAATTATTAGATTTTATTACATAACTATTTTCTTAAATTGCAGATTTTGTATTTTTGTTAACACATTTTCCCGCCTATGATGTCCAAATCCTTAGGTCCCTGCAAAAACGTACTAACGAGATTCTACTGTATTATGTTTTACCTTCAAAAGCTTGCAAGACCATCTATATCTTCCTCAACGATAATTGTAATAAGTTGAACAGCGCTGACATAATTAAATTTCATAGCCTCACAAAATAACAGAAGAACGTTTTACATATTATTCATTTATCTCCTCTCTGACATGATCGTGGAAGTGGTAACATAGTCAAATAAATAAACAGAACAGATATGCCATCTATAGTTATACTTACGGTAAATGTGCAACAATCGCTTGGTTGAACAATTAACTAAACTTGGAACTGTATTATATTAGACTGTGATAACAACAACAGCATCAAACTAGATTAAATACCACTTCTTATTATCATTTATCTTCATATTATTATTTATTGTATACCAATATAAAATAACACATTACATTGACTACATAGTCTCTATCTCTATAATGCTCAAACATTGCTAACATTAAAGTTATAATTAAGTTGAAGTTAATATCCACACATTCTGCAATCATACTCTGATGTTCGGATGTCATCCTCCTTGGTCTAATGGTACCATGCTAGCGTACAGTTCCCAAGTTCATGGTTCAAACCTGGTGGAGACCGATGGATTTTTTTCAGACGTAAAAAGCCTTAGTATGCTTCTTTTGGAAGGAAAGTAAAGTCAGTGGTCCTGTGTCAGCCTGATAAAAAGGCCTCGAGCAAAATTTCTGGTCTTTCACACCCAATATAGAATGGAACGCTAAGAATCATAGCAATTAAACACCGCCCATAAATAAAACTCAATTTGATGTTTGGATGTTCACTTATTATAATTTGTAGTGTCTCCATCTCCTCCTCCTCCTCCTCCTCCTCCTCCTCCGAATGTAAATTTTAGCATTTCTTTTGTTTTGTCTTTCTTGCATTTTATAGTAGTTGAGTGTTAGCTCAAGATTATATTGGCATTACTTAAGCTGTTGTTATTTCTTCTCACCTGAGATTTTCTCCATAAATAGCAACGAGGCAGCTCAAATGTGAATTGGAAGTCACTCAGCTGCATTCAGGAGAACTCATTGTTACAAACTGTGGTATTTGTGACTGTTCAATAGTGCTTTGTGTATTCTCAGTATTTTTATTTTGTTATTTGTAGTGTTCTGAGAGTTTTAATTAACTCACTCCGGTTTCTTTATTGCCACACCTTGTATATTCACCAGTTTCACCATTATTTCATTGCATATGTTAAGGGCTTCTGTATTATGTAAAAACTGCATACCTTTTATATTATTAAATAACTATGGGACCAAAGAGAAGGTGCAAAGGTTTAAAACTTCACCTACTGTAATTATTATTTAATAAGTTACTCAACCATTCTGATCAGTGATTGTTCCACAGCAAAAGGGTACTTATAGGTAATGCAGCATTCCCAGAACTTGGAAAACTGTTGGGGAGAAGGATAAGGAAGTTAGATGTTCTGTTTCACATCCTTTTTTGGGAATATCACAGGATTTTTCAACCTTTATTAGGAAAAGCTGGATGTGTGAAAGTGTAATTATAAGGGGTAAAGGAACGGACTGATCATAAAAATCTTTTTATTATTGTATAATAATTTCATATAAAATGCATAGGTGCTTCATGAATAACATGCGATTTTCACTGGCCCAATAGCATGAGTTATTTCAGTTCACAGCTGGATAAATGAACGCCTGAAACCAGTGACAATAATTCAGTCATCTATCCTTATCTGGCTCCTGTAATGGATGGACAACCGTAATTCTATACGGCTTTAGGCCTGGACTTTTCACAACTCTCTGACACATTGAGTAGCTGTCTCCTGCGACAAACGCCTTAATGATTTTTTGGGTGACAGATCCAGTCATGCTCTTACGTCAGCAACAACCGTGGGAAGCCTAGATGAACGAGGTTTGCCTTTTTCACTCTCCAGAGATCCAGTTGTTTCCAATTTGTTTACCAGTCCCAGTATTGTGTTTCTTTGGAGAGGATTCCAAACACCAAATTCTCTCTGCTATGCCCTTGTGTAGCTGTAATTGAATGCGTAATCCAGTATTGCTTTACAAAGAAGAGTTGTTAATTTAATGTGTACTCCATTTTCACGTTGACTAGAACAAAATCTCAATAACAGTTGCCGACAGTAAAACTAACAATTACGAATAAAACATGAACATCTGTGCATCTAGTGACAGGCAATCGAAACTCCAGAACATTCTGCTTAATTTGGCGCTAAAATTGGGGCAAAGAGTGAATTTCAAACAGAATAATTAAAGAAAGAAATGTGTCAGTTCTTCATAAACAACCTGTACAACTGTCAAGCATAAAGTTTGACTCACAGCTGACATAAATTTCAATGCCACTGTAATGGTCATGCATGAGCCGTGTGCAGAACTTTTGAAATGACCCTTGTAGTTGTTGAAGTGGCTAGCAACTTTTTCCCTTGTTTGATAATAAAGAAATATAAAAACTGTAAATCATATCTTCCTGCTACTTTAAATCATGATGTGGACCTAACTAAGTGTGTCAGATGCATATCTCCCACCCACCCACCCACACACACACACATATATGCATAAATATGCCATCGTAGCTCACATGGGATCAATGAGAATCGGTAAGAGTGCATTCAATCTGGGGCAACCTCCCCTTTTTCTATCCCCTGGCTATGTCTTTTATATGTAACCATTATTCTCATTGGTGATTTTCCTGTTGTGCTATGAAAACTAAATTCTCCAATTTTAGAAGTCAAGCTTCTGTTCGACTCCTCAGGTAAAAACCCGCTATCTCTGTCTCACTTATAACTTCTGGTTTCTCTTTCTATTTTTTCAACTCCCTTGACTTTCCAGGAATTCAGTCCCTGTCTCCGTTTTTGTCTCACCTCAGACTCTCTCCGTTTTCTGTCATTTTGCCTAATTCCGTGTGCATTAGTGGTTGTCTGTTGATGGACTTTTATCCTTGCTGCTAGCTCGCTCCTCGCTAATTACATGTTCCTTACATGTGAATACATTTTATGCTACAAGTTATTTTTACAGTATTTGGTTACATAACGGGTTATATTCCTATCTGAATTATTGGTTCCTATATTTATAATTTTTTGTCCTATTGGATGTATGTCCCCGACATACATCCTGAAATTTTCAATTAAATAAAAATGTGGTTTTGAAAAGGGGCGTAAATAAAGAAAAAAAAGCTCACCATAGGCTGGTCACTGGTCAGAGAGAAGGGTGGTTTTTCTAAATAGAGGTTAAATACATTGATTATATGTATTTTTATATCAGTTCCTACAAAAATTGTTCCTTAAGGGGGTTGGTCTCTTAATAGGGGTGGTCGTTAAGAGAATTTTTCACTGTACATGTATTTTCATTTTGTTCTCGTTCTGGTTACTGTTCTGTTCCCATCCTTTAGCAGTAATAGTTGATGCTTTGAACTTTGTTTTTATTGGTGCAATAAGTATTTCGGAATATTTTTTTTTCCTAAAGAAATGTACTTTCTTGTTGCAGATACCATTAGATCCATAAACAGGTGCTGCATTCCAGATGGTGTTAAAAAAAGATGTGCCTACACTTATTAAATGATAATTTGTTTTTCACTTTATTTTTTTTCTGTCACTGGTTGAATGTTTTATTCAAAAGTCTCCATTTTGGGCTGCAATGATGGAGCGAACTGTAATCTAACATTGCTGTAATTTGAAGGCAACTGAGAAACACAATAAATCAAATTTGCTGGTGAAGAAGCAGTATTTTCCATTAGAAATATTGTGGTATGTGTTATTTGCAAAGAATAACTGCGTGGATTTTTAAAGGGACTTCCTTGTCTTTTTTTTTATTTGAAAAGCCATTCTTTTGTTTTAATCATGTATAAAAAAAAATTGTATGCTGTGATTTTGAGACAGATATAATTAAGCTGCAGTGTTCTAGGTGCTATGAATACAAATTCATAAGCATTTTGGGTAAACATAATAATGTGTACTACGTAATTCATCAGAAAGAAAAACATTGGAAGAAAAACATAAGACATTACAAACCACTGAAAAGAAGGAAATATTGTTTAAGATACAATAAAATGTGTTTGTTAATCTAGCTGCAGATTTATTTAAAAAAACTAATAGAACTGTTACCTGCAGAAATTATTTTCTCTTCCTTTTTCCCTGTTCTCTCTCTCTTCCACATTCTCTTAGTCCTCCTCTCTCCCTTTGCAGTGATATGCCATTTAATGTTTTGAAAATCAATAATATGTCTCTTATAATACGAGGGCTGATCAACAAAGACTGAGACTGATTTTTTCCTGTGGCTTCCGTGAGAGTTTCGTATCTGTAACATAAATATTTGAAAAGAGCAGGTTTTTATGTATAATGTTGGTAGGCGGCAGCACTCTCGTATTGGTAGGTGCGTAGTAATGCTCTATTTTGTAGACCCTATGTGCATTTCACATACCAGAGAATGGAGGTGACACGAGAGGAGCAGTACAGCGCAATCAAATTCTGTTTTCGTTTAAACCATACAGCCACCGAAACTTATGAAAAGCTGAAGCAAGCGTACAGTGAAGATGCACTACCTCGTGCAACAGTGTTTAGGTGGTTCAAGGACTTCAAAGAAGGCCGACTTGTCAGTGTTAAGCAAGGTGGGCCTGGTGTTTCGGCTTCTGCTGTGACTGAAGTCAACATCAACACAGCTGCTGTGATTGTCCAAGAGGATCGGCGTATAACATTACGTAACCTCAGTGAAGTGTTGAGAATTTCATATGGCAGTGTGTTTACAATTATGCACGACCATCTCCATATGTCCCGAGTTTGTGCTTGTTGGGTGCCACGTCTGTTGACTCCCGAACAAAAGACTGTGCGACAAGCCGTGAGGTGCTGCATCTCTTTGCTGATGGAGGGGATGCATTTTTTAAATTGATTATCACCAGTGATGAGTCATGGCTGCATCATTATGATCCTGAAGGAAAACAAGCCAGCACAGTGTGGAAATCGCCAGGTTCTCCAACACCAAAAAAGGCAAAAGTTGTTCCATCTGCAGGGAAAGTGATGGTGATCACATTTTTTGACTGTAATGGAATGATTTACCAGCATGCAGTTCCCCCTCACACTACTGTTACAGCAGCATACTACACATCAGTATTGGCTACACTGAGGAAGCACATTGCAAAGAAACGACCAGAGCTTTCTTGGACTGGGTGGCGACTTCATCATGACAATGCACGGCCTCACATGGCAAATCAAGTCATGCAGTTTCTGGCTCGATTCAACATTACCTGTGTACCACATCCACCTTATAGCCCCGATCTTGCACCCTGTGACCTTTTTTTATTCCCATCACTAAAGGCAAAGCTTAGGGGTATTCGATTTGAGAACTCTGAAGCAGTGCTCAAGAAAAGTGAGGCGATTCTCGAGGACCTGACAAAGAATGGTCTGCAGCATGTGTTCAAGGACTGGCAGAGACGCTATAAAAAGTGCATTGAAGTAGGAGGGGACTACTTTGAAAAAGATCATGTAAACATTGAATTGGAGTAATAAACATCTGTGAAAATAAATCAGTCTCAGTCTTTGTTGATCAGCCCTCGTATGTAGATAAGTTAGCAACAGTGATGTCAATTTGAAAATATAGAAAATTTGAAACACTACATATTCTGAAAACGACATAAAAAACAATAGTTTCATCCCAGTCCCACACAAACAAGCAGTCCTAAACAGTTTGAACCATAGATTAGTTTACACACCATTAACAGAAACAGAATACAAACACGTAGTTAACAGAGCTGTAAACAATGGCTTTACCAAACAAATCATCTACAAAAATAGCACAATTCAAGAAACAGAAACACATTAAGGATACCACAAAGCTCTGCCAACAAAAAAACAAAATGATTTTCAAAAACTTTACTTTCCACCCAAGCACTCACTTCAGATTTCATAACGTCTTCAAAAACAACATCTCTCTAGCTCCACAAAACAAATTCAACCAAGCGGTATGGCTCAGGAGGTCCCGGGGGCCAACCAATCTGTCTGAGGTTTTTTCATGATTTCCCTCAATCGCTAAGGTAAATACTGGATTGTATGTTTAATACCAAGACCCAAAAGTTCCACCTTAAGTCTAAAACAATATCAAATAAAAAATAAGTGGTAATAGCAAATGCTATGCCATCTATCCACAGCCAATGTAAGCAGTTAGACTGGATGGCACCCTAACGCTATCTGCATGGCATGAAGCAGAGGAATCGGCTGCCATGCACTAAGGTCTCTGTGGGCACGTGACGAAGCAGGATGGCATTTCCAGGGATGAGATCTAGAAGGCTAACTGTCCACCTTTCTGTGTGAGGGCAGTAGTTAGACTGGACGGCACCCTAATGCCATCTGCACAGCACGAAGCAGGTGGTTACAGGGATGAGACCTAGAAGTCTAACTGTCCGCCTTTCTGTATGAGAGCGGCATTTGGAATGGACGGCACCCTAATGCCATCTGCACGGCACGAAGCAGCAGATCCAGCTGGCATACGCTGGGGTCTCTGTGGGCACGTGACGAAGCAGGATGGCATTTCCAGGGATGAGATCTAGAAGGCTAACTGTCTGCCTTTCTGTGTGAGGGCAGTAGTTAGACTGGACGGCACCCTAATGCCATCTGCACAGCACGAAGCAAGTGGTTACAGGGATGAGACCTAGAAGTCTAACTGTCCGCCTTTCTATATGAGAGCGGCATTTGGACTGGACGGCACCCTAATGCCATCTGCACGGCACGAAGCAGCAGATCCAGCTGGCATACGCTGGGGTCTCTGTGGGCACGTGATGAAGCAGGAGGGCATTTCCAGGGATGAGACCTAGAAGGCTGTCTGCTTTTCTGTGTGAGGGCGGCAGTTAGACTGGATGGCACCCTAACGCCATCTGCACGGCATGAAGCAGGTGGTTACAGGGACGAGACCTAGAAGACTGACTGTCCGCCTTTCTATATGAGAGCGGCAGTGGACTGGATGGCACCCTAATGCCATCATCAAGGCATGAAGCAGAAGATCGGGTAGCTATGCACTAGGGTTTCTGACACGTTTCGGAGGGGTGGTTACAGGGATGAGACCTAGAAGGCTAACTGTCCATCACAGATCATTCTAAGAGTTATCCACAAACAGATCCGTCGTGATTTGGCCAAGGAGTTAAAGCGACTTAGAATAAAAAAACACTCTAGAGAAATTACTCTACAACAAATCAAAGGACCAAGTGTCTCGGAACAAAAAAGGAGCAAAAATCTACTAAATTAAGTGCCTAGAATGTGACCAAATCTACATAAGTAAAACAAAAAGAAATTTAGAGACCATATTAAAAGAGCATATGAAACACATCAAATACAAACAGGCAGATAAATCTGCAGTTGTACATCACTTTTGGATGACAAATCACAGTATCATACCAAACATAACACTCCTAAAACCTGCAAAATATGCAACAGAGTTGGATACTTGGGAAAAGATAAACACTATTTAATGAATTTTGAATTACCGGCACCAAACCCACTATGGAAATTCATTGCCCCACCACCAGATGTCACCACACACACACACTCGCTACATCACGAGGACCCAGGCAGCCACTCTGATGATAAGAGTAAGTAGTTCTTGAAACTGGCCAAGACGAAAAACATGTAAGTGATGTTAAGTGTTTCAATTCCGACTCGGTTTTTCTGTAATCAATAATATAGTTATTCTGGATTGTGAATGAAAATTAAAACTAAAAGAGCTTTAATAGCTCACAGTTGAGAGCATTCCTTATGCCCTTATTTGACATTGATTGAATGTTTACGTATATTTGAAAAAAAATGAGCTGTTATGTAATTATTTAGCTCCACGTTGAGGGACGCCAATTTGCGGATAGTTATGATGATAGTAGTTGTTTGGAGGAGTTCGCCCCACAGTTGTAATTTGAAGAAGTAGGTTTGTTGCCAATTTTGAAAAAGTTATTCAGCTGGATGCTGGATATGAGGTGTGAGAATCCCCGTGTATGTGTGTCACTTTGAAAATGTATTTAGGTTACGTAATGAAGATACACTTTGATGTTTGATGCTTGGGACGCCAAACTTTATAGTGAACATGATGCTTGTTTTACGTAATATTAAAGACAAGAATTAAAATACGTCACAGAATCTACTTTTTAAATTTCACTTCTTTTTATTTCTCTTTATACTTGCACATTTATAACACAACACTTTATAAAAGAAAAACTGTGAGCACTTTATATATTCTAGCAGAGAACACAATTATAACCATCTGTACTGTACATCATCTTACCCGCGACTGACTGAATCCAATGGTAAAAATCTTATAGCTTCAGTAATGCCAGTCTCTTATTGGCTAATTCTAGTCCAATAGAATTTAAGTATTCAAACAAACTTTTCTTTACTGTTGATTGGTTAATTCCAAACTGTAAGCAAAATTACGTTATTACTGATCTTTTCACAACCAGTATTTTTAAAACTCCAGACACATTATTGTCACCAAAATTACATTATTACCTCATTATTAACATCCTAAAACATTATTCTCGCAGTTTTTGCACTATTACAGTATATAAACATTTACATATCACTAATAAATAAGTTTACAATAAAAAATAAGTATTTACAATAACTTTACATACAATATAAATAATAATTATATACATACTGTTTTCAAGGTGGGCTGTTATTGAATTTAATAATAATAAAACAGAAGTTATCAGAAGTATTGTGCTTATAAACTTTTAGTAATATTTTTTTTGCAAACTTGATGATAAATTATATGTTTTAGTTTTTCTACCAAATACCTAGTAGGTAGAGGTATTGTACTCCGCTCAAAAATTTGATGTCAAGATTTTACCGGAAATACATTTTGAGGCCTCTTAAAAAAAAAAACTTTTTATAAAACATCTGCAAGAGCTGTGAGAGACAACAGCATTACTAAAAATCGAAACCTCTGATATATACCACACTTGGTACTTTTTAAATTCAGTATTTTCCATAGATGTAACACAAAGATTTTCAAGAAAATCCCCCATCCTAAACTATACTTTGTATTGAACATTTTCCAAAATTGTTTATTTTTTCAAAACTTGTTCACCAATGGCACTGGGGATTAATTGATCTGCATCATTTTACCTCTGGCTTCACAATATAAAGTCTGTAAGTTATCACTTTTAAGACCTTTGCATTTGCCGAGATGATGTTTGTTCAGGATGACATCATCTTCACAGAGAGTGCACTTGGGTGTAGGTAGGCATCCTATCTTGCAGAGGTGTTCTGCGAGGCAATCATGGCCAGTTGCCATGCTAAATAAGGCACTGCAGTTTTCCTTGGCATTTTTTGTGTATCAATTCTATCTTTAATATTCTTATAATCTTTTTCTTTTAATTTATCTTCTTCATCAAGTCTCTGTTGTCTTTTGAAATGTTGTTTAATATCATTTAATTGTTTATTTATTTGTCCTACAGGTTTTATTTGTTGTATTGCACCTTTCTTTGCTAATTATCTGCATGTTCATTGCCCAAAAGTCCAACATGAGCTGGTATCCATTGTAGAGTGACATAATTTCTAGTTTCAACTGCTTTAATTAGGCTTCTTATTTCTTTAATATTTCTTGTTGTTTTATTATTGTAATTTACTATTCCATCTATGACTGATTTTGAGTCTGATAAGATGACTATTTTTTGTTTTATGTATGGTCTATATAGAATGTTTTTTAATGTTGCTTTTATAGCTGTTGATTTTCCATCATAGTGGTTTGATACATTTCATCTAATGTTAGATACTGTGCAAAATGTTTACAGTATACTCCTGCACCGACATTTTTTTATTTATGAGGGATCCATCTGTATCTATTCGGAGCCATTCTTTTTCTGGGCATCTTTCATTTTTCATAGCTATTGCTATGGCTCTCATTTCATCTGGTATATTGTTTTGTTTGTGTATTATATATATCAGGTCATTCTGTTATTGTATATCAATATATTCTATTGGACTCGTTACCTCTGTTGCAATTATATTCTGTAGTTTAAGTTATTAATATATGTTCTGAAGCTTATTTGAGTTTTATAGTATCTTATAGTATCTGCTGTGTGGTACCATTTGTATCTGTTTCTATTGACTTGCAGCTTTTGTGCTAGAGTAATTGTTTTCAACTCATGTTCCAATTCTATAGCCATGTTTTTTTGTGAAGCTTTGTAGTACTGTAATTGGTGTTGTTTTTACAGCTCCTGTTATTAATCTTAGAGAATTATTTTGTGAAATTTCTAGTTTACTTTTAAGTCTCTTGTTTACTGTTGCTAGGAGTTCTCCTCTATACAAGAGGTTAGGTTTTATGTATGTTTTATATGTATTATTAAGGAGGTCCATGTTTCCACCCCATTTTATTCCTGCTAAAGGTTTTAAAATGTTCTTTTTGTTGATTTTTTTTCTCAAAACTGCCTATAACGATTTTGATTAAAAGTTAATATATTTAAGATATTTACGTAACAAAATTTATATCTTGAATTATGGCATCTACTGATACTGAGGTTTTTTTTTACATACTGGATATACAGGAATTAATGATTACATACTGGAAAAATTGGATGAAATATCCATATGACATTGACTTATTTCAGATTAAATTTATAGGTAATTGGTTGCTGGAAGATCTTGTGAGTGAAATAAGTATTTTTTGAATATCATTGTTTTGCATAATTTTTAATTTTATGTAAAAACAACTCATGAGCACAGCCTAACTCAAAAATGAAAAGTTGGTTAATAACTTGTTATTTAAATTCAGTATCTTTCAAGGATGTGATACAAAGATTTTCACAAAAATTCCGCATGCCCATTCCGCATAAGATTCCTTTACATGGAACATTTTTCAAAAACTTTTATTTCTAAAAATGGCTAACAATGTTAATTAAAATACCAAATTTTAAAGATATTTACATGACAAAATGTATATCTTGAATTTCCTGGGAATATCCTGTGAAGTCCTCTTCATTTGAAAGGAACTTTTGTATAATCTTCATAACTGGTAAACGTTAAGCGATAGATAAAAAGATACTACACAAAAAAATGTAGATCTCTTTAAAACACCTAATTTATTTCAAATATTTTTGTGGCATAAGCCATTTCTGAGATATCCATTATTATGGTTCGAATTGTTCATTGCTTGCTTGTTCTCTTAAAGTCCTGTCAACATTCAGTTGTTTCTTGCACTTGCATAGAAGCAGTATGAAATTTTAAGGTCAGCATATAGCGTATCACTGTTCTTTTTGTATCTATAATGAAATGTGTAGTGTAGCTATTTTTGCTAAGGTTTATTTGGATTAAAATGTAGTAAATAGAAAAAATAAGCTTTAGTAAGAATAGTTTATATACCCATTAATAAAGATAGAGGGTAGAGAAAGTCAAGTGAATGTATCACATCAGATTTTTTAACTTTAAGATGGACTCGTGCAGCTGTAGGGATTTAAACCAGGTTTCCAAGGTAGCCATTAAGGTATTTAAAATGGTACCAATGGGTTAAATTTCTCCTTGACAAACCATTTTACTGATCCAATGGGACATTAATGTTGTAGGTTATTTTAAAGTATTGTTTTACTCTTTGTGGGTTAAATTTCTTCTTTTTACTAATCCAAATGGTGTACTTTTGTTGCAGATTATTTTAAATTATTGTTTTACCCTTAGGTTTTAGTTTATGCTGTTTCATTTCCATCAGTAAGTAATAGTGAGGATGGAAACAATAGAATAATAGCACGTTATATGCTGCTTACCTGTTCTGGAACATTCATTCTGGCATGTTCTAGCAGGTTCTTGAAAATTCCATTTGTATGCGAGGCCCATATAAGGGACTGTTTTGTCAGGATAGAGTTCTTTCTGTTAGACAAAGTGAAAAGTGGACAGTGCAATTTATTTGCGACTTGTGACTTAGCAGTTCAGTCAGTCATGATTCAGCAGTTTGGTTGTGTTTCGATCGATCATTTGTGTTGTATTCGAAGTGTATGCCAAAAGTTAAGACAAGTGTAATGTTTGTGCTATGTTTAGTGCCTAGTGATAAATAAAGTGTGTTTCACAGTAATTGGTGTTCTCATTTGTTATGTTGGTGCCAGGAGTGAAATATAAATATGGCAATGGAGCAATTACTTAAAAAATTATTAAGTGAATTGCAGACCATGAAATCCAGAATGGAGAAGATTGAGACAGAAATAAAATCTGGAATGAAGATGGAGGCAAAAATGGAATCCAGGATGGACAAGATGGGAAGTGAAATAACAACTGGAGAAGATGCAGACAGAAATGTGCCCAAGATGAAGATGGAACTATCACCCAAACTTGATGAACGACTGGTTGGCATGGAGAAAAACATGGAAGAGCTTGGCAGACAGGTGAAGGACCTTGGCCAACAGCTTAGCATCTTGTAGGGAAGAGTTGACGGCAGTGCCAAGGAACTAAACTCCATGGTAGAAGAAATGCTTAGCGGCAGACTGAAGGACTTGAAGGTGAAGATGCCAGGATGTGACACATCACAACATCTGCATGAGTCAAGGCACCCAAATACGATGGAATGTCAACTTTTGAAGTTTGTTGCCCACAACTGATGGGCAGCATAGGAGGAAGCCACACAGCTGAAGCCAGCCTCCAGGGACTGGCAGCAGAAGTTAATGCGATTCCGATGTCAGCGGTGTCCAGAGACATCTGAGAGGCCCTTGAGAATCTGTTTGGGAACCATCACTTGGCTGCAGCCTATCTAGTCGGCTAAAGCCAAGGCTGCATTGTTACCCCTGGTAAATGATGGTGCAGAGTCCACATACACAGAATCCAACTCATCTTTGATTTGCGTAGGCGTATTGCCTTTCAAAAACAAATATTTAATGACAGCTCGATACTCGATTTTGTCCATTTTCATAAAAACACTCACATCACCTCACTCAAACGACTGTTACATAACAACTGAGCATCCAAAATGGCTGAAACTTTGGTGAGTAACTTGTCAACAGATGAACAACGAAATTCACTAGCTTTTATTTATGAGTGCTGCCATCTTCATGTTGAGGTCGGAAACTTTTCAGACCACCCTTGTACAGCATAAAATGTTTTAAAGTTCTGCATGACTGAATTGAACAAAAAAATTCAGCAATGTTGACATTGATCAGTGACTCTCCCCAAGCTACAAGGTCATTGGTACCATCACTGCAACCTTCCTCAGGACATTAGAGAAGAATGGAGCCTTATTCACTTGTTAACTTCTCTCAAGTGGCATATTGTTTATACCTTTTCTAAATTTTATGAGAAATATAGTTCACTACCACTACTATAGTTCACCACTCAGATTCGCTGACCTTGTGTTTGAGTGATGGCTAAGTGACCAGGTTTCTACGTCAACAAGCTTCCACAACACAGGGATACGCTGAGGTCTACTAAAAAAGTGCTCACTGATGGAACACAATATGAATGATATCTATAGTAGGTAGAGAGGATATGGGTTTATTTCCTTTTTCAATAAGAATACATATTAGGTGATTAGTTATACTATAAATCGGAATACTTACATCTGAGATTCTACGAGGGCGGATTGATAAGTCAGTGACTTCTAAAAGCAAATAATTTTTTCCAAACAATCAATTTTATTTCTCAACATAGTCTTCTTTCAATTCAATACACATCCAACTTTTCTCCAATTTTTTTTAACCCTTCCAAAAAGTATGATTTTTAGAAGTCTGCAAAATAAGAGGTTGTTTCTGCCATGATGTGTTCACTGGAAATAAATTTCTTCCCAGCAAGACAATTTTTCAGGTTTGTGAAGAGAAAGAAGTCACTTGGAGCCAAATCTGGAGAATATGGTGGGTGAGGTAGCAGTTCATAGCCCAATTCCACAAATTTTGCGATGGCAATGGCCTGACTTGTGTGCGGGTGCATTATCTTGGTGAAAGAGAACCGTTTTCTTCACCAAATGGGATCGTTTTCTTTAAAAATTGCTTGTGAAACTGATCTGTCATTGCGGTATAATATGAACCTGTGATCGTTTTACCCTTTTCCAGGTAGTGGATGTCTATCACCCCTTGTGAATCCCAAAAGACAGCTGCCATGATTTTTCCTGCTGATGGAATGTCTTTCGCTTTCTTTGGAATAGGTTCGCCAAAGGAAATTCACTGCTTTGATTGTTGTTTGGTTTCAGGTTGATAGTAATGGATCCAAGTTTCATCAACCGTGATATAACACCGCAAAAACTCATTGCTGACATCTTTCTCATATCCAAAAATTCGTGCAGAATGTTATACACCCGTTCACTTGAGATGTTTACGGTCCTGGCTATCTCACGTATTTTCACTCGGCGGTCTTCCAACACAATATCGTGAAGTTTGTTCACCATCTCTTCTGTTGTGACCCCAACTGGCCATCCTGTGCACATGGCATCTCTTGTGCTCGAACGGCCACATCAAAATTCTGTGAACCATGCCATGTGATGGAGCAGAGTCCTCATAATACTTGTTCAGCTTTTCTTCCTTTTCCTTCACCGTCTTACCATGCAAAAAGTAGTGCTTTATCAAAACACGAAATTCACTTTTCTCCATTTTCTACGAAGCAACACACATCTGCTTATTTTAGACACTCTCAACAATGTTCTAAGAAATAAATGACGAATTTCTGCTATTATACCCAGAATAGATGTAAGACTTGGGTGCAAACAAGAAACCTGTGATTAGAATGCTATCTCTCATCAAAGTCATGGACTTATCAATCCACCCTCGTACAATACTCTTATTAACTAAATTTATAAAAGACTATACCTAGTTGCTGGGTTACCTGGAGCCCATAGGCTTAAACCCTGTGGTTGCTGAGCTATTGGACTCTACTAATATCTAACTTTCTTCCTTCTTGTTTCCGATTTTCCTCAGCCATTTAGTTTTAACTGAACCTAAATAGTTTCGTATTTTCACTGTTTGCCCTTGTTTTTGAATTTATCATTTTCTTATGTACAATTTCTCTCGGCAGATCTGACCACTTCTTCTTTCCCATTGTTTTCTTAAGATTCTTGGTTTCTCCGCATTCTGGAATTATATGCCAGTTATCATATTGCTTTCAAAATGTGCATTTTCTTATATTACCTAGCGCTTAATCCTTTTGATTTCAACACCCCTGTTCTAGCGCATGCAAAGCCTTCCCTTACTGTTTTATCACATATGTGCACATAATTTTCTCTCCTCCAATCCATTTTCAGTTCTCTCTGTATACCCAACAACGATTTGGAGTTAAAATTACCAATAAATCTTGCCTTTTTAATTTTTTTTTTCAGAAATCTTTTCCTATAGTGGGTAGATTGAAATAAAGGATTAGATAGAGAGTGGATTCGAATCTTCTTTACAAAATGTTTAATAGGTACCATTGCAAACAAATGCACAAATGAACTGACATCTTTTGTCTATTTTTCTACATAGTCGCCAACTTTGTCAACACATTTCTCCCATTGTGATACCAGTTTCATAATACCCTGTTCATAGAAGTCTGTTCGGCTAGAGTATAGCCATCTGTGGACTGCTGTTTTCACTTCTGCATCTGACACAAAGTGTTGACCGGCCAGGAATTTCTCCATGGAACCAAACAAATGAAAGTCCGATGGTGCCAGGTCTGGACTGTATGGTGGATGCTGGTGCACCTCCCAACCAAATTTGTTATTTTCTCATGAAAAGCAGCAGCAATATGGGGGCGAGCATTGGCATGAAGTTTGACATTTGTCAGGATTAATGTTACCAAAGTTTTAATGCAGTCTGCAGCATTCACAGTGGTCCCCTGTTCAGCAAATTCTGCCAATAAAACACCATTCATGTTCCAGAACTCTGTCACAAGCATTTTATGAGTAGATGGAGTCACTTTGAATTTTTTCTTTACCGTGGATGCAGCATGTTTCCACTCCATAGAGGCCTCCTTTGTTTCAGGCGTGTAGTGGTATGCCCACGACTCATCACCAGTGATGATTCCCTTCAGAAAGTTTTGCCCTTCTGCAGCATATCGCGATAAGTGATCCAAACTTATCATTTCCTGGCCCTTGTGCTTGTGTGTCAGGTTCTTAGGCACCTAGCGAGCACTAACTTTACAAGACTTCAAAGCGTCATGCACAATATCGTACACCACATCGTATGAAATGTTGAATTGCTGAGATAAGGTTCGCAGTTGAATCCGCCGGTCGTTCACAATTGCCACTTCATTGGCTGTGACATTCTGCGAGGTTGCAGCTGTTACCGGCCATCTGGAACATGGTGAATCACAAGGGTTATCGTGGCCATCTCTGAAGGATGTACATCACCTGGAGACATTGCACAGTCCATACAATCATCCCTATACATGCCATGCATGTCCCTGTGAATTTCTCTCGGGTTATGCCCTTTAGCCCCAAAAATTCTAGTACACCTCGCTGCTCTTCACAAGTGGATGACAGTAACATGTGCACCATCTTTGTTGCATAGTTCATGCTTCTCTCGCTAGAGCTACACATGAGAATAAAATAGTGTCTGTAATGAAAGCTTCAAACTATATCTTGGTGAAATTTCAACATCCTAGTCACAATAACCAATGCAGAAAAAAATTATTGTGTGTTACTTTCCGATCCACCCTCGCATTATACTTACAGAAGACATACACATACTGTTTACTTGTTTAAACTTCATTTTATAGCATATACATAATGAAAAATAAACGTGTTCAATAAACTAAATTCAGTGTTTTGGCCTGTCTTTGAACAGTTTGTTATAGAGTATGACTATATACATTTGAAGATATGTATATAACTAAGAATGTGCAACTAACATTTTTGAAGATTTTTTCTTTGATTATTAGCACAGAAGTTGTCGATTAAAATATCTTTGTGTGAATGAGAATTTGCCCATTAGTAATGCCCCACTTTTTACTTTCTCTACTAGGTATAGTAAGTAGGGGAAGTATTGTATTCCACCCAAAAATTCGATACCGAGATTTCACCGGAAATATATGTTTTGAGACCCCCTGAATCCAAAAAAAGCATTTTCGGAAACATGTCCGTAAGTGTGTCTGTCTGTGAACAGCATAACTCAGAAACAAACCGTCAGATAAACACCAAACTTGGTATTTAGGTTCAGTATCTTCCAGAGATGCGACACGAAGGTTTTCAAGAAAATCCCCCCACCCCAGATTACCCTTTACATGGAACATTTTTCAAAATTTTAATTTTCTCAAAAATGGCTCTAACGATTTTGATTAAAATATCATATGTTTAAGATATTTTCATGACAAATGAAATGTATATCTCGAATTTTCTGGGAATGTCTTCAAAAGTATTCTTCATTGTGAACGACTTTTGCATAACTGGTAAACCATAAGAGATAGACAAAATTTTACTACACAAAAAATGTAGATCGCGTTAAAATACACGATTTATGTCATAAACATTTTTTTTGTTCAGTGAACCATTTTCGAGATATTGCTTGTTATTCCCTTAAATTTTGTAATACTTCTACTTTTTCTCAAATTCGTTATTCATTTTTTTTGTCCTGGTAATGCAAAGAGAATGGAATATTCCACATAGCAACTGCTCTTAAAATATTTGACTATAGCTTAAAGCCTACCAATTCCCCTTGCATCTACAAGAAAATTAGCAATATGATTAACATCTCGATTAACATGAAGCATGTGGAGAATAAGCGTTTTAAAAATAGTTTGTGCAAGAGTAGAGAAAGTCATGTGAGTGTAACACAGAATATTTTTTTGGTGTATGCTATAAAATGAAGTGTAAACAGTATGCGTATATCTTCTGTAACTATTGTATCTTATCCTTTATTTCAATCTGCCTAGTGTAGATACTGTTTATATGGTGTTCCAATCAATGATCACTTTCTAGCAGGCGTGGCTGTACCTCCATGTTGTAGAAGCAGGTGCTTGTTGACATAGAAGCCCAATCACTTAGCCACGCTCATAAACACAAGGTTCAAGCCTTGTTCACTGGTGTTTCTGAAAAGCTGAAATTATTAGACTTTTTTGAGGAGGTAAGTGATTAACAAAAATAAAACATGATGTACACGTATAAAATCTTTATTATGTATACAAAAACCATAGCTTATGTAACAGGCATGTTACATCGCATATAAGATAACTATTTTACAGAAACAACTTTTTTTCTTGTTGTTTAGTTAAAAAAGCAACAAAAATTTTGTTTCTAATCCATAGTCACAGAGAAAACTATAAAGGAAGTGTTTAGCACTTCAGCAGTTCAACCTCTGTAGTGTTTTCACTGGATTGAAGCAAAAATAATCAGGCACATAGATAGAAATTTAATTTTAATATCAGCTACAGAGTATTTGCTGTTGAAACAGTTGGTACCTTTGAGTCTGCACTGTAGGTAATTAGAGGATACTAAATATAGCTAAAATTTTCTTCATACACACGTTTCCCACATACTTAAAATAGCTAATGCAATCAGTTCTGCACAAACTAAAAGAGTTATTAAGGCGTTAGGTGCAGTATTAAAGCTTCAAAAAATGAATTTTCTTATAAACTGGACTTTAAGTTTTATCATAGTGAAAGAATTTTTTTCTTATGTACACTAGTTTTGCAGATGTGAATTTAAAGGTAGTCCCTGCAATCAAATTGGCATTTAAATCTGAGAGCCATGTCCCCTCAGGTGGTCATCCCTCTGAAGCACTTCAAAGCCTGTGTAGATGCAAATTTTCATACATGCCTGTGCAAGATAGTTTTGAGTGTTATGTTTCTCATACTAATGCAAGCTGGAAGAGAAAGTGCAGCCATCTTGTAAAAGCAAACCAAGCAACAGTTGTTTATGTTTTGGTTCCATGTGTTTCAAACCATGGTTTGAGTTATTCTTTTTGGGATATACAAGAGCTGTCCCAGAAGTACCCAACCTAACAAAGAAAACACAAACATTTTTGGAAAAAGCATCTTTATTTCTCTACATAGTCTCCTTTCAGCTCGATACACTTTTCCTAGCAGTGTTCAATAGCTTTGATACCCTGTTTATAGTGAGAACCACCGAGTTCTGCAAAATAGCCATCAACTGCAGACTCTAGCTCTTCACTGTTGGCAAATCTTTTAGCACCAAGCTATTTCTTCAACTTTGGAAATAGAAAATAATCAGAGGGGGCTAATCTGGCAAATAGGGTGCATGAGGAAACAATTTGAACTTTAACTCACTGATTTTGGCCATGGTGATAATGGATGGTGTGCACTGGTGCATTGATGAAACAAAAGTTTCTTTTCCACTAAATGTGACCGTGTTTGCTTAATTTCATCATTCAAAGCAATAAGTTTGCATAATACTTGCCATTGATTGCTTTTCCTTTTTGAAGATAATCAATGAAAATTATTCCACACACATTCCAAAGAACTGATGCCATGACCTTGCCTGCAAATGGAACTGTCTCACCTTCTTAGGAGCGATTCTCCCCTTTCAGTCCACTGCTTTTATTGTTCCTTTGTCTCAGGAGTGAAGCTATGGAGCCATATTTCATCCATGGTTATGAATCGACACAAAAACTCAGCTTTATTGCAATGAAACATTGCCAAACACTTGATTGAAACATCCTTACGATGCTGCTTTTGTTCCATTGTGAGTAAATGCGGCACCCATCTTGCGCATGTCTAAATTTTCAGTCAGTATGCGATGTACAGCACTTTTTGAAATGCCTACGATGTCTGCTAGCTCGCACACTCAGTTGACAGTCATCCAATACCATTTTGTGGATTTTCCTCATAATTACTGGCGTAGACCACCGCATTTTGTTGACTACTGCGATGTTTGTCTTGGCAGCTCGTACTGACTCGCTTAAACTCTGCCACCCAATACTTTACTGTTGTAAATGAAAGAGCAGACTCCCCCAGAGTAGAATCTAGCTCAGCTTTAATATTAGTTGGACTAAGACCTTTCAAATGAAAGTATTATATCACATAATGATGTCCAGTGTTATCCATGTTTACAAATTTGCTGAGAGTGTTCACTATTGATGGCTGCCAAACAATTACTAAACAACGTAGCATCGTCAAACTTCAGACTTAAGCTTTATAAGATTGGTACTTTCTACCACAGTCATTTGTTTGAAACAACCACTATCTATACATCAGGTCATGTACTTCGGGGCTTGCCCTCGTACATTAACTGGTTACTTTGGCAATGCAATGAGTGATAACAGTCCCTCTGTTATCCACATGGGAAAAGCAATATGTGCTATATGGTACCATAAATCTTTTACAGATGATAAGCCATGTCATTTTCTCCAAAAGGAGAAGATACATGGTGCACTTATAAAAAAGCTGTTGCTGAAAATAAGATTCAGCAATGGAGACCCAAGAATAACATTCCCAAACCAATCATGAGTTCATCAAGCCAGTTTTTAGGGATTTATGTACCACTGAACTTCTAAAAAGATGTTTGGGTGGCTACACCTAGAATTCCAATGAATTTCTGAATGCAAAAATATGGAAAATGTACTCCAAAACTATTTTACATTACCGTATCCTCTCGCGCTGGCGCGATGAGTGGGCGGCTCTTTGGGGGAACAAGTTGCAGGAGGTTAAACCTCTTCCGTTAGTCTGGGGTACCTCTTCTCGTTCGTGTCGTCGGGAAGAGGTACTTTTAGCTCGCTTACGAAACGGACATTGTCTTTTTAGCCATAGATACCTGCTCAGTGGTGACCCTGTACCACTCTGTGAGCAGTGTGATGCGCCCTTAACAGTGCGTCACATTTTAGCAGAGTGTCAAGTTTTAGCTCCGTTGCGCGTTCGTGTTGGTCTGCCTGTTGGCCTAGCCAACATTTTGGCAGACGACGCACATGCTGTAGAATGTCTTTTCCATTTTATCAGTGACATTGGCTTTAGCCGATGCATTTGATGTGCTGAGCATCTTTTGACTGTGTGATTTTATATTGTCTTTTTAATGGGGCATCTCCTCCCCAATGGATATCTGGCGCTCGTGTCCCTCGCATTCTACAGTTCTTGACACGTTGTTTTACTCTTTTATTGACCATGATTTTAGTGTGTTCGTTTTTGGAATTTGGTGTTTTGTTTTTTACCTTTGGACATCGCGGGTTTTTGTCCCATTTTTTAATTATGCATTTTTTTATCGGACTTTTATTTTTGGACTGTAACTTTTATACTTTGTAAGGGCGCTGATGACCTTAGCTGTTTAGCGCACTTAAACCGCATCTCATCATCGTCATCACTACTCCAAAACTGGATTTTGGTAAGAAGATAGTTAAGATAGAAGATGATGTAGTAATTACCTTTTATGATGTCATGAAAGCTAGATTGAAGGTGCTAGAAGGTACTGGAATAAATCTTTGTGAGTACACCATACAAGCAGTGAATGAAGACACTTAGCTCGAATAAACTGAGCACAAGAGAGTACAGTATGATTTTTTTATTGTGACAGGCAGCCCCGTATTTATGCATAGGCCCAGGCCAGCAACATTGAGAAAGTATGATATATATATATATATATATATATATATATATATATATATATATATATATATATACTGAAAATACATTTACCTGTGTTTTAGAATTTCTGTCTGGTTACAGTGACCAAATTTTTATCTACAGTGATGGATCTAACTGCACCAACGGTGTTGGATGTGCTTATGCTCATGGAACCGAACCCTATATATTCGGTTTTCATGATAGCACATAAATTTATAGTGCAGAGCTGTATGCCATATACTGAGCACCGTCGAAACTTGGGACTCTGTCCCATTTTGAGTGATCTCTTAGCGCACTTCTGAGCCTTTGTAAGCCGTACAACTACCATCCCATTGTTAAGTGAATTTCAGTATGCCCTCCATGTTTTATACGCTACTGGCGTTAATGTGGGTTGTGCTTGGATACCTGGTCACGTTGGCTTGCCTGGAAATGAACTTGCTGATTTGGCAGCTAAGGCGGCAACCACAGAACCCAGTGTTACTTTCGGCTTGTGCGGACTGCGGTGCTGGCACGAGGATGTTTAGCTCTTCGCAGAAATTAGCTTAGAGTAGTGAAGCACCCTCCGATAAACTGGGTAACTTCCTTTCGCGTATCTCGTCATGAGGTGGTGGTTTTGGCTCGGTTGCATATTGGTCACTGCAATTATCTTTTTAAGGGTGACCCTGCTCCTATTTGTCCACTTTGTGGCGAGGGTCTGTCAGTCCGTCATGAGTAGCTAGAGTGTATTGCTCTAACACATCACCGGGGCTCTCTGCAACTGCCGGACAGTCTTGCAGAGGTCTTAGTGGATGATAAGTAAGCGGTTGATAGGATTTTTAATTTTGTGTCGAAAGTAAATTTCCAAATGTGCATTGTCATCATAATAGCAGGTGTTTCATACTAATCGGTTTAGTTTTATATATTTATATTTATTTATGACTTGTGCTATGTTTTATATGATATTTATCTCTGGCCTTTGCCATGAACAGTTTTACAAGGGCGCTAATGACCTAGCAGTTGAGCACCCTTAAACAAAACAAACAAACATGCATTAAAAAAGAGCAGCATCATAGCAGGAATTCTTATTAGTGAGAGAGAAATTGTAGGTAGAGTGGAGATCTTACATGCATGGTGTAATTGGCAACACTGCCTTCCTGCATGCTGCTTGCACTGTTTTTGAGTAGCATCGTGTGGAGGGGGGGCAGAAAAATTGTTGGGCCCATGAGTATAACATTACCTAAATACAGGGCTGGTGACAGGCTTATCTGTACGCAATGTAGTTGGACAGATCTGTTTACCTTCTGGGAGGGGTGTTGGTTTGATTGTAACAGTAGCAGGCACATACATAACATGAGATAAGGTGACTCACCAGGCATTATGAGTGAGTGTTTATTCCATGCAAGGGAATACTACCAGCCGTTTTTACCCCCAACCTAGAATTACCTTTTCCTCCTGCATTTCTGCCTTGTCTCAAAGAAAAATCGCTCTGTACTACAGAAGTCAGAAAATCCAGGAAAAGGCTTAAATTGAAAGAAGCTGACAGAAAACAAAAGAAAGGACTTCATATGCTGCAAAGGAATTCTGGTGTGTATTGTTCAGTGCAAGCAATGAATCTGTGATAACAAAACTTTATTGCTTTATTCCCAAAATACTGCAATTTACTCAATGGTTTCCCCCATTACTTTTTTGTTATGCATTAATCTTCATCAAACTTGGTGTGTATATTTTTAGAATAGCTATCTACAGTACTATTTCCACAATTTTAGCTAGTAAAATAAATATATATTTAGCACACTGATCTTAGTGTAAGTTGTTCTAGGTTTCTTCTAATTTTCCAAAAAAGAAAATGCCTTTAACTGTATTGACAAAAATGTATATGGGAAATTGTGGCTACTAGTAAAGGCTGGTATACAACCAACGAGAATGACAGTCATAATGAGAAAGTTAAAATACATGTATTCAAATGGGAGCGTTCACAATTGACAGGAAGCCTTCCTGGGCCCCGGGAATGGGAAAGAAGAGTTGTCCAATTTTTAACTTTCTCGTTCTCGTTCCGGGCATATTGTGCACATTAGACTCTTCACTCTAGAGATTATTCTAGGGGCCTTGACACAAAACAGCCGCTAGTGCTCTGTATAGTTGCAAGCTGGAAACATGAAACTGGAAGAAATTAGTAGTAAATGTACTTCCTAATCTCATCCCTCACCCCCAAATCCAATGAGCGTTGGTTCCTCTGGTCATCTGTAGTTTGTTTATATGCAACTCAAAACCTGCTATTACCTGAAAAACAATGGCAAAAGCTACAAAGAACAGCAAAAACTGGTGGAAATTAAAAAAGAACAATAAACAACTTTAATGTATACCATCAATTAAAGGAATGAAAGCTTGGTACAACTAGAGGGATCAGAAATGTAATGGATATGCATTTATATAATGTTTACTCTATCAAATTTTGACATTGGCTGACACTTATTGTGTTGGCTAAATTGGAAGTAGGTGAAAAAATATCATTGGTCAGCTAAAAACAAATGAAAACCCAATGCGCAAAATCGACTTTCACTTTGTGATCGATATGAACATTGATATGCATTCTCGTTCTCGTTACCGGGCTGTTGTGAACCAATATCTTGTATGGTGTACTGCTTCCCGTTCTCGTTTCCATTCTGGTTACTGTTCTCGGGCGATTGTGAACCAGCCTTAAAGCGGAAGGCAGCCATTTTGTAATTAAATTAGGTTAATTAAAAATGTATTATACAGCCTGACTTCTTGATTACATATAGATAGCTATTCATGTTTACAAGAAATTAATATTTTCTGGGTCACCATTTTGTCATGTATTAATACTGCACCTACCCCCTTAATACTTCTAGCATTTACTTCTGTTAGAGCTAATGAAATATTTTACCTACCATATTTTGATACTTAAGCTTTACTATATGGTAACTATTATAGAAAATAAGAAGCTCATAAAAGAATATTCACAATTAATAAGAGATTTATCACATGAGGCTGCTATTTTTATATATATATATTTTCACTGTTTTTCTTTTTCTCACATTATTCAAATATAGAAATTAATTTATTGCACTAAGACTTTGCATAATGTAACTAATTTCGTCTTCCATATTAATATTTCCATTGTTTGTTACACTTTAACCTGAAGTAACATCCACGAAGTAACTGTGACAGTGACAACATTAATCTTAGCTATGTTCCAACATCACAACCATATTGCAGACTAAATACAAGTAACAGGTTTAAGAAGCACCATTTCTGTTTCTTTTAGGTATCTAACACATAAGTACTAGACAAATTATCATACATCAAATATTATTGCAACTACTAAAACCATTTTATCTCTACATAGCCTAATCGCTTTGTTGTATCCAGATATATTGTTTAAAAACAAATTTATAACCTCACAAATCGCATTGAGCTGCAAGCAACTCTGGCTGGTGTGAACTAGCAATGTTTTGAAAGTGCAATAATTAATTATACAAGTATAGTCAACTTATGCTAAACATTCCGCTTTTCTATGATTCTAAATAGAATTAACAAATTCTTAAAAGACCATAAATTAAAATGTTTATGTTGCAGACTACTGTTTCCAGGCAGGATTATGATAGATAGGGGTGGTAATGTTAGCAGCATATCTAAAACTTTTTTCCCAACAATGCTTAGCTGTACTTAAGTACAAGAGTAAACTGATAAATCTGGTAAACCTGAACAAGACAGTGGGAAATTTTTGTTAAGTGTTATAACTTAATTTTTCACAATATGGTGTTGAAAATTAACCATGATCTTGATTCTGTTTATTCATGGGCACGCGGTTTAGACCTTCATGTCAATCCCTCAAAATCACAGGCATTGCTGGTGGGACATCTAAGGTTGTTAGGCACTGTAGACATGCATTCTATTCCATTGGTTGAAATGAATAATTCTGTTATCTCTTTGACAAAATTGATGAAAACTTTAGGTGTTATTTTTGACAATAAACTTAATTGGGACAATCATATTACTGAAATTTGTAGGAAAGTAAATTATTTAATCCATACTTTCAAGTGTTTAAATATGCCCCTGCCTAGGAACCTAAGAAAACAAACAATGGGATGCCCCACTTTGATTATTGTGATTCCCTCCTCACAGATTTAAGGTCTAATCTGTCACGTAAATTACAGCTAGCTCCAGTACATGTGTACGTTACATCTGTGATGTGCGTCATTACGATCATATAACACCATCTCTCCATGGTTATCATGGTTCCATCTAGTTGACCGTAGAAACATTCATTGTCTTTTACTTCTCTTTAAACTTATTCACACTTCTTCCCCTACATACCTAGCTTCTCACTTTAAAAGTTTGTCCTTGTCTCACAACCTTCATACACGCTTGGAAAACCATCACATACTTTCAATACCACTTCATCGAACATCTCTATACCCATCATCTTTAACTGTGAATGTTGCTAGGCTCTGGAATTCACTTCCACAAGATGTCAGGGGCTGTCATACTGTATATGCTTTTCATCACAGGTTGCAGACTTAAGTTAAAAATAATTAACTTAGAAGAAATATAATTTACATTGTGTATATAGTGTATGTATGTTATATTTTTAAGACACTCATTACTATTAACTTAGTTTCTTTATATTTTCTAATAACTTAACTTTAGTGTTCCTCTAATATTTGTGTTATTTCTGTTTTGTGCTCCTTTAGATTTTATCTGTATGCCATGAATGTGATCGGAATATTGTATTCATGATTGTTCTTTGTGGTTGAGTGGAAGAAAAGGTCTTATGGCCTTAGCTCTGCCACAGTAAATAAATAAACAAATAACTGTTGGTAAGCATGTTTCTTGAAACAGTTTTGTTAAAAATTGCAAGCAAATGCAGCACATAGTTCTCTGTTCTCATCTATAGTGACTGGTGTAACACTTTTATACTAAATGGATAAAGACATGCATCATGCAGTGAGAAAGCACGATTTAAAAAACTGAGCTGCAGCTCAGATAGAAACTGAGGTGAAGGAACTTCATGGGGAGTGCACCAGCACTCAAGACCACTTATTATTGGATTAATGAATTTAAATGTGGCCACATGAGCACTGCAGATGCTGCATGTTCTGGATACCCAGTTTAAGTTTGTTTGAAGAAATGGTGGATAAAATTCATGGCATCGTGATAGAAGAATACCACATTCAGATTGCTGAGATGGTAGGCATCTCATATGAATAGATGCATCATAGCCTGCATGAAGTTCTGCACATGAAAAAGCTGAGTGCATGATAGAGGCCACATTTATTGACTCCAGACCAAAAACGCTAAAGCAAGGACCAACAAACTTCTGTACCTATGTTGCCAATTCATTTTGAAGTTTCCCTGAAGATGGCACTTGCTCCCTCACTGTGTTTATGCGGTTCACAACTGCAAAGCTGCCAACCTATGACTAACAAACACCACCATCCTTACAAACAACTGATTTAGAGCCCTAAGCCACAAAGCATACCCCAGGGTAGAGGGCCCTAAGCCACAAAATGTAATTGAGGAACGTTTTCTATAGGTACAGCAGTAGACCGCAACTGCGGAACGACAGTGTAGCCATGGTATCTATGAAGCTAAACCCCAACCAAGGATCTAACAGATTTCACTCTCTGCATTACGTTGACACTCCCCTTTAAGCATGTGCAATAGCTGTAAGATGGCATGTGGGTGGGTTACAGGCTCTAGAAGAGCAAACATCAACAACTCTAAACTCCATTCCTCAAGTATTCTCACTGGTTTCCTTCATTCTCATAACACCTTATTTCCAACATAGATATGGAAGCATAGCCAAAAGGACATTTCAGTATCATGTTTCGAAAAGCTGCAGCATAATTCCAAGGACTTCTGGTATCATTATGCGACTGTACACTAGGGATGGGACCTCAATACTGTTTATACCTCGATACTCTCGATACTCGGTGGTATCGAATATGTCCAATACTTTGAGATAAATCTTTGATACTTGTAAATTTTTAAGTTTTGCATTACCACTGGAGTACAGACGAGATAGCGCCTTGCTGAAATTCTTTGAAAGAAGTTATAGGACTTCAGATAATTTCTGGCGACAGTATAAGCCAGCTAGTCTCAGGCTCAAAACACAAGAAACCCCAACAGCTCGGGCAGAAGCCCTGCAGGCAAAATACAATATTTGATTATTAGAGCACCAGTGTTTTAAAAAAAGGAGTTTCCACCCTGATTTTAAAGAGATTCCCTCTAGAATAACCATCATTGGAATTGATAATCTTAAGGCAGACAACCCCCCTTACCTACTTAAAGCTGCAGCCCTTGAGATGATAGCTACAATTTACCCTCCATCAGAATGGCTTCACGTCTATACGGATGGCTCGGCTCAAAATGATTGTGCAGGCTCGGGCTACTGTTCTGCTTTGGGTGGTAGAGCCTTTCCTGTAGGTAAGATGAGGAATAATTTCGACAGCGAAGTTGCTGCTATCAGTGAGGCAGCTATCGCCTTAATATCAATGAATGTACAGTGTAAAGTGGTCTTTTTATCCAACTCCACTTCAGCCATTCAGGCTCTCTGCTCGCAAGGAAACCAACATGAGGACGATCTGGTCACTGAATGCCAAGACAGACTGTATAAACTGCAAGAATTGACAGAAGTTCATTTGCAATGGGTCCCGGGCTACTGCGACCTTGACAGAAATGAGAAAGCCGACGCTTTAGCCAAGGAAGGGTGCTCAATGGAGCAGCCAGTTGTACCAATGACATACTCAAACATCAGTAGCGTCATAACATGTCGAATCAAAGGAGCAATTGTAGACTCTCGGAAGGTAGCGGCAGCTGGTAAAAGATGGGAAATGCTTGCTTCAAACCCCATCCCCAACAACCTGCCCGGGAGCTGACAGTAGCCACCTTTAGGATGACTACAGGCCACGATTATTTGCAAAAACACCTGCATAGAATCGATGTGGTTGATAGCCCAATTTGTCCCCTCTGCTTGCAAGAGGAAGGCACTGCTGACCATTTGGGCTCCTGTACTGCCCTGCAGACTGTTATAGTTGAAGATTCTATGGAAGGAAGGTCATGGCTATACTGGGAGGCAAGGCGTCGAATGGCAGACCAGCCAAGGACGGGCGTTGGCTGAAGAAGAAGAAGAAGAAGTTTTGCATTATTGAAAGCTGTTAACTTAATGCTAGATAAGGAATAAAAGAAGTCAAGACTCCACATTATTGCCTTGCACGTGGCCCCCCAAAGAGTTGCTGGACTATAATTCTTGATAGACCTTGACTATTTCCTGTGGAGAATCAATGCAACATTCCATAGGCTCTTGTGTCTAAATGAAAACATGCAAAATATGAGCTTCAAGAAGTTGTTCACCAGTGGCACCGGGATACCACTAAAGAATGGTATGCAGAAGGTGTGCAGACACTAGCGGAGAATACTTATAATTTTCTGTATTCAGGTTAAAATGGTTACTATAAAAAAAAAAAAAATTGTAGTGCCAGTCAGTTTTGAATGACCCTAGTATTTGTTATCCAGAATTCAGAAAAAGCAAAATATTCTGTGTGGTTAATAAAATTACGTTAGCCGTAGTAATTTGTGTATAAGAAGTGTTACTTACCAGAGATTACTGAGGCTCACATATGGGTGGTCAAGGGTTCGATTACCGTTGGGCTCGCCAGTCTGACTACACTTTTTTTTGTGGTTTCCCCAGGCCAGTAGCTGAATGCTGAGGTGGTTCCCCTTCAATCATGAATTTTCCGTCCCCATCATTTCCTTTAATCTGTTTCTGGATTTAGGTCCAGGCAACGTCAGGACGGTGGAATTTGCATCTTGGAAAGATTTCTCCCTGGCACTTGGTGGCACTACTGGGGTCCCCTTCTTTCCTGGGAATGTTTCATCCATTCCTGCTACCCCTGTCCTTGCTAGTGCACATGGCCATCCAGGTCTCCCCTCCATCCGTTCCTCCCAGGGGTCAAGAAGCAAAAGGGCCCACTATGGCTTGCAGTTACCGAAGGCTCCTCTGTCCGACTACTAACTCCTAACTACTGCCAGAGACTGAGTGTTATTGATTTGATCCTAAAATACTTTAAGCATAGTTCTGAAATGTCTTAAGTCTTTCCCGTTTTGAGTTTTAACAAAACTATGGACACATTCAAGAGGTCCCAAGTTCAAATCTAAGTTGGGTTGAATTATCTGAATAAGGTTTTTTTTTCCCTAGGGTTTTTCCTTATCCTGAGAAGATGAATGTCGGGTAAGTACGTTCTAGGGCTCCCGGGCACATTTGAGCATTAATTTAACCATTTCATTCACTCACCAACCAATATGACCTACCCAGTTAAAAGACATTAAAACTTAAAAAGAAGAAAAACAAATATCTGTAGCAAAAATAAAAGTTGCTATTATCATCATCTTCAAAGTTTGGACCTTATTCAAGATACATTCCATCGCCATTAATCAGACTCATCTCTCCAACTATATCTTGATCTTCATATAGTCTGTCATTATTCCATATGCAGGTAGGAGGTATGACATTTTAAGAAACTTATGTAATCAGGGTTTTTTAATATGCAGAGTTGATTCTGTAGTAACCTGGGTTCTCATTCGAGTTTAGACATGCAGATCCTACGGCTACGCTTGGAGGCTGAGGGTTCTCAGTCCCTTGGCTACGCCTTGCGGCTTAGGGCCCTCAATGTTGCAATTTTGGGAGCAGAATGCGTATTAAAAAACTCTGATTTCGTAAGTTTCTTAAAATGTCATACCTCCTACCCGCATACGGAATAAGGTCCCTAGCAGTTTGTTTTCTGTTAATATTTTGGTAATCTTCCCTCATTTATCCTTTGAATATGGTGTTTCCAATTTTCCTTCTTTTGGTCAGCTCTTTCTATGAGTTTAAGTATTTTCAATTCATCCCTTATTTTGCAACCCAGCAAAGAGTATTCAGCAACAGATCTTAAAAATTTCATTTCTGTTGATTCAGTTTTTCTTTTCTACTTCCTGTTTAGGACCCACATTTCACTTTGAATATAGAAGTGCAGGATTTGTTTTATAAAATTTTACCTACATCTCCTTCCTATCTGCCTTAGTACTCTCCTTACTGTTTTGCACATAAGATTAAATTTATGGTGCTTATTGTCTACATCCCTTTCTTCTAATATGGCAATTAAATCACATTCCAAGTATCTAAATATTGGAACTTGTTTGACGATTTCGTCATTTATTACAATCTTGTTTCTAATGTCTTAAGTTTATTGCCCATAGACTAAATTACAAGTTTCGAGCATTGTCAAGCACAAAGATAGAAACTTAAATTACAGTTTAGAAAATACACGTGTTTGTTTACACTTTGTTGAAAGTATGAATATTGTATACAGGCTCTTTCAAGCATTGTTAAGTACAAAGAAGAAAATCATTAATATTATGTACAGGATTGTTTAAAAGATATTTTTTTACACTCTGTTTGAATCTAAAGCTGTTGCTTTCACGTTTTACTTCAGTTGATAGTCGGTTGTGCATATATAAACCAAATATAAAAGGATATTTGTTTATAGATTTTAAATTATAACTATTTTGTTCCAAGTCCAATTTACACCTTGTGTCATGACCATGTATTTCACTATTTGTTTTAGGTTTGTGCAGTTCAGTCAGACAGATTACTTTATATATGTACAAAGACACTACAGTAAATAGTTTTGCTCTTTTGAAGACTTCCTTACAGGACTCACATTTTCCCATTTTGAACATTGTTCTGATACATTTCTTTTGGATATCAGAACCCTCTGGATGAGGGTATTACTACAGCCACCCCATAGTTTTATGCCATATTGAATGTGCAGATAAATTAAGCCATAATATATAGTCTTGAGAACATTTATGTTACATATTTTTGCAAACTCTCTCAACAGGTACAAGCGTTTACTAATTACTTTCTCTACTACGTATAGTAAGTAGGGGAAGTATTGTATTCCACCCAAAAATTCGATATCGAGATTTCACCGGAAATACATGTTTTGAGACCTCCTGAATCCAAAAAAAAAACATTTTTGGAAACATGTCCGTATGTGTGTCTGTGTGTCTTTGAACAGCATAACTCAAAAACGAACAGTCGGATAAGCACCAAACTTGGTATTTAGGTTCAGTATCTTCCAGAGATGCGACACGAAGGTTTACAAGAAAATCCCCCCACCCCAGACTACCCTTTACATGGAACATTTTTCGAAAATTTTAATTTTCTCAAAAATGGCTCTAACAATTTTGATGAAAATATCATGTGTTTAAGATAATGTCATGAGAAATGAAATGTATATCTCGAAGTTTCTGGGAATGTCTCCAAAAGTATTCTTCATTGTGAACGACTTTTGCATAAATGGTAAACCATAAGAGATAGACAAAATTTTACTACACAAAAAATGTAGATCGCGTTAAAATACACAACTTATGTCATATACATTTCTTTTGTTGAGTAAACCGTTTTCGAGATATTGCTTGTTATTTCCTTAAATTTTCCAATACTTATACTTTTTCTCAAATTCGTTATTCATTTTTTTTATGTCCTGGACATGCAAAGAGAATGGAATGCGCCACATAGCAACCAGCATTAAAATATTTGACTATCGCTTAAAAGCTACCATATTTCCCTTGCATCTACAACAAAATTACCAATAAGATTGACATCTCGATATCTCGATTAACATGAAGCATATGGAGAATAGGCATTTGTAAAATTAGATTGTACAAGAGTAGAGAAAGTCATGTGAGTGTAACACATCAGATTTTTTTACATAGGTTGTCATGTGATTAGTCCATGATATGTATTTATCAACCTGTATGCCTAAGAATTTGTGTGAGGGGGATTTCTTTATCACTGTACCTGCAAGGTTAATATGAAGCATAGCATCTGTTTTCTTTTTTTTTAGTTCAAATTTAATTATATTAGTCTTTTCATAGTTGTTCATAAGGCTTAAGGTTTTGAAAAAGTTATCTATCCTAAGCGATTCTTTGGTAGCTAGTGACTGAAGGTCGCAATCATTATTTGCATTACAGATAATAGTGGTGTCATCAGCATAACTTATAATTTTACAATTTTCTGAAGCATACATGTCATTTATGTAAAGGGCCAAGCAGTGAGCCCTGTGGTACACCATGTTGACAATTTCTGCAGCAGATTTAACTTTTGCTGTGTTAATTCCGTGTTTGAAACTTATTTCTGTGTATTGTATTTGCCCTTTTAGATATGATGCGATTAATCTGTTAGCAACTCCTCTAATTCCATGCTTTAGCAACTTTCTTTTTGTCATCCAAATTGCTTAAGATATTGTGGACAAAATCTACCAGTGCAGTGATAGTTGATTTTTTACCCCGAAAACCACGTTGAAAGTCCCTGAGAACATTATGTTTTTCTAAAAAAGTGATGATTCTTTTCATTAGTATTTTTTCAAACAATTTTGAGTGAGAGAGATTGGTCTATAGTTTTGCATAATTCTTTTGTCACCTTTTTGTGTATCGGAGTAACAACGCTGATTTTTAAGTAGTCTGGAAATATGCCCTGCCTTAGCGATTCATTTATCAGATAGACCAAGGGGATGATTACAGAATGTTTACATTTTTTCAATGACTTGGAACTAATGCCATCCCATCCAGTGGAGTTTTTGTTCTTAAACCCATTAATTAATCAAATTAATGTGTTCTTTACTTCAAATGTTAACAGTTTTGTTTTAGTTTTTTATATTTTCAGAATCGCCATCACCAGGCTTTTCTGGTGTAGGGCTCATAACCCCACCTAGAGAAATTTTTATTACTGATAATCCCCAGAAATTAAAAATAAAGGGAATTAAATAATTTTATTTTCTGTTATTTTGAAGGTTAGGAACGATTCTGATATAACATTGCTAGTTCACACCAACACAAGTTGAAATCTTTTGTTTTGCAGCTTGCAGTTATTTAATAGGCTGATACTTCACATAACAATACAATGCACAAGTTGCACGTCGTGGTATATACATTTGGATATTCTGAGCAAATATGTTGTTGTTATTACTATTATTATTATTCATGTAACAATTTTCTAACCTCATCTTTCTTCGACTGTTTATTAATAGAAGCCCAAAAAGGGCACAGGTATATCATTTGCTAAAAATCTTTCATTTGAATTAAAAAAAGAAATGGTTACTTTCTATAAAGGTTTTTGCCAAATATGTTCATAACAGTTTTAATGATATTGTAAGCTATAAAATTTGCCTATTTATTATTAAAAGTAGGTGTATGGCATTTTTCTGTGTATAAAAATGTAGTTTCTCAAATATTTATTTTGTGCCCCTCTCAACCCAGAAGATTTTATAGTTATGGGAAGACTTAAAATTTATCACTGAACTGTTTCAGTTGTAATGGCGTGACTATGAAGTCTGCTGCATTTTATTTGAGATTCTCACTTTCTAGGAGTCCATTTTCTGCAAAAAAAAAATATACAAAATGATACTCATTTGTCTGTGCAGCAATTGCTGGTTTCTCTTCCTTGTATTTTGTATGTTTTAGAGCATTTTTAAGTTTAATTTTCCATTTCCTGAATGCTGTGGTAAAGACAGAATTGTTACATTTAAATGGAGTGAAAACTAAAGCTTTATATTACTTTAGCAATTCTTAGAAACTCTACAGTTACATAAACTTTTGAAGTTTGTATAATTTCCTTACATACAATGTTTGTCATTCTGAAGATTGAGCAATGGATAGTTCATAAAAGGCTTCTATTGTTATATTTAGTTTGAAAACAATATAAACACTGAAAAATTGCGTTTGTGATAGAGGACACCAATATTAGAATGAAAACCTATACTCATATGTGCTTGTTCTTTCACTCATTCATCTTCTGTTATATGAAAAGACTATACTTTCTGTTTAGATAGTAAGATAAGATAATTTATTTCACCATATCTATCAAAATACATATACATAGTATAATTACATTCAGTCAGCTCTACCTACTTGTTAACACTACAGATTCTTTTATCCTGAATGCAATAACTCCCAACCTGTGAGTTGCTGCCTACCTATCCTTGGTTCCAGCAAGCTTCAATACAGTGGTTATCTCGCTGCTGAAACCATTATATCTACAATTCTTTGGCTACTATCTACCTCTGTTGTGCCTATATCTCTTCCATATATAATTTTCTCATCCATTTTTGTTTTACCCTACCTAAACAATTACCAATTTCTTTAACACCCTCATCTGATTTTATTTTCAATATCTTTTTTCCTATTATTTCTATTGGTAAGTTAGCCCATTTCCTCGGTATTGATTTATCCCTCATTTCTTTAGTTTCTTCACATTCCAAAGTTGCATGTCAATAACTGTCCATCTTTCCACACATTGGACATTTGTCTTCTCTGTCCTATACCTTTCAATTTTACTACCCCTGTTCTCGCCCATGCAATTCCTTCCCTGGTGACTTTATCTCCTTTTTCCACATATGTCTCCTTTCCCCATTCTAGCTTTACTTCTCTGTAAATATTCAATGATTTTTTGTTATTAAAACTACCAAAAAGATCTTGAATTTCAATATTATCCATTCTTAGTTTGTTTTGATTCCAGAATCCTCCATCTCTCCATGTACCCTCCTCCCCACTTTCTTCCAGAGCCTGCTTAATTCTGCTACTCCAAGTTGTATATTGGGTAATGTTCTCCTGTGCAGTCAAGCATTGTTTCAAAATATCTTATTCCTTTATATTCTTTAGCCTAAACCAATATTTTAGACTCCTTACCATTATTTTACCTTTGCTCCCTACTCTTCCTAGTTCTGTCTGTGCTACCCCATTGGGTGAAGTTTAGATAGTAGTGAAGTGACTAGCTGTAAACCATGCCATTGATGGAGAACAGGTTAAAACGTTGAGCATATCTACTACCACAACACACACAAGTGTAAATGGTGGTTTAATTTGCAAGAGTACTTCAGACGACCTTTAAAAATGTGGTTGTCTGATTTATCCCACTGTATACAGCATAAGCCCAGTTATACGTTTTCGTAGCAAGATGGCTAAAATAATGTATAAATGAGAAAATGTAAAAGTGAATTTTCATATAGAATTGAAATTATTTTATTAGATTATTGCTCAAACTAATTATGTATTATTTAATATGTATAAATGAATGACTTTATTCACAGACTTACCACACATAAATTATTTTTTCATTAGTACAATATTACTATAGACTTATTAAAATTGTATTTTGTAATTTAAAATTCTCTGCTTTATTGTGTTGCATTATTTGCATTCCCCCATTACATTTATCACCGAGTTATCTATACAGGATGTATCTTTATTGGTGTTATATATTTGGGGGACATGTTCTTGACATCAAGACAGTAAAAAAAGTTCATATAAACATGAGTCTGAAAATCATTTATTTCAGAGTTACAACACAAAATCGAAAGTTACAAAAATTGCTCGAAGTGGCTTCCCCTTGCTTCGATGCATGCAGCAAGCCTGTGCTCCATGCTCTGGCATACTCTGATGAAAATTCCTGGTGTGTTTCGTATTTGGTCAAATTCAGTTTGGATACGTCCTCTCAAAATGTCAACATCAGGTACAGGAGTCGCATAAACCAAGGACTTCAAATGTCCCCAGACGAAGAAATCCATTGGATTCAAATCAGGCGATTGAGCAGGACATGCAATGGGTCCCTCTCGACCAATCCATCTTTGCAGAAATCAATCATTCAAAAACTTACGAACTATTATACTGAAATGAGCTGGAGCACCATCATGTAAAAACCAGATTCATTGTATGATGTTCAGAGGCAAATTATCAGTTAAATTATGCAACTCATTTCTGAGAAACTGGAGATAGGTTTGTCCATTCAGACGCGGAGGGAAGAAGTATGGACCAATAAGGTGATCATGAATGATTCCACCCCAAACGTTGAGAGAGAACCTCTGTTGATGGTTGTCCTGTCGTACTTCATTAGGATTTTCAAATGCCCAATTATGAGTGTTATGAAAATTGAAGATGCTGTTGCAAGTAAAACTAGCCTCATCTGTGAATAAGATACAGGCTAGGAAATTGATGAACACAGTGCACTGTTGTAGCATGCGTTGACAGAAATGTCTTCTTGGCTCAAAGTCCCCCTCATTTAATCCTTGCACTCGTTGAAGATTACAGAAGATTTTCATGCAGAATTCCCCAGATAGTCATATGACTAACTCTTTCCTTTACAGCCATATGCCTTGTGCTTTGTGGTGGGTCTGCATCCACAGCATGAAGAACCTGTTCTTCAAGCTCAATGTCTCGTACCACTCTTGGTCTCCCAACATCCCTAGTACTCCTCTCAAATGTGTCATTCTCTCACAAGTGTTGGTGAATTCGTGCGAATGTTCTTGCTTACAGTAATGGTCTGTCAGGGTACCTTTCTGCATAAAGTTCACGTGCTCGTGCTGCATTGCTGTCTGCACGGCCATACATGTAGTGCATATCTGTCTGTTCGCTCATGGAATACGTCTTCTTTGACCTATAACAACGAAATGGTTGATTTTCAGACCCATGTTCATATGAACTTGTTTTACTGTTTTGATGTCAGGAACATGTCCCCCAAATATATGATACCAATAAAGATACACCCTGTATAATGGGATTATATATTGAATGTCATCCTAAAGGTTAACATTTTCTTGTATACCTCAAACAAGATTATCTCATTGTCCTTTCCGTTAATGTTGTCCACCTTCCATAGCCAGTTTTGTCTCACGTTATCTATGTATTTTCCCAGTCTTTTTATGTTTTCCTTTGATCTTAGATTTAAAATACTTCTGCCTCTTATTTCATTTGGTAAGTTTTCCCACTTTTGTAAAAAGAACTCATCCCTCCACCTTTTAGTTTGCTTACATTCCAGAATGCAATGCCATATGTTATTTTCTTCACACATTGGACATTTCCCCTTGATACATCCATTCCTTATCCCACTTAAGTATGTTACCCCAGTTCTACATAATGCCAACCCTTTCCTTCTTGCTTTGTCACAAGTTTCAATATATTTTTTTCTTCCCCAATCATTATCGAATGGCTGTATTGTTTCAAAGATCGTTTATTAATAAGTAGGGCCTGGATTTTTAGGTGGAATAAACCATTTTAGGTTTCTTATATGCTTAAAATAGTTTTTTTTTTTTAAGTTTTTCTTGATTAAAATAGTTTTTTTTTTGTTTTTTTTTTTGCTTCATGGATCAATACATGTATTAATAATTTTGCTTTTCTGTTACTTAGTTGTAAGATTTATTTTTTTGGCATTGCAGTAGATACATACATTCTGAAATTTTCTGGCGTAAACGATTTCCTATTATCACATAACACATTCTTGTATGAAGAAAAGGTTCTTTCAATGGAACATGATGTCATTGGAGTGTAGAACATACATGCTAGTATAGCAGGTCCTAGTGGTAGTTCTCCTGTATACCTTTCCCCCTGCAATACTGAATTAATGATTTTCATATCTTCAAAAGCAGGATGTCGTTAAAGAATCTTCTGCAACTTCAAAGAACACGCAACTCCCACTGGTCCAGGTATTTCTTTACTGGAAACATTGCCAATGATATCTAGAGCATCTTTCAGTGGCAAAGTTGTAGCTTCTGGTATAAAACAAAAATGTGTCTTAATATATGCAAGGGAAGCAGCAAGAGTGAGGCACTCTAGTGATTTCTTAGCTTTGGTAATGCAGGAAGCTTGTGTTTCATCCAATTTGTTGACAACATTTTTAACGTCTTTTAAGTGCTCGGTATAGTAAATGGCAGCAGACAACCAAGTACGCTCCTCCTGACCTTCTATCAGCTGCATCCAGGTGTCACCACATCACGTGTGCTGTGTTTAACTGTAGTACCTTGAACTATCTACTGGCTATAAGTGCTGGAAATTCCAAAATACCTTTTCCATTCTTTCCCTATCAAACCACATTACTCCCAAGCCAACTTCCTGTATTATTTAATATAAGAAGACAATAAATGAAACAAGCACATAAGTAATAAACATAATACACTATTTAGAGTACTTTGATGCCTACCAGTACTGTTTTTCATAATTTAAAATATTCTTCACATTCATATACTAGTCAATTATATGCAGTAATCACAGAAATAATAGTAATTTTAGTCCTTGCAATGATAGAAATCATTGTGTAACTTCTAGAGCTTGAATTGTCCCATGCACACTGGGAACGTTTTCATTATTTAGGCCTATTTCTTCATCACCATTATCATCAGTCAGATACAACCTGGGGGAACAATGACCTTGCCTGACTGCATTATTGACATGTGTATTAGCAATAATGTGTTCTGAAAACATTGATGTTTCATCCAACGTGCCTACCTTTTTGTGCTGCGACAGCAAGGATACAGTATACAGAAACCATACATAATACTTGTATATCTTAATGCAGCATAAACTTAACATATAAATGAGTAAGTAAATTAACATATTTCATACATGGGGCCATGACGTATTAATGGGGAAACATAACCTAAAAAAAACCCATATAATTGAACTAAATATTAATGGACAAAGTTTGGTGCTTAAAAAAATTTAATGTATATCTAAAAAGAGTAGAACTGAAAAACTTGTGAGGTTCAATGTGTTAAGAAAATTATGTGACAGACTTTTGGAAGCTTCTGTCACAAACCATGCGTACAAATTTTGACATAAACTGCCGTGAAAATTCTTTGGACACTATCTTTATTAGTGGGTGTACAAACTATTCTTACTGAAGCTTATTTTTCTATCTACCACATTTTAATCCAAATAAACCTTTGCAGAAATGGCTACATTACAGTCATGTGAATGTAATACATCAGTTTTTTTGGTATCCAATATTAAATCCTTACCTAAATTAACAGTATTCTACATATTTGTGAACATTACACATAAGAAACTTGCTTTACTTAATCAAAGCTTTTGTAAGTTTTGTTTTCTTTGGGGTCCTGACGCTACTGGTACTCAGCAAGGGATGGAACAGCAACATGGTTCGGTTCCCAATGCCTACACATCTTAAATAAATACCTAATGCAACTGCTAATAACTTATAAACACTACTAAACTTGATAATTAATTGTTCTTTCATACAAGCTGTGTGTAAGCTAAAGTTGGAAAGCTAGAATTAAACTGAAAACTTCAATGCCATAGCCAGGAGTTGAACCACGGATCTTCAGCATTCTGTGCCATTGCGCTAATCAGGTGAGGTACTACTGCAACATGTTGGCATGAACACTAAATTCCCCAACCAACTCAATTTTCCTGGTAAACATTAAAGTGTTCTCAAATGAATTTTGAGATAACATACCCCAATGACGACTTACTACCTCATGAGTACTTTAAGTCCTGAGCTTCACAGTTAACCACTGTTAGTTCAATTAATGGTAATTAATGGTGTGGAAACAGGCTGAAATCTTGCCATCATGCTTCATGTTGCATATAAAATTAATAGTGAAACAAAAGTGTTTAAAACAGTTGAGCATAATAATAGAATGTTAAAAACATTGTCAGCCTTTAAAACTTACTTGTCATTAACAACAGTACATGTTTCAACAAGAAATCATACTACTCCTAGCAATAAATCATCAGGTATATATGGTGTCAGTTGTGAAGATTGCCAGAACATATATATTGGCAAAACAAAAAGGTATCTGGAACCAAGGAACAAGATTGCAAGAACACATGAAAAACATAAAATTCAAAGAAACAGATAAATCAGCCATAACCTATCACTTTTGGTCATGTAATCATATCAGCAAAAAAATAAAATTTTAAAACCAGGCAAGAATTGTTGGGGACTGATGGTGTGGGCAAATATTTATATTATCAAGAATTCAAACAGGGTCATGAATTTTGAAGTATCTGCATATAATGACGTTGTATGACTCAACAATGGGAATGCCAGCAGATTGAGCAATAAGGAGAAGGGAAGGCAGCCAGTTGACTGATCCCCTGAGGGTGAGGAGAATTTCTCCTTGAAACGTATACTGTTATTGGCAAGCAGAGCTAAAGTGTCTTTAAAGGTTGATAAAGCTTTTTTAACATTTTATTCATCTAGCATGTTTTTATTTCAATTTTTGCCTGCCTGTTTTGATTGTTATAAATGCCTAAATTTTCAGATTCCAGTATTTACATTAATATTTTCGTTTTAAGGGGTGGTAGTTAAAATTAATTTTGCCTAAGCCTTGAGTTGATATGTCCCATATTTCACCTTGTTCCCTCTACACTGTCTATAAAGCCTATGCACTAAGAAAGAGCTATATAGTTGATTGTAAATTATAGTCCTGAATGATATATATAAAATGCTTGTTCTTATAATGAAAACTTAAGAGAAAAAGCAGAGAGAGTAGCAATATGTTTAATTTTTTGTTGCTCATATCAACTAAATGACAAACATTGTATGGAAGAAAGATGATGCTTGCTAAGATACTCTAAGTGTATCTTACATTATACTGAATCAACCGATGTAAGATTTATTTAAGTGATGCTGTAGTCACCGGGATGTAATGCGTTTATTGGAACCTCCGTTAGCAATTGCCTCAAACACAATGTTCTGCTCTCGCTTAATTGCACCCTTCATTGCAAAAGTGAAAGGATCAAAGTTGATGACTCGACGTTTTCGCCGATAGATACCCTCTCGGCGCTCCAAGGCACAAGCAAGCTCCCGCTCCGTGAACTTAATGCCCAGGAAATTGAGCAGGGCACGCAAATGGTTCTCCACATCTTCCACCAAGCTTTCGTAGAGCAGGATATGCATTGGCCCTGTGAAGTTATGCAACCAATCAAGGTTGGTTTGTCGCCAAGCTGCTAGTTTATCTGATACAAATTGCTGCCAGTCTGTAACAGTAACAATGATAGCTTAGTCCATGGCATCCTCTGTAATAACCAGCTGAATTGCTTTACTGAAATTGAGGATTAATGCTTATTTATATTTATTTAAATTCACTATTTGGTTTCAATACAGAAATATTGGCTTCATCAACAATATAATTATTAGTACAAAAAGAATAGGTCTAATTAGATGTAATGCACAAATACAAAAATCCTAATTTCTTACATGATAGTTACCTAAACAAAATTTTGATATTGTAAACATAGTATATTCCATAGGAAAGCTTATAAACCAATTCATTTCTAGATATTCTTCCAGTGAATAAAAACAACCCTGTAATAAGAATTTTTACTTTCTCTACTACCTATAGTAAGTAGGGGGAGTACTGTATTCCATCCAAAAACTTGATACCGAGATTTCACCGGAAATATATGTTTTGAGACCCCCTGAATCCAAAAAAAGCATTTTTGGAAACATGTCTGTGTGTGTGTCTGTTAACAGCATAACTCAGAAACGAACAGTCAGATAAACACCAAACTTGGTATTTAGGTTCAGTATCTTCCAAAGAGCGTTTTCAAGAAAATCCCCCCACCCCAGATTACCCTTTACATGGACATTTTTCGTAACTTTTAATTTTTTCAAAAATGGCTCTTAACGATTTTGGTTAAAATATCATATGTTTAAGATATTTTCATGACAAATGAAATGTATATCTCGAATTTTCTGGGAATGTCTCCAAAAGTATTCTTCATTGTGAACGACTTTTGCATAACTGGTAAACCATCAGAGATAGACAAAATTTTACTACACAAAGAATGTAGATCGTGTTAAAGTACACAATTTATGTCATATACATTTTTTTTGTTGGGTGAACCATTTTCGAGATATTGCTTGTTATTCCCTTAAATTTTCCAATACTTATACTTTTTCTCAAATTCGTTATTAATTTTTTTTTGTCCTGGTAATGCAAAGAGAATGGAATACTCTACATAGCAACCACCTCTTAAAATATTTGACTATCGCTTAAAGCCTAGCAATTCCCCTTGTATCTACAAGAAAATTAGCAATAAGATTAACATCTTGATATCTCGATTAACATGAAGCATATGGAGAATAAGCGTTTATAAAAATAGTTTGTACAAGAGTAGAGAAAGGCATGTGAGTGTAACACATCAGATTTTTTCAAACCTTTTTAAAGGCCATTAACACAATAACACAAAAAAATATAAACGTAAAAACCTAAAAACAAAATTACAGGAAAAATACAATCATAATGGTCATGGTAGTACATAATGAAGAGTTTTGGCACAAATACAATTGAAACGTGAAATCTGTAGATATTATTCATATAATTATGCATATAGTAACAAAGGATTAAATGCAAGTCTCCTATCTTACAGCTAACAATGATATCCGAAATATTGATACAATTTTTGAGTACTATAGAAACTATGATTTATTAGAAATCTTTTTGCATCTCTTCTGAATTTTTTGTTATCCTTACATTTTATTTTCTCAGTGATTAAGTTGTGCATGTGAATACCTTTATGTAAAATTGTCGCAGTAATCTGTTCGTGTTATCTTATTTGCTGAGCGCCTGTTATTGTTTTATTATTATTTTTTTTAAAATTTGGGTTCTTTGTCCTCCGGCTAGCTATTATTTATCAATTGAGCAAATATCTCTGAACAGGGCGTGTAAACGGAAAGGAGTTGTTACTAAAAGATAACACTGATAAAAGAATTTGTTTTTACACTTCTATTGCCGTCACACTTAATTAATAGTTTACATCTGTAATCTTTATACACGCCTGACTGAAACTGTTATATTTCCGAATGTAATTACTGTCGTAATAGTTGTCGCGTACTTCACATTTTGTAACTAACTTTACGACACGAGAGATTCTGTAAAACTGTGTAATGTGTACCTCGCGAGAGATTGCTGAGAACTGCGTGATGTGTACCTCGCGAGAGATTGCTGAGAACTGCGTGATGTGTACCTCGTGAATGATTCTGTAGAACTGCGCGTTACTTCCAGCAATCCAGCAATCGAGAACAGGTCGCCCAGGTTTACCTGGGCGGAATGTAATCGCCACAGTACCTAGCCGCGTACGCGGCTTTACCTGTGCGATAAAGGTGGTTAAAAGAATATACACAAGCTTTTGATGTTTGTCAATCTGTCATGGGCGGGGTTTAGCTTTGTGCGCTACCATTGGCTGGGTCTCGGTGTTCCCTCATGGGCGGACTAGCGACCATGTGGTGACCAAGCCCAATGCTGCTTAATTTGGGCGACCGCTTGTGTGGTCGTCAAGTTAAGCAGGCCGACATGGCAGCAAAGCAAGATGGGGGTACTCAAGTTGGCGGCAGGGCGGGTCGCTGCTAGATGGTCACTCATCCAGCTAGCGACCGGGCCCAATGCTGCTTAACTTGGGGAAGTTTGTGAAATGAGGGATTGGCAGACCTCAGCCTCGGAGGCCCAAGCCGTCCTTCGGCAACCGGTAGCTCTTTCTCCGCCTTGGCGCCTTGTGGTAATAGCGGTCCAAAGAGTTCACCAGCTGGTTGCTTTTGGCTCAAGAATTTATACTCCCTCACCCCGATATGCCTAAACATTATAATAGAGCTGCTATTGGTTATCAAATCGCGCCAACATTAGCGTCTATTTTATAAGTCTATTTTACGTTATTGTTGCCCTAATCATGACTAGTAGCATTCAAACTCATTATTGCCTCAAGGTTACTTCATTGTTACCTCATTGTTAGCAACGTTAAACTTATTATTCTCACAGCTCTTGCATTATTAAATTACATAAATGCATTCACATAACATTATTAAAACATGTTTACAATAATATAAGCATATGCAATGACTGTTACATACATTTTAAAAATTATTACATACATATTGCTTCAAGGTGGGCTGTTATTGAATTTACATATTATATAATTCAATTGAAACTATTCAAGTATTAAAATACTGCCTCAACTGCGTGTTTCATGCCCAAAGTTTTCAAACATTCAAGTTTTAAGATTCCAAATTTGACTTGCCTACTTCAACCCATAAAGTGACTTATTCAATTTACAAACCCTCTAAATATTCCAGTTGAAGCATGTAGATTTCATTCTTCAATTCTTGAAATGCTGTAACAGCATCTAACTGCTCCACATCTAAATCTAATTCTCCTGCAAGTGTGTGAAGGTATTGGACTGTACTATATCTTATTACTGGGGAATAAGTTTCTTGATGAACCAGCCTCTTTTACTGTGCACAGCCCTTAATTACCAGCCAAGGCTTACTGTACAACTTTACTTTCAGTTTTAAACACCCATTTATGACCAAAGCCTTTTTATTAATTGTCAAATCAGTCAATTTGCAGGTTTGATTTCCTATTAATGATATTCAGCTTCCATAACTTGAATCCATCTATCCTTGTATCATCTATTAAGATTCTTCTCCACAGTGGTTGGATCTGAAAGTTTCATGATGTTAATAGCAAATAAGTAATAATCTTCAAATGCATTTGGTGCTCTTCTCTCCTTTTCCTCCTTTCGTTATTCTATCAGTGCCATTCTGTGATATATATATATATATATATATATATATATATATAACTTCTGCTATGTTCCACAGATGACCTTGAGGCAATATTTTATATCATAACATGCTGTGAATGCCAGAGTGATTGTAGTATAAATTAATATTATTGTATGTACAGGATTTTAGATGTTTGTTAGCCATAATTATTGTTAGGAAATAAGTTTACACGGCCTAACTGAAACTGACTGTTGCGAAGAATCTTTCACGAGGTGCACGTCGCAGAGTTAGTTACAAAAATTTAAAGTACACGAAGTAATTGGTGCGCGGCAACTAAAACGACTGTAGTTACATTCAGAAATATCGCAGTTTCAGTCAGGCGTGTATAAAGATTAAACATGTCAATTATTAAGTGTGACGGCAATAAAAGTCTAGATTCAAAATTTTTCATCAGTGTTATCTTTTAGTAACAACTCCTTTCCGTATACACGCCCTGCTTAGAGACACGTGCTCGACTGAGTTATAATAGCTAGCCGGAGGACAAAGAACCCAAATTTAAAATAATATAACACGAGGCGCCCAACAAATAAGATAACACAAGCCATTGAGAACTGCGACAACTTATAATCTTCTCTTGAGTTGAAGCTTTAGTAAGACACATTTGCAGGTGCCTCTGCAAAATGAACTGTAATCATTATCTATATGGTAGCTGTTAAAGAGAAACTCAACCCTTTTCTGATTCTAAGAAACAAGGATTTTTAGAAACTACTCATAAAATTTGTGTTGTGCTTTCTCATACAGTTGGTACACTTTGTTAAGGCAATATCCAACCATGACATACAGTGTAGTTTTTTTGACCAAGGTTTAGGAATTTTGGGGGGAGGGCTACAAATGAGCTTTGCATCCAAACAAAGATTTTTAAGATTGGCTTTCTTGCTAGTCCAGATTGCAAATGGCATTTTGTTTCACTACATCTACTCAGTGAACGATTAAGAAGATATACAGCCAGTAATGGTACTCTTGCCCAAAAACTTTCAGAAAACCTGACTCAATAAGAATAGAATGAGTTTTCTTAATAATTGATCAACTTAGGTGCTCTGCCTTTCCATTTCTTTCAAGTACAGTGCTGACTTCTGATGGTGAATACCAGACTAGCTGGGTGTCAGGAGATTATTTCTACAATATCCTCTACTATTTTATGTTCAGAGAACCTTTATCTTACAACCGCTCTTGTTCTGAAGAAATTCTTAAATAGTTCTAGAGTTCGAATACAGTGCTGGAGATTATACAACGTTGGGGACTAATTGTGTTAAGTTTACACTTGGATACCATTTATTGTGCATTTCCAAGCACTCAGCACAGTTATTGCCCTCAAGATGGCAGTTTTTAGAGAAGCTGTCACCAAACTCAGCTAGCATTTACTGCATCAGGTTAGATAGAATACACATTAAATGTAAGATGAGAAATTCGATTATATAATTGTGATAATGGTGATTTAATAATAAAGCGGAGAATGGGGGAATAATGACTGCCAGAGGACTATATCCCGGCGTGTACTCACATTTACCCTTATTGCGACGATATCTGTCTGGAGATGCAAAGCCGATATGTCCACCACTCTGCCGGTTGAATTCAGCCTGGATGGCAGGGCCTGGCGCGCGCACCAGCAGTACTGCCTTCGAGAAAGGACGTCTCGCCGCTGCTCCCCATTCATGCGTCTTCACGACAGACACGGAACCATTTACAACAGATTCCGCTGGGAATCCATTCTTGAGCAATCCATAGTCTTTGTACACAGATCCGGTGTATATGCCTGTAACACAAGGTACGTGACAGAAGAATACTCAAGTGCGACCATTCATGGGGTCATGTGTTTCAAAGGGATAGACAGAGCATGATGTTTACAGTACCTTTGTTAATGCAGTAAGCTTTAGTTTAATTTCTACATTTATGCACTTTTGCTATGATACAGGTGATAGTTACCAAAGGTTTTATTTATGAATTAAATAGCACGCTAAAATTAAGGTACCTATTTATCCAATGATGATCACACGTGTACTACCATACTCTTAAGAAGCCGTGCCTCCGCGGGTGTGTCCTTCAGCACTAACCGGCGCATGATTGGCTAGAGAGAGAGAGAGAGATGAGGGAGACGTTCCCGGCTAAGGAAACACCTAGGTGATTAATAGAGAAAGATGGCGAAACTTCCAAAATGACCTCCCCTCCCCCTTGGCGGCGTAGGAAGTTTCTAGAATGCAGGCTGTTGTTATACAATGCTGGTTATACTCAGTTGGGGTACTTCTGGGACTGCCCTCGTATATAATAACTCTGTTTGTTCAGTGTATATCTCTGTCTAGGGCCTCATATTCGAACAGTATTACCTAGTTTCGTATTGCTGGGAACTACACTACTTATACCTATATACCGCGACTCGTATTCGGGAGGTCCCGGTTTCGATCCTTTCCTACCACGATTTCCTTTCCATAATTTCTTATTCATCCGTTTCCTTCTCATCTTTCAGGGGTGCTCCTGGGTTTCCTGGCGTATGGCGGTAGCGGATAGATGCTCAATGGATATAGTACTCCCCGCAGACACCAGACTGTTGCTTGATAGGTGGATCGTTCATCGCCCTCTCTCGGCGGCTTCAGCAGTGGGCCGGGTCTGTGAGCTTGGAAATATCAGGGACATCCCTTGTTTATTTACAGCCTGTAGCATCTTGTGGTTCCTTCACCTTATCCCTTCCTACCGCGGGTTGGTAGCCCAATAGATCGGCAAAGGTCGCAGCGCGCGAGGTGTGTCCCTCTGTTGAATCGCCTATACCTATACTAATGTTAGTGTATATTATATACTAATATTATAAAGAGAATACTTTGGAGACACCAAAGAACGTGGTGTAGAAAATGTATGTATGCGTGTGTGTAGGATAGTCTCGGAAATCACTAAATCGCTTTTGATAGTTGTTTCACTATATCACTGCTCTTATTAATGGGCGTGGGCTGTAAGAATCTTCTAATTTCACTTTTCTAAATTAGTGAAAGACTAAAAAGTATTTACAAAGGCTGTGTACTAAAGCACGAAAATGTTGCATTCATGAAAGAATGTACTTGCGAAGAAGGCTTTTGAGTTTTCATTTAGAATGCCATGGAGTAGAAAGTATTTATTGTTACTCCACAGAAAATGCTGGTAAAAACCATGTAAATAGCCGTGGTTATTTCATTGAATCATTACACGTAAATGATAAGATGTATCAACTGAGAAAAAGGGGACAGTAAAACCAAAGACAGTCGGGTCTGGTGATAATACGATTTGCATGTCATAAGCCAAAATATTTTAATAATCCTTGTGTAAAAACGCTTTTTACTAGGCTTTCTTTGTATTTTTACTTTCTCTACTGCATATAGTAAGTGGGGGAAGTATTGCATTTCACCCAAAAATTCGATACCGAGATTTCACCGGAAATATATGTTTTGAGACCCCCTGAATCAAAAAAAAGCATTTTTGGAAATATGTCCGTGTGTGTGTGTGTGTGTCTGTGAACAGCATAACTCAGAAACGAACAGTCGGATAAACACCATACTTGGTATTTAGGTTCAGTATCTTCCAGAGATGCGACACGAAGGTTTTCAAGAAAATACCCCCACTTCAGATTACCCTTTACATAGAACATTTTTCGAAAATTTTAATTTTCTCAAAAATGGCTCTAGCGGTTTTAATTAAAGTATCACATGTTTAAGATATTTTCATGACAAATGAAATGTATATCTCGAATTTTCTGGGAATTCTCCAAAAGTATTCTTCATTGTGAACGACTTTTGCATAACTGGTAAACCATAAGAGATAGACAAAATTTTACTACACAAAAATGTAGATCGCGTTAAAATACACAATTTTTGTCATATACATTTTTTTGTTGAGTGAACCATTTTCGAGATATTGCTTGTTATTCCCTTGAATTTTCCAATACTTTTTCTCAAATGGGAATTCGCTATTCATTTTTTTATGTCCTGGACATACAAAGAGAATGGAATGCGCCACATAGCAACCAGCTCTTAAAATATTTGACTATCGCTTAAATACTACCATATTCCCCTTGCAACTACAAGAAAATTAGCAATAAGATTAACATCTCGATTAACATCTCGATTAACATGAAGCATATGGAGAATAAGCGGTTGTAAAAATAATTTGTACAAGAGTAGGGAAAGTCATGTGAGTGTAACACATCAGATTTTTTGTTTTATGTTGATACTAGGGGTTTCTGTTTTATGTGAACATAGTAAACTTTATGTTATTAAATAACTACGGGACCAAAGAAAGCACAGAGGTTTAAAATTTCATCTACTACGATTTTCTAAAAGGTTTATAAGTTTAAGGAAATAGAATTTTCCATATCCATTTCCGCGAATATTAGGTATTTTTCGTCCGTTATTAGGAACGTCACGGTGCTATACGAAATTACAATTGTAGGTGGTAAAGGGGGGTTGTAGTTCCATTGCACAATAATTTAATACAGAACTCGGGCGGAGGTAAATCCATTTAATTAAATTATCATTTGACATTTAAAAGCCATCTGGGCAACTCGGGCAAGCCAACTAGTCAATTATAATTTAGGAGTTTACGCCCACCTGAGCAACTCCCAAGTGGATGATCTGTAGAATTAAAGTCTCTGTGAACATTTTGTTTTATTATTTCTGCAAGTAGGAACTAAACACCCTAAAATAACACCATATTAGTTATTTGGCATGGACAAGTGCATACTATGCTTCTGAATAATCTCTTCTCTTAGTAAAAGTACAACTGAAAATAATGTATCTCCTTTACTGTCCTGTATTGACGCAAGGCACTAACCCGTTGCCTGCTGCAGCAAGTATCGCACCCATGTATTACCACTCCCAGGGAAGGAGGCCAGGGCGACGACTGAGCCGGGTTCTTCGAGAAACCTAAGAGCTTGGCACCAGTGGAGCCTGCTGCGGCGAGTTGAAGCACGTATACCTCCAGCAGAGGAACTGATGGAGCCTCTCACACTGCTGCCTGCCATGGAGCTGCCGGCAGAACTCTGAAACAGTAACATCGAGGAACTTGAAAATATAGCAATATTGAAGTCTGTTTCAAGTGTGTGAAATATGTATACCTTGTGCAAGAAAACTCTGCGATCCTTTCACCGTGCTTCCTGCCATGGAGCTGTCGGCAGAACTCTGAAACAGTAACATCGAGGAACTTGAATATAGGACAATAGTGGAGTCATTCGTAGCTACCTGCAGTACGTTTACCTTCTGCAAGTGACCTCAACGGTCCTCTCATACTCTGGCCTGTCAAGAACGAACAGTTCAAACTACCACATCCTTCTCCCCACACTGATCAACCTCTAAAGTAAACAACCAGTTGTATGATAGTGTTACTTTGGAGATTATTGGTGTGCGAAGTATGGCTCTCACATTTTGCCATCTCGCCCGGTTACACTTCTTTAATGATGGCTCTTTTTGAGATCTTATGTCAGCGGTTCTTAACTTCCTGGAGATAAAGCAGGTTTCCTATACTTCACTGTGGCGTGTAGTTCTGAACGTGGTCATCATTTATCAGTTCTAAATGTGTATTCCTTCATCCATGTTTCGAGAAGTCCTCTCTCGCCAATTTCTGAAGCTGAAATTTTCTCTTTAAATTTTCATCGTTAGGTGGTTCAAATCCTATGGGAATGTTAAGTCAGTCTTGTCCAGTGTGTAGAAAATGAGCAGAAGTTAAGACATCAACGCTGTAATTTTGCAATAGAGAGCTTGAATACTTTGTGACTTTGATATTCGTCGGAATGAACTTCAAGGTGTTGTTTCACTTGCTGTACTTCATACTTATGTGAAGGCAATGAGTGCAAGTAGTTCAATGAGCTGGTAATGGCTGTTAGGTGACATCGGTATGCCACAATTATGAGAGGTTACCCTTAATTACGGTAAAATACCAGGAATCACCGATAAGCTTGTCTTTGTGTATTCTGAACGAAAATTGTAAAAGATTAATAAATGACATGTATTCCATACCAACAATTCAGAACAGAGGCAATTGCTCTTTTAATTTTTTTCAACATTCTATTTTGTTAGGCAGATTTATGAGGAAGTGCGGTATACACTTTGTTTGTTGTGCAGTGCGGACTATTTCAAACCTGCCGGTGTTGTAGCGGGTTGTAAGGTTCACGTTTACTGGAGATATGAGAGCGCGCTCTCGCGCAATATGAAAACCCATGTGCGTTGAATGGTGAAGATTAGGCCTGTCGTCCCATACAAATAATGCGCCAGTAGGAGGTAATATGAAAATGTAACGTTGATCTCATCTTTTATCAAAACATGATGTCCATCCACCTGGATGTAAAGATCACAACGCCCTAGAAAGTTTTGAAACACCTTCTGCAGCTCTCTCTTCACTGAGCACTCGCTTGATTTCGTTATCAAGTTCTTGAAGAGTGTGTGGTTTCTTTACAAATACTTCCTATTTTAAATCCCTCCACAGACAAAAATCACAGTATTCGTTGCTCGATAATATACCCCAAGATTGCAAATAAGCTATTCACTGTAAGCCGCATGTTTTCAACAAGATATTAGCTGAGGTCGCGGACTCAAACCCGATGGAGGGCGATGGATTTTTTCGGACGTAAAAATCCTTAGCATGGCTTCCTTCGGAAGGGAAGTAAAGCTGGTGGTCCCATGTCGTAGATTTACGACACGTTAAAGAACCTGAAGCCTGATAAAGAGGCCTCTGAGCAAAATTTTCGGTCTTCCACGCCCAATATAGAATGGCTTGCTAAGGACCGTGGTAGTCAAAGAGCGTCCATAAAGAAAACTCAAACGGCATGCGTGAAGATTGATATTCTTCCCGTGAGGGAGCTGTTGGTTCTCCCGAGTAAACGCGTGCTGTAGGGTCCTCTAGAACGCTGGTAGGTTGGAAATGGTTCGCACTATACAATAGGATTAAAGAAGAAAGTTAAAATTTTCCAATTATAATTGTATTTGGGGTAACTTTCACAACTTATATATGAGAAATAATTTCAAGAACTGTTTATGTGGCTTAAATATTTATATTGTTAAATAACTCGGTATCATACATGCATACTTACATATATACATTGTGTTCACAAATATTAATACTTTATTATTATTATTATTCACCGCTACAGCTAACGCAATCATTTACTGATAGAGCCTAACTATCCTTTAGCCTTATATTTCAGCACATTCCACCAAATTAACACGTCCCACCTCCCTCCGTGTAGCCGAGTTTGACCGGCAGCGGAGGGGTAGGGCAATGTACCATTATCATAGGGGTCATCAACCGATGTAGCGGAATATCACTCACGTATCTGACTTAGTGTGTGTAGTATCAGAGATAAATCAATACTGTACACCGATTACTTGTTAATATTTAAGCTCGTTGTTTCGATGGCAATGTACTTTCTGGCGTGACTGGATTGCTTCTTGCATCTCTAATAATCTAAAATAATCTCACTACGATGCTCATCCTTAATATGCGTCCTTTTCTGCACGACTGTGACTATGAACAGTTGACAGAGGGGCGCTTAGCGCCTCGAGCCCAATGGATCTTTTGTGCATACGCCCCTGGGAGGAACGAATGGGTGAGGGAGCCAGAGGAGACGTACGAGCTGCAGAGCAGGCCGACGCAAGTCGAGAGAGATGCGCAGTGTTTTCTAATAGTTCTAGGCTTGACCACCCGGCCACGGTAGGGTCACTCGCACACGTCCCTTTAGTGGGACCGGGGAAACACAACCCAGCTGGGGAGGCTCGACAGGCTGCCCTCTAGCAGCGCCGAGAAAAAGCTCCAACTCGCAAGATTCTGCGCCACCTGCCCGTCACTGACCGAACTATAGCCCCGGAGTGAACCTAAAACATTAAAAAGGGAAATGAAATGAGAGGAAATCCGAGTTGAATACATCAGTCCAGCATTCGCCTGTACCTACCAGGGAAAACCACAAAAACCCATGGTCAGAGTGGGCGGTCACCGGGAATCGAACCCGAGGCCTCACACGTTACCGCATAGCCATCGCTCGATGTCCTTTTAGTGTAACTTACTACCTAATTCCTGTGTGTTTTCAGCAAGAGGAAATATGTGATGACAGAAAATTAAGATTAAAAGAATAATAACACAAGTCTCATGTAAAATCTCTCTTCGTTATTTTTCTCATAATAATAATAAAAGTACAAGATATTTCACTACAAAATAAGCATATCAAAGGGTATTGTAACGACCCTTTGCGGGATTGGATTCACAACTAGGAAGTTGCATCAGATTTCATAAAGTGGTGTTATTGGAACAAACCGTGCAATGGGGATAACACGTTGCTGAGGTAGCATGGCGAAGTGTATTTATTGGCCACATTTGTAGCTCCTCTCTCTCCGTCATATTGCTATTAGGACACTACGCGTCTACGTTAAACTTTGATTTTGAAACCCGATCTTTCCGCGCAGTGTTATTTTATCTAGTACCTCAAGTCCTGCCTCCAAGTAAGTCTTGGTGATGGGTATTTAAGCTCCTGCACGCCTATACCTGAATCCTAAAGCTTCCTTGTCGTTAGAAACTCCAGTTTTCCACCCTTAGGTTGGCTACAATGTATATTGTTTTCCCGAATTGCCCACCACTTTGTTTGGGCATGACTTCAGATATGGCAAAGTATCTTCTTCTTCCTAACAGGGATTAGAACAATCGGGCTCTTCCGAGCCTCTGTCCAACTTAGTCTAGATCCTTCCGGATCTATTTTGCGTGTAGGTCGTAGTATAACATTCTTTTTTTTATCCTTGTGCTGCCCGTTCTCTGTAGTTGTTCTCAATTTCCGTTGTATTCTATCCTTTTATCCTGTACTGCAAATGTATTTAATTTTCCCCGCATTTCTTGGTTTCGTATGTTATCTAATCTTGCATTTCCTAATAATGCTCTTAGGACTTTCATTTCGATAGCCTGTATTCGGTTATAATATTTCTGTCATAATGCCCAAGGTTCATTACCAAACAATAGAACCGGTATCGCCATAATTTTATAAAACTTCAGTTGAGTATTGACTCGTGTTGTTTTTAATGTTCTTATAGTGCCACACATTAACTGATATTTACTCATGTATATAAATAAAGAAAGATTGGTAAAATATACCTACTGTTTTATCATAGATAATTCCAGAAATCTAGACTTAAGAATATATCTGATGAATCTTCCAAACTTGAATGGGATTTATTATGACCAATCCATGACCAAACTGAAACTGGTTATATAAATAACAAGTACTTTCTTATTTGTGTTGTTTAAAATCGAATCATTATTGAGTCAGCTGTCAGATCAGGACATACTAATGAATGAACGATCGAACGTGTTACGGAATACTAACCAATGCTACCAACAGTGGAAATGAAACAAATAGTTAATCTCAAAATCAAGGTAAGCTAAAGTTAGAATACAATAACAACACATTCTTTCCAAGTACATAGTTTATTTGAATGTGCATTAATTAAAACCGCATTTTCAGAGTTGAATGTTGAAGGAACATGATGGTTTTCGGTAATGGAAACTCAGTGGAATTGGCCTGAAGTACATACTACTATTACGGTTCATTAACGAGCTGACGTTTTATCTGATAAAATCGCATCCTTGCAAGCATATTGTAAGATAAACGACCGTGAATGGTCGATATCCGAAGCATTGGTAAACTTTATTGCTCAATATCAAATACGCGGCGTATGAATGGAGTATTCATGCTCGTGAGATCATGACTTACGTAGGAATGTTTGCTTCTATTTCAGCCATTTTATTTATAAGCGTTCTGGCATTGTTAACAGTGTCACCACGTAGGAGACAGATGTATCTGGTATACTAACATTTAGCTTTGATTTTTACATCGATCTATCCGACATATTGTTTGTGTATTATTAACTGTATACTTAGTATAGTATTATAATGTTTATAATATGAATATTAATGCAATATTTCGTAATCAAGGGCGTCATTTCAGTTTCTGCTGGAGGGGCAAGATTGCGTGAAACGTTTCTCATATGTTAACGTGAATTTAAATGACAGATTTAGCCTAAAAGAAAATAATCTTTTACTTCTCAAATGTGAAATATTTGTATTAAAAGTACAGTTGTAATGTTTGTATTAGTAGAGCAACAATAACCGGTAGCCTAGTCATTTCTCGTAACCTAGGGGGGCAATTGACTCCCTGCACCCCTAAATGACGCCCCTGTTCGTAATACATTGCAGTATACTACTACTACTACTACTACTACTACTACTACTACTACTACTACTAATAATAATAATAATAATAATAAGTCCCATGCGCCATAAATCAGGCAATTGAAGATTACATACTGGGTAGCTTTGCTCTATATATTCACAGCTCTGCTTTGTGTACGAATGGTTAGAGTTTCCGAGTTGGAATTCGATTCCCGTCTGCAGAGTTTTATATATTATTTAATAAATATGGTATTTTACGTATAGTCTTGCGTAATGACGATGTGGGCTAGGGCGTGAAGCTCTGGTTCCTAGCCATGGAATGCGCCCTGGTTCGATCCCACTCACAGGGGTGTGGATTTTAAGCTCCGGGTATAGCACCGGTGCGCACTCAGCATCGAGAGGAAATTGAGCAGCGATCCGGCCACGGAAGCCTACATTCCAACTGGGGAATGCATGATACTGATTAAAATTTGTACCACCCCTGCAACATACCACCCACAATACCGGCGCGCCGTGCACTTATTACAAGGTATAACTTCAAGTGAATGGGGATTCAGGAACATCGTGTATGTAACAATAATGGGCAGTTCATACTTCCGCATGCCCATCAGGCTAACATAGAGTAAAATGAACAACAATTCTCAACTTTTATATGTAAAACTGAAGCTAAATTAGATATCGTATAATATTTTACCGAACGGGATGGCTCAGGCGGTAAAGTCTGTGGCCCAAAGTTGGTAGATCTATGGTCCAAAACCCCAGGGCCAACCGTTCTGACCGAAAACTTTTTCGAGATTTTCCTCGGTCCCTAGACGAATCCCGGGTTGGATAATTTGACCCTTTCATCACTAGATTTCATTTCCTTCTTTTTCACCGCCATACCAGGCATTGGGCTGATCACCCATCTTAGATATGCTTTGATACAAACTTTGCTTTCTCCTCGACAGGGTACTGACCTAAGACATTGGTTTGTAAGTCCTACATTGAGGAGAGTAATCCATTAAACAATAAGAAGAACGCTTTTATAACACTCCAATGTTACTATCCTGTTTCTTACGACGGAAATTATATACTGTAACAAATGAGAGCATTAATTGCGCCGAAACACACTTCATTTATCACTAGGCACATTACGCTACCCTTGAGTCACCGTTGACACATACTCAGAACAGAACACAACTGATCCGTCAAATCACAACTCGCAATGGAAGTGCACTCGGGATTGTCCACTTTTAGCTTCATAACTTAACTAACTAAACTGGACTAACGGCTCTAATCAGCCCCTTATACAGTGCGGTCTTTTTAAAGTGAGACCACAGACCGGTTATATGCGCAGTAGGCTGTACTGCAGTGATCTCGGTACTTTTCCGATCGCAATTGCGCCGCATGACGCGCTCAAGGTTATCTTTATCAGCTGTGCTTCGGTTGCTGCTGTGTTCGTGCTGTAAACAGAGTTGATATTGCGCATCTCCAAGGTGAAAGTGTATTCAAGACATCTTGTGTTGTGTGTGTAATTTGCTTAAGAGTGTTAATGTCTTGTTATTAGTCCACTGCAATACCTGCGACAAATTCACGCTTGAACACGAATTTTTATGTGCGATACATACGTAAAACTCGAATCATATGACGGTGTGTAGACAGTTTCAGGAGAAATTTCCTGATATTCCAGTTCTAGGGAGAGAAACTGTTAGATGTCTGGTTAATATGTTTAGGACAACGGGATTGCTAAACACTAAACTTAATAAGCGAAGACGATACCTATATTCTAAGTTTATAGGAACAATCCCATGCATGGATCAATCGTATGCATACACATATGCGGGGAACCCGGTAGCACAGGAGCAAATAAAAACAGCAGCAAAAGCTGAGCTGCTCCACAATCCTTCCAAGAATTATTTGGACACAAAATTAATAATAAAGCCCCAAGGATAAAATAATTTTTTAAAGCCATAACACCAGCGGTGCAGAAGAGCCGTTGCACTCTCACCAGCAGCCGTAGAGGAGCAATCATCCTTTCAACGTCACTCTCATCCGTCATTCTACAACCTCCAGCCGTTAAACCCGTGGCGGACAGGTACGGTCCACAACATTTCATCGGGCGTTCTCAGCCTATCAGCACGACTCGACTCTTTAAATGTTGTACCACACAAAGAACAATTGCTTCCTTGCTCCCTACCACAAGACTTCGCATTCGCCACATCGTACGCTCAAACAAAATTATTAATGTTGCTTCTAAATTATTCATCTTAATGCTATTTCAGTGTTATTTTCTCTTATTTTAACAGATTTCCGAGACTGACAATGAAATTATCTAAGTCACACTCCCGCCAGATAAATGACGGACCTGCGTCGTCATAGCACCAAGATAAGACACCGGAATGGCGATGGGAACACCATTTGAAACTGAGCTCCTACGGTAGGCAAATTTTCTATTTCACGCCAAGTTTTAGTTCCTTAATTTCTTTCCTAAAGTGGCTTTAAGTTCAAAAAGTTGCAAACAAAACCACTCATTGGCTGTGAGCGAACTACAATTTTTCCCACTTGGCATGTTGTGTGTTCCTCTACATAAAGTAGTTCGGTTCAGATCGTAGCATTTTGTGGTTATTCTTGCGCAGAGAAATTTAAAAAGCCAAGTATTGTAGCAGTTCAATTTATGAAACAAAATGTATTCCTTCAGATTCACCTATAACTAACTGAACCATTATAGGAAATCGTTCATTAGGTTATGCGCAAGCGCTGTACTTCGATTCTAGTTTCCGGATAAGCCGTCAGTGTACTCCTTGCCCCTTGGTGACGTGTTGAGAAAATATTGCTTTAAAGAGAATCGTAGCTGAGAATCCTCTGCCACTGTTTTTACTTTCTCTACTACGTATAGTAAGTAGCGGAAGTATTGTATTCCAACCAAAAATTCGATACCGAGATTTCACCGGAAATACATGTTTTGAGACCCCCTGAATCCAAAAAAAGCATTTTTGGAAACATGTCCGTGTGTGTGTCTCTCTCTGTGTGTGTCTGTGAATAGCATAACTCAGAAGCGAACAGTCGGATAAACACCAAACTTGGTGTTTAGGTTCAGTATCTTCCCGAGATGCGACACGAAGGTTTTCAAGAAAATCCCCCCACCTCAGGATACCCTTTACATTGAAGATTTTTCGAAAATTTTAATTTTCTCAAAAACGGCTCTAACGATTTTGATTAAAATATCATATGATTAAGATATTTTCATGACAAATAAAACGTATATCTTGAATTTTCTGGGAATGTCTCCAAAAGTGTTCTTCATTGTGAACGACTTTTGCATAACCGGTAAACCATAAGAGATAGAGGAAATTTTACTACACAAAAAATGTAGATCGCGTTAAAATACAGAATTTATGTCATATACATTTTTTTTGTTGAGTGAACCATTTTCGAGATATTACTTGTTATTCTCTTAAATTTTTCAATACTTTTCTTAAATGGGAATTCGTTATTCATTTTTTTGTCTTTGATATGCAAAGAGTATTAATCTGTTGCAAAGGGAATGGTGCTGCACCTAGCAAACAGCTATTAAGAGATATGTATGTGCTTAAAGGCTACTGTATTTCTATATTGCCCTTGTAAATATATATTCCCCTTACATCTTCAAGAAAATTAGCAATAAGATAGAGTCTGCAAATGTTTATCTCGATTAACATGAAGTAGATGGAGAATAAGCGTTTGTAAAAATAGTTTGTACAAGAGTAGAGAAAGTCATGTGAGTGTAACACATCAGATTTTTTTATTTTACTTATGGGCGCTCTTTAACTGCTGTGGTCCTTAGCGTCCCATTCTATATTGAGCGTGAAAGACCGGTAATTTTGCTCAGAGGCCTCTTTATCAGGCTTGAAGTTCTTTTACGTGCCGTAAATCTACGACACGGGACCACCGGCTTTACTTCCCTTCCGAAGGAAGCCATGCTAAAGATTTTTACGATCTCGGGAACTAGAAGTTAGCATGGTAACTACACACGTACGACGACTCTCTGCCACTGTGAAGAAACATACCTACACGTGGAAAGTGGAGAGAAGATAATTATGTTAAATGTTTTTAACAAACTCTCTGAAAAGTGCCCAGTTATCTTTAATCTACAGCGAATGTGGTTAGTTGTTGTTAAGCAATAATTGAACTTCGTTGTTAGTGATGCAGAATTGTTGCTCAGATTGTTTGTGTCGCGTTTTTTGTTGTATTTCCTAACTATAATGTTCATCATTTTCTTAACTCGACGACGCATGAAAGCTTAAAACAAAAGTGGTATGGTCATTAAATGAACGATTTCTAAAACCTAAAGTTAAAAGCAGTTTAATGGAGTGTCTTTAATCAATCACAAAGTAGAATAGCAGATAGGTAAAACAGGTGAACCATTCAGGTATCTACCACTTTTATTTCCTAAGTCTTAGTATTATCTGCTAGAAGTTTAGGATGTAAGTAAGGCAAAATATAGGATTAAGATACACAAAATGTTTAAAAACTAATGATATCCAACCTGCGGAATGTGCCGTATGCGCATGCTGATGAGCAAATTTCCTCTCGCAGGTGTTTACAGTGCCATTTAATAAACCTGACTCTCCTGACATTTCACTCTAAGCGGAGAAGTGGGAGAGCTGCGTTGCCACGTTGTATTAGAGCATGTGTCAGTTATTTAGCAGCGCGCTGAATAACAAACAGCTCGCTGGGACGTAACGCTAGTGAGCAGTAGTAAATCACGCCAACATGGCAACGTGTTACCCCTCAAAGTTCAGTTTGTAGGCGAAGAGAAAGGAAGATGGTGGCACTTGACTGGCTAGAGCAACAGCGGAGGAGACATTGCTGTAGAAACATACTCCTCTAAGAAATGTCAGAAGTCTCATGTTATTTAAATTCTACCTAGTTCCCATGGCTTCCTTCGGAAGGGAAGTAAAGCCGGTGGCCCCGTGTTGTGGATTTCGGCCCATAAAAGAACCTCAAGCCTGATAAAGAGGCCTCTGAGCAAAATTTTCCGTCTTTCACGTCCAGTATAGAATGGGATGCTAAGGACTACAGTAGTTAAAGAGCGTCCATAAATAAAACCTATTTAATTTAATTTGCCATCTCTCCAAGTGGTGCTGCTATGTGCTCGACGGAGCGATATATTGAGGTTGGTTTATTTCTACTTTGAACTTAAATCGAAACAAGTATAGTCAATGGTTTTTGATTGCTTTTATTGGTTCACGTGAAAGATTCTAACTCATTTTATTGACTCCTGTATTTTAGAAACTAAGGGACATATATCGTCTGCAATTATCACATTATTTCGCTTGACTGATTTTCGGTGACTCGGTTTTTCCCTGTATTGTCTAAGCTTCCGTACCTATAAGACTTTGTCGTTCTGGCTCCTTTTGTTCTACGGTAACTGATGGCTGCTTGCATATTGGTTCGAATTCTGCTTCTAACTAAATACATTTGCCCTCAATAATATAGAATTTAATACTTATTCTGGTTTTATAATTACCATTTTATTATTGCGATTCCTTTGCGTACTTTTGTCTTTATTTTCTTCTTCTTTAATCGACATTCAATTACCTTTTTGTTCTGTTTAATTGTTTTATAGTGTTTTTATATCCAATCGGACGAATATTATTACCTCTGTAAATGAAGAACGTCAGAAGATCAAGTGAATGGGGAATAAAATTAATATGTCGTGGCCAGATAGGGACAATGCATGAACTATGCCTAGTCTTGAACTGTAGGATAGGATAGGACTATTTAACGCAGGGCACACCTAGCACCTCGACCCCAATGGATCTTTGTGTGTACACTCCGGGGAGGAACGGATGAGGGAGGGAACCGCAGAAGACGTAGGGCTGCAGAGGCCAGCGCAAGTCGACAGCGCAGAGTTCCCTAATAGTTCCAGGCTTGACTATCCAGCCACGGGAGAGTCGCTCGGAGACGTCCCTTTAGTGGGATCGGGGAAACACGACCCAGCAGTGGAAGCTCTACAGACTTCCCTCTAGCAGAGTCGAGAAGAAGTTCCAAATCGCAAGCTTCTGTTCCATCTGCCCGACCGAACCACAATCTCGGAGTCAACGTTAAACATGAAAGGGAAATGAAAGGAGAGGAAATTCGTGGTAGAATACACCATTGGGTTATATGAATAAAAATGAGTATATAGTATATGCTTCACTTTTTCAAGTAAATACTCGGTTTGGTAAGAATAAAACCTTTTGAGTATCTACTTCATTTTGAGAACATACTCAAGTAATGGAAGCAGAGTAGAACATACTCAGACATCCATCTTACAAGAGTATGTACTCTTATTTGGTATGGATAAAAGCTAGTATATTCTGTTTTATGAGTTCATTCTCATCTCATGCTGAGCATGGTTAGATGCATACTCACTTCTAAGTATATATTGATTTTTTTTTACTTAAAGCTAAATATGAGAATGGCACAATTTATGAGCTGCATAGTACTCATGGAAAAGTTACAAACATAGCCATGGGTATTAACGAAGTTTAAAAATCCTACATTGTTTCAAAAAACATAACCTAGAAATAACATTGAAGGTCAACTTTATTAATTAACCTTACTATGTAAAGTGTTAACTTCAAAATCCAGATACCTACTCATAATTTTATAAGAAAACTGTTTCATAGTATACCTAAATAGTGTAAATATCCTGAGATTCTAAAAACAGTCGGATGAATTCATCCAGCACCTCATGAGTTATGAGCTTTCCAATCCACAACTATTCCTTTCTTTTTGCTTATAACCATTTTATTTATTGGTTTTCTAACTTTGCCATGAACATTCAAGGAGTTTCAAAATCCTGTATTGCTGTATGAAAACATAACCTAGTAGTATCATTGAAAGTCAGATTTAGTAATTAAGCTTACTATGTAAAATCCTAACCCTAAAATTCAGTTGCTAAAGAAGTTAGTCTGATTTGAATCTACATCTGGCACCTTATAACTATGACTTTAGAATCCATGAATATTTTCTTTTTGCCTGATTTATTGATGATAGTCTTTTGCCTTCATTTGTTATTTTGCTAATTTAATTTACATCTATGCTTTGGTGTGTGTTGCTTCAATTAATTTTTCATTTCTTGAAGGACCAAATATTTCTCTTTTTTCATTTCTTGAAGGACCTAATATATCTCTAACATTTCTACTGAAACTTGTTATAAAACACAAGATAATTCCTGGGTAGTTTTGATGGGGCAGAACCAAATACTACAAAATCTACTCTAATTCAGAATGTCAAACAACGCAACACCACACACTCAACGAAGCTGGTATATGGTCAAAGAGTGTAGATAACACGAGTATATACTCACATTTAAGTGAACAAGATGGCTGTGGGGATGAGTATATACTCGTGTGAGGTAGTAGGCTTTTATTCTTATGAAAACGAGTATGTTCTCATTGAACTGAGTATACAATTAGAGAAAGTGTTCATACTCATGAGTACAAAATTTGAGTAAGTACTTGCTTTTTATTCATATGACCCATTCATTCACTTTTGCCAACCAGGGAAAACCATCACAACCCATGATCAGTGTGAGCGGTCTCCGGGAATCGAACCCAGGACTTCCGCAGGCTTCACACGTTACCTAGGAGACGTCTCGCACGGTTCAGTTCGTTTTGGTTAACTTAGTTTGAAGAAAACAATTGTGTAATGAAACGTAATTAGTTGTTACATTGATTTTGTTCAAGGAAGAGTTAACAAGCGAGAAAATAGCTATCTTTTTCCACTCGTGGAGAAAATCTTCGCTAGTAAAGCGGTTCTTAGCGTCAGTACGTCTCTAGTCTCGTAACTTGCACTGGTCGGTTATCGATAGTCGATATCATTCTCGTCGTTTATTGTTATACAAAGTTTCTTCATGAAAAGATAGCCAAGTCCGGAGCGTGGCACTTTCATAAAAATAAAAAATATAACAAAGAAAATGAAAGGAACGGTTTCACAAAGCCAAAGCGGCATTCATTGTGAAGATTTGCATGCCCCAGGTCTTCGCGCTTTGTCTCTCTTTCCGTTCAAATTATTGAATCCCGTCACTACCTTTGTCATCTCTGTCTCTGTCATCAGAGGCACGATAAACATTAAATAAATGTCTCGTAATGTCGAAATGATGAATGGACACACACGTCAATAGGTAATCAAGCTTTCGGAGTTCTTACTCTGAGGATGTTAGAAAACCGCTGGTAAGAATTCTTTTTGGTTCGTTCTGAAACGAAAGGACGCCCACAGCGTTATTAGTAGGAAGTAAAAGTCGGGCCCAAACAAGTAATCCGTACTGCTACTACTACTACTACTACTACTACTACTACTACTACTACTACTACTACTACTACTACTACTACTACTACTACTACTACTACTACTACTACTACTGCCAAAAAACTGCGCGGTGTTTTTCCTGTCCGTGTCCTCGGCACTCATTGCCGTCTGCCACTATCATAGAAAGCCGCTTTACTTAACAACTTTATGAAAGGAGATGCTGAAACTGGCCACCGTCGTTGTCCATACATTTTTGGCACCTCTTTAGGAAACGATCCATCACTCGCTGTAGTTCACGTTGAGAAATGCTGGCAATTTACTGGCGGATATTTTGTTTTAATTCTTCAGGGTGTGTGGGTTTGTTTTAAATTACCCCAGGGATAGAAATCGCAGGGGATTAGGTCGGGGGACCGAGGGGGCCACGAATCCCTACTAATAATTCTGTCCTCAAAACACTTTCAATTTTTCTCATCGAAATATTGGCCGTATAAGCTGTTACAGAGCCTTGTTGAATAAAGGCAAAATCACGCTCTCTGACTGTTAATTCTCTAAAAACAGGGGGGGGGCAAAATTGTATTCAGATATGTACGGGCTTCAACTGTTGACTCGAAAAAAATTGGCGAGTGATGGATAGTTTCCTAAAGAGGTGCCAAAAATATATGGGCAACGACGGTGGTCAGTTTCAGCATCTCCTATCATAAAGTTGGTAAGTAAAGCCTTTAAAATTAGTTTTAAAAATGTTGTATGGTTTCATCCGCGCCTTTCTATGACAGCAGCAGGCGGCAACGAGCACCGAGGACACGGGCAGGAAAAACACCGCGCAGGCGGTTCGGAGTCTTTTGGCTTTTGGATATTCCTGTAGTACTACGAATACTATAGAGGTTACAACATACGAGAGGTTACTAAAGTGCAACTTTGGCACTTTTCTACCATTATGAGATAGCTCACTAGAATCTGGTAATATTTGGGTTGTTAGGTTCCATTAATAACCGGCAACTCCTCCGCAATTACGCAACTGTTACATGTATTGGAAAGGTCAGATTGTATCTGTTACGTGGGCGCCTTGTTTTTATATTCGCGGCTGTTCAACCTTCACACGCCATCCATTTAGTCACCAAATGACGCCTGATTATAATATTAATTGTATTATATATTATGATATTACGATTTATGTTAGACTATTTATTGTTATATTAATTAGGCTAATTATATGAGCATTTAATTATTATTAGGTTAGGTTATTAGACTGCTAAGTTATTAATCATTAGGTCTTACCTTTACAGTTGTAGAAATGTGAGTTATTTTTGCAAGTTTTATTGTAAGCGTTGTCTGTATGGGGTTTCATTTCTAGAGGAAGAAGATCTGCGTAGAAGAAAACCAAGGAATTTAATCGTTTGGTTTAGATAAGTACGCTGGAATCACATTAAAACGTAAGTGTAAGTTGTTCTTTATGCTATTACAGTACAGTAATGTGTAACGATTATTGACATACGCATGTTAGATAAATTAAGTCCACAGTACGGTTCAGTGCTTATTTTAACGGCTAATGTTGTCTTATAGTGTGCCCGTGGAAAATGCTTATAAAACCAAAAGGAAAGCGAATAAATTACCGTAGGAGTGAGTTTAGAACGCGAACGTGAATGATTCGAGTTTTAGACGCGCAGATCCCTCGGCTACGCCCTGTCGTCGCTTCGCAGTTGCGGCCTATCGGTCGCAACTTGCTACACTCCTCTCCTTCTAAAAAACATCCCTCGGCTACGCTTTGAGGCTGAAGGCCCTCAATCTCTCGGCTACGCCTTGAGGCTGAGTATCTTACCGGCTTCGGTGGCATTATTCATATGTTGACAGCATTACGTTAGAGCAAGCGTATGACGGAGCGCTGTGGGGCACACTGTAAGATGATATTATCGATTATAACTCTTAAGATACATCTAGGTTATAGGTTATCAGTGATTATGGCGGAGAAGGAAGGTGATGACTATACCTTTGCACGGAAGAAAAGAATACTATAGAGCAGTCTACAGGTTATGTCAATAACTCATAACACAAGTAAACAGGCCGGAATAGTGCGTCTTTTGTAAAGAAGTTATCTAGTAATTTCTCTGGTTATATATCTAGCGACTCAAGTTAAAACGTTGACCGCGGCATCATACTGCTGCTGTGTAGGTTTAATAGCTCTTCAAAGAATCACTGTTTCCAAATCAACTTTAGTTATACACAAGTAGGCTACGGTTATTCAACTAAACCATAGAACAATGGGGAGACAAGATCGCCGGGGTAGCGCAGCGGTTTCGTTTCCGGTTCTCGCTCTGAGGGTCCGGGGTTCGTTTCTCGGCCGGGGGTGGCGATTTTAAGTAAGCCCTTCATCTCTGACTTGCTCATGTGGAGTATCTCTAAAGGCCCAACGTGGTTCGGAGTTCACTGTAAAAGTTGTAGGTAATCTGATTCCACCGCCATCATCGCCCTACGGACTCTGCCCTTGGTTTCCTCCATCTCAGAAATAGGTCCAGCCATGCTTGGTGGAATGAGGTATGGTCATAGACCATATAAGGGGAGCGTTAGACGAGGACGGTAATGGAGAGCGTCAGAATTGTCCTTGTGCCTTTGTAATTGGCAATTCAGTATTGTAGTGCCCTTAATTATCCTTACTATGGGCATTACAACTGGAAGTAGGCTGTTCTTGCTGCTTAGAGAAACATTAAAAATTTAAATCACTAATTACCCTAACTGTTGATACTGATGCCCAGTTCTGCAAGGGACGAGTCGACAGTTAGAGCCTAACTCCTGGCCAAACAGACGCAGCAACCGCGCAACCAATTCAAGTTGTAGTAATTATAGTTGTCAGGAATCAGAGAGAGAGAGATTTCGGGGAGCACAGAGTCGCCTACAGGTTCCCCAAAACTGGGACAGAGTACCATCCGGCCTCTTGTGCTTCTACCGTTACCCGGGGGAGGGGGTGAGCAGAGAGGTCCGAAGGGCGACCTGATCCGGATGACGACGGATGCAAGCACAGACGCTATTCATGTTTCCAGACTGAAAACCTCCAACGCCGCTCGACCCACACTCCGGGGGTCCCCGAAGGAACGCCTGCCAGAAAACACCCAGAGGAGGGTTAGTCCGAGCAGTTCCTGGACGACGTCAGGAAGAAACCATCACAGAGTTCATAGCCACCTTCCAGCCGACACCCGCCTGCACAGTCAGATGGCCCTACAACATTGAAACAGATGACAAGAAAGGGACATAAAAGGGAAATGAGGGACATAAAAGTCGTGGTAGAAGATGAACTATCCCACCACCCAAATGCAAATCGCACACGTTACCGCGGCACCACCTCGCTCGGTACGCCAAGAGGGACACCCAAAGGAGTTTCTGGTAGGAGCCCCACTCAAACACGAAGGCAGACAGTTTGTATTTGATCTTTTCCTGGAGTTTCAAGGCCCTAAGGTACTTGGAAATGGTGTCACTTTAAAACGATGCGTTATTCCAGTTAACTGCAATGTTGACCCTAAATTAAATTTTCCACAGTTATAGTTTTAAACCAGTTTCCTGCATTCAAAAATCTATATCCTAAAAGTTTATACAATAGAATTCGTAATGTTTGCTAGATGTTCTATAGAAGATGATACTGAAACTGAATATCGGGTTTTTTTATATCTTAGGTAGTTCTTGAAATAAAAAATCTGATGTGTAGCATTCACATGTATTTTTCTACTCATTCCTCAACAAAATATTCCTACAAAAGATTACTCTTACATCTGCTACATATTAATAGAAATAAACATACATGTAAATTTTTTCATTCTTCATTCATTATCTGTTTACCCTCCTCTTATGTAGGACTTACACCCCCCAGGACTTACAAGCGGGTGCCTGGGGTCAGAGGCCCGTCGAGGAGCAGACACTCATGGATCAGACAGAGCATCCAGGATGGGTGATCAGCCCGATGCCTGGTATGGGATGAAGGAAGTAGATGAAACGAAATGTTGATGAAATGGATGAAAGGAAAGGTGATGATGGAGCAGTTGGTGGAATGAATGGCGGGGGAAACCGGAGAACCCGGAGAAAACCCGCCCAGACGCCGCTTCGTCCACCACAAATCCCACATGCAGGTCCCTGGGATTGAACCCGGGCCGCCTAGATGGGAGGCGAGCGGTCTAACCACTCGGCCACGGCGCCGCATACATGTAAATGTTTTTATTATACAGGATGATTTATGAAGAACTGACACATTTATTTCTGTAATTATTCCGTTCGAAATTCATTCAATGCCCCAATTTTAGCATCAAATTGAGCAGAATATTCTGGAGTTTCGATTGCCTGCCGCTAGATGCGCAGATGTTGATGCTTTATTCGTAATTGTTAGTTTTATTGTCGGCGTCTGTTTTTGAGATTTTGTTCTAGTCAACGTGAAAATGGAATACACCTTAAATGAACGACGACTCTTCCTTGTAAAGCAATACTGGGTTACGGATTCAATTACAGCTACTCAAAGGGCATACCAGAGAGAATTTGGTGTTCGGAATCCTCCCCAAAGAAACACAATACTGGGACTGGTAAACAAATTGGAAACAACTGGATTTCTGGTGGGTGAAAAAGGCAAAACCCGTCCATCTAGGCTTCCCACGGTTGTTGACGTAAGAGCACGGCTGGATCAGTCACCCAAAAAATCATTAAGACGTTTGTTGCAGGGGACAGGGTACAGCTATTCAATGTGTCAGAGAGCTGTAAATAGTGCAAGCCTAAAGCCTTATAGTATTAGGGTTGTCCATCAGTTACAGGAACCAGATAAGGATAGACGATTGAATTATTGTCGTTGGTTGCAGGCGTTCACTGTGCAAAATCCTGCCCTATTGTTTGCTGAGCAACTAGACAATGTTGAGCTGAGTCAAGGATATTTTCAACAGGACGGCGCTACATGCCATACATCAATGGCACTAATTGGAAGTGACGACCGGATAATTTCCAAGAACCTGTGACCACCGAGACCTCCGGATTTGACATCGCCGGACTTCTTTCTATGGAGTTACCTAAAAGACAGGGTTTATGCCACACGTCCCCAGACACTGGACGATCTGAAGCTCAACATTACACAGGAGATTCAAGCTATTGACAACAGAGTCCTCCAACGAGTGGCCAGTAACATGGAACGACGTGTTGAGTTGTGCCTTATGCAGGATGGAGGACATTTCCAGCATTTGCTATATAGGTAAATAATCTCCCAAAATTCCTCTGCATTTCAGGTAAAATTTTTCGCTAGCATAACTCATTTTGAAACAATTAAAGAAATAAATGTGCCAGTTCTTCATAAATTTCCTGTATATTTCCTCTTAGGTACAATGGAAATAGTGGAACACAGTAGGCTTAAAGCTATAGTCAAGCATTTTAAGGGATGGTCGCTATGTGGCTTTGAAATTCTGTTCTCTTTGCAAGACCAGGAGGGGAAAAATTCTGATGCATTACATTCACATTTCAGTCATTTCCTCTGTAAAGAAAGAATGGTCTTCAGATCGCGAAGTAAGACACTTGAAACGGTCTCTAATTTGAACACAGGTAGCTTCAAGATACGATAACTAAAGTGAGAATATACATTTATAGAAGAACTTACTCGCAACCCAGCATGATCTCATTTGATTTTGTGATTCGTGAACTATAACTTCGAAATTTACGATGGCTATATGGTATTTGTAGCGAAGCGATCGCTACGTGGATAATCAACTGTCCCTTTTTATGAGAGGGGTGGTAGTTGTACAAGATCAATACAATTGAACTGGCACACAAGTTGAGATAGCGATCGGAATTGTACATACGTGACGTGCTCACAACTCCAATGGGAAAACACGCTGTCCTGTTATCGAAAACATTTATTCTTTGAAGTACTCATGTTGCCAACAATAGAACTGACTTTCTTGTATACTCTTTCTCTTGTATACACCAAAGAAGGAAAGCATATATTGAGCAATTTTGAGGCATAAAAATATGATTAATGGTCCAAGTATTCAATACTTAGACTACTAATTTACCGTATTTTTATTGGATTGATATTCTGGTACTTTCCTTTGGTCTGATATGCACAGAAACAATTTTTACTTTCTCACCACGAACCTATTAGTAGGAAAACTATTACGTTCCACCCAACAATTCGTTACCGAAATTTCACTGGAAATACATGTTTTGAGGCTTCAGAATTTAAAAAAATAATTCATAGAAACATGGTCATGTGAGTGTGTTTATGAGCAGAATAACTCAAAAAAATCTGATGTGCTACACTCACATGACTTCCTCTACTCTTGTACAAACTATTTTTAAAAACGCTTATTCTCCATATGCTTCATGTTAATCGAGGTGTTAATCTTATTGCCAATTTTCTTGTAGATACAAGGGGAATTGGTAGGCTTTAAGTGATAGTCAAGTCTTTTAAGAGCTGATTGCTATGTGGAGTATTCCATTCTCTTTACATTACCAGGACAAAAAAAAAAGAATAACGAATTCCCATTTGAGAAAAAGTACAAGTATTGGAAAATTTAAGGGATTAACAAGCAATATCTCGAAAATGGTTCACTCAACAAAAAAATGTATATGACATAAATTGTGTATTTTAACGCGATCTACATTTTTTGTAGTAAAATTTTGTCTATCTCTTATGGTTTACCAGTTATGCAAAAGTCGTTCACATTGAAGAATACTTTTGGAGACATTCCCAGCAAATTCGAGATATACATTTCGTTTGTCATGAGAATATCTTAAACATATGATATTTTAATCAAAATCGTTAGAGCCATTTTTGAGAAAATTAAAATTTTCGAAAAATGTTCCATCTAAGGGTAATCTGGGGGAGGGGGATTTTCTTGAAAACCTTCGTGTCGCATCTCTGGAAGATACTGAACCTAAATACCAAGTTTGGTGTTTATCCGACTGTTCGTTTCTGAGTTATACTGTTCACAGACACACACACGGACATGTTTCCAAAAATGCTTTTTCTGGATTCAGGGGGTCTCAAAACATATATTTCCGGTGAAATCTTGGTATCGAATTTTTGGGCGAAACACAATACTTCCCCTACTTACTATACGTAGTAGAGAAAGTAACAAAAAGTCAGATATATACTATACTTGGTATTCAGATTCAGTATCTTTAAAATATGACACACGAAGATTTTAAGAAAATCCCCCACTCCAAACTACCCATTACATGGAACACTTTTCGAAATATTTGATTTTCTGAAAAATGGCTGCAATGATTTTAACCAAAATACCATATACCTATTAAAGATTTTTACATAACAAATAAGATATATATCTTGAATTTTTTTGGAATATCTTGAGAAGTCCACTTCATTCGGAAGAAATTTTGTATTGTGACACAGTGACTATGACCCAAGGTTATCAGGAGGTCGACTCTGAGCGGTCCGAGTAAACAATGATTACCCCGCTTGCCACCGTAAACACCGTGCGCGTTATCGGGAGATAACTGGAACTTTCTGGAAGCTTCTTCTACCGCTCCTCCAGAAAGTGTGTCGAAATGGTACTAGAACGTTCGAGAACGTTGTGCAGGTGTCAGGAGTGGGATTAAAACAGCCAAGATGGAGGAAATGCTTAAACAATTATCGGCCAAAATGGACAAGATGGGAACAGAATGGGGGAAATGAAATCCGGAATGGAGGAGCTGAGAAGTGAAATGAAGACTGAAATAGAGAAAATGAAACCCCAACTAGGTTTCGACATTGACATGTCAAATCTGAGATAAAGGCAACGGTGAAAGCCCTGAAGGACGACATTGTAATGAGGTTAAAGACACTAAATCTGACGTGGAAGATGGCATTAATGAGGTGGAGGAACCCTAGATCAGCAAGAAGACGGACAGCCGAAAGAAAACAAGGGGATGAGGGAAGCCGCAATGGACGAACGTCTGGACCAGGAGATGACGGAGATTGCTGCAGCCCTACGTCCAGTCACGGTGCAACCTGCAGTTGATTAGAACGCAGAGACCTTGAGGAGAGAGCAGCTGGAGGATCGAGACATAGGGCGAATCCTGAAAGATAAAAAATCTGGCGTACGGCCCGTGTGGATGGATCATTCTGTTAGAGTTCGGAGCTATGAGAGCTGTTGGGCGTGGTGCGACTCCCTGCTGGTCAGGAGAGTGTGGGAGTACGCAGGCAGAAGGAGTAGGTTGGAACAGCTAGTGTTCCGGAAGAAGACGGAGAAGGAAGTCCTCGTGGAAACCCGTGCCAGCATTACCGTAGGGCACCTGGAGGCGGATAAGTCCTTGACGAAGCTACGCCGCAGATTCTATTGGTTGCATCTTTGAAGCTAAGTGGAGAGTTGGTGCCATGTGATAACCGTGCCACAGGTTCTGAGCCCCTTGTTGCGCATTCGGTGTCAATCCCGAGGGGGCTGCTGGTGGTTCTTTGTGGTCGTTCTGCTGTAGTTTGTGGAACTGAGGAGAGCTATATGACGCAGCGTCTATGGCCTAAGGTTATCGGGAGGTGAATGCTGAGAGGTCCGAGTAAACACGATAAATCGCTCGCCAGCGTAAATACCAGGTGCGTTATTGGGAGATAACTAGAACTTTCTGGAAGCTTCTTCTCCCCCTCCTCCATAAAGTGTGTCAATATTGTTTTAGAAGTTCGAGAACCTTGTGGAAGGATTCCACTTATGTATAAACGAACGTTCTCGCGCAGTCCAGTGAGTGCGAGAGTTGTTGCTTCAGTCAGTGAACAAGCGACTGCGTCTCGGAGCGATTCTCCGAGCGAGATGGCTGTTGTGACGTGCAGCGAGTGCTACTGTGGAGCGACGGGTTGTGGAGGTCTTTTGTTTGACTCCCAGTGAAGTAACCGTCCGAGGCTACGTCACAAAGGAAGCGAAGTGGCTGAAAATTGAACTAGTTCACTTAGTGAAGTGAACTTCCAGTGAAGATGAACTACATAAAAAACGAAACAGTGGCAGCGAGAATTGAGATAAGTGATAGTTGAAAAACTGGATGAAGTGACAGTATAATTGTGTATAACTCGTAAACGTTAAGCGATAGACGAAACGTACTTCACAAAAAAATGCGGATTTCTTTAAAACACTCCGCGGTAACGTGTGAGGCTCACATTCGGGAGGTCTCGGGTTCGATTCCCGTCGACTGCTCACGCTGATCTGGGTTTTCGTCGATTTCCCTGGTAGGTATGCAAGTACTGGAGTGGTTTCTCATCTAGCACGATTTCAATTCTTCTTTCCGTTTCATTCTCGTGTGCTACTAGGTTTCGTGGCGTGTGACGGTGTCGGAGAATTGGTACGGATACTTGCGCAAGTATTCCCAGTGGACATAAGAGGGCCGTTCATCGCCCCCTCTGGTTAGCTCCAGTAGTGGGACAGGTCTCGAACTGTGAGGGACTTCTGCGCGTGTCTGTGGCCTGTAGCCTCCTGTTGTTCCTTCCTTCACCCCTTCCTCCTGGGAGTGGTAGCCGCAGTAGATCTCCTGTAGGTAACAATGTGCGAGTTTTCTGCCTCCGTTGCATAGGTAAGTGGCAGGGAAAGTAAACATTGTTTATTTATGGAACATTACACTCGTTGAAGACTGGTATGAAGTAAGCCAGAATAGCTAGCGTAAAGTCAAGGCAAGAGTATGGCCCATTCACAATGAAAAGTAAGCGCAGACGCAGCATAAACGCAAGACTTTGCACCCATATCATCTCATGGAAGCATTCACATAGAGTCACCTAACGCAAGAGACTGCAAACTCCAAACTTATGCTTGCGGGGCGTGAATTCTGTATTTCTTTCTCCATGCATTGTCAGCTTCTGAACAACGCCATCTACCGTACAATCACGGTGCTCTTCCATTCATCCACGCCACGCCATTTTACGAGGGCGAATCAAAAAATAACGCACAATAATTTTTTTACAAAAGAGTTTAATAGTTAAAACAACAAAAATCATAAATGAACTTACACCTTTTACCTACTTTTCGACATAGTCACCAAGTTTCTCAACACACTTCTCCGATCGTGATACCAATTTCAATATGCCCTGTTCGTAGAAGTCCGTTTCCTTGGAGTATAGCCGTCTGCGAACTGCTGACTTCACTTCCGCATCTGTCGCAAAGCGTTGGCCGGCCAGTAATTTCTTCATGGGATCAAACAGATGAAAGTCCGACGGTGCAAGGTCCGGACTATATGGTGGATGCTGAAGCACCTCCCAACCAAATTTGGAGATTTTCTGACGAACAGCAGCAGCAACATGGGGCGAGCATTGTCATGAAGAATTTTGGCATCGTCAGCATTCATATTGTGGCGTTTGTCACGAGGGCACTTTCCTAGCAGATTGAGTCACTTTTAATTTTTTCTTCACTGGGGAACCAGCATGTTTCCACTCCATACTTGCCTACTTGGTTTCGGGCGTGTAGTGGTATGCCCACGACTCATCACCAGTGACGATTCCTTTCAGAAAGTCATGCCTTCTGCGGTGTACCGCGTTAGGTGATCCAAGCTCGTCTTCATTCGCTGGCCCTTGTGGTTGTCTGTCAGGTTCTTAGGCACTTAACGAAATTTCAACATGTCATGAATACTATCGTACACTGCATCATAGAAAATGTTGAACTGTTACGATAAGGTTCGCAGTTGCACACGTCGGTCGTTCAAAATTGCCACCTCAGTGCCTCTGACATTCTGCGGGGTTGCAGCTGTACCGGCCTCCCGGAGCGTGGCAAATCACTAAGGTTCACACGGCCCTCTAGGAAAAATGCACACCACCTGGAGACATTGCTACGGTCCATACAATCATCCCCATACACGCCTCGCATGTCCCTGTAAATATCACTCGGTTTATGTCCTTTGGCCAACAAATATCGAACCATACCTCTCTGCTCTTCACACGTGGACGACAGTAACATGCGCGCCATCTTTGTTGCGTAGTTCACGCTTCTCTCGCTAGAGCTATACATGAAACAAAAAGTATCCTCTGTAGTGAAAACTTCAAATTATATCTGTGTGAAATTGCAACATTCCAGCTGCAATACCAAGGGAGAAAAAAATTATTTTGCGTTACTTTTCTATCCGCCTTCGTAAATGCTGACGCTGATCCGTTGTTTGCTTGGTACACTCTGTGTTTTATTCATTTATAAAGATTGGAATAATTTTCATATTGGATATTATTGAACATGTTATTCATTTTGAAACTTGCAATGTGCTCAGAAGGTTTCCTATGTAATTTACGGATCTAGAAACTCGTGCCAAGCTCTTGCGTTATGTCTACGGTTGCGCTGTTAATAGTGTTACCTCACGCTTGCCCTAATACTATGTTATGTTAGAGTTACGTCTTCGTTGTGAATGGGGATTAAGACGCAGAGAAACATGTAAGTATCAGTGCTCTACTAGATACATATTAGGGTGCAACACAATGAAAAGCTTACTTTATTCTGAGCGTCCAGAGTGACAGTTGAGATGAGAAGCACCCCAGCGAGGTAGACGGTCAGCAGGAGACCCAGGGCGCACACCCGGCCCCTACACAGCTGCATGGCGCCATCTCTCCTTCACTTCCTGCAACACAACACTATAACATGCTTTTGTTTTACGTACAATAATCGCAGCAATAATTCAATAAATTTAGTTTTGCTGTTACTGCTTTCACAAGTTTTTTTTTCTAATGATTTTGTTTAAACAAAATATTAGTTTTTATTATTATGCAAGCGTTCTTACTCTATGATTTGCTCGCCGCATTCCTTTGTTATTTTAATTGCTTGAAAAGAATTGGATAGTTTTGCAGATGTAATCACATTCCATAAGTGACAAGGGCACTTGCCCCCTTTGAAAGTACAAAGACCCGTGGATTATGCACTCACGCCATCTGCCCATGCTGGTTTGGATTGTTTACAAGGCGCATGGCACTTGGCCCGATTAATGTGTTACGTGAAAATATCATCGATGAAAACTGCACTTATCCCCTTTGATATCTCAAGGCTTCAATTAATGATTCACTGAACAAATTCAATGTTTCATTGCCCCACGTTCTAAACTCAGCAGCAATGCCGAGAGGCCGTTTCAGAAAATCTGTTTTCTCCTTCCCGGAGTGCTCATTAATTATTCCTTTTAAGGGGAGCAACCTGCTGACAGCTAGAATGCTTTCCGAAGAGTATTGATCATTGGCAGAGCGAAGACTTTTGCCCAGATTCCTGTCCACCACGTGCACGAGGCTTAGTATAGCTTTGTAAAATGTGCCTAATGACTAATCTCAACACTCAAAAAGTGTTCAGAATCATTTATGTGTTCTAAAGATGGTGCAGGGGTTTTTTCGGATCGCTAGGCGAATCCTGGGAAGATTAATTATATCTCTCGATTTTCCTATTCCCCCATTTCACCACCTTTCTCATTTCACTTCACCCTATATCTGTTTGGAGTCTCGGCGTTGCATGGCAGGGAAAAAGAATACTCTCTGTAAAATTTCGTTCCCCGGAATGGGTGCGGTCTCCGAGTCCAGGCCCTCTAGTGGGATGTGCAAGCCTGCTGGGGGAGGGGAGCCGGTTGTACCACTGCTACCGGGGAGTATTGTTATACACCGGGGTGAGGCCGAAATTTTTGCAGCTAAGATATTAAATTTAGTTACCCCGGCATAAACATTGGGGGACGTAGACTCAGAGGCGGCGAAAGATACCAAGAACTTGCTGCACAACGCTAAAGCGGGCGTGGAATCTTTAGAACATAAAAATACATAAATTCACATTTAGCTCTGATTTATTATAATTAACAAGGTGCCCTACACTATACACAAAAGGTTACATACGCCACACACACACCAACCACACACTCAGAAGACCTACACTAGACTGACGCCACTGGTAACACCAAGCACTCAAACAAAGAGGCTCTTCCTTCAATTGCCTTCACCCCCGACTAGGAATTGAAGGGAATTGCCACACCGGACAAGAATTCAAAGTTACAAACGAAACAACCAGCTCAACATTATATTATACACAGCAATAATGTGTCCGACGCGACAGTGCATATATACGCTACAGTATCAACCTGGAAAACATAGGGACCTTGCCCTCTGCTGTGTCCTGACTCCTGATCTGGCTGCCCTCTGTCTCCTCTCACCCCACCCTTCCCTCCGGGGGGCGCCCCGTTAGGTGCCTAGGCACAAAAGATCTCCTTAGGTCGAGCTAAATCCCTCTCCGCTTCTGAGCATACGTCATAGTCATATCTGCGTTTTTATTATGTCTACTTCCCTCTCTACTGTTTACCTACAGTAAGTAGAGGATGTGTTGAATTCCACCAAAAAATCGATACCGAGATTTCACTGCAAGTACATGTTTTGAGATTCCCTGAATAAAAAAGAAACAGAAAAATTACCTGCGCGCGCGTATGTGTGCATGCGCATTTCTGTGAAGAGCATAACTCAGAAAGAAAAGTCGGTTATATACCCCAATGATGGTATGACGGTTTAACCAGGGAACCTTGCACCTTGATCCAACATAGATCTTTTGTGCTTACTACCTACAAGAGGAACGGATGAGATGAAGGAACCGCAGGCAGGCCGGCCAACAGAGACGCGCAGAGGTCCTTAATGATTCCAAGCCTGATGACCCGGTCATACCGGCGGGCTGTTCTGATGACGCTTCCCTCTGGCGGAACAGGGGAGAACTCGACCCCTCTGAGACGGCTCAGAGAAGTCTACCATCTGGCACGGCTGAGAAGAGCTTTCCAACGTGGAAACATCTGAACCATCTGAGGAAATGAAGGAAAATTAATTCAAGGTAGAAGAGAAACCACTCCAGCATTCGTCTTGCCAACCAGGGAAAATACGAAAAACCCAAGGTCAGAGTAGCTGCCCCCAGGAATCGAACCTAGGAACTCTCGAATGCGAACATCGCACGTTTCCACTCAGCCAACTCACTCGGTGTTTTATAAACCAGACTTGTTATTTAGGTTCAGTGTCTTCCAAGAATACGACACGAAGCTATCCTTTACATGGAACATTTGTCGTTATTTTTATTTTCTCAAAATGACTCTAACGATTTTTATTAAAATACCAACTGTTTAAGCTATTTTCATGTCAAATAAAGAGTATATGTTGGATTTTCTGTAAATAGCCTCTGTTTTGAACCACTATTATATAATTGTTAAACTGTAAGAGACAGACGGTAGGCACAGAAAAAATTTGATCTCGTAGAGGCACACAGTTTATATGAAATAAAATGTTTTGTGGCGTTAACCATTTCCGAGATATTCTCTGTTACTGGTTTGAGTTTTGAGATACTTTATATGCTTTTCTCAATGCCAAATGCTACTCTGTTTACTTTCCCTACTACGTGTATAAGTAGGGGTAGTATTGCATTCCACCCAAAAATTCGATATCGAGGTTTCACTGGAAACATATATGCTTTGAGAAACCCTGAATCCAAAAAAAAGTTAAAAAAAGGTCCGTATGTGTGTCTGTCTATGAACAGCATAACCAAAAAACGAAAAGTCGGATAAATACCAAACTTGGTATTTGAGTTTAGTATCTTCCAAGGATGCGACACGAAGATGTTCAAGAAAATCTCCCCAGCCCAGACTACCCTTAAGAGATAGACAATCTTTTACTACACAGAAATGTAGATCTCATTAAAACACATAATTTATGTTATATACATTTTTTCGTTGAGTGAACCATTTCCGAGATGTTCTTGTTATTTGTTTGAGTTTTCCAATACTTATACTTTTTCTCAAATGAGAATTCGTTATTCGTTTTTTTTATGTCCTGGACATGCAAAGAGAATGGAATGCTCCATATAGCAACCGGCTCTTAAAATATTTGACTCGCTTAAAGCCTACCATATTCCCCTTGCAATAAGATAGTTTCTGCAAATGTTTATCTCGATTAACATGAAGTAGATGGAGAATAAGCGTTTGTAAAAACAATTTGTACAAGAATAGAGAAACTTATGTGAGTGCAGCACATCAAGTTTTTTCTCTATTTCTTTTTCGTATTTGTGCAAAGAGAACAGAATTTCAAAGCCATCACATAGCGACATAGAGGACGGGCTAAACAACCCAGGAGGGAAGGTGCTCGCAGCCTTCTAGGCTTTCTACAACATAAATAGACGAATCCTATTGAAGAAACTAGAGAACTTCGTGGGAAATCACAGCTGTGAAGCGAGGCCCATCAGGAACCTCCTGGTCAGAACCTCATAGAAATATCGCACAACATCGCTAAACCCATAAGCATACAACACACAAACGGCGTCCTATAGGAAGATCCGCTCTGCCCGCTGTTATTTAATCTAGCTACAGCAGATGTCGTTGGACCAATACCAGCGAAAGTGAAAATATATATAGTACAGTACAGTACAGTGCCGACGACATGGCACTGATATCCACCAGATAAGAAGACCTACAACTGGGGCAGAATGGCAGATTGGACAGAATGAAATGACTTGCACCTGAACGATGAAAAGACAGTCATAATGGCTTTCATAAAAGGAGGAAAGGTGGTAACCCTATGTCACAAAGGATGAAGAGTTTGTGTTCTATCTTTACGTTGTTTGCACCACGCTTTGGGCGTCAATTTGAAGAAGATTGTATTGAAGGAGTATTGTTATTATTTGCCCCAATTTTTAAAAATGTTAACTCTGTATTTTGACTGTTTCTTTAAATGTTATATATTTATGTTTGCCTCGGCTGCGTCAGTATTTTTGTTAGAGACATGGATGTCTTAGCAGGGCGTAGTGCGGCTGAAGAATGTAGGCTTACACAAATTATAATTTTTAATTCACTCCTTTGTATTAATTCTTGACATGATTTAAATAACACTTCACCGAACTGTGAGATTCTTTTGTTAATTACTTGTACTTTTTAATACGTAAACTATTTTCGTTTCACACGAATACGTATTAAATTTCTCGAGGACGCATCTCGCGTCTGATTAGTAATACTGTCAACAACCAAAGCGTCCAGTTATGAGAACTGTTTACAAGCAACTGAACTCATTTCTACCGCCTAAAATTTGTAAATTTCTGTATTTCAAGTCTCTGATTGGCTAATCCTACTCCAATAGAATACCTTCATTTAACTAAAGCTTTATCTGGTTGTTGATTGGCTATTTTTTTAAACTGTTTCAAAAATTACATTATTGCTTCCAAGAATCTTAAGTAGTATTGTTAAACTTTCAAATTCATTATTGCCTCAAGGTTACCTCATTGTTAGCAACTGTTAACGTATTATTCTCACAGCTCCTACATTATTAAATTACGTAATACATTCGCGTAACATTATTGAACATGTACATAATGTAAAGGCGGCACCGTGGCCGAGTGGTTAGACCGCTCGCCTCCCACCGAGGCGGCCCGGGTTCAATCCTGGGGACCTGCATGTGGGATTTGTGGTGGACGAAGCGGCGTCTGGGCGGGTTTTCTCCGGGTTCTCCGGTTTCCCCCGCCATTCATTCCACCAATGCTCCATCATCACCTTTCCTTTCATCCATTTCACCAACATTTCGTTTCATCTACTTCCTTCATCCCATACCAGGCATCGGGCTGATCACCCATCCTGGATGCTCTGGCTGATCCATGAGTGTCTGCTCCTCGACGGGCCTCTGACCCCAGGCACCCGCCTGTAAGTCCTGGGGGGTGTAAGTCCTACATAAGAGGAGGGTATACAGATAATGAATGAATGAAAATACATAATGTAAACATATATAATGACAATTTTATATATTCTTACATGCACATATTGCTTTAAGACGGGCTGTTATTGAATTTATATATTATATAATTAGACTGAAATCATTTAAGTGTTAAAGTACTGCCTCAAGGAAAACCACTCAAGTCAGTGCCACAATTCAAGTACCTAGGAGTGACATTCCAGACAACAGGGACGGTCTTCACAGTCCACATTAAGTAAAGAGTGAACACTGCAATAAAGTCCATGAGGGACATAACGTACCTCCAGTAGATGTCGCTGAAGACTGCTCAAACTATTTCAGACAAATAGTACAGGTGATGACATATGGACACCACCTGACAGGACTAGAGAAGCTCAAGAGCATTTGTCTGAAACTTCGCTATGTGCCCCCAGCTCACCTATACACTGACGGAAGAAATGCCGTTCATACAAGACTTAAGAATGAAACTACTCCTGTCGTCAACAAGCGAATTCTATAGCACTGACGCGATGGTGTACAAAGACTGGACGCAAGGCCTGTACGATCTTCCACACGTGAACAGGTTCGCAATACATGGCTTCCACTTTAAAGTCTGCAAGAACAAAAACTACCACCAACCGGCCCCAGAATGCCAGTGCGTGTGGTGCGGCAAAACGTGCGACAGATACCATGCAATGTGGTGTGAGCAAAGGTAAATATCACTCACACAATTTTTTTGGGGGGACAGTGATAAAGGATTTAGCAAAACAAGAATTAATAGGGTATTTGGAAGGAAAAGGAACAGGAATAGAAAGGGTTTAATGCTGTTTTGGCGCTTTTTATTGGGGCACAGTGGTGTCATGGTGGCTGGTACCGCCGTAGCAAACTTGCTGCTTGTGAGTGCATAGTAATGTGTGGCGGAGTGCTCCGCAATGGGGATGAGGTAACTGTCATGGCCGAAGCCCTGACAGGGAACTTTGAGGTTGGTGTTTTCTGATTCATGAGTGAGATTTTGTGGGTACCGTGTCCGGGCCTGTTACCTCTAGGCAATGGTCATTGTGAGGTGGTGTTGGTGGCGCTGAGGTGTTCATCTGTTGCGGCGTCTGTTGTGTTGAGCAGGTTGTTGTAGGACATGTTGCTCGATGAAGTTGCGTATTAGTAGATAGCTCTCCTCTAGCTTGTGGTGATTGTCCTGTAGTTGGCGGAGGCTGTTGGTGATATCTGTGTTGGTACGTAGTTGTTGTTCCCTGATGCCGGTGATTGAGGCCTCGATGGCCGTCAGCCGCTCTGCACGGTCGTCGGCGGTGTCTGTAGCGTGATTTTCTTCCAGATAGCTTTCAGTGCGGTACAGCTTACGCTGAATTGATGGCAGCAGGTCTGGATCGTCATAATGTGACTGATAACTCATCGATTGAAGTCCTCAATCTATTGAGACTTTCGGTGGCGCTGGCGTAGGTTCGGTTTGAGGTGCGTTGGCGGCCTGCCGAAGCTTTTCCAGTTTCTGGTTGAGTGTTGCGACCTCTGCCTGTATGGTGGCTGAGGCCGCCAGAAGTTCTGTGATGGATACTTCTATTGCTGACAGTGTGTTAGTTGGGCCGTGTTGGTGTTGTTGTCGGCGTCGTTTCTGTACCGGCGAGAGCGGGAAGGCTGAGGTGGAGCGTCTTGTGCTGTCTGTTGTGATACTGCCCTTCCAAGGTAGAGCGGACAGCAAGCTTAGCCTGTGAAGTGATCCAGCCTGCAGCAGGTGGCGCAGAATCTTCTACGACGAGAAAGATCATGCTGCTTGCAGGCGGACGTCAAGGCCGGAGAGTGGCAGTAGTGGCAGCAGCGACAGCGGCACACCAGTGGAGATGGTCCACTCCTCGACACTATCCTGATTGCCTTCGTCATCGAAGGCCAGCGTTGCTGTAGTTGTTCGTGGAGGATCTGCGTTCGGTAAATTTTTCTGCAGCCCAACAGCAACGGCACTGAAGCGGCCTTCTTGGTTGGGGGTGTTGTCCAGAGAAACTCCAGTGTTGTCGCGAGAGGCGGTCTGCTGCGTCAGTTGGGTGCTGTGAGCGCCGGCGGTGGTGATCGGTGGAGCTGCGTCATCGGTCCCTCTTGCCGGTGCTGGAGTGGTGTCGCTGGCGGCAGGTGGCAAAAATCTGGCCAGCTGTTGATGCCACAGCCGGGTGCAGATTCCATGCCAGTCTATGATGTGAGGCTCCTCTCTGGGGTCAAAGTGTACAGACAGTTCGGCAGACTCTATTGACCGGCGGCGACGCGTAGGGGCTTCCTCCCACGGTGAGTGCTGTGATGTAGTCCTAGAGGCGGAGAGAGCGCGTTGTTTCCTTCGCCCCATCTCACCCACTTACACAACTGAGTAGTGAACATTATTATACGGTCCAAATCACTTGACGTTTGAGGCGTGTCCACTAATATGCACTAGCGAATAGCAGCAGTGCGGCGTTGCCTCGTACGGACAGTACACCTCTCCGCTGGTAAAATTGCAATATCATGTGCGCGCATGCGTATTTCATATTTCAGAAAATCAACAGTTAGTTAGGATAAAAGGTGACGTTTTCCTAAACAAGTACAATAAAATCACATTTTTACACTCAATACTTCTTCGTCATTAATTTATAGTTATCCTTCTGATCTTTAAACGGAGACTTTTACCTTATAGTTATGCTTGTAATGGTAATAAATCCATTACTGTCGTAGTTATTTTATGTATTGTTATATCATAGAAATAATCATCACTTAATAATGTGCAATTCTCCATGTTCTTAATAAATTTCGAAATAGTTATCCCACGATGTTTTCTAATGCAGCTACAAACTCGTCATGAAAATCCTTTCAAAGCCCTCTGACACAGCTCTACACAAGCATATAAGACGTTTTTTTCAATAAACAACGTCATGTATGGTTTTGTTTCACAGAATAATACCATTGGAAATTCAATGATGAAGTGCATTTTAATAGGTATTATGCTTACTTCTATATAAAAAATAATCCAACTGAGAACTTTGAGTAAAGAATCAGCAATTGTCATCGCATTCTCGAGGAGGCATAAACAATGAAAATCATTGCACCATTGACGTGATAGCTCTAGGTTAAAACATTGACAAAGCAAAAATACTGCTGGTGTACTTTTTAGAGCATGCTTGCTGGAAGATAAAGCTCTCAGTTGCGAATTCAACTGCGGTGTACGCATTTTTATACTGATAGGATTTGTCCTAGCGTTTATAAATGAACTCTTTCATAAAAATTTCACGTATTAAGTCCAGTAGTACCAGTGGATATAGCAGTAAGGCTAGGGCTGCTGTCTTCAGTGTGTATAATGTCTTTAAAATATATGCCAACGAAAAAACACCAGCAAAAATCTTAATTTTACGAAATGTCAAGAACTTACGGCTGAGGCGCTGCTCATTAAGTACATCAGCTATTTCATGTGTTTGTGTAGGGAAGCGAAAAAGGAGCTCGCAGAGGGAGCCACGAAATTGTTTACATCGCCGAGAAAATATACGCTTACTTAAGAGAGTGACAAACCTGGACGATTTCGAAAAATATGTAGTACGGCGCAGTGTTTTTGATTTTTATTACGAGGGCTGATCAACAAAGACTGAGACTGATTTTTTCACAGATGTTTATTACTCAAATTCAATGTTTACATGAACTTTTTCAAAGTAGTCCCCTCCTACTTCAATGCACTTTTTATTGCGTCTCTGCCAGTCCTTGAACACGTGCTGCAGACCAATCTTTGTCAGGTACTTGAGAATCGCCTCACTTTTCTCGAGCACTGTTTCAGAGTTCTCAAATCGAATACCCCTAAGCTTTGCCTTTAGTGATGGTAATAAAGAAAAGCCACAGGGTGCAAGATCGGGGCTATAAGGTGGATGTGGTACACAGGTAATGTTGAATAGAGCTAGAAACTGCATGACTTGATTTGCGACGTGAGGCCGTGCATTGTCATGATGAAGTCGCCACCCAGTCCGAGAGAGCTCTGGTCGTTTCTTTGCAATTTGCTTCCTCAGTGTAGCCAATACTGACGTGTAGTATGCTGCTGTAACAGTAGTGTGAGGGGGAACTGCATGCTGGTAAATCATTTCATTAAGTCAAAAATGTGATCACCATCACTTTTCCTGCAGATGGAACAACTTTTGCCTTTTTTTGGTGTTGGAGAACCTGGCGATTTCCACACTGTGCTGGCTTTTTTTCCTTCAGGATCATGACTCATCACCGGTGATAATCGATTTAAAAAATGCACCCCCTCCATCAGCAAAGAGGCGCAGCACCTGATAGTCTGGTATGCGAAATGCACGTAGGGTCTACAAAATAGAGCATTACTACCAACCTACCAATACGAGAGTGCTGCCGCCTACCAACATTATACATAAAAACCCGCTCTTTTCAAATATTTATGTTACAGATACGAAACTATCACGGAAGCTACAGGAAAAAATCAGTCTCAGTCTTTGTTGATCAGCCCTCGTATAAACGTGATATCCAGGACGATGAGGATATGCAGCTGTACCACTTGAACAACAAAGGGCGCATAGAAAGGTACCTATGTTTTTATTTCTCTATTTGTGTATTACATTTCCATTATTGTGTCTCTTCTTGTTTTCTTGTAGCTTTTAAGTGAACATTGCGATGGCATTTATAACAAACGTGTAACGTTCTGACGAAGCGAAGTGAAATTTGGCAACCGCGCGGTCACTCCGTATTGGTTGTCACGAAACATCAAGAGATTTGGACCGCACAGTAGTGTAGGTGCTTAACAAATGCATATGTTGCGCTATTCCTTTATTATTATAGCTACCGTCTTTAACTATTTTTTTACTATCGCCTTAGGTTACTGTATTCTTCTTATAATACAACGAAATGAGAAATGAATGACGAAGGTTTAACTGTATTAACAAGAAATAGATAGAGGAAATGCTTTTGTAAGAATATTTTATAGAAGTGTCACGTGAATGCAACGCATCAGATTTTGTTGTAATTTTATGTCATTTTATAGGTAACATTTGAGCTCAACAAAGTTTCATAATAACCTATCGATGTGAAGCAATAAACGACTTAACTTCATTGCTGAGAGGTAAGTTTTTCTGAAGTCAACAGACGCTGATAGACCTTAATATTAAAAGTGGCATATAAATAGAAGGGTATTAAAGATGCTTGAGTCTTACCTTATAGTAACTGGAGGTTACAGAATGAGCACTTATCATTCTAGGACAACGATGTTTACAACTCTTGTATTAGTGAGGAAAGCGGAAGAATGGTTCCCAACTGAAAATAGTAAATTTTAACTGATAAGGTAGCGACCGCAATAAATTTGATATAACAGTGACGAACAAATGAACGGAATCAGCTGCTTCCTGTTGGTAGCAATAATTGACTGTCGTGAGTATATACAAACACAGAAACACATATCTCTCCACCTGATGATATTTGAAATGTAGAGTCTTTGTTACAAGGCTGCTAAAAATGAACATCAGGAAAGAATAGAATCAGAAGTGGCTGAAACTGTTCAACAAGAATTCAAGCCTCGACTTAGCCATTGACAGATTGTAAACGAGAAATATTTGGAACACCTTATTAAATAATTAGAATTTCGTTTATTACAGTAGCTGTGTAAATTGTGGAGAACACTATTAAACAAGCCAACAATTAAACTGTTCCCATAGCAACCAAACATTTCATGACATATCTGTATAATAATTCCCCAAAACGTTGTTTGCTTTTTGTAAAAGGTTCCTTTCAAAATAACAAATTTATGCAGCGATGGCTCAGGCGGTAAAGTCTGTGGCCCGCATTCGGGAGGTCCCGGGTTCAAATCCCGTGGGCCGAACCTGAGGTTTCTTCGTGGTTTTCCTCAGTCGCCAAGGTAAATACCGGATTGGATATTTAATACCACGACCCAGAGTTCCATCTTAAGTCTAAAACAATAATAACATGAAAAATAAGTGGTGATAACAAATGCTATGCCATCTATCTACAGACAATGTCAGCAGTTAGACTGGACGGCACCCTAATGCCATCTGCACGGTATGAAGCAGGGGTTACAGGGATGAGACCTAGAAGGCTAACTGTCCATCACATATCGTTCTAAGAGTTATCCACCAACAGATCCGTCGCGATATGACCAAGGAGTTAAAGCGACGTATAATAAAATAGAAAAAATGATATAACTATAATTTCCTTTGCGTCATTCCTTACTCATAGATGTGAGAATAACTGACTGCTCGGCAAACTAGAATTTCGTATCCCAAGCCACATCTTCTGTGGAACGGCTATAAGGACATTCATTAATCACGTCGTGTGGAATGCAATTTGCTTGGAAGATCTTAATGGTTCAAAATTCCTTTATGAGAGTCTTCATATTTCATTTAAGGGGACAAGGTACTCTGAAATGGTCAAAAATCACATTTTTTTGTTTTAGGCACTAATAAAATCTATATTATTTCCAATTTCAGAAAAGATATAGCTTTTGGGGGTTAAGAGGTTCTTAAGACATTTAATTATCATTTAAATGCTAGTCTACATTCCCTTAAAGCAGTCATGCAACGCCCCTTTTTAGAACATTTTTGTATCTTTCAATAACGAACGACTATATCATGCCCAGCGAGCAGTTCAGCAATTATCAAAAGAGGTCAGAACAAGAGAAGGCAATCAAAAAAGCTCAAGCAATCCTGAAATGAAGTTGCATTTGAATATGACTCTGGAATGTACTGAAGTGTGTCAGAATTTTAATGTTCAAACTTTAAGTTCAGTTTTTTCAAAACAACATTTTTGGATACTTCTGTATCTTTTCCTTACAGTATGAGAGGTAGAGAGCTGAAATTTTCCGTACATGTATACAACACATAGTTAAACTTTCTGAACCACAATTATCATTTTATAATGTATATTAGTGATATTAAGAAAGCAACAACGTTGCAAATTTTCCATACTTTTACTGTTTTGACCTTGTAAATAATATTTTTTCAATTTCTAATGAATTGATAAGCATAACTAAATAATTCAGGCTTAGGGGATAGCTGATTATATAAGAACAAGTATGCAAAAATGTGATTCTGTATTGCAAGTAGTATTAGAGAAAAAGGTACATGAATTCACATGTTTTAAGAGTAAATTTTATTATTTTTCTGCTGAATGAAAGAATTTTACGGACTCAACTACGTGAGTTATCAACACAAACAATCACTTGAAATAATGTTTATCATTTATAGAATAATTCATAAAACTTTCAGGAAAAACCATTGAGAACTTTAAGAACAGTGTTAATTTAACACACTTAAGGTGTAATTTCCATGTGTTCAGATTACCTTGTCCCATTAAGCGATATTAATTTCTTTCAGCGAGTTGCATTTTTACTTTCTCTACCACGTACATAGTAGGTAGAGAAGGGATTGCATTCCACCCAAAAATTCGATACCGAGATTTCACCGGAAATACATGCTTTGAGACCCCCTGAATCTCTGAATGCGTGCAGCATTCTTAGAAAAACGTCCGTGTGTGTCTGTGAACAGCATAACTCAAAAACGAAAAGACGGATCAATACCAAAGTTGGTATTTAGGTTCAGTACCTTCCAAAGTTGCGACATGAAGATTTTTATGAAAATCCCTCTACCCCAAATTACCCTTTACATCGGATATTGTTCGAAATGTTTAATTTTTTAAAAAATGACTAACAATTTGATTAAATCACCACATGTTAAAGATATTTACATGACAAATAAAACATATATGTATCTTGAATTTTCTGGGAATAGCCTCTGAAGTCGTCTTCATTTGGAAGGAATTTTGTATAATTTTGTATAACTGGTAACCGTTAAGCGATAGACGAAAGCGTAGGATACAAAGATGCAAATCTCATTAAAACACACAATTTATTTCAAATAGTGTTTCTTTTTGTGGCATTAACCATTTCCTAGATAAGCTGGATACCACTATGTAATCGCTGGATACCAGTGGAGTAGTTTTTAGCTTCGTAGTAAGTTTTGTTAGTTAAGTAGCTGGATACCAGATTTAGTATAGATTTTGTAATTATTATTTATTTACACTTTTACTATCTATTATTCATTTTCCTTACTTATGTTTTCTTTGTTTGTAGTTAGGTAGTAGTTATAGACTTAATCTGTAAAATGAATGTATATAAGAATAAAAATTTGATTAAATAAATAGAAAATTTTGATATATGCCCCGGTATAGTAACCTAGATGCCGGGGTTGAATTTCATATATTATTTTATTTTTCTCGCGATGTCATGGAAAAAGTATGGAATTTTAAGGCAGCGTATAGCATCCACTTCTTAAACATTTGGCTATCGCTGTTCTCTTTGTATCTATAACGTAATATGTAATGTAGCTATTTCTGCAAAGATTTATCTCGATTAAAATGAAGAAGGTAGAAAAATAAACTTTTGTAAGAATAATATGTAGCCATAATAAACGATAGAGGGTAGAGAAAGTTATCTGAATGTAACACATCAGTATTTTTACTTTCTCTACTACGTATAGTAAGTAGGCGAAGTATTGTATTCCACCCAAAATTTCGATACCGAGATTTCACCGGAAATACATGTTTTGAGACCTCCTGAATCCAAAAAAATCTGATGTGTTACACTCACATAACTTTCTCTACTCTTGTACAACCTAATTTTACAAACGCCTATTCTCCATATGCTTCATGTTAATCGAGATATCGAGATGTCAATCTTATTGGTAATTTTCTTGTAGATGCAAGGGAAATATGGTAGCTTTTAAGCGATAGTCAAATATTTTAACGCTGGTTGCTATGTGACGCATTCCATTCTCTTTGCATGTCCAGGACATAAAAAAAATGAATAACGCATTTGAGAAAAAGTATAAGTATTGGAAAATTTAAGGAAATACAAGCAATATCTCGAAAACGGTTCACTCAACAAAAGAAATGTATATGACATAAGTTGTGTATTTTAACGCGATCTACATTTTTTGTGTAGTAAAATTTTGTCTATCTCTTATGGTTTACCAGTTATGCAAAAGTCGTTCACAATGAAGAATACTTTTGGAGACATTCCCAGAAAATTCGAGATATACATTTCATTTCTCATGACATTACCCTAAACATATGATATTTTCATCAAAATCGTTAGAGCCATTTTTGAGAAAATTAAAATTTTCGAAAAATGTTCCATGTAAAGGGTAGTCTGGGGTGGGGGGATTTTCTTGAAAACCTTCGTGTCGCATCTCTGGAAGATACTGAACCTAAATACCAAGTTTGGTGCTTATCCGATTGTTCGTTTTTGAGTTATGCTGTTCACAGACACACAGACACACACACAGACACACACACACACACAGACACACACACAGACACACACACGGACATGTTTCCAAAAATGCTTTTTTTGGATTCAGGAGGTCTCAAAACGTGTATTTCCGGTGAAATCTCGGTATCGAATTTTTGGGTGGAATGCAATACTTCCCCTACTTACTATACGTAGTAGAGAAAGTAAAAAGCATTTTTGGAAACATGTCCGTGTGTGTGTCTGTGTGTGTGTGTGTGTCTGTGTGTCTGTGAACAGCATGACTCAGAAACGAACAGTCGGATAAACACCAAACTTGGTATTTAGGTTCAGTATCTTCCAGAGATGCGACACGAAGGTTTTCAAGAAAATCCCCCCACCCCAGATTACCCTTTACCTGGAACATTTTTCCAAAATTTTAATTTTCTCAGAAATGGCTCTAACGATTTTTATTAAAATATCATATGTTTAGGATATTTTTATGACAAATAAAATGTATATCTTGAATTTTCTGGGAATGTCTCCAAAAGTATTCTTCATTGTGAACGACTTTTGCATAACTGGTAAACCATAAGAGATAGACAAAATTTTACTACACAAGAAATGTAGATCGCGTTAAAATACACAATTTATGTCATATACATTTTTTTGTTGAGTGAACCATTTTCGAGATAATGCTTGTTATTCCCTTAAATTTTTCAATAATTTTCTCAAATGGGAATTCGTTATTCATTTTTTTGTCTTGGATATGCAAAGAGTATTAATCTGTGGGAAAGGGAATGGTGCTGCACCTAGCAACCAGCTATTAAGAGATATGTATGTGCTTAAAGGCTACTGTATTTCTATATTGCCCTTGTAAATATATATTCTCCTTACATCAACAAGAAACTTAGCAATAAGATAGAGTCTGCAAATGTTTATCTCGATTAACATGAAGTAGATGGAGAATAAGCGTTTGTAAAAATAGTTTGTACAAGAGTAGAGAAAGTCATGTGAGTGTAACACATCAGATTTTTTGTTTTGTTTTACTTTCTATCTACAGCAAGTTCCATCCCCCCAAAAATCGATGTCGAGTTTTCACCGAAAATACATGTTTCGAGGTCCCCTGAATAATAAAAAAATTTAGAAATGAGTCCGCGTGTGAGTGTCGGTGAACAGTGTAGACAATAAGAACCAAGCGAGCTACCTCTGCGGTAACGTGTCAGGCTCGCACTACATGATCAAAAGTAACCGGACACCTGGCTGAAAATGACGTTGAAGTTCCTGGCGCCCTCCATCGGTAATGCTGGAAGTCACTATGGTGTTGGCACACCCTTAGCCTTGATGACAGCGTTCACTCTCGCAGGCATACTTTCAATCAGGTGCTGGAAGGTTTCTTGGGGAATGGTAGCCCATTCTTCACGGAGTGCGGAACTGAGGAGAGGTATCTATGTAGGTCGGTGAGGCCTGGCACGAAGTTGGCGTTCCAAAACATCTCAAAGGTGTTCTATAGGATTCAAATCAGGACTTTGTGCAGGCCGGTCCATTACAGGGATGTTATTGTCGTGTAATCACTCCGCCACAGCCCGTGCAGTATGAACAGGTGCTCGATCGTGTAGAAAGATGCAATCGCCATCCCCAAATTGCTCTTCAACAGTGGGAAACAAGAAGGTACTTAAAATATCAATGTAGGTCTGCGCTGTGATCGTACCACGCAAAATAACAAGGGGTGGCAGCCCCCTCCAGGAAACACACGATCACACCATAACACCACCACCTGCGAATTTCACTGTTGGACTACACACGCTGGCAGATGACGTTCACCGGGCATTCGCCATACCCACACGCTGCCATTGGATCGCCACATTGTGTACCGTGATTCCTCACTCCACACAACGTTTTGACACTGTTCAATCGTGTAATGTTGAAGCTCCTTACACCAAGCGAGGCGTCGTTTGGCATTTTCCTGCGTGATGTGTGGCTTATGAGCAGTCGCTCGGCCATGGAATCCAAGGTTTCTCACCTCACGCCTAACTGTCATAGTACTTGGAGTGGATCCTGATGCAGTTTGAAATTCCTGTGTGATGGTGTGGATAGATGTCTGCCTATTACACTTTGCGACACTCGGCGGTCTCTGTCAGTCAACAGACGAGGTCGGCCTATACGCTTTTGTGCTGTACATGTCCCTTCACGTTTCCACTTCACTATCACATCAGAAACAGTGGACCTAGGGATGTTTAGGAGTGTGGAAATCTCGTGTACAGACTTCTGACACAAGTGACACCCAATCAGCTGACCACGTTCGAAGTCCGTGAGTTCCACGGAGCGTCCCATTCTGCTGTTTCACGATGTCTAATGACTACTGAGGTCGCGGATAATGAGTACCAGGCAGTAGGTGGGAGCACAATGCACCTAAGATGAAAAACGCATGTTTGTGGGGGTGTTCGGATACTTTTTACCACCTAGTGTATGTAGCCATAATAAACGATAGAGGGTCTATCTACAGCAAGTTCCAACCAAAAAAATCTATGTTGAGTTTAAACGGAAAATACATGTTTCGAGGTCCCCTGAATAATAAACAAATTTAGAAAAGTGTCCGCGTGTGTGTGTCGGTGAACAGTGCAGACAATAGGAACCAAGCGAACTACCTCTGCGGTAACGTGTCAGGCTCGCATTCGGGAGGTCCCGGGTTAGGTTACCGTCGACCGTCCACGCTGACCTTGAGTTTTCCCTAGTCGGTATACGAATGCTGAGGTGGTTTCTCTTCTACCAGATTTCCTTTCCGTCATTTCCCTTTCATTCCGCTTCCTTCTCGTGTTTGAGATGTCCTACAGGTTTCGTAGTGTAAAGCGGTGCCACACAGATAGTGCGGATTCTTACTCCAAAGAAATAGTATTCCCTGCGAACACCAGAGGGCTGCTTGGTTGCAAGGTCGTTCATCGCCCACTCTGGGCGGCTCCAGTACTGAGTTAGGGACTTCTTCCCGTCTCTGTGAAGTGCTCACACACACACGGACCGTTTTCTAAAAGTGTTGTTTTATTCAGCGGGCCTCAAAACATGTATTTCCGGCGAAATCTTGGTATCAAATTTTTGGATGAAATGCAATACCTTCTCTACCTATTATGTACGTGGCAGAGAAAGAAGTAAGCTTTAGTAAGAATGGCTTGTATACCCACTAATGAACGATAGTGTGTAGAGAAGGTCATGTGAATGTATCACATCTGATTTTTAGAAAAACTTCCGTGTGTGTGTGATGGCTGACTGGGTGTCTTATGTATGTGTGTGTCTGTGAACAGCATAACTCAAAAACGAAATGTGGGATGAATACCAAATTTGGTATTTAAGTTTAGTACCTTTCAAAGATGCGACACGAAGACTTTCAAGAAATCCCTTCACCCCAAACTTTTACATTCAACATTTTTAGATTTTTTCGATTTTCTAAAAAATGTCTCTAACGATTTTGATTAAAATACCATACATTAAAGATATTTATATTAAAAACAGAATGTATATCCTCAATTTTCTGGAAATAGCTTGTGAAGTACTCTTCATTCGGATGGAAATTTACATAATGTTGCATAACTGGCAAGCGTTAAGCAATAGGCGAAAACGTACTATACAAAAAAATGTAGAACTCTTTAGAATTTACAATTTATTTCAAATAACTATTTTTGTGGCATCAGGAAATTTCCGTGATATCTGTTATTAATGGTTCGATTTGTTTAATACTTCGTCATTGTTTTAAAGTCATGTCGATTTTCAGTTGTTTCTCGCGATGTCGTGGAAAGAATATGGAAGCGTCCGATTTTAAAACATTATAAAATGTATATCTTGAATTTTCGCCCGTGAAGTCCTCTTCATTCGGAAGGAATTTTGTATAATCTTGTATAACTGTTAAACGTTAAACGATAGACGAAAACGTACTACATAAAAAATTTAGATCTCTTTAAAACACATAATTTATTTCAAATAAGTTTTTTTGTGGCATAATCCGTTATTAAAGGTTCGAATTGTTGATTTCTTTGTCATTCTCTTAAATTCAACATTCAGTTGTTTCTCGCGATGTCATGGAAACAGTATGGAATTTTAAGGCCGGCATATAGCGTCCAGTTCTTAAACATTTGACTATCACTGTTCTCTTTATATCTATAACAAGACATTTAATGTAGCTATTTCTGCAAAGGTTTATTTGGATTAATATATAGTAGGTAGAAAAAAAAAGCTTTAGTAAGAATAGTTTGTATACTCACTAATAAACGATAAAGGGTAGAGAAAGTCATGTGGATGTATCGCGTAAGAAAATTTTTTCTATCTACTAAGTACGTAGTAGAGAAAGTAAAAATGGATCCCTATACATAAGCCCCCCTTAACATTTTTCTGACACGCCACTGTGATTGACACTCTGTTTCAATAGAGCTGGATCTCGTAGACAGAATGACTGACACTCTTGGTTTAATGAACGTTTTAGACAGATATCAACAGGTTCCATAGCTGTTGAGATTATTGTTCCAGGAGAATGCGAGACAGCGCTCTTTGCCCACCATCACGCTCAGCGTTGAAACGGATAGCTGTACAAACAGACATTAAACTTTAAGAGTGTCAACAGCAGCTGGGCTCCACAGGAAAGAATGTTAGCTCTAAGATGGCTGCAACAGCATGGTCCAACAAAACCGTAGCCTGAATGCTGCGTTAAATAGAGGTGGAACAGTAAACATCAACTGCAAACAACCCGATTATTATTAACCGCACAGCGTTTCGAACACTCTGACTTCATCTATTTTCAAATAGATGTATGTTCATGGTTTGCAGGGTTGACTCTAGGAATTTTAAGTTAGGCCCCTGGTGCAGTATATAGTTAGAACGTTACAGGAGAAGGTTTGTTTATGGAGAGAGTTTTAAAATATTGGCACAGAATTTTAAACCTAAATGAAGATAGTCTAGTAAAGCAATTTTAATACATCAGGAATCTTATATAACTAAGGGGTGATTGAATAGTCTAAGAGAAAGTAATGGATTAGGGTATACACGAGAGGTACATGTTTCGAAGATATAGAAATACAAAAATTATTTACTTATTTAATTGGGAAGACATCGCTATAATTTTATGTTAGGATAAAATGCAGTGGGGAAGGGAAGTTTATATTGACAAGGCTAACGAGGAGGAAAGAGAGAATATAGCATGGGCAAAAACAGGTGTGTGGAAGTTAAATAGTGAAAGAGAAGGCCTTACTGGAGAGGCCTTACTTGCCCATTATGTGAAGGGAAAGAAGACTTGGAACATACAGTTTTTATTGCAAGGAACTGAAAACTGGAGATATGATGTAAGTTTAAAAGAGACAAAAGAACAATAGTGAATAAAATATTCATAAAGGAGAACAGAAGTGTGGGACAGTATTTATTTAGAGTTAAAAGAAGTGGAAATGGACAGTCAGGGGAGAAGAAGAAAATGAATATAAATGTAATAGTGTAATAATTTTTATACGTGAAGTGGATACTGAATAATTGGGATGAATTTTAATAGGCAAACCTATATACTGTAAATTTCTTAGCACTAAACAAATATTATTATTGTATGGTAATGACGGGTGTTAAACACTATTCTATTCTAGGAATTTGGAGCCCTGTATATATATTTATCTGAGGTTGTGGCAGTAATTTGTATCACAATAATGTAAATGCCAGAGTGATTGTAGTGTAAATAAGCATTATTGTATGACATTGATTTGAGATGTTTGTTAATTATAAGCATTGTTAGGAAATAAGTTTACACGGCCTCACTGAAACTGACAATAAGAGCGGGCAACAATGAGCGAGGGGGTGAGTTGTTTATCAATTATTAGAGACAAGCAAATGACGTCAGATTGGCGCGCTTTTCTTAGAAATGGCGGGAATATCTTCCCTAGAGCATATGTATTCGTAATTTTGATTGGATATAAAAATAGACGCTAATGTTGGCGCGTTTTATTAACCAATAGCAGCTCGGTTATAATGTTTAGGCATATTAGGGTGTGGGAGTATAAAAAGCTAAAGCCAGAGGCAAGTATTGCCCAGTTCAACAGAAGCATCCACGCATTACACGTCGCTCAGTCCAACAGAATCATTCAGAAGTTAAACGTCGCTTAGTTCATCAGAATCGTTCGCGAGTTACACGTCGCAATTCTACAGAATCTCTCGCGTCTTAAAGTTAGTTATAAATGTGAAATACGCGAATTAATAATGTTCAGTAAATAAGTGATTATAGTAACAGAAAATATAACAGTTTCAGTCTGGCGTGTATCACGAGGTAATATGTGAACTTAATTAATTGTGGCGGTAATAAAAGTGTAAAAACAATTTCTTTTATCAGTGTTATCTTTGAGTAACAAATCCTTTCCGTTTACACACCTTGATCAAGAGATATGCTCGACTTAATAATAATAATAATAATAATAATAATAATAATAATAATAGCTAGCCGGAGGACAATGAACCCAACATTCAAAGTAGTAATACAATAACAGGCGCCCAGCAATAAGATAACACGAAGTGACCGCGACAAATTGGCTTCCATACGTTGTGCAGATAAACATGAAGCATCTTCAAACTACCAACAAATATTGCACTCCAAGGTCTATAAGTTTACGTATTTATAAGTAGGAAATGTTTACACTGTTTCATACTTTTTGACAAAAAATGAATTGCCATGATGGTATTATTCTCCGCAGTCAAGCATTAAAAACATTATAGTGCAATGCTTAAGGTGAATGTTTTGTATACTCAAAAGTAATTTCATACTAGCTACATCCATGAGGCATGAGGTATTTACCGGAGGGGGATACTTCACCACTTCCACCAATTAGATCTATTGTGGCTACAACCCCTCGGGGATGAAGTGAAGCAGCCACAGGACGCCACAGGTCCGCAGGCAGACGGGATTACAGAGACGCATGGAAGCCCCTATCATTTACAGTACGAAACACCCGCTCTCGGCCAGTAGACGCGAAGAGTCCTGCGAGAAGGCGACGAAGCGGCCCTTGCAGCCAGACCATCGCTCCCTGTCGTTGGCGGGGAGAGATCTTTTTAAGCGCAGCGTCCATGCACTCTGCCTATCACCAGACGCACTATGGAACCCGAAAATACTGCCTGAAAGATGAAATGACAGGAAATGAGAAATCGACCCCGGGACCTCCCGAATGCGGGCCACATCCCGCTTGGTAGCTACAGCCATAGTCAGGTACTTTCCTGGAAATATAATATTTATTGTATACACAGATAGTATTTCATCTAAGAGTCAATATTTATTGAACTTTTAAAGTTTCACCATGCCCTACTTTCATTCTTAAAGTTCATATTTACAAACAATTTGCGTTCCTACTTCACATCCTCCACTAGAAGTTATACAAATGTTTACGTCCAAAGCAAAGGAGGGATTGTGAACTTTGTGATTCTATCTAAGCAGGGCGCTTCATGTATTCCAAAGTATATTCTAAAACTTAGACTCGCGGTTAATAAGCATAAGGGTTAAATCAACGGAAGGGGCAATCAACTAGCATTACTAGCTAACAGAATTGTACAAGTTTTTTGTGAAGACTTCACGTATGTAGTAATGGAGCCTGTATGAAACTTGAAATACCCGATAAAAATGTCTATCGGTTCCTAGAAACGTCGCCCCATGATCCAGTTACAAAGAATATCGGTTTCATTTACGTAGGAGGCTGCATCTGATAGAGGACAATGCCATCCCATTGTTTTCACTAACGAAGCATCATCTCAGTTTCTGGTATAGTAAGCAGGTATAATGTGAAAATTTAGGAAACAGAAAACCTGTGAACGTAACATTTATACGTGTTTTATTCTCAAGAGTTGTTACTTTCTCTACTACGTATAGTAAGTAGGGGAAGTATTGTATTCCACGCAAAAATTCGATACCGAGATTTCACCGGAAATATATGTATACAGCCCCTCGAATCCAAAGAAAGCATTTTTTGAAACTTGTCCGTGTGGTGTCGTGTGTCTGTGAACAGCATAACTCAGAAACGAACAGTCGAATAAACACCAAACTTGATATTTAGGTTCAGTATCTTCCAGAGATGCGACACGAAGGTTTTCAAGAAAATCTCCCCACCCCAGACTACCCTTTACTTGGAACATTTTTCGAAAATTTTAAGTTTCTCAAAAATGGCTCCAACGATTTTGATTAAAATATCATATGTTTAAGATATTTTCATGGCAAATGAAATGTATATCTCGAATTTTCTGGGAATGTCTCCAAAAGTATTCTTCATTGTAAACGACTTTTGCATAACTGGTAAACTATGAGATAGACAAAATTTTACTACACAAAAAATGTAGATCGCGTTAAAATACACAATTTATGTCATATACATTTTTTGTTGTTGAGTGAACCATTTTCGAGATATTGCTTGTTATTCCCTTAAATTTTCCAATACTTATACTTTTTCTCAAATTCGTTATTCATTTTTTTTTGTCCTGGACATGCAAAGAGAATGGAATACGCCACGTAGCAACCAACGCTTAAAACATTTGACTATCGCTTAAAGCCTAGCAATTCCCCTTGCATCTACAAGAAAATTAGCAATAAGATTAACATCTCGATATCTCGATTAACATGAAGCATATGGAGAATAAGCGTTTGTAAAAATAGTTTGTACAAGAGTAGAGAAAGTCATGTGAGTGTAACACATCTGATTTTTTTTCTCCTTCAATGTAGTCTCCATTAAGTGCAACCCATCTTCTCATCCAATTTTGGAAGACGTCCTCAAATTCATTTTTGATAAGTGCTTCAAAATCACCCCTAAATCCTTCACTGCTTCATTATCGGAGCCAAACCATCGTCCTTTGAGATATTTTTTTGGCATCTGGAAACCCAAACAGGTCTCACGGTGCCAGATCTGGACTATAGGATGTGTGGAAAACGTGGGGATGTCTTTCCCGGCTAGGAACGTTGTAGCAACTGTTGCTACGTGAGGGGGTGCATTGTTGTGATGAAGCTTCCATTTGCCTACCAGATCTCTCCCTTTTTTTGAGATGTGCTATTTAATCATTTGGTGAAGAATACCACGATAATAGTCTGCAGTCACTGTCTGATCTCTGGGAACCTGATGTGAAATTAAATTGAGTTTTATTTATGGACGCTCTTTAACTGCATTGGTCCTTAGCGTCCCATTCTATACTGGACGTGAAAGACTGGTAATTTTGCTCAGAGGTCTCTTTATCAGGTTTGAGGTTCTTTTACGTGCCGTAAATATACGACACGGGACAACCGTCTTTGGAAATTGGACATATGCTCACGTTTCTGGCTTTAACGTTTACCCAACAATTCTAAAAAAGACTCCAATGGCATATTTATAAATCCTGAGCCACTTTTGCAACTCAGTCAGCCGACTGAAAGCCGCTCTCCAATCAACCATTCCCAACTCAAAGCAAAGTCAGGTCTTAATTCAGTGTCATAAAGCAAGGAGGTGTTCAGTTTCCAGTATCCCTTTTCATGCAGGGGGATTTTGTCACCAGTCCGATCCTAATCGGTAATTTTTTATAATTGCTAATGGGACGGAGCTCACAACAGCGTTTAGAGCCCTGCTTTTATTCTGCGTATCCACATAAATTCTTGACGACTCTCGATGAAGGGAAGTGTTCCTGTGAACAAGCTTAACACACAAACGTTGTAAGCTGAGCGACAGATAATAAGTACCTTTCTGGTGTTTTGCGTGCGGACGGTGTTAAAATCTTCAGCGGATTGTAATGTATTGTACCCATGTCAGAGGAAGTACAACACCGTTGCTTAGTCATAAAATTCACGATCCCTCCTACTCTTGGATTCGGATGGTAGATAGGGATTAAACCCTGCCTAATGTCACGAATTCGCATCATATCTATTTAATTTCTTTGTGACTCTTTGAAGTTCCGTTGACAATGATAACAAGAACAAATTCAAATCCTAAATCTATGCAACAAAAGAAGGGACAGACTTTCTGGAAGTAATAGCACGAACTAGAAATAAAATTGTAGTGAATGGTACTCAACAAAACCTCTAGCCAATAGTCTACCTAAACATACAGAGTGTTTTACTTATACTTTTTAAGTGAAGTAGGGAAAACTCTTAAGAAATTAAGCCGTTAAGTCAAAAAGGTTAAAGCTGTTGCATGTAATTGAGGCAGTATTTTTAACACTTAAATGATTTCAGTCTAATTTTATAAAATATAAATTCAATAACAGCCCGCCTTAAAGCAATATGTGTATGTAACAATATATAAAAAGTGTGTATTACAGTCATTGTAAATGTTTACATTATTGTATACATGTTCAATAATGTTATGTGAATATATTACGTAATTTAATAATGTAGGAGCTGTGAGAATAATAAGTTAAAAGTTACTAACAATGAGGTAACCTTGAGGCAATAATCAATTAGAAAGTTTAAATGTCACTTGTGATTCTTGGAAGCAATAATGTAATTTTAGTGACAGTTTATAAAAATAGCCAATCAACTACCAGAAAAAGCTTTAGTTAAATGAAGGTATTCTATTGGACTACGATTAGCCAATCAGAAATTGAAAAGGAGAAAAATTTACAAATTCAGAAGTCAGTTACTAGTAGACCGTGAGACGAAAACAGTTTACGTGTTAAAAAGTGCAAGTGTTTAATAAAAACATCTCACAGCTCTCTCTCTCTCTCTCTCTCTCTCTCTCTCTCTCTCCCTATATATATATATATATATATATATATATATATATATATATCAGTGTAGTGTTAATTAAATCGTGTCCAGCATTAATAAAAGAAGTGAAGTAAAATTATAATCTGTAAACCTACATTCTTGTCGCACCACAACCCTGCCAAGACATCCATGTCTCTAACAATATTGAAGCAGCCGCGGCTAACATAAATATATAATATTTAAATAAACAGTCAAATTACAAAGTTAATATTTTTTTAAACTTGGAGCAAAGGCCACCTGAAAGTACATTTGGAGCGAAGGCTACCGGAAACTGTTTACTATACGTGCGGTTGCAACCAACTTCAAGTTCGGCTCTCCAACAGCCTACAATACAACTCCTACTTCAAATCGGCTTTTCATACGTGAAGCAACAAACTTCATAATACATCCAATTCCATCAAATAGGCGTGCGACTTCTTACTTCTGATGTTATGTATGGCTTAACCTCCCAATACTAAGCTAAACGTCGGGATTTTGATTTGTTCTTTCAAGCGGAGCCTAATTCAGGCATTAAAGAGGTTACTAAACACGATTCCAGCAGTACTCATAATGGATGATGTTTTTCAACGAGTTGAAATGGCAGTCCACTCTAGCGGCATGTCAAGATTGATAAGATAGTTATAATTGGGTCACAGCGAAATGAAATGGCTGCATTAATGTTTGTAACAATAACACTTCTGCGTCATTATTATACAGGAAGTATCTGTTTACAATTACAGAATACAGTTTGAATTTTAAGCAGTTAAAATATGTTCTACGTAATGAGGTAAGAAAGAATGCAAAACAAACCAGTGAACTTATTTTGAGGTGCACGAGATTAAATGAATGAGTGCACTTACAGAAAATGTTGATTACAAAATTATATACAGTTCAAACTTCTCAGAATGCTTGATATTTTTACTTTCTCTACTACGTATAGTAAGTAGGGGAAGTATTGCATTCCACCCAAAAATTCGATACCGAGATTTCACCGGAAATACATGTTTTGAGACCTCCTGAATCCAAAAAAAGCATTTTTGGAAACATGTCCGTGTGTGTGTCTGTGTGTGTGTCTGTGTGTGTGTGTCTGTGTGTCTGTGTGTGTGTGTCTGTGAACAGCATAACTCAAAAACGAACAGTCGGATAAGCACCAAACTTGGTATTTAGGTTCAGTATCTTCCAGAGATGCGACACGAAGGTTTTCAAGAAAATCCCCTCACTCCAGACTACCCTTTACATGGAAGATTTTTCGAAAATTTTAATTTTCTCAAAAATGGCTCTAACGATTTTGATGAAAATATCATATGTTTAAGATAATGTCATGAGAAATGAAATGTATATCTCGAATTTTCTGGGAATGTCTCCAAAAGTATTCTTCATTGTGAACGACTTTTGCATAACTGGTAAACCATAAGAGATAGACAAAATTTTACTACACAAAAAATGTAGATCGTGTTAAAATACACAATTTATGTCATATACATTTCTTTTGTTGAGTGAACCGTTTGCGAGATATTGCTTGTTATTTCCTTAAATTTTCCAATACTTATACTTTTTCTCAAATTCGTTATTCATTTTTTTTATGTCCTGGACATGCAAAGAGAATGGAATGCGCCACATAGCAACCAGCGTTAAAATATTTGACTATCGCTTAAAAGCTACCATATTTCCCTTGCATCTACAAGAAAATTACCAATAAGATTGACATCTCGATTAACATGAAGCATATGGAGAATGGGCGTTTGTAAAATTAGATTGTACAAGAGTAGAGAAAGTCATGTGAGTGTAACACATCAGATTTTTTTTATTGTGTGCAAAGGATCCTGCCTTGACTTTATATAACAATTTATATTTAGTCTTTCCTATGCAATTCATCTTTCCTTCCCTATATCCTCACTTTCTTTATTACCACTGTGATCGTCCACTGTCTATAACCACTTCTCCCTACATAGTTGTCAGATAGGTCTCAACATTTTTGCTTCCGGTTCCAAATGTTTTTGTCTGTAGGTTGTCCCACTTCTTGTTCCAAACTCTCTTTCCATACTTTGGTTTCTGCACTCTCTACTATACAATGTAGATGTTTATCTAAGCTTTCACAATATAGACATCTTCTTTTGTCACTTTTAGTCCACTTAACCACATTATTCTTCTCTTATCCCTTTATTGCAAACATACGCGCATTTTTCCTGCCCTATTCTTTCATAAACTTATTATATCTCAAAGTACAGAGAGAGCCAAAAAACTACGAACCGGCTGCGCGACGTTTTTCCTGTCCACGTCCTTGGCGCTCGTTGCCGTCTGCCGCTCTCATAGAAAGGCGTGGATGAAACCATACAACAGTTTTAAAACTACTTTTAAAATCTTTACTTACCAACTTTATGAAAGGAGATGCTGAAAGTGGCCACCGTCGTTGTCCGTACATTTTTGGCACCTCTTTAGGAAACTATCCATCACTCGCCGTAGTTCACATTGAGAAATGCTGCCAATTTCCTGGCGGATATTTTGTTTTAATTCTTCCAGGGTGTGTGGGTTTGTCTTGTACACTTTGTTTTAAGTTATCCCAGAGATAGAAATCGCAGGGGCTTAGGTCGTGGGACCGAGGGAGCTACAAATCTCTGCTAGTCATTCTATCCTCAAACGCACTTTCAATTGTTCTCATCGAAATATTAGCCGTATAAGCTGTTGCAGAAAAAAGGCAAAATCACGCTCCCTAGCTGTTACTTCTCTAAAGGGGGGGGGATAAAATTGTATTCACGTATAAACGGGCTTCAACTGTTGACTCGAAAAAGATAGCGGCAGACGGCAACGAGCACCGAAGACGCGGACAGGAAAAACACCGCGCAGTCGGTCCGTAGTTTTTTGGCTCTTCCTGTACTTTATATCCTAGACTTCTCCGTATATTATGCTTTACAATGTCGATCCTTAATTTCATGTTACTTTTCGTCTATTAATTATCCGCTGACTTTCTATGTCTCTCATTCCAATTTATTGAATTACTCCTTTTGTTTGAGCTAACTTCGTCGTAATTTTACTTTCTCTTGTATCCTTAAAGAGCGTTTGACAATATTTCCTTCTTCCCTTGATTCGATCTTATGCCAATATTTCAATGTATGCTTAACTGCTATACCTTTCCTACAAAATTTGTCCAATTCAGTTAGGGGTACCCCATTCGGGCTACACTAGGTAACCCCAGAACCATTTTACAAAGTGCTCTATAAATATAATCAATATTCTCCCACCCTATCTCTGTAGCCCAAACTTCCAACCTATACTTCATTTTTACTTTCTCTACTACGTATAGTAAGTAGGGGAAGTATAGTATTCCACCCAAAAATTCGATACCGAGATTTCACCGGAAATACATGTTTTGAGGCCCCCTGAATCCAAAAAAAGCATTTTTGTAGACATGTCCGTGTGTGTATGTGTCTATGAACAGCATAACTCATAAACGAACAGTCGGATAAACACCAAACTTGGTATTTAGGTTCAGTATCTTTCGGAGATGCGACACGAAGGTTTTCAAGAAAATCCCGCCACCCCAGATTACCCATTACATGGAACATTTTTGGAAAATTTTTATTTTCTCAAATATTGCTCTAACGATTTTGATTAAAATATCATATGTTTAAGATATTTTCATGACAAATGAAATGTATATCTCGAATTTTCTGGGAATGTCTCCAAAAGTATTCTTCATTGTGAACGACTTTTGCATATCTGGTAAACCATAAGAGATAGACAAAATTTTACTACACAAAAAATGTAGATCGCGTTAAAATACACAATTTATGTCATATAAATTTTTTTGTTGAGTGAACCATTTTCGAGATATTGCTTGTTATTCCCTTAAATTTTCCAATACTTTTTCTCAAATGGGAATTCGTTATTCATTTTGTTTTGTACTGGACATACAAAGAGAATGGAATGCTCCACATAGCAACCAGCTCTTAAAATATTTGACTATCGCTTAAAGCCTACCACATTCCCTTGCACCTACAAGAAAATTAGCAATAAGATTAACATCTCGATTAACATGAAGCATATGGAGAATAAGCGTTTGTAAAAATAGTTTGTTCAAGAGTAGAGAAAGTCATGTGAGTGTAAGACATCAGATTTTTTTTATTTTGAGGTGTATTTAAACAACATGGAGGAATACGAAAGGAAGCTACCCTGACAGAATAATAACTCTAAATTTTCTCAGATTTGTATCACGTTTATGTGAAGATGAACACCTTCAAAATGCCGGTTTCAGAGCAACTGTTTACTTGGCTAGAAGTTCGAGAAGACTTAGAATTAACATGGAGGAAATTCTGACAAGGAATTACACCATTATGGCAATATGTGCATTTCTTTCTTCTACAGATGCTCCCTGTCTTTAGTATAATTAGTCGGCGATTAAACGAGTTAGTCATAATTATCTTTTTAATTAGTACACCCGGTATAAGTGGTACTTCAGCTTCTGCCTTCATTCTGTCCTTGCCTCAGGCGCCATTTAAAATGGGTCGATGTGAAGACGTGTGAACATACCTGGTATACTCATCAGAAGCTGTCGTCTGTTGCGCTGCCAATACGACAACGTTTTCTTTAGGCTCATCTGATGATTGACGCCTACTTATACTTGGATCTCGAAATTTATTTGTATGAATCCATGCCTTAGAGGAATTTCTCCAGCAGCAGAGTTTCCAGGTTGAATGGGGCAGTGTCTAGATGTTACTTTTAGGCGCCCTGTTTCACTCTTTCATTATTATTATTATTATTATTATTATTATTATTAATATTATTATTATTATTATCGGACGTCAGCACAGGAGCAATAGTGACACCGGCGGAATTGTCACTGTGTTCTACTAAAGCGCATTCCCCTATGGCTGACTCACATTCAAATGATCCAGTCGCTCTTTCTCTGTCACTTGCTCGTTTACACAGGTTAAATAGGTGTCTAGCTGATGCAGACCGACCTCGGGACTTTTCCGAATATACAACTAGCGACGCATGACGCGTTTGAAGTTCTTTATAAGCTGTGCCCCAGTCGCTGCTGAGTTCGTGCTGTAAAGTGAGTTGTGTATCTCAAGGGTGAAAGTGTATCAAGATATGTGTGTTGTATGTGACTTGCTTAAGAGTATTATTGTCTTTTTATTAGTCCACTGCAATGCCTGCTGACAAATTCACGTTTGAACAACGAATTCTTATGTCTGATACATACTGTAGCGTGTATGTGTGTGTGCATTGTCACGGCAGACACATTATTGCGTCGGCGACAGCATTGTTGGGGATAATTATTTTTGTTGGGGTTTTGCAAGTTCGTCTGGCGTGGCAACTCGCTCTGTCTAGCCGGTGAGCTTACTATTGTCCATTCCAAACCAGAGTTCCCTCTGATGTAAACAGAAGCATGTGATTCAGTTGTCACGAACCCAAGAATATACTCTTACGCCAACGTAAGTAGTTCCTTAATACATGTATTGTATTATGAAATATTAGAGCAGGAAAGGTATAGAACTGCACATTTTATTGCGGTTATTATAAGATCTCATCGTTAAAGGTAATGGATATATACTAACTGTTAAGAGATTACAAAATATGATTTTCGCCTGCTATTACGCTAACGCCGAGAGCATCTTGCTTGTTAATACCAACCAAATGCACGACTGCCACTCTCTTACATACACAAGAAATGCAGCAATGAATTCTCAGAGGTGCTATCTGAGTACCAAATAAACACTTTGCGTAACACAGGATATATGATAAACGAACAGTCATTCATAATACGGTAACACATATATGCTCAGCTCAGGTCAAATCTTGTGATTTAGTCAGTTGGTATTTGAGCTTACATGGCAGAGGAAGGTGCGTGTAGTGCGAATAAACTGTTCAAACACAGAAACGGGAAACAGTTAAAAAGTGGCTAAAACAAACAATACTTCATATATTCAACTCACTATTACAAAAATACCCGACACTTGCATTATTGCATATTACGAAACTAATATCGGATTTTACAGGCGTTTCAGTGAGAAGTGTAACGAAAGCGAGCAGGTAATATAAACAGACATAATACAACATAGAAGAGGATAAAATGTGGGAACTTGTTTTAAGTGCGACAGTGCTGTGGATAAGCTTGTCATTGTTTTGGAGAGTAGTTCTGATATGGCAGCTGAGTCATCTTCGAAGGATTCGGATTTGGGTGTTGCACTTTTTCCCAAGGATTGCGATTAACGTAAGTAAAATGTTCATTGCCGCCTACTTATAAAATCGATTGTTACCTCAGGTTGCATTTTGAACTATGATTCTCATGCAGGGCGCCTTTTTATAGATTAAATAGTGTTCAACAAGCAGTGGGAGAGGAACAAGCAGCCATTATGGGCGGGGATTACGAACTACTTTCGCGCAGATAATACAAAGAGTTTGTTTTCAGTGAAAGGCACTCTGGTTTGGAATGGACAGTAGTGAGGGCAAGTGGGGGTAGCAAGCATGATTCTTTTTTGTGAGGTGTGTGTGTGGAGAGAGAGAGTCTCTTCGCGTTTGTTGTCTGGTATGAAGCGTATGTGAATGTGGCCTCGTGTGTGTAACACCTCCCTCCAATGTCTTTCCTTTAATCTTTTGTGGATGATGTAGGGACACCGTGTTTAATATTTAATAAACGACAGGTAATATGTTAAATGTGAAATGATGTGTATTTGGTGATAATTTTCCCACGCCTGCCCTGAAATGTAATGTTAAGGTTCCTGGCCCTCTCGTTGCCTTTGAGCTACGTCTCCCAATGTTTATGCTGGGGTATCTAAATTTAATAAATAGCTTCAAAACCTTTCGGCCTTACCCCGGTGTATAACAATACGTATAAACCGAATAATTTAGACAGGTGTATAAACAATTTCAGGAGACATTTCCTGGTACTCCAGTTGCAAGTAGAGAAACTGCTGGACATCTGTTTAATAAGTTTAGGACAATGGGTTCACTAAACGCTAAACCTAAGAAGCGAAAACAAGGTATTCTAACAGAGGAAAAAAGTTGACGAAATTAGTGCATCTATCCGTAGGAAACCCTAAAATGTCCGGTATGACAAACCCGCTTGCGGAGACTGATCATTCTGCCCCGTTCGAACTCACTCACATGCCGATATTGCTCCCTTTGACGTCGACAAGGCATAGTGGTACTCACTTTGTTGTTTCCAAATTGTTTGACAGCTCTGCACTCAATACACTGGACGCAACACTGACCTTGTCGGACCGACACGACAGGGCTCTGCTCTGCTTCCGTGTACCTCATCTTTCTGCAAACCTAATCACTTATTGCTTTCACTCTCTTCTACACTTCCACCAAGTTTGGAGTTATTCGGGAAATTCTTTATTGGTGTTGCATTTTTCACAAATGGCAGTGTATTTTATCCAATCAGTTTGTATGTCTTTTCTATTTATTTATGCTTCTTAACCCTCTAATGCATGAATTATTTTGCTACAGTGCCACTCTTTCTCTAATTACTAAACCGCTTTAGGTATCCCTGTCACAGGCACCTTAACGTAAGCGATTCGAATAGCCATAAGCTTTAAGGCGAGACGAAATAGACTGACCGTTCATTCAAAGTCGAACTTCGTGAGTTTGGGTCCCAGCGACTGCAGTCAAATGTGCCTGTGGCAAAGGATGGGGAGGCTCCACGTGAAATAACCGGTGTGATGGCACGCGTGGATGAAGACTGGGTTACATTTGACTGCAATTTCATGAATTTTGTTTCTTTGTTTAAAAAAACACTACAATAATACTGAAATAATTTAATATATTTATGATACGAAATAACTACAAATACTTTTATTTTATTGTTATATGCCACCCTAATAAAACATAACAAAAACACTGTTAAGTTATTCTAAAAGTGTACATAAAAATCTTTGTTGCCAGATGGTAGCACTGTGCATTAGAGCGTTAAATGGTTTTATCTTAAGGGCACACGCTGGTATCAAATGGACTTTCTTCCCTAATCAGACAATTTTAATAACATTTTAGGTTAAAATTGCACATGCCATGATATATTACTGATGTGTTTCATTGAATAGTTTTGCAATTAAAATTTATTTATTATGTTTTTTGCAAATAATTGGGCAGTAATAAATGGTATACCTTTTGCAATTTAGATTTAAAAGAGATGTCTGAAATTTGGGACGCTAGTTGTTCTGTTCCTATGCAATAAACTTCTGCATTTTTTCCCAAAATATTATCATTTATTAGAAATATGATTTTTGTTGTATTTAGTTCAAAATAAAAAATATACAAAGACAAAAATCTGATGTGATACATTCTCATGACTTTTTCTACCCTCTGTGGTTTACTAGTGGGTATGCAAGCTATTCTTACTAAATCTTATTTTTCTATCTATTAAATTTTAATCCAAATGAATCTTTACAAAAATAGCTACACTAGTAGAAAAAGGGAACAGCGACAGTCATATGTTATAAAACTGGACGCTATATGCTGGCCATTCTTTTCATGAGAGCAAGAAGCAGCTGAAAATCGACAGGATTTGAAAAGTGTGACAGGTATTGAGCAATTCCAACCATTAATATCGGATATCTCGGAAATGGCTTATGCCACAAAAAAAAGGTTATCTAAAATAAATTGTATGTTTTAAAGAGGTCTACATTTTTTGTGTAGTACGTTTTCGTGTATCGCTTAACGTTTACCAGTTATACAAGATTATATAAAATTCCTTCCGAGTGAAAGTTCCCATTTTATTTGTCACGTAAATAGATTTAATATTTTAATAAAAAAAGGTTAGAGAATTTTTTAAAAAATAAAAGAATTAAAAACTCTTCTATGTAAAGGATAGTTTGGGATGGGGGGGGATTATCTTGAAAATCTTCGTGTCGCATCTTTGGAAGGTACGTACTGTACCTAAACTCCAAGTTTAGTATTTATCCGATTTTCATTTTTGAGTTATGCTGTTCAGAGACACACAAACGGACCCTTTTTTGGAGGGCTTTAGGGGGTCTCAAAACATGGATTTCCGGTGAAATGTAGGTATCAAATGTTTGGGTGGTACCTGTGTGCCCCCTTAAGCCCAAAACTTCTAGTATATCCTTTAAGCTAGTTCGACTCTGGTTTGTGCAACGGTATAAAGTTAGCAGGTCTGGTGAATCCAAATGAGAAAGTGTAAGGGGAATCACCACAAGCTTGTCTGGAGGGTTGAGGCAGTACATCAGTACAGGTATTACGAGGAGAGTTAACAATAGAACATCTCCTTCACTCCAGCTTCCCCTGCCACTCATTTCGACAATTGCCCCATCATCGCCCGCCGCAACGTACACGACTACAAAATTAAGTAACTTCCCTCCTCGGTGGGTTTTAGACGCGGGTAGCTTCATCATTATGTAACACTACCAGCTGACTTAAACAGCTCTTCCCGGTTGGCTTTTTAATTAATCTCGAATGACGATTTAATTAATTTCATTTACACTCGCCTCCTGTACTCTTTATGAAAACGTTGTACACCCGTGGACAAAAAAGGCGAGTCATGTCTTAAACGCCAAATTTTTCTAAAGGCTGGTTCACAACCGCCCGAAAACGGTACCCAGAACGGAAACGAGAACGGGAATTCATATCGATGATTATATCAATCACAAAGTGAAAGTCGATTTTGCGCAAGGGAGATTTCATTTGATTTTAACTGACCAACGATATTTTTTCACCCACTTCCAATTTAGCCAACATAGCGGGAGTTAGCCAACGTCAAAATTCGATAGAGTAAACATTATCTAAATGCATATCTATTACATTTCCGATCCGTCTAGTTGTGCCAAGCTTTCATTCCTTTATTTAATGGCATTCATTAAAATTGTTTATTGTTCTTTTTTAATTTTCACCGGTTTTTGCTGTTCTTTGTAGCTTTTGCCATTGTTTTTTAGGTTATAGTTAGTTTTGAGTTGCATATAAACAAACTGCAAATGACCCTTTCACCAGAGGAACCAACGATCATTAGATTTGCAGGTGTCAGGATATGAGGTTAGGAAGCACATTTACTACTAATTTCTTCCAGTTTCATGTTTCCAGCTTGCGACTATAGAGAACACTAGCGCGTAGAATAATCTCTAGACTGAAGAGTCTAATATGCACAATATGGATCTAATAAGCCGTGCCCGGGAACGAGAACGAGGAAGTTAAAAGTTGGGCAACTCTTCTTTCCCGTTCCCTAGGCCTGGCTAGGCTTCCCGTCCATTGTGAACGCTCCCACTTGAATACATGTATTTCAATTTTCTCGTTCTCTTTAGTTGTGAACCAGCCTTAAGTCTTACACGGCACAGCGCCGTGTTTACACCATGCGCAATATAGTTGTGTAGCCGCTGCAGTAAGTTGTTGTACGACATTATTAAACATGCTACCTTCGATGTGTGTTTTCTGTAGTGCTGTGGCAAAGGATAGGGTTTAGACCTTAGGTGCGCTTCTTGCATGTAACGAACACTTTTTCCCCTTCTGTTAATAATGTTTAATCAACATATACTGACTTTATTTACGATATATGCATTTCATACACGGCATTTGGTAAAGTTCATAATAGAATAGTTACTAGGATGCAAAATACGTGGCTTAACAATTTCATCCTGGTTGCATATACACTACGTGATCAAAAGTATCCGGACACCTGGCTGAAAATGACGTACAAGTTCGTGGCGCCCTCCATCGGTAATGCTGGAAGTCAATATGGCGTTGGTCCACCCTTAGCCTTTGTGATAGCGTTCACTCTCGCAGGCATACTTTCAATCAGGTGAGTAGTAATAGTCCCGGATGAGCCAATTGTTTTAACGATAATCCTGCCGCTAGGGGCGCTAGTGTCGCTAGTGTCGCTGCGTGCGACGGCGGCGGCGGTAAGTTTGAAAAGCGCCCTGAGCGTTAGGATTATCGTTAAATCGGTTGGCTCATCCGGGACGAGTTGAAAGAATTGAGGAAGTGACGTGGAGTGTTTTGATTGGTTCGTTAATTTGGGGTGGAAGATGGAGGAAGGGAGATGGAGGAGTATGGAGGTCGCGTGATGGAGAGGAGCTGGGTGGCGAGGTGTTGTGTGTGCGGAGGTCGGTACTGAAATGGGGGAAAAGATGGGGAGCGAGGGATAAAAAGTGTAAAGGAAAGTGACGTGTGAAGTTGTGATTGGTGGGAATAAGAAGTGATGTTATTGGTGGAAAGGAGCAAATGAAGGTTGTTGATTGGTAAGAATAAGAGAGATTATGATTGGTGGAAAGAAAAAGGAGTGGGGTATGTTGGAGGTGATGGGAAAGGTAAGTTTTGCTAGCAACAGGATTTGCAAAAGCCTGTCGTGAACTGATCAGCAATTTTGTGAACGTTGGATGGTAGTTTTCTTGAGTGGATAGAGAGATGTGGCGATATGAGATGCGGTGGCGAAAATGGGAACTAAACAAGGTAGTTGAGACAAGAGGTTTAAGGACGAGGAAATTTGGAGGTTAGTGGTGAACATGGCGGTCGCAAGAGGTGGGGGGTAAGGAGACGCGGTGGTGAGAATGGGAACTAAAAGAAGATGGCGGTAGCAAGAGGTTAGAAGAGTAGATTTTGAGGTTAAAATAGCGGGAACTAAAAATGGCGGAGGGTCTGCGACAAGGAGATGCGGTGAGAACTAAACAAGATGGCGGACGCAAGAGGAGGGTAAGGAGATTTGAGGTTACAGTACCAAAACACGAAAGGATATATTCCTACGTCAAGCATGTCCGAAAAATAATTATGCGTGTGGTACTTACCTGTTACCGGTGTGGATGCGTCACCAAAAGCGCGGCACGCGAGGCGGAAAAATAAAAGCAAACTGTTTTTGAAAATGCTTAACCAGCTTTAAGATCAACCAACATCACTCCGCACTGATATACCTAGGTTTTTAAACGGTACAGACACCCTTTGCAGAGGCGTAATTTAACTATACCAAAACCTGGTACTGGACCATCGTGATGGTCGCTAGCGTACGTAGGAGCAGGGTTCTCATAGCCGGTCGAAAGCGGTCAAAAACGTGTACGACGTAGGTGTTGACAGTAGCTGCTGTCGAGTCAACCGTCGAGGTGTGAATAAACAAGATCTGTTCTCGCCGGCAATTTGGTTCGGAGATGTGAGCAGCGGCGAGGTGTTGCCTGTGCGGAGGTCGGGACTGAAAGAGGGAAAAGATGGGGAGCGAGGGATAAAAAGTGTAACAGAAAGTGACGTGTGAAGTTGTGATTGGTGGGAATAAGAAGTGATGTTATTGGTGGAAAGGAGCAAATGAAGGTTGTTGATTGGTAAGAATAAGAGAGATTATGATTGGTGGAAAGAAAAAGGAGTGGGGTATGTTGGAGGTGATGGGAAAGGTAAGTTTTGCTAGCAACAGGATTTGCAAAAGCCTGTCGTGAACTGATCAGCAATTTTTTGAACGTTGGATGGTAGTTTTCTTGAGTGGATGGAGAGATGTGGCGATATGAGATGCGGTGGCGAAAATGGGAACTAAACAAGGTAGTTGAGACAAGAGGTTTAAGGACGAGGAAATTTGGAGGTTAGTGGTGAACATGGCGGTCGCAAGAGGTGGGGGGTAAGGAGACGCGGTGGTGAGAATGGGAACTAAAAGAAGATGGCGGTAGCAAGAGGTTAGAAGAGTAGATTTTGAGGTTAAAATAGCGGAAACTAAAAATGGCGGAGGGTCTGCGACAAGGAGATGCGGTGAGAACTAAACAAGATGGCGGACGCAAGAGGAGGGTAAGGAGATTTGAGGTTACAGTACCAAAACACGAAAGGATATATTCCTACGCCAAGCAGGTCCGAAAAATAATTATGCGTGTGGTACTTACCTGTTACCGGTGTGGATGCGTCACCAAAAGCGCGGCACGCGAGGCGGAAAAATAAAAGCAAACTGTTTTTGAAAATGCTTAACCAGCTTTAAGATCAACCAACATCACTACGCACTGATATACCTAGGTTTTTAAACGGTACAGACACCCTTTGCAGAGGCGTAATTTAACTATACCAAAACCTGGTACTGGACCATCGTGATGGTCGCTAGCGTACGTAGGAGCAGGGTTCTCATAGCCGGTCGAAAGCGGTCAAAAACGTGTACGACGTAGGTGTTCGCAGTAGCTGCTGTCGAGTCAACCGTCGAGGTGTGAATAAACGAGATCTGTTCTCGCCGGCAATCTGGTTCGGAGATGTGAGCAGCGGCGAGGTGTTGTCTGTGCGGAGGTCGGGACTGAAAGAGGGAAAAGATGGCGAACGAGGGATAAAAAGTATAACAGAAAGTGACGTGTGAAGTTGTGATTGGTGGGAATAAGAAGTGATGTTATTGGTGGAAAGGAACAACTGAAAGTTGTTGATTGGTAAGAATAAGAGAGATTGTGATTGGTGGAAACAAAAAGGTGTGGGAGTGGGGTATGTTGGAGGTGATGGGGAAGGTAAGTTTTGCTACCAACAAGATTTGCAAAAGCCTCTCCAGAACTCATCAGCAATTTCAGCAGACGATGTGCGTGGCGATAGGCCCGCTGCGATGAAAGAGCTGCAAACTGCGCGATAACTTGAAAAATATTGCCCGCCGTGACGCATTGCGCGCGCGCGTTTACCGTAAACCGTTACAGTTGCCATACTTATATTATCCGTCTTTCTTTTTTCTTTTTCTTTTTTTTACGTTTGTTTTTTTAAAAAAAATAATTAGTTTTTCGGGGGGTTTTCTCTGGTTGGTAGACGAATGCAAGCTCTTTCTGCTTTTTCACAGGTTTTCCCTGGTTGGTAGGCGTTTGCTGTAGTGGTTGACGAAGCCCTTTCTAATTTTCGAGGTTTTTTCAGGTTTTTCGAGGTTGTCCCTGCCCGGTAGGCAAATGATGAAGATTTTGCTTGTCAGCGCACGAATACTAGGCACATACTCGCACACACACACACACACACACACACACACACGTTGCAGTTGTCATACTTATATTATTCGTCTTTTCCTTTTTTTCTTTTTGTTTTTTCGTTTTTTTAAAAAATAACTAGTTTTTGGAGGTTTACTGCGGTTGGTAAACGAATGCAAGCTCTTTCTGCTTTTTCATAGGTTTTCCCTGGTTGGTAGGCGTTTTCTGTACTGGTTGACGAAGGCGTTTCTAATTTTCGAGGTTTTCTCAGGTTTTTTAGCGGTTGGCCCTGCCGGTAGGCAAATGATGAAGTTTTACCTTGTCGGCGCACGGATACTAGGCACGTACTCGCGCGCACACACACACACACAAACGTTGCAGTTGCCATACTTATATTATTCGACTTTTTCTTTTTTTTTTTAAAATAACTAGTTTTTTGGGAGTTTTCTGCGGTTGGTAAACGAATGCAAACTCTTTCTGCTTTTTCATAGGTTTTCCTTGGTTGGTAGGCGTTTTCTGTAGTGGTTGACGAAGCCGTTTCTAATTTTCGAGGTTTTCTCAGGTTTTTTAGCGGGTGTCCCTGTCCGGTAGGCAGATGATGAAGTTTTTCTATAATGTCGTCGTTTCGGCTTGTGGCGCACGGATACTAGGCACGTACTCGCGCACACACACACATAGACAGACAGACACACAGACAGGCACACACACACGGACATGTTTCCAAAAATGCCTTTTTTTTTGGGATTCAGGAGGTCTCAAAACGTGTATTTCCGGTAAAATCTCGGTATCGAATTTTTGGGTGGAATGCAATACTTCCCCTACTTACTATACGTAGTAAAGAAAAGTAAAAAAAAGTGTAAGTATTGTAAAATTTAAGGAAATAACAAGCAATATCTCGAAAACGGTTCACTCAACAAAAGAAATGTATATGGCATAAGCTGTGTATTTTAACGCGATCTACATTTTTTGTGAAGTAAAATTTTGTCTATCTCTTATGGTTTCCCAGTTATGCAAAAGGCGTTCACAATGAAGAATACTTTTGGAGACATTCCCAGAAAATTTGAGATATACATTTTATTTCTCACGACATTAACTTAAACATATGATATTTTCATCAAAATCGTTATAGCCATTTTTGAGAAAATTAAAAAAAAGTGTACTATCTTGTTTTCATGGGTTTACCAGATCGGTAAGCGTTAGAATACTCTTAGAGCTTTTTTTTCAGGTTTTCGCGGTTGTCCCTGTCCGGTAGGCAAATGATAAAGTTTTTCTATAATGTCGTCGTTTCGGCTTGTGGCGCACGCATACTAGGCACGTACTCGCGCACACACACACACACACACACACATACACACACAGACAGACAGACACACAGACAGGCACACACACACGGACATGTTTCCAAAAATGCTTTTTTTTTTTTTTTTTTGGGGGGGGGGATTCAATAAGTATTGGAAAATTTAAGGAAATAACAAGCAATATCTCGAAAAACGGTTCACTCAACAAAAGAAATGTATATGGCATAAGTTGTGTATTTTAACGCGATCTACATTTTTTGTGTAGCAAAATTTTGTCTATCTCTTACGGTTTATCAGTTATGAAAAAGTCGTTCACAATGAAGAATACTTTTGGAGACATTCCCAGAAAATTCGAGATATACATTTCATTTCTCACGACATTAGCTTAAACATATGATATTTTTCATCAAAATCGTTAGAGCCATTTTTTAATACAAAGAGAACGGGATTTCACAAGTGAAACAGTACTGTGATAACGATACCAACAAACTAATTATTATTCACCCACTGAAACACATAAAAAAATCTTATGTGTAACACTCACATGACTTTCTCAACTCTTGTACAAAGTATTTTTACAAACGCTTATTCCCCATCTAGTTCATGTTAATCGAGATAAACATTTGCAAACTCTATTTTATTGCTAATTTTCTTGTATAAAAAAAATCTGATGTGTAACACTCACATGACTTTCTCTACTGTTGTACAAAGTATTTTTACAAACGCTTATGCTGCATCTAGTTCATGTTAATCGAGATTAACATTTGCAAACTCTATTTTATTGCTAATTTTCTTGTAGATGTAGGGGTAAATATATTTACAAGGGGAATATAGAAAAACAGTAGCCTTTAAGCACATACATATCTCTTAATAGCTGGTTGCTATGTGCAGCACCATTCTTTTTGCCACAGATTAATACTCTTTGCATATCAAAGACAAAAAAAAATGAATAACGAATTCCCATTTGAGAAAATAAGTATTGGAAAATTTAATGAAATAACAAGCAATATCTCGAAAACGGTTCACTCAACAACAAAAATGTATATGACATAAGTTGTGTATTTTAACGCGATCTACATTTTTTGTGTAGTAAAATTTTGTCTATCTCTTACGGTTTATCAGTTATGAAAAAGTCGTTCACAATGAAGAATACTTTTGGAGACATTCCCAGAAAATTCGAGATATACATTTCATTTCTCACGACATTATCTTAAAAACATATGATATTTTTCATCAAAATCGTTAGAGCCATTTTTACTTTCTCTACTACGTATAGTAAGTAGGGGAAGTATTGCATTCCACCCAAAAATTCGATACCGAGATTTCACCGGAAATACATGTTTTGAGACCTCCTGAATCCAAAAAAAGCATTTTTGGAAACATGTCCGTGTGTGTGTCTGTGTGTCTGTGTGTGTGTGTGTCTGTGTGTGTGTCTGTGTGTGTGTCTGTGTGTGTGTGAACAGCATAACTCAAAAACGAACAGTCGGATAAACACCAAACTTGGTATTTAGGTTCAGTATCTTCCAGAGATGCGACACGAAGGTTTTCAAGAAAATCCCCCCACCCCAGACTACCCTTTACATGGAACATTTTTCGAAAATTTTAATTTTCTCAAAAATGGCTCTAACGATTTTGTTTAAAATATCATATGTTTAAGATAATGCCATGAGAAATGAAATGTATATCTCGAATTTTCTGGGAATGTCTCCAAAAGTATTCTTCATTGTGAACGACTTTTGCATAACTGGTAAACCATAAGAGATAGACAAAATTTTACTACACAAAAAATGTTGATCTCGTTAAAATACACAACTTATGTTATATACATTTCTTTTGTTGAGTGAACCGTTTTCGAGATATTGCTTATTATTCCCTTAAATTTTCCAATACTTATACTTTTTCTCAAATTCCTTATTCATTTTTTTATGTCCTGGACTTGCAAAGAGAATGGAATTCGACACATAGCAACCAGCGTTAAAATATTTGACCATCGCTTAAAAGCTACCATATTCCCCTTGCATCTACAAGGAAATTAGCAATAAGATTGACATCTCGATATCTCGATTAACATAAAGCATATGGAGAATAGGCGTTTGTAAAAATAGATTGTACAAGAGTAGAGAAAGTCATGTGAGTGTAACACATCAGATTTTTTTTTAATACAAAGAGAACGGGATTTCACAAGTGAAACAGTACTGTGATAACGATACCAACAAAACTAATTATTATTCACCCACTGAAACACATAAAAAAAATCTGATGTGTAACACTCACATGACTTTCTCAACTCTTGTACAAAGTATTTTTACAAACGCTTATTCCCCATCTAGTTCATGTTAATCGAGATAAACCTTTGCAAACTCTATTTTATTGCTAATTTTGTTGTAGATGTAGGGAAAATATATTTACAAGGGGAATATAGAAAAACAGTAGCCTTTAAGCACATACATATCTCTTAATAGCTGGTTGCTATGTGCAGTACCATTCTTTTTGCCACAGATTAATACTCTTTGCATATCAAAGACAAAAAAAAATGAATAACGAATTCCCGTTTGAGAAAATAAGTATTGGAAAATTTAAGTAAATAACAAGCAATATCTCGAAAACGGTTCACTCAACAATAAAAATGTATATGACATAAGTTGTGTATTTTGACGCGATCTACATACTTTCGTACTCACCTATAACAGATAGAGGGTAGAGGTCGTACGAACGTAGCACTTTGAGAATTTATATTCAACAGTTGGTGTTACTCCTTAGAAAGGAAGTATCTGCTGATTTTTATTTAATTCTTTACATTTTACATAACACGTATGCACTGGCACAACACAAAAACACTACACACGATACTCATAGTTTTAATATTTGCACTAATAACATCAGGAATAACTGAACTCTGCAAACAGTCATTTCCCATGTGCAGCCTTACGTACAAAGAACGTGTGTGTGCTGATCTATGTGTAAAAAGAGCCTGAGAGCGGATGTACGTCAGCGGTAAAATCTTTTAAATGCATTTTTATTGGCGATGGTAGAAATCGTGCAGTGGTGGATCGTGAAAATTCATATAAATGGATGTATCACCTCATAATAAGCCTCTATATACCAAGAATATTGAGTTTTTAAAAAGTCAGCAACTGTACCTGTGTTTCTATACGTGAACGTCAGATGGCAGCTTCGATACGTGTCCACGGAGACCTTAGTGCTAGGCAACTGTACCTCTGTTTCTATAAGTGAACGGCAGATTGCAGCTTCGATACGTGTCCACGGAGACCTTAGTGCTAGGCAACTGCACCTCTGTTTCTATACGTGAACGGCAGATTGCAGCTTCGATACGTGTCCACGGAGACCTTAGCGCTAGGCAACTGCACCTCTGTTTCTATACGTGAACGGCAGATTGCAGCTTCGATACGTGTCCACGGAGACCTTAGTGCTAGGCAACTGCACCTCTGTTTCTATACGTGAACGGCAGATTGCAGCTTCGATACGTGTCCACGGAGACCTTAGTGTAGGCAACTGTACCTCTGTTTCTATACGTGAACGGCAGATTGCAGCTTCGATACGTGTCCACGGAGACCTTAGTGCTAGGCAACTGCACCTCTGTTTCTATACGTGAACGGCAGATTGCAGCTTCGATACGTATCCACGGAGACCTTAGTGCTAGGCAACTGCACCTCTGTTTCTATACGTGAACGGCAGATTGCAGCTTCAATACGTGTCCACGGAGACCTTAGTGCTAGGCAACTGTACCTCTGTTTGTATACGTGAACGGGAGATTGCAGCTTCGATACGTGTCCACGGAGACCTTAGTGCTAGGCAACTATACCTCTGTTTCTATACGTGAACGTCAGATTGCAGCTTCGATACGTGTCCACGGAGACCTTAGTGCTAGGCAACTGCACCTCTGTTTCTATACGTGAACGGCAGATTGCAGTTTCGATACCTATCCACGGGGACCTTAGTGCTAGGGAACTGCACCTCTGTTTCTATACGTGAACGGCAGATTGCAGCTTCAATACGTGTCCACGGAGACCTTAGTGCTAGTCAACTGTACCTCTGTTTGTATACGTGAACGGCAGATTGCAGCTTCGATACGTGTCCACGGAGACCTTAGTGCTAGGCAACTGTACCTGTGTTTCTATACGTGTCCACGGAGACCTTAGTGCTAGACAACTGTACCTCTGTTTCTATACGTGAACGGCAGATTGCAGCTTCAATACGTGTGCACGGAGACCTTAGTGCTAGGCAACTGTACCTCTGTTTCTATACGTGAACGGCAGATTGCAGCTTCGATACGTGTGCACGGAGACCTTAGTGCTAGGCAACTATACCTCTGTTTCTATACGTGAACGGCAGATTGCAGGTTCGATACGTGTCCACGGAGATCTTAGTGCTAGGCAACTATACCTGTTTCTATACGTGAACGGCAGATTGCAGCTTCGATACGTGTCCACGGAGACCTTAGTGCTAGGCAACTGTACCTGTGTTTCTATACGTGAACGTCAGATGGCAGCTTCGATACGTGTCCACGGAGACCTTAGTGTTAGGCAACTGTACCTCTGTTTCTATACGTGAACGGCAGATTGCAGCTTCGATACGTGTCCACGGAGACCTTTCGCTTCAGGTGACAAAATAACACTAGGCACTTGTGTGCCGTGGTGTAAGCCGCAATGACGGCATTGGTAGTGTGGATCTCCTTGGGGCTCTCCTCGGAGTTACCTCAACACCACGTACATGACCTGGTTCGTCACGGGTACGCAGGTCTGCACTACCACTTCCTCGGCGTTGAGCAGGCCCAGGAGGCGATCGTACCGGTACACCAGCTAGCACGTGGACATGTTATCGCGCTGTGGTGTTGCGTGTGCGAGGTATGGAAACTCAAGGACGCAAAACATGCACGACCGAGGGTTAAAAAGCAGAACAAGTAGTGACGTGGAGCGTTGTGATTGGTGTAAATAAGACGATCTCTGATAGGTGGACAAATTGAAATAACGTGATGTGATAGGCGAAAATAAAATCAAAGGTGATTGGATGAAAAATGACGAGAAGGAATTAGCGGTGAATTTGTGAACTAAGATGGCGAAGATTTTTTTTTTAAAAAAAAAGGATAATATAAGTACGGCAACTGTAACGGTTTACGACAAACGCGCGCCGCGCAATGCGTCACGCCTGGGCAATAAAACAAAAATCATATTGAGCAAGATGCCCGGCGTGACGCATTGCGCGGCGCATTGCATGTCCGTGTGTGTGTGCCTGTCTGTGTGTCTGTCTGTCTATGTGTGTGTGTGCGCGAGTACGTGCCTAGTATCCGTGCGCCACAAGCCGAAACGACGACATTATAGAAAAACTTCATCATCTGCCTACCGGACAGGGACACCCGCTAAAAAACCTGAGAAAACCTCGAAAATTAGAAACGGCTTCGTCAACCACTACAGAAAACGCCTACCAACCAAGGAAAACCTATGAAAAAGCAGAAAGAGTTTGCATTCGTTTACCAACCGCAGAAAACTCCCAAAAAAACTAGTTATTTTAAAAAAAAAAAAGAAAAAGTCGAATAATATAAGTATGGCAACTGCAACGTTTGTGTGTGTGTGTGTGTGTGTGTGTGCGCGCGAGTACGTGCCTAGTATCCGTGCGCCGACAAGGTAAAACTTCATCATTTGCCTACCGGGCAGGGCCAACCGCTAAAAAACCTGAGAAAACCTCGAAAATTAGAAACGCCTTCGTCAACCAGTACAGAAAACGCCTACCAACCAGGGAAAACCTATGAAAAAGCAGAAAGAGCTTGCATTCGTTTACCAACCGCAGAAAACCTCCAAAAACTAGTTATTTTTTAAAAAAACGAAAAAACAAAAAGAAAAAAAGGAAAAGACGAATAATATAAGTATGACAACTGCAACGTGTGTGTGTGTGTGTGTGTGTGTGCGAGTATGTGCCTAGTATTCGTGCGCTGACAAGCAAAATCTTCATCATTTGCCTACCGGGCAGGGACAACCTCGAAAAACCTGAAAAAACCTCGAAAATTAGAAAGGGCTTCGTCAACCACTACAGCAAACGCCTACCAACCAGGGAAAACCTGTGAAAAAGCAGAAAGAGCTTGCATTCGTCTACCAACCAGAGAAAACCCCCCGAAAAACTAATTATTTTTTTTAAAAAAACAAACGTAAAAAAAAGAAAAAGAAAAAAGAAAGACGGATAATATAAGTATGGCAACTGTAACGGTTTACGGTAAACGCGCGCGCGCAATGCGTCACGGCGGGCAATATTTTTCAAGTTATCGCGCAGTTTGCAGCTCTTTCATCGCAGCGGGCCTATCGCCACGCACATCGTCTGCTGAAATTGCTGATGAGTTCTGGAGAGGCTTTTGCAAATCTTGTTGGTAGCAAAACTTACCTTCCCCATCACCTCCAACATACCCCACTCCCACACCTTTTTGTTTCCACCAATCACAATCTCTCTTATTCTTACCAATCAACAACTTTCAGTTGTTCCTTTCCACCAATAACATCACTTCTTATTCCCACCAATCACAACTTCACACGTCACTTTCTGTTATACTTTTTATCCCTCGTTCGCCATCTTTTCCCTCTTTCAGTCCCGACCTCCGCACAGACAACACCTCGCCGCTGCTCACATCTCCGAACCAGATTGCCGGCGAGAACAGATCTCGTTTATTCACACCTCGACGGTTGACTCGACAGCAGCTACTGCGAACACCTACGTCGTACACGTTTTTGACCGCTTTCGACCGGCTATGAGAACCCTGCTCCTACGTACGCTAGCGACCATCACGATGGTCCAGTACCAGGTTTTGGTATAGTTAAATTACGCCTCTGCAAAGGGTGTCTGTACCGTTTAAAAACCTAGGTATATCAGTGCGTAGTGATGTTGGTTGATCTTAAAGCTGGTTAAGCATTTTCAAAAACAGTTTGCTTTTATTTTTCCGCCTCGCGTGCCGCGCTTTTGGTGACGCATCCACACCGGTAACAGGTAAGTACCACACGCATAATTATTTTTCGGACCTGCTTGGCGTAGGAATATATCCTTTCGTGTTTTGGTACTGTAACCTCAAATCTCCTTACCCTCCTCTTGCGTCCGCCATCTTGTTTAGTTCTCACCGCATCTCCTTGTCGCAGACCCTCCGCCATTTTTAGTTCCCGCTATTTTAACCTCAAAATCTACTCTTCTAACCTCTTGCTACCGCCATCTTCTTTTAGTTCCCATTCTCACCACCGCGTCTCCTTACCCCCCACCTCTTGCGACCGCCATGTTCACCACTAACCTCCAAATTTCCTCGTCCTTAAACCTCTTGTCTCAACTACCTTGTTTAGTTCCCATTTTCGCCACCGCATCTCATATCGCCACATCTCTCCATCCACTCAAGAAAACTACCATCCAACGTTCAAAAAATTGCTGATCAGTTCACGACAGGCTTTTGCAAATCCTGTTGCTAGCAAAACTTACCTTTCCCATCACCTCCAACATACCCCACTCCTTTTTCTTTCCACCAATCATAATCTCTCTTATTCTTACCAATCAACAACCTTCATTTGCTCCTTTCCACCAATAACATCACTTCTTATTCCCACCAATCACAACTTCACACGTCACTTTCTGTTACACTTTTTATCCCTCGCTCCCCATCTTTTCCCTCTTTCAGTCCCGACCTCCGCACAGGCAACACCTCGCCGCTGCTCACATCTCCGAACCAAATTGCCGGCGAGAACAGATCTTGTTTATTCACACCTCGACGGTTGACTCGACAGCAGCTACTGTCAACACCTACGTCGTACACGTTTTTGACCGCTTTCGACCGGCTATGAGAACCCTGCTCCTACGTACGCTAGCGACCATCACGATGGTCCAGTACCAGGTTTTGGTATAGTTAAATTACGCCTCTGCAAAGGGTGTCTGTACCGTTTAAAAACCTAGGTATATCAGTGCGTAGTGATGTTGGTTGATCTTAAAGCTGGTTAAGCATTTTCAAAAACAGTTTGCTTTTATTTTTCCGCCTCGCGTGCCGCGCTTTTGGTGACGCATCCACACCGGTAACAGGTAAGTACCACACGCATAATTATTTTTCGGACATGCTTGACGTAGGAATATATCCTTTCGTGTTTTGGTACTGTAACCTCAAATCTCCTTACCCTCCTCTTGCGTCCGCCATCTTGTTTAGTTCTCACCGCATCTCCTTGTCGCAGACCCTCCGCCATTTTTAGTTCCCGCTATTTTAACCTCAAAATCTACTCTTCTAACCTCTTGCTACCGCCATCTTCTTTTAGTTCCCATTCTCACCACCGCGTCTCCTTACCCCCCACCTCTTGCGACCGCCATGTTCACCACTAACCTCCAAATTTCCTCGTCCTTAAACCTCTTGTCTCAACTACCTTGTTTAGTTCCCATTTTCGCCACCGCATCTCATATCGCCACATCTCTCTATCCACTCAAGAAAACTACCATCCAACGTTCACAAAATTGCTGATCAGTTCACGACAGGCTTTTGCAAATCCTGTTGCTAGCAAAACTTACCTTTCCCATCACCTCCAACATACCCCACTCCTTTTTCTTTCCACCAATCATAATCTCTCTTATTCTTACCAATCAACAACCTTCATTTGCTCCTTTCCACCAATAACATCACTTCTTATTCCCACCAATCACAACTTCACACGTCACTTTCCTTTACACTTTTTATCCCTCGCTCCCCATCTTTTCCCCCATTTCAGTACCGACCTCCGCACACACAACACCTCGCCACCCAGCTCCTCTCCATCACGCGACCTCCATACTCCTCCATCTCCCTTCCTCCATCTTCCACCCCAAATTAACGAACCAATCAAAACACTCCACGTCACTTCCTCAATTCTTTCAACTCGTCCCGGATGAGCCAACCGATTTAACGATAATCCTAACGCTCAGGGCGCTTTTCAAACTTACCGCCGCCGCCGTCGCACGCAGCGACACTAGCGACACTAGCGCCCCTAGCGGCAGGATTATCGTTAAAACAATTGGCTCATCCGGGACTATTACTACTCAGGTGCTGGAAGGTTTCTTGGGGAATGGCAGCCCATTCTTCACGGAGTGCGGAACTGAGGAGAGGTATCGATGTAAGTCGGTGAGGCCTGGCACGAAGTCGGTGTTCCAAAACATCTAGGTGTTCTATAGGATTCAAGTCAGGACTCTGTGCAGGCCAGTCCATTACAGGGATGTTATTGTCGTGTAACCACTCCGCCACATTCCGTGCAGTATGAACAGGTGCTCGATCGTGTTGGAAGATGCAATCGCCATCCCCGAATTGCTCTTCAACAGTGGGAAGCGCTTAAAATATCAATGTAGGTCTGCGCTGTGATCATGCCACGCAAAACAACAAGGGGTGCAAGCCCCCTCCAAGAAAAACACCATCACACCATAATACCACCACCTCCGAATTTCACTGTTGGCACTACACACGCTGACAGATGACGTTAACCGGGCATACGCCATGCCCACACCCTGCCTTCGGGTCGCCACATTGTGTACCGTGATTCGTAACTCCACACAACGTTTTGCCACTGTTCAATCGTGTAAATTTGTAACGTTGACGCGAGGCGTTGTTTGGCATTTTCCTGCGTGATGTATGGTTTATGAGCAGCCGCTCGACCATGGAATTCAAGGTTTCTCACCTCACGCCTAACTGTCATCCTGCTGCAGTTTGGAATTCCTGTATGATGGTCTGGATAAATATCTGCCTATTACTCTTTACGATCCTCTTCAAATGTCTGACAGTCAACAGACGAGGTCGGCCTGTACACTTTTGTGCTGTACATGCCCCTTTACGTTTCCACTTCACTATCACATCAGAAACAGTGGACCTAGGGATGTTTAGGAGCGAGGAAATCTCGTGTACGGACTTCTGACACAAGTGACACCCAATCACCTGACCACGTTCCAAATCCGTGAGTTCCACGGAGCGTCCCATTCTGCTGTTTCACGATGTCTAATAACTACTGAGGTAGCGGATAATGAGTATCAGGCAGTAGGTGGCAGCACAATACACCTAAGATGAAAATCGTGTCTGTGGGGGTGTCCGGATACTTTCGATCACATAGTGTATCTGTATGTTGTTGGATATCAAGGGACGGTCTAGATGTGTTGTGGCAGCTTGACGATACACTGAACAGTACGCACTACACGGTAATACTTGAGAATATTTTGATTTCCTCTGTGAGGATAAGATATCCTGATGGAATTGTTGAACTGGTACAGGATAATCATCCTGTCTACATATGTGTCGTCCGTTCCATGGTGTAGTGATTACCACGCTAGCCTCTAGTTCCCGAGGAAGCACGTTCAAACCCTGGGAAGGGCGATGGATTTTTTTCGGTAAAAATCCTTAGCATGGCTTTGTTCGGAAGGGAAGTAAAGCCGGTGGTCTTAGATTTACGGCATGTAAAAGAACCTCAAGCCTGATAAAGAGGCATCTGAGCAAAATTACCGGTTTTTTACCCGAATATAGAAAGGGACGCTAAGAACCACAACAGTTAAAGAGCGTCCATAAATAAAAACCTCAATTTAATCTCTGTATGCATATGTCGAAAGGTTTCAAATTGGTTCTCGAGAGGCAGGATATTGATTGATAGACCGGCCTCCTGTTCACCAGATTTAAACCCTAAGTAAAATGTGTGGGTTGAGGTGAAAAGGCAGCTGCGCTCGAATTTCCCTGCAGATGCTTCTGGGTACAAATTCAAGAAACCTGGGATGTTGTAGCTTCTCGTCCACGTTACCACAGGGAATTAGTTCCACCTACACCCGGAAATGAGAGCACTTAAACGAGCTCAGGGTACACCCGATATTAATTTTGTTTATTTGTTGTGTTTTAGTTTTATAAGATAATAATTTATTTGCATTTGTTTATTTAGTTATTTTAAACGAGTATTTTAACAGAATTATGTTTTTATGTGCATAGATATGCCTAAAACGTAAAATGCTAAAGTTACATTAATGCAATATTATGTTCTACACATCTAATCATAAAATTAACAACTTAAAAAATAACAATAACTAATGCGAGGTTTGAACGAGGAGGTTATGAGCGCAAGCGATGCCTTCTTAACCTCTCTGCCAACGAAACGTTGCTCCGTTTTTTTTTTTTTTTGTTTTTTGTTTTATTTTTTTTGGGGGGAAAACAGGAGTAAAGGTTTGAAGGAAAAACAAGAGTATGTATATAGGTGTAGAAAGGAAAAAGGAGGAGGAAAAGAAGGATCTTGTACTGTGGTGGCGCAATTTAATTGGGGCATAGTGGTGATCATGTTGCTGGTACCGCCGAAGCAAACCTGCTGTTTGTGGGTGATTACTAAAAGTGGCGGAAAAATCAGCTGTGGAGGTCAGGTATCTGTCATGGCGATTGCCCTGACAGGGACCTGTAACAGTGGTGAATTAACAGGAGATGCAGGCTCCAATCCCGGGCCTGTTACCTCCGGGAGTTGGCACGTTGATGATGATGGTATACTGGATGAGGTGGTTGGTGCAGGCTGTCAATCTGAGCACGGGTTTCCAGTCTGGTCTCGTTGATGCGTGTGATAAGGCCGTCGAAGTGTGTCTTCATGGCGTTGAAAATCTTCTCGTATTGATGTTTAGAACTCGTTTCCATGTCCTCGGTGCGTCTGTTTATTAGTTTCAAGCATTCTTGTCGTTCGTTGAAGTGGCTGTTCATGTTATTGATCAGACGCTTCTTGGTAACGTCCGTGCTCAGTTTCCAGCAACTTATAAGCATTACCACCGAGAAATACCGTTATAAGGTGATCATTGCCTTCACAGGCACAGAGCGTTATACAGTTCGTACATGTGCGTTGTAAACATAGCTGTTACGAAGGTACACGAAGCCCTCCCGATCGTCACATGGAATCTGGAGATGACTTCTTTTTGTCCACGGGTGTACAAGATCTAGAAGATGTGTTTACTTTCTCTATTATTTAGGTAATTTAAGTAGAGGATGTATGGCATTCCACCCAAGAATTCGATATCAAGACTTAATACCGAGCGAGATGGCTGCGTGGTAATATGTGAGGCTCACATTCGGGAAGTCCTAGGTTCAATTGCCAGTGACCGTTCACTCTAACCATTGGTTTTGTGTTTTTTCCTGGCTGATAAAAGGTCAATGCTGTAGTGGTGTATTCGTTTTTTCAGGGTCTCAAAACATATTTTGGGTGAAATCTCGAATCGAATTTTTGGATAAAACACGAACCGCGCAACGTTGAAATGTTTGTTTCTAAATGTCTGTATAATAATAATAATAATAATTATTATTATTATTATTATTATTATTATTATTATTATTATTATTATTATTTCTCTTATTATCAAAGGGGACTCGGCACCGATACAGCGAGGATACTGTACGTATCTCCAAAAGGGGGCGCACTCGGGAGGGAGGAGGAAGTGAGAGCAGACACCGGGCGGCCGGAACCAAGAGTGACGGCACAACAATCACAGGGCCTCTACAGTTTACAGGTGGAGACACCCCGACTGTCGGACAGGCACACAGGGGATCCCGCCCCACACAGAGTGTACAACCACCGTATAATAATAATAATAATAATAATAATAATAATAATAATAATAATAATAATAATAATAATAGTGTGTTGTGTTTCTTAGTTATTTTTGGTGAATAGAAATACTCAAGAACACGATTCATCTCAACCACAGAACACGGAGACTTCTGAATGATTAAACAGACAATCGAGTCACTAGACGAGTTCAGGGCTACACCTGCGATTCCCTAATCCCAAACACATTGACTAGTGCTTTTCTTCCCTTGGGACCTGTTCCGGCTGATTCCATTGGAGGGGTGAAACATACCCAGACAGTGTTGAATACTGCTGCTTTCCTCCGGGGGATGTCAAACTTAATTGGGGTGGAGGGAATTCGTAGGTCTTCTAATTATGGTGACACTAATGAAACAACAGCGGTACTAATGCTTTTAAATCTCCCATTATCTCTGACATGTAATAGCAATTTATGTAACAAGTGGATAATCTCGATAATTATGGGGCACGAGTGAGTATTTGTAGCATTCACTATCGTTCGTGAGACAATTTTCACGAGTGACATATTAAGATTATCCACGAGTTTGATACAATATTTTATGCAATCTTAGAATTATAAATTGTACGAAATAAATAATGAAATAATTAGGCATCCATAGCTGACACAAGTCAGACTGTCTTCATATGTTCTTACATGAGACGTTAGCTTCTCTCACTGCATTTGATTTATTATTACCTGGCGTGCTGAATCGATAAGCAAGACAGTCACTTGCATGAATTCCCTTCCTGGGAGAGAGGTTATCACATACTGTGGACTGTGATGTAGTCTATTATCAGCACAGCATGGTAAGTAATTATAAATTCAGATTTTAACCATTCTACATTTAGTAATGTACAAAGGTTTTGCATCTTCGTTATTCAGAGAAAAGAATATGACAAAATATTACGCGCGATACTGAGTACAGTAACGATTTGTATATAATGCCAACATTACATAAAAAATATGATGTGTTACACTCACATGACTTTCTCTACTCTTGTACAGACTATTTTTACAAATGCTTATTCTCCATATGCTTCATGTTAATCGAGATATCGAGATGTTAATCTTATTGTTAATTTTCTTGTAGATGCAAGGGGAATTGGTAGGTTCTAAGCGATAGTCAAATATTTTAAGAGCTGGTTGCTATGTGGAATATTCCATTCTCTTTGCATTACCAGGACAAAAAAAATGAATAACGAATTTGAGAAAAAGTATAAGTATTGGAAAATTTAAGGGAATAACAAGCAATATCTCGAAAATGGTTCACTCAACAAAAAAAATCTGATGTGTTACACTCACATGACTTTCTCTACTCTTGTACAAACTATTTTTACAAACGCTTATTCTCCATATGCTTCATGTTAATCGAGATATCGAGATGTCAATCTTATTTGTAATTTTCTTGTAGATGCAAGGGGAATATGGTAGCTTTTAAGCGATAGTCAAATATTTTAACGCTGGTTGCTATGTGGCGCATTCCATTCTCTTTGCATGTCCAGGACATAAAAAAATGAATAACGAATTTGAGAAAAAGTATAAGTATTGGAAAATTTAAAGGAATAACAAGCAATATCTCGCAAACGGTTCACTCAACAAAAGAAATGTATATAACATAAATTGTGTATTTTAACGCGATCTACATTTTTTGTGTAGTAAAATTTTGTCTATCTCTTATGGTTTACCAGTTATGAAAAAGTCGTTCATAATGAAGAATACTTTTGGAGACATTCCCAGAAATTTCGAGATATACATTTTATTTGTCATGACAATATCTTAAACATATGATATTTTAATCAAAATCGTTAGAGCCATTTTTGAGAAAATTAAAATTTTCGAAAAATGTTCCATGTAAAGGGTAATCTGGGGTGGGTGGATTTTCTTGAAAACCTTCGTGTCGCATCTCTGAAAAATACTGAACCTAAATACCAAGTTTGGTGTTTATCCGACTGTTCGTTTCTCAGCTATGCTGTTCACATACACACGGACATGTTTCCAAAAATGCTTTTTTTGGATACAGGGGTCTCAAAACACGTATTTCCGGTGAAATCTCGGTATCGAATTTTTGGGTGGAATACAATACTTCCGCTACTTACTATATGTAGTAGAGAAAGTAAAAATTGAACTTCGAAATTCCTGTCATTGATGACCATGTGCAACATTCTCGATCAAAGTTTGATCGCGGTCAATTCAACCGTTGACCGCAGTCAACACGATTTTTCGGTGCATCGACAATGACCAAAGTTAAACGAGGTGGTTGATTATGGTCAAGTTACACAAAATGGCTGCCAGTTTCGATTTTCTTGACGATATTGAGGATGAGATAATGTATCTAAATTACTTAAATCGGGGCCAACGTCAAGAGCTGACCATTGTAGAAGGAGGCGGCCCTCTTGAAGAATATGGGGACAGGAAATCTGAAGAAGAACCCCGGCTATCAAAGGATAAAGTGAGGTAGATAGTAAATATAATGACTGAGAGGCCAGAGTGTCCTACGCACCGCGATTACCCTGTTTCGCACATGAGTACAGTTTTAACTAGATCATACGCTACAAGAGCTTTTAATATCGTGATAGAGGATATTTTGGTAATGCTACGTCCGCAGCAACATTACCGATATTTCTAGCATCCACCGAAAAGCGGCGTTGCGTATTATCAATAATGCGTCAGATATAGTTGCTTCTTTTCCCCCTCAATTTGTATCCCTCCCGTGGAGGGCAGAATTAAGATGTGGTGGATTTTATCACATCGATGGATTTCGTGCAAAATATAGACATGCATTTATTATTGCATCAGTATTGGTTAAACCGAGCGGGATGCCTCAGGTGGCAACGTCTGTGGCTCGGGAGGTGCGGGGTTCAAATGCCATGAGCCGACCAATCTGACTGAGGTTTTTTCGTGATTTTCCTCAGCCGCTAAGGTAAATACCGGATTGGATATTTAATACCACGACCCAAAGTTCTACCTTAAGGCCTAAAACAAATGTAAAAATGAAAAATTAGGTGGTAATAGCGAATTCTGTGTCGTCTATCCAGTCTGCACACAGGCAGGTAGACTGGACGGCACCCTAATGCCATCTGCACTGCACGAAGCAGAAGATCCGGCTGCTATGCGCTGGAGTCTCTGTGGAAACGTGACGAAGCAAGATGGCATGGTTACAGGGATGAGACCTAGAGGGCTAACTGTCCGCGTTTCTACATGAAAGCGCAATTAGACTGAACGGCACCCTAATGCCATCTGCACGGCACGAAGCAGAAGATCCAGTTGCTATGCACTAGGATCTCTGTAGACATAACGAAGCGGGTGGTTAAAGGGATAAGATCTAGAAGGCTAACTATCCCCCACACCTCGAGTAAGAGTAATCCACTAATAGATCCGTCGCGATATGACTCTGTAGTTAAAGCGACATAAAATAAATGGAGGAATAAAAAAAAGTATTTGTTAAACTTCAGTTACCGTTTTAATAAGGTTGGTCAAGGCAATATAAACTACAACAAAAACCCAATTATTATGCTTGCTAACCTACAATTTACGTCACGTCATTATTATGAGCTCAAAATTCTGCAATATTACCAAAATACTAGATAAAATGCAATTTAGAAACAAGGGGCTATTCACATGAAAATTAAACATTAACTTAAGACGTAAAACTGACATAAACGTAAGGCAAACTATAAATCTACAAACTTAAGCAGCAGCCAATAGCAAGAAAGGGTTAAACAGTTGAGCTAATATGACGATCTGGGAAGCTATCACGTCAAAAGAGACAATGTACTTGTATCAAAATGAACAAGAGCTAGCTACCCAATTAAAGGATCCTAAACTACAAAATAACATCACCTACAATAAAAATTTGTTTTGCTGCATTTTTTATAGATAACCCAATATTCCTGACCCGTGATCCTACGCTGAAAGTGTGTTGGCGAGTCAACACATTGCGACGGAGAATCTGATGGAAGATGGCAGAATGATCACGTGACGAGATTGGTTAGTTTCTTATGTTTGATGTAGATATAAACTTAAAAGCTTGGACCTTTTAAACGTCTCAGTTTTTGCCCTGAGTTTCTAGGACATGACTTACACTGCTGCGGTGTCTCTGGATGTTGGGAAGGCCTTCTCTACTACCTGGCATGTGGAGCTGCTGCATAAACTAATTCACCTTTCATACATCTGTTACACACTTACCTAATGCAGCGCACTTTTGTTGTTTCAATTGCGAGCCACAAATCTACACTAAGGCTAATAAGAGGTGGATTCCCTGAAGGCTCTGTACTATCTCCCACGCTTCTCAGTGTCCACGTGGTCCATATACCTACAGGCAGCACGTCAATATAGTATGCTGGTGACGTGCTGTTATATATAACGACAGAAACCCATGTAGGGCCTTCAACCCAATACAGCGACACCTCCGCCTCATCCAAAAGTGGTGCAGGCGTTGGCGATTGTTCATCAACTCCGAGATAAGCCACTTCCATTCTCCTAACGTAGCCCCGCTTCCCCGCCAACTTCCCCACCTATTTCAGACGTAGGATTGAATGAACGAATACCATCTCTTATTTGGATGTTAAGTTGGACAAGGTCTCAAAGTTTGAGGAGCACACCAGGGACCTGTTGCATCGGGTATCGTTGTTCCCCATGCTAGGGTCCGGGATGCCGGTTCCTCTTAAGTTGTGCCTTTTCCGAGCACTTGTAATCCCCGTCCTTGTTTGAGATCTGGGGCATGGCCGCAGACTCCAGTCTGTTCCGACTGCAGCGGGTACAGAGTAGGGGCCTCCGGGCTATCTATGCTGTATGCCGCGCCTTCCCCATGAGACTACTTCACGAAGCCTCATATCTTCCATACCTGGAGGATGTAATTAGGTGCCGGGTCGCAAAATTTTACGACTCTTTGCTACTCCATCGGAGCGCTCTCATTTTGTCTCTTGGGGACTATAACCGTAGACAACGCCGCTTGAGGCGTCATCGGGTCCCCGTATAGCACGCGGGCGCGCCCAATAACAGGAGCAATTCCACTCAGCAGCTAAAGCTGAGTTTCTTTACAGTCCTACCAAGAGTTGCTTGGAAAATTCAAAATTACCTAAAGTATCTCCTAATTAATACTTTTTAGGAAACCAGCGGTGTACAAGGGTCGTTGCACCAGGACCTGCAGTCGTCGAGGAGCAAAACTTGCTACTACCTCCTTTCACTCCAACACCCTAAATCTCGCCCACCATCCTGTAACACCCCACCCCGTCAATAAGTAGTTAAGCCCTTTGAGGCAGTATTTTTAACTCTTAAATGATTTCAGTCTAATTATATAATATATAAATTCAATAACAGCCCGCCTTAAAGCAATATTTGTTTGTAACAAAACATAAAAGTGTATATTACAGTCATTGTGTATGTTTATATTATTGTATACATTTGTAATAATGTTTTGTGAATGTATTACGTAATTTATTAATGTAGGAGCTGTGAGAATAATAGGTTAAAAGTTGCTAATAATACTACTTGTAATTCTTGGAAGCAATAATGTAATTTTTGTGACAGTTTATAAAATAGTCAATCAACAACCAGAAAAAGCTTTAGTTAAATGAAGGTATTCTATTGGACTAGGATTAGCCAATCAGAAACTAAAATGGAGCAAAATTTACAAATTCAGAAGTCAGTTGGTTGTAGACAGTGTTCCTAACCGGACGCGAGATGCGTCCTCGAGAATTTTAATACGTATTTTGTGTGAGACAAAAATAGTTTACGTGTTAAAAAGTGCAAGTAATTAATAAAAAAATCTCGCAGCTCTCTCTCTCTCTCTCTCTCTCTCTCTCTCTCTATATATATATATATATATATATATATATATATATCAGTGAAGTGTTATCGTGTCAAGCATTAATAAAAGGAGTGAAGTAAAATTATAATCTGTGTAAGCCTACATTCTTCAGTCGCACCACTCTCTGCTAAGACATTCATGTCTCTAAAAACAGTATAAATACTGACGCAGCCGAGGCAAACATAAACATATAATATTTAAAGAAACAGTCAAAATTACAAAGTTAATATTTTTTAAACATTTGGAGCAAAGGTCAAGGGAAAGTACATTTAGGGCGAAGGCTACCGGAAATGTTTTACCATACGCGCGGTTGCAACTACTTCAAGTTCGGCTCCCCAACATAAGAACTACAATACAACTCCTACTTCAAATCGGCATTCCATAGGTAGCAGCAACAAAACCACTTCACCTTATAAGGATATGTATACTTTATACATACCTTCGGGCTGCCCTCAGCCTGCCAACTGTCAGTGGTGTGGTGTCTACGTTTACGTTTAATTCAATGTTTACTTTTATGTTTACGCGATTCATTATGAATGGTTCCATTGCAATACACAGCATCTAGCTTTTAAGTTTACATAATTCTTAAGGTTAGCTTTCATTGTGAATGGGTCTAACTATTTTAATTTCCCGAAAGTTAACACATCATAACTCACGTTATTTTAAGAAATAGTGATTTATTTATTTAGTTTTTACAACTAGCCTGGTGTCATGTTTAGGTGCATGACTAAACAAATCCATGCTATCTACGCATCCTCTAAAGAACACGAGTCAGTCCTTTAATATTCCATTATATTGGGATATTAAACAGCTAGTTCCAACAGAACGTGCCTACATCTCGTGCTGAGAAATATTCTGGAGACCACTTTTGCTTTCCATGTTTGTTTACCGCCAAAAGAATATCCAATCAAACATTTTAAAATCAAAACAAAACCAAATCGATATAGACAAGAGATTGTAATTGCACTGCAACTGCAATAAGACTGCAGAAAGAGCTGAAAGTGTTATTTTTTGGCAATTTTTGCCATTCAGTTTCATTTTCCACACTATGATCATCACAAAGCGGTCGATGTTTCGTAAATGTTCCAAAAACAATTGTTTTTGCAGAACTTTACTTAAGTTTGAGACCGCATTTAATGTTTCGTCCAAAAGCACTAAACCAACAATGAAACTGTATCTCATCACAAGATCCCATCTGGCTGGCACCGTTGCTCAGTTGGTAGAGCACCTGCCTATTATGCGAAGGGTTCCGGGTTCGATTCCCGGCTAAGGTGGGAGTTTTTCTCCAGTCCAGATTATTCCTTATCCTTCCCAGAGCCTGGAAGTGTGAATATGTGTATGATCTACTGATTAAAAAACCAAAGTGTAAGAAATCCAATGACTAGAGTTTACACGATTTAACATCATTCCCAATAGGCAATAAGTTCCAAAGGAAATGCCGCCGATAAGACCAATTCAGGTGGAGTATAAATGGAACTAAAAAGAAGAAAGAAGATCCCTCCTGCCAAACTTGAGTTCTCTAAAACTTCCATCGCAAATGCCTCTGAAACAATAACACGAATTGTGAAACGACTTTCATAGGCATGAAGTCAAGGGAGAGACTCATTAAAGTGGATGATACAAGCCATTCAAAAATATAATACAAGGTGGGTAAGGTAATTCGATACCGAGATATCACCTGAAATATGTTTTGTTTTGAGCTCCCTTGAATCCAAAACTTTATTTTTAGAAAAATGTCCGCGCGTGTGTGTGTCTGTGAGTCTATGAATAGCATAACTCTGAAACGAAAACTCGATTAAATACCAAACTTGGTACTTAGGCTCTGTATCTCCCAAAGATGCCACACAAAGATTTTGAAGAAAATCTTTCCACTCCAAACCCCACCTTACATGGAACATTTTTAGAAATTTCTCTAATGATTTTGATTAAAATACCACATATTAAAGCTACCTACATAAACATAAAAAAATCTGATGTGTTACACTCACATGACTTTCTCTACTCTTGTACAAACTATTTATACAAACGTTTATTCTCCATCTACTTCATGTTAATCGAGATAAACATTTGCAGAGTCTATCTTATTGCTAATTTTCTTGTAGATGTAAGGGGAATATATATTTACAAGGGCAATTTGGAAATACAGTAGCCTTTAAGCATATACATATCTCTTAATAGCTGGTTGCTAGGTGCAGCACCATTCCCTTTACCACACATTAATACTCTTTGCATATCCAAGACAAAAAAATGAATAACGAATTCCCATTTGAGAAAATAAGTATTGAAAAATTTAAGGGAATAAAAAGCAATATCTCGAAAACGGTTCACTCAACAAAAAAATGTATACGACATAAATTGTGTATTTTAACGTGATCTACATTTTTTGTGTATCTCTTATGGGTTACCAGTTATACAAAACTCGTTCACAAAGAAGAATACTTTTGGAGACATTCCCAGTAAATTCAAGATATACATTTTATTTGTCATAAAAAATATCTTAAACATATGATATTTTAATCAAAATCGTTAGAGCCATTTTCGAGAAAATTAAAATTTTCGAAAAATCTTCCATGTAAAAGGTAATCTGGGGTGAGGGGATTTTCTTGAAAACCTTCGTGTCGCATCCTTGGAAGATACTGAACCTAAATACCAAGTTTGGTGTTTATCCGACTGTTCGTTTCTGAGTTATGCTGTTCACAGACAGACACACACACAGACACACACACGGACATGTTTCCAAAAATGCTTTTTTTGGATTCAGGGGGTCTCAAAACATGTATTTCCGGTGAAATCTCGGTATCGAATTTTTGGGTGGAATACAATACTTCCCCTACTTACTATACGTAGTAGAGAAAGTAAAAATAGAATTTCTTTCGCCAATATCAAATATAACTGCAATTGATGCTTACGAACGTTTATTTTTCTTTCAGTTTAATTGAGAGAAACCTTTGTAGAAATAGTTACATTACACATTTCATTAGATACAAAGGGAATAGCGATGTTTAATAACTAGACGATATATAGTGGTCTTAAAATTCCATACAATCGCGAAAAACAATTAAAAATGCCGGAACTTCAAAAGAATGGCAAACAATTGAACAATTCAAACAGATAGCGAATCTCTCGGAAATGACGTATGCCACCAAAAAGTTTTTAAACATTAAGTGTGTGTTTTAAAGAGCTCTACATATTTTGTGTAGTATGTTTTCGTCTGTCGGTCAACATTTACCAGTTGTACAAAATTAAAAAACATTCCTTTCGAATGAAGAGGAGTCTATAGGCCATTGCCTCAAAATTCAAGTTTACATTTTATTTGTTATAAACATATTTTAATATACGGTATTTTAATTAAAATCGTTAGAAAGTAAACAATTTCGAAAAATGTTCCATGTAAAAGGTAGTTGGGTTGATGGAAATTTCTTGAAAATCTTCATATCAATATTTGGAAGATATTGAACTTAAATACCAAATTTGGTATTTATGCGACTTTTCGTTTTGAGTTATGCTGTTCACAGACACATGCACGGATAATTTGATAATAGATTATGACACAAGGGTTTTATCGTGCGAGTAGGAATGTACGAGCAAAATATTGTATAACCACTTTTAACACGTGTGACCTATCCATATTTTTTTAGACAGCGCACGAATTTGTAAAATATCAGTAATAATATATTGATTCCCGAAACTAAGAGAAATCAGTTTAGAACGCGGCTTCTGAAATAAGAGAAATTACGTTAAAATGGAGAGATTTCAGATGTTTTATTGATTCGCTAGCAGTCATTTTCAGGGAAATTATTTTGTTTTGCCCTACACCAGACAATGAAGCGATTAAATGCTATATCATACTGTTTTTTTGGGGTTTTGGGTAAGTACTTCTAGGCTTTTAGCTTTGAATGTTGAGAAAAAATGACGTAATATGAAGCAATAACAATTAGGAAGAGGAAATCAGTTTGGATTAAATTTGTTGGTTTTCGAAATTTGAAAAATTAAATATAATTCAAGAAAGAAGAATGGTTCAAAGATCGTTAAATCAATATTAAGGATGGAACTATAAAACTAGGATAAAGAAGTTTTCTTAGATTAAAAAATACAGCATGGTGTAATTCAAGGAAGGTGTTAAAGCTAATATAATTCAAAAATAAGTATTGAAGTTCTTATCAGTACGAGCTGAAATAAAAGTGAAAATAATTTGTTAATAAAAGCAATATTATTATTATATTTATTATCATTGAAGATGAAAGTGAGATTTTAAAGTGGAAATCTGATAGAAGAAATATGAATTCATTTGAAGCAAAACAAAAGACGACTTTAATAAAGTAAATGAAATATGCGTCCATGAGCATAAAATCAAGATTTAATAGCAAATGAAAAAGTCTTAAATGGGAAAAAAATGTAGTATTTTTAAAATAAAATATAATTGAAGTAATTGATGTGAATATCAAGTGGACTGATACTGAAAAATAAATAAAATATAATAAGAAGAATTTAATGTAATTAATCGTTTAATATTGTTGGTATAAGACGTTAAAGAGATCAGAGTTATCTCAGGAACGTCGTTAAATAAGGAAGAGAAGAAGAAGAAGCTTTTAGCTTGTGTGCTCTTTGTTACAAGCTCTACTTTATGCCTTGCTGTCTAAAAAATAGCTTTCTGTGATTCAGGGAGTCTCAAAATGTGTATTACCGGTGAAGTCTTAGTTTCCAATTGTTGGTTGGAATGCAATGCTTCCCCTACTTACTATAGGTAAGAAGTAGAGAAAGTAAACATCTGACTATCGCTTTGGCCTACTGTATCCTTATGATGCCTACAGCAAAATATGTGAATGTATAATGAAAGTTAATCTCTATAACAAGAAGGAGATAGAAGAATAAACTTTTGTAGGAATAGCTTGTAGAAGAGTGAATAGAGAAGGTCACGATGCACACAATTTCTTTATCCTTATTACCATCACTGCACTCATATTCACGTGTTCACTATAGGCACTACAAGTTCAGAATAGGCATTATTAGTAATGATAAGCATTGAAGTAGGCACAAGGGTTTACTCATTTACCACTTCAAAACACAATCTGGCAGACAGAACAGTATAGAAATATCAAATATCCATATCTCGTATATCAAAATTTATTAAATTCTACTAATCTCTTGATGAAGTCCAAACTGTAAACATAATTTCTTTAAATTTGCACGTTTCATTTAAAATGTATTTTATATGGCAAATCCTATTTTGGGTTTTTAAGTAATTTCTCACTTCAATATGTTTTACAACGTTGATTTATAATAATTATTCAGTATGTTATGTATTATTGTTTAACAGGCTATTGTCACGTTTGCTATGAAACAAGTCAAAAGGCCAGTACTGTGTTTTCGCCCACGTGGAAGCAGAAAACAATAGATCCATCGTATTAATAAGCAAAGCGATTTCCCAGTCGTGAATCGATAGCTGTTTGTAGCTGACCAGCTTTCTGCTAGGATAGGACTGGAAGCGGAGGGGGATTTAGCACCTTAACCTACTCAGATCTTTTGCACCTAAGCCCTGATGGGCGCCCCCAGGAGGAGGTACGACAGGCAAAGGGCAGGGTCCCTACATTTACAGATTTGATCTCCCTGGATGGTGGCTGGTGTAGCCGGCTCCCCTCCCCCTCCCGTAAGGGGGGGTTCGACCCCTTCAGCTGCTATAGTGCAGGCGCTGCGAACCCTGAGCACTCGTAGTACTTCTGACGGTAGTAGAAGGGTGTCGTTTGGATTGGGTTAGACTCGGCGGGGCAATGGTTCCCGATACCCATGGGAGATTTGGTACCTCTGGGGGGGTTTTCCGTCGCGGTGGGGTTGTGAGACGCCTCAAGGTCCCCCGGTACCGCCCTGGATTGCCGGTAGACATGTGCTAGATCATGTCGGCCACACCGAGGTTTTTCGGTTGACGCGCGTAAGTGGCGTATCCGCTTCCACCCAGATGCTGGCTAATGGAAAAGTTCTCGGGAGTGGGAGTGCCACTTGGATGACGCCCGCTCCCCTAGGTCACTTGGGGGCATAGTCCCCTTGTGTCTTACATCCCCTCTCCCCTGTGGGCTTACACATCCCCGGGGCCCGAAGACCGCTCGCAGTCCGGGGATGAAGGTTTCCACAGAGCATTCTTTTCCCCTGCCATGCACACGCCGAGACCTCCCACCGACACTTGTAACCCTGAAAGAAACCAAGCAGATGAAAGTTGAAAAGAAATGAGAATGGAGATTAAATGGAGGGACAGGAAATTCGGGGGACGTGAGAATCCTTCCCAGCATTTGCGTGGCGACCCGGGGAAACCCCCGTTAACCCTAGACAGGTGGCACATGTACATCTTACTTGAGTGGTGGCGCGGGGTCACTCGCGACCCCAGAAATAAAACGATTGTTGTAAATGGACCGAATTAATAAATTTATCTAATTATTGCTTACATATCCCGAGTAATACATTATGTATTAAAATAACTGTTGGTTGTAGAAATCTACTTTAAAAAATAAAACAAAAACTTTGAATTGACAGTTCCTTGCAATTTGGACTGATGCGCAGCACAAAAATATATTTAAATGTTCACTTCACTCATAATCATAAGTATCACAGTTAATGTGGTTTTTTTCATCTCGACAGTAAGAGCATATATTGATATTATAATTCACACACAGCTCCTACACACGACTACACTATGGTCTTTGCATACCTGCTGCTTGCATTTTACACACGAAAGTTTTGTCTTTCTGTCTGCATTCTCGGACACACATTACACCTCATTCTTTTCTTCACTGACAATTCCTGTTCTTGATTTTCTGGTTGTGCTGCATTTATAAAATGCCGTATTTTCTCAAGCAATAATTCTACAGGAGATTTTGCATTTTTAGCTGCAGATTTTACACCTGGTAAATGAGTCACTATCTTGTGGGAGCGAGTACGTTAATTTTGAGGAGGCTGAACCATTTTCCATGCCTTAACTCGATCCTCCTCTGCACTTTGCTCACTTTCACTATTTGAACTCAGTATTTCAAGTTCATCTTCGGTTTCGCTGCCTTCGCCACCTAATGCTTCCTCTTCTTCCACTTCCCTTATTAGGGCTAATAACCTTGTCTGATGTTCCTCATAACACATATTGATATAAAAACAGCATTACGTTTAAGACTAAAAATACGTAAATATTATAACCACAACTTCTCGAAGGTTCAGCTGAAAACACACTGTAACTACAGAAACAACATGCAGACGAGACACATCAGGCAACGGGAGAGGTGGCGTGGGGTATTTCCTGCCCTCATTTCAGCCGAAGAACACAAATAGCCTATATTCTAGAAATGTATGACCTGTATTTCAATGCTAATGACCTCTAACAAAAGCCAAGGAATGCAGCGAAAGGTAAGGGAAAGGCAGGGTTCAGGTATCCGAAATCATTATATATAACTTGCAAATAAAACTGACTGGGGTCAGAAAATACCCCGCGCCACCTCTCTAGGGTTAAAGCTCATGGGTCACGGGAATTGAATCCATGACCTCCCGAATGCGGGTCACAGACGTTACCGCTTGGTAGCTTTATGCTAAGTAGCCACGGTTTTATTATTGTAGGAAACTGTGCAACTGCTGATGTTAGAAAAGGAATGCCGGTATTACAAACTTCCTCAGGCACGTTGTCAACAATGATTCATCGGCTCAGAGCGCCAAATATTAATTGCATTACAAAGGTTAGTACACATTAATAAATAATGTTAACCCTCAAATGGAGTTGTGGGATTCTTTTCGAAACCAGTGAAACTGTATACTTCAGCCTCTTTTGGTCATTCTGTTATTACTGCTGAAAACTGACCTGCAAAAAAGCTAGAAGCATTGTCGAGTGGTCCGCTTTCTCAGTGCACGGCTGTAAAGCTTGGGTGGTGCCATTATTGACCCCACGACACTGTAACTGTTTCTATTTCGTGTGTTACCAAAATGCACTTATCAACGACTTGATGTGAATATTGAACATTTGTGAAATATTGTGTAACACTTCGGATGTGAATATTGAACATTTGTGAAATATTGTGTATCACTTCGGATGTGCAGTGCATTATATTCTGTTAATCTTTCACCACCTATATGTTTACTATAGCATTATATTATTGTTCAATTCTGCTTCTACTCTAATAGAGTTGAATTTTTACTTTCTCTACTATGTAAAGTAAGTAGGGGAAGTATTGTATTCCACCCAAAAATTCGATACCGAGATTTCACCGGAAATACATGTTTTGAGACCCCCTGAATCCAAAAAAAAACATTTTTGGAAACATGTCCGTGTGTGTGTCTGTGAACCGCATAACTCAGAAACGAACAGTCAGATAAACACCAAACTTGGTATTTAGGTTCAGTATATTCCAGAGATGCGACACGAAGGTTTACAAGAAAATCCCCCCACCCCAGATTACCCTTTACATGGAACATTTTTCGAAAATTTTAATTTTCTCAAAAATGGCTCTAACGATTTTGATTAAAATGTCATATGTTTAAGATATTTTCATGACAAATAAAATGTATATCTTGAATTTTCTGGTAATGTCTCCAAAAGTATTCTTCATTGTGAACGACTTTTGCATAACCATAAGAGATACACAAAATTTTATTACACAAAAAATGTAGATCACGTTAAAATACACAATTTATGTCATATACATTTTTGTTGTTGAGTGAACCGTTTTCGAGATATTGCTTATTATTCCCTTAAATGTTTCAATACTTATTTTCTCAAATGGGAATTCCTTATGCATTTTTTTGTCTTGGATATGCAAAGAGTATTAATCTGTGGCAAAGAGAATGGTGCTGCCCCTAGCAACCAGCTATTAAGAGATATGTATGTGCTTAAAGGCTACTGTATTTCTATATTGCCCTTGTAAATATATATATTCCCCTTACATCTACAAGAAACTTAGCAATAAGATAGAGTCTGCAAATGTTTATCTCGATTAACATGAAGTAGATGGAGAATAAGCGTTAGTAAAAATAGTTTGTACAACAGTAGAGAAAGTCATGTGAGTGTAACACATCAAATTTTTTGTATAATTTCACTTCACTGTTGTGCAGGATAACATAAATTTGTTTTCATCCTGTGCTTTATTTCGAGATTATTTGCATTAAACTGATGTTTTGTATTCTGATGTATACAAGTATGAATATTATGAATAGATATTTGTGATGAAAATAATAGTAATTAACAATATGAATATCGTAATATGTAGTTACGATATGTGCATCGTACAGCGTTTTATTCTACTTTAATTACGTAATATTGATTAGTTTTTATTTACTTTGGTAAATTCCATTTTTATTTCAGATGTATTATTAGGAATCCCTGAAACAGTACACTACATTGATACATAGTTGATACGTGTGTGTAGTGGGCCTTGCATGGTTTGATAGACATTTGTTTGTTAGGTTTTTGTTTAACGCAGAAGAACACGAGTACTAAGTGAATTAAATAAACTTTGAGAAATGAGTTCTGACGAAGATACTGCATATATATATATATGCAGTATATATATATATATATAATCCTGTGTAGTATCAACAAGCAACAAGTGGCGGAATTAATATATAAAATTGCAAAAGTTTGTAATAAATAAAATTGGTTCCATTTTGTGTGTTATTTATGTATGGTTCACAATACGCAACCAGTTTTGTATAAGAGTTACATTACGAAAATCTTGCGTACGAAACTAGTAAGGTAGGAATAGTTTTTTTTTTTTACTCTCTCTACTACGTACTATAGTAAGTAGGGGAAGTATTGTATTTCACCCAAAATTGCGATACCGAGATTTCACCGGAAATACATGTTTTAAGACCCCCTGAATCCCAAAAAAAAGCAATTTTGGAAACATGTCCGTGTGTGTGTGTGTGTCTGTGAACAGCATAACTCAGAAACGAACAGGCGGATAAACACTAAACTTTGTATTTACGTTCAGTATCTTCCAGAGATGCAACACGAAGGTTTTCAAGAAAATCCCCCACCCCAGATTACCCTTTACATGGAACATTTTTCGAAAATTTTAATTTTCTCAAAAATGGCTGTCACGATTTTGATTAAAATATCATATGTTTAAGATATTTTCATGACAAAGGAAATTTATATCTCGAATTTTCTGGGAATGACTCCAAAAGTATTCTTCACTGTGAACGACTTTTGCATAACCGGTAAACCATAAGAGATAGACAAAATTTTACTGCAACAAAAATGTAGATCTCGTTAAAATACACAATTTATGTCATATACATTTTTTGTTGTTGAGTGAACCATTTTCGAGATATTGCTTGTTATTCCCTTAAATTCTCCAATACTTTTTCTCAAGTGGGAATTCGTTATTCGTTTTTTTATGTCCTGGACATACAAAGAGAATGGAATGCTCCACATAGCAACCAGCTCTTAAAATAGTTGACTATAGCTTAAAGCCTACCAATTCCCCTTGCACCTACAAGAAAATTAGCAATAAGATTAACATCTCGATTAACATGAAGCATATGGAGAATAAGCGTTGTAAAAATAGTTTGTACAAGAGTAGAGAAAGTCATGTGAGTGAAACACATCAGATTTTTTTAGTATTATAAAACCATATTACGTAGCTAAAGTAGATAAAATAAATTGCGTTTTATGGCTAATACAAACCAGTATACTTTTGGACTTCACAACACCATTTATGATACAAAGTAGTCACAACCCGTTGGAGGGTTAATAAACAGCCGCCAATAACAAAAATAATGAAATTACGATTAAGGAAGACACTATGAAAACAGGCAATTTATAGGTAATATAAAATTAGTACCTACATTTTACTCCAGAAAGCATGAAACATATTTATACATACAAGCCTACATCCTAAACAAAGGAGCAAAATAGACAAATGCCGATCTCCATTCATCGCAACAAGTAAATTTTATTTATTGTTGAAAGAAAGGGTTTTTGTATATGATGCTAGAAAATGTCCCACACAATGTGACATTCAGTAGAAGTTTCTGGACTGGAACGTGAGGTATTCGTCAACAGGCAGTTTCTGATATGTCTGACCTTCTGTGTACATACGTGACAAATGCTCAGTAACAACCTTTCCCTTGGTGTGCTAGGGATCCTTTTGAAGTTAAGAATTCTTGCAAAAAGTCTTATGCTTTATCCACTACTTCACATGAAGTATCGCTAGTTTTGTTGTTCAACCTGAAAACAGGTTTTAACCACGTATTGAATTAAAACGTTTTAATCCATTGCTACGACATTTCTATATAATTTCTGAAAATTGTACTCTTATATAGAAAACCAGGCTTTTTAGGGAGCAATGAATTCATGCACTCTTAGATCCATTAGAACGTCTTCACAAATAAGTATTTCTCCCTTTTTCTGCACATTACAGTTACATTATACTATCTTCCATCAATTTCAGTTCATTTGTATCCATTATCTCCAAGACAACCAGCATTGGTGTTACCATCTTCTCTTACAGCATGATAAATCTGCATATTTAATTAAAATAATTACTCGAATTTGCGTTTTACTAGATAATAAAATATTGCATGCCACACGAGATTAAAATATATTAAAAATTTCGTATAAATTACCACCCTCCGCAAACCTCAGGAGTAAAATTGCACTCAGTATTAAAATATTTTAATCTCTTGTACCATAAACTACTACGAGGATGATGAACATTTTTACTTGCTCTACTACGTATAGTAAGTAGGGGAAGTATTGTACTCGATACCGAGATTTCACCGGAGATACATGTTTTGAGACCCCCTGAGTCCTAAAGAAGCATTTTTGGAAACATGTCCGTGTGTGTGTGTGTCTGAACAGTATAACTCAGAAACGAACATTCGGATAAACACCAAACTTGGTATTTAGGTTCAGTAACTTCCATGGATGCTACACAAAGATTTTCAAGAAAATCCCCCCACCCCAGGTTACCCTTTACATAGAAGATTTTTCGAAAATTTTAAATTTTCTCAAAAATGGCTATAACGATTTTGATTAAAATATCATATGTTTAAGATATTTTCATGACAAATGAAATGTATATCTTGAATTTTCTGGGAATGTCTCTAAAAGTATTCTTCATTGTGAACGACTTTTGCATAACTGGTAAACCATAAGAGATAGACAAAATGTTACTACACAAAAAGTGTAGATCGCGTTAAAATACACAATTTATGTCATATACATTTTTTGTTGTTGAGTGAACCATTTTCGAGATATTGCTTGTTATTTCCTTAAATTTTTCAATACTTATACTTTTTCTCAAATGCGTTATTCATTTTTTTATGTCCTGGACATGCAAAGAGAATGGAATGCGCCACATAGCAACCAGCGTTAAAATATTTGACTATCGCTTAAAAGCTACCATATCCCCCTTGCATCTACAAGAAAATTAGCAATAAGAGTGACATCTGGATATCTCGATTAACATGAAGCATATGGAGAATAGGCGTTTGTAGAATAGGTTGTACAAGAGTAGAGAAAGTCATGTGAGTGTAACACATCAGATTTTTTTATATATTTGACAGCTACTTTGTAATGTTTTGCGAGTTGATTGCCGTGTAGTTTGTTCGATTTGCTCTAATAGTTTCTTAATTATCATCATTTAAAGAATTTTTGTTCACCCAAAAATGATTTTGACCAGAGAACATTTCCGGGCTATGATTTTTTACGATTTTAAATCGTCGTTAACGCTAAATAATGTGAACATCGGCTTACAAATGTATTTGGCGGACAAGTCCCATCTAAGGCAACAATTTATAATTGGTATAGTAAATTCAGAAGAGATCGGTTTTTTCTCAATGATAAATTTCGTGAAGGACGCCCAAGAACTGCTGTTACTGATGAAATTGCCGCTGTTCGAGCAATTTGTGAAGAAGAGCTACGGACATCATATGAATTTATTCGGGCGACATTGGGCATTGGTATGAGTCAAATCCAAAACGTTTTACATCAACAGTTAGACGTGAGAAAACTTTGTTGTCGATGGTTTTCACATAAACTGACTCCCGATCAAAAACAACAACGCATTGATTGGTGCAGAAAAACTCCAAGGCGACACTTCAAATTTGGTTTGGAATAACGTTACTGGTGATGAATCTTGGATTTATTGTTATGATCCTGAAGAGATAGTCAATCGGCTTAATGGATCTTTCGAACATAACCTAAGCCTACAAAAGTGGACGAATTCGCAGTGGTTGCTGATTCCTTTTTTTCGAAAACGGTCCATATTGCTACTATGGCATCAGAAGATAGACGTACGTTACTGTTGATTGTTCTTTTACCGCAAATGTTTGAAAAAGTTCGTGAAAAACGCCCAAAAGGAAAAACATTGTTACACCGTGACAACGCATCCTCGCACACAGCAAAACTAACACTGAGTATCTGGATGCCCTAAAGGTCAGCACCGTGGACCCTTCACCATACATCTCTAACCTAGCGCCTTGTGATTTCCTTTTGTTTCCAAAAATTAAAGATAGAATGCATGGAATCACTTTTTGGTCATCAGATGAAGCAGTGGAACATTATAAAAGCCTGGTTTCTGAAGTGCCTCAGGAAGAGTGGCATCATTGCTTTCAGGACTGGTTTCATCGAATGAAAAAATGTATTGATGTCAAACGGGAATATTTTAAAAAATCTGATGTGTTACACTCACATAACTTTCTCTATTCTTGTACAAACTATTTTTACAAACGCTTATTCTCCATATGCTTCATGTTAATCGAGATGTTAATCTTATTGCTAATGTTCTTTGAAGTAGAATTAGTGTGAATTGTATATTTGCTTCACTTTAACTGCCCCACGTATGGGAGCCAATTTGAAGTAGTATTTGTGTGTATTTGTGTCCCCACGTGGTGGATAATGTTTCTCACGTAATGTTGTTTACCTCACGCGTGCAGCCATATTGTGTGACGTCATGCGTCGGTCGCCTGCTAACTCCATCTGGCGTAGCAATCTATATGAATTAGTTTTAAGGTTATGTATATTGTCTTCCGGCCAGCTATTTAGGTAGGCATTTAATTCTTGCAGGGTGTGAAGCGGAAAAGGAATCTTTTATCCAAAAATTACTAGTGAAGAAATGTGTTTTATACTGTTTTATTGTCGAACACGTGCACTAACACTTTCACAGATTTGTCTAGATAATCGCCATACTGAAACTGTTTATAATAACTTCTCACTTTTAACTCACGTACTTCAATTTTTGTATATAAGTGACTTTGTAATATTTTAGATCTTTAATGATTTTCACTGCGTGTAATTTGGCGAACTGAAGGACCGCTAGGCGACATGTAGTCACGTAGTGTACACGAATCTTTGATGAACTGAGCGGGAGACGATGTGTAATGCTTCGTGAATCTTGCCGAACTGGAGGACGCTCGCTTTGAATCTACACTATTTATAGGCTTACCTCAAGATACACCTAAAGATTATAAATGAATTACCATTGGCTAATAAAACGCGCCAACATTAGCGTCTATTTTACTATCCAATGAAAACCACTAATACATATTACTTTTATAGAACATTCTGGAAGCTTTTTTTACTGAAAAGGCGCGAAACATTACGTAACTTCCTGGTTCCCGGTAACGATAAACAACTCACTCCCTTGCTAAAGTATTGTGTTATTGTTAACAGTTTCAGTAGAGCCGTAAATTATTATTTACCAATAATAATTACAATTATTAAACCTCTGAAATCAATGTTACATAAAAATACATATTCATATGTAAATAATTATTTACATTAAAGTAATTTGTGATACAAATTACCGTCTCATATGCCCCACTAGAAACATAATTATAAATATTTATAACCTGTTTAGAAATTTTAAAATTGTGTTTTTAGTCTCCTAAATCTTGGAACACACGCGATCACTTTCACTTAACACTTCACACGCATTTAGCACACGACATGTTTTATCTCGCCACTACTTACTGGCTCTGGTTTGATTTGTTTTGACATTAATCTGACGTTACAAACAATTTTTTTTTTTTTATATCAAATACTGTACCCAAATTATTTAATCACTGCTACCAAATTGTTTACTTTCTTATATTGTTACAAAAAATTTATCAATTCAAGAATTTTTTTGTAATTACTATACATATTTACCAAAATATTCACCCTCAACACAACTATTTACATCTCTTAAATCTAGACAATGTTTCACCTTTTCTGTTTGCTACATAAGTATTTGTTTCAATTATTTTTAATTATATTTACCAATTTTTTTGTTATTTTGTACTTTGCAAATATATTTAAATCTCTTAAATCTTGACAATGTTTCACCTTTTCTGTTTGCTACATAAGTATTTGTTTTATTTATTTTTTACCAATTTTTGTTATTCTGAATTTTATTTTAACAATACTCTTTGAATTGTATTTATGTACTTTTACTTTAATATCATATTAAGTTTCAATTATTACCTTCTTCTTTTCAAATACTATTACAGTTAATAAAAATTTTAATTTATTTATTTATTTTTTTTTTTTTTAAACATTTCTCTTTTTTTTTTTTATAATTTATTTCTCTTTTCAAATGATATATATATATATAAATAGTTAACCCTCTTACGTTCCAATACATTTCTCTGCAAGTCGTCTTTAACTATCCAGCATTTACTTTACATCTCATTGCTATTTACCCTCCTGGATCAAATTGTGTGTGGCTAAACATTACTCGTAGCCCTAACCTAACCTTCAAATTGTCGTTCATGAATAACCTCTTGTATTCATATGACATTTCGTTCCCTGATAACATTTGAAAACAATCTACATTTTCTTGAATAACACACCTTTTAACAACTTTCATTTTCAATTCTTCTGCTATCTCATTAATTTGAAAGTACTCTGACAAATCTGTACTAAACTGTACTGGACTGGAGTTTTCATTTTGAACATCTTGGTACAATTTATTTCTTTGCATTTCTGATTCTTTTTGTATTTCTGATATCTCCACTCTGAAATTAACTTGCGCCTCATTTACATCTACATTCCTAACCTCATTTATCTCTCTTATCTCACTTGAAATACTACTCATTTGACTTCCTAACTCTGTGCCTTCTACATTAACCTCACTTTTAGTATTAACCTCACTTTCTTTGTTACATATTTCCCTGCTCATGTCTAGCATTTTCTTTGAGATTTCTCCTGTCTCACTTGCTACTACTTCCTTTTCATCACTCATTTTTGGCATACTACTATCTAGCTTAATAACTTTCTTTTCCGTTTCTTCACTGCTTTGATCTACTTTTTGCTCTAATACCTCATTACTCCTACCAATATTTTCAATTGATTTCCTGTTTTGTTCTAAGCTTTTACCAATATCTTCTCTTAATTCCCTATGACTCTTTTGCATATCTTCCCTGTTTTGATCTATTTTCTTTTCTAATTTCTCATTATTCTTACAAATTTCTTCCCTTAATTGATCTGTAATACTCTTGCCAATATCTTCCCTCAATTCTTTCTTATTCTGATCTAACTTCTTATCAATATCTTCCCTTAATTTCTCTATATTCTCATTATTCTTTTGCATATCTTCCCTCAATTCCCTACTCATATTTCTCAGCATTTCCATCATTATCATACTAGTATCAAGATTAACATTTCCTGTTATCCTATTCTCACTTTCTACACTAACATTTTCATCTTCAAACCCCAAAAAATCTGGGCTATTCCCTGTACTTTGTATTGGATCACAGCTAACTGTTACACTATCTCCCTCCATAATTATTTCTTCTGTATTATTGGTAGCCATTGTTTTTATTATCCTACCGCTCCTAAGTCTCATTTAATTACCTTTTTGATGCTGTCTGATGCTGCAGTTTTGATGTCCAGCGTTCTGCCCCATTCTCCTAGATTTGTATGTCGCTTCTGCGTTGTATCGTGATGAATCTACGTCGTTTCGATGTTTTCTTGTAGCTGAATTACCCTTCTGTCTCGGAATCTGCGTCTTGTAGGTCGTTTCACTGCTGCTTTCGCCTGTTTCTGGTTATTCTTGTTCCTTTCCTAGTCGTCTAGCCTTCCTTTCCTAGTTATCGCTCCACGTTGATGCGCCAATTTTGAAGTAGTATTAGTGTGAATTGTATATTTGCTTCACTTTAACTGCCCCACGTATGGGAGCCAATTTGAAGTAGTATTTGTGTGTATTTGTGTCCCCACGTGGTGGATAATGTTTCTCACGTAATGTTGTTTACCTCACGCGTGCAGCCATATTGTGTGACGTCATTCGTCGGTCGCCTGCTAACTCCATCTGGCGTAGCAATCTATATGAATTAGTTTTAAGGTTATGTATATTGTCTTCCGGCCAGCTATTTAGGTAGGCATTTAATTCTTGCAGGGTGTGAAGCGGAAAAGGAATCTTTTATCCAAAAATTACTAGTGAAGAAATGTGTTTTATACTGTTTTATTGTCGAACACGTGCACTAACACTTTCACAGATTTGTCTAGATAATCGCCATACTGAAACTGTTTATAATAACTTCTCACTTTTAACTCACGTACTTCAATTTTTGTATATAAGTGACTTTGTAATATTTTAGATCTTTAATGATTTTCACTGCGTGTAATTTGGCGAACTGAAGGACCGCTAGGCGACATGTAGTCACGTAGTGTACACGAATCTTTGATGAACTGAGCGGGAGACGATGTGTAATGCTTCGTGAATCTTGCCGAACTGGAGGACGCTCGCTTTGAATCTACACTATTTATAGGCTTACCTCAAGATACACCTAAAGATTATAAATGAATTACCATTGGCTAATAAAACGCGCCAACATTAGCGTCTATTTTACTATCCAATGAAAACCACTAATACATATTACTTTTATAGAACATTCTGGAAGCTTTTTTTACTGAAAAGGCGCGAAACATTACGTAACTTCCTGGTTCCCGGTAACGATAAACAACTCACTCCCTTGCTAAAGTATTGTGTTATTGTTAACAGTTTCAGTAGAGCCGTAAATTATTATTTACCAATAATAATTACAATTATTAAACCTCTGAAATCAATGTTACATAAAAATACATATTCATATGTAAATAATTATTTACATTAAAGTAATTTGTGATACAAATTACCGTCTCATCTTGTAGGTACAAGGGGAATTGGTAGGCTTTAAGCGATAGTCAAATATTTTAAGAGCTGGTTGCTATGTGGAGCATTCCATTCTCTTTGTATGTCCAGGACATTAAAAAGATGAATAACGAATTCCCATTTCAGAAAAAGTATAATTATTGGAAAATGTAAGGGAATAACAAGCGATATCTCGAAAATGGTTCACTCAACAAAACAATATATATGTATATATATAACATAAATTGTGTATTTTAGCGCGATCTACATTTTTTGTGTAGTAAAATTTTGTCTATCTCTTATAGTACACCAGTTATGCAAAAGTCGTTCACAATGAAGAATACTTTTGGAGACATTCCCAGAAAATTCGAGATATAAATTTCCTTTGTCATGAAAATATCTTAAACATATGATATTTTAATCAAAATCGTTAGAGCCATTTTTGAGGAAATTAAAATTTTCGAAAAATGTTCCATGTAAAGGGTAGTCTGGGGTGAGGGGGATTTTCTTGAAAACCTTCGTGTCGCATCTCTGGAAGATACTGAACCTAAATACCAAGTTTGGTGTTTATCCGAATGTTCGTTTCTGAGTTATGCTGTTCACAGACACACACACACACACACCGACATGTTTCCAAAAACGATTTTTTTTTGGATTCAGGGGGTCTCAAAACATATGTTTCTGGTGAAATCTCGGTATCGAATTTTTGGGTGGAATACAATACTTCCCCTGCTTACTATACGTAGTAGAGAAAGTAAAAGCAACAAAATCATTTAAAAATTTTAAAACTAATCCTTGTTTGATTTTCTAAAAATTTTCGGTGTCTCCATCGTATTGACTTTCTTTACAATGGAATACCCTTCTTAATACACAGGTTTACGTGCATTTCTAAAACGCGCCTATTAGGCACTCTACTTAAAATAAACATAATTTAATTTCTTATTAAACGTGAGTTTCTTAAGCCTTAACTCTAAATAATTATCAATGTTATCCAACTGTATGAAAATTTCGTGAAGTGCGTTTCAATACAGATTCTAACAAAATATAAAAATATGTTGTGTTGCATTCACACGAGTTTCTCTGCTCATTCTTCTAAATGCTTCATGTTAATCGAGTTAAACTTTATTACACACACATTTGGTTGTAGATGCTAGAAGAACACAGTAGGCTAATGCGATAGTCAGATTTTTAAAAAACAGATCGTTATGTGAAGGCTTTGAAATTCCATGCTCTTTGAGATTTTACTCTTGAGTAAAGTGTAAGTATTTGACAATTCTAACCAATAGCGAAGAGTATCTCGGAAATAGCACCACAAAGGTTTTATTTAGCATAAATTGTACGCTTTAGATATCTGCATTTTTTTGTGTAGCAAGATTTTATCTATCTCTTACGGTTTACCAATTATACAAATGTCATTCAGAATGAAGTGGACTTCGTAGGTTATTCCCAGAAAATTCAAGATGTACATCGTATTTGTCATGAAAATATCTTAAATACATAGTATTTTAATCAAAATACTTGAAGCCATTTTTGAGAAAATAGCAAATTTCGAAAAATGTTCCATTTAAAGGGTAGTTTGTAATGTATAGATTTTATTGTAAATCGAATTTTTGGAAGATACTGAATCAAGTTTGGTATACATTGGACTTTTCGTTTGTGAGTTATGATGTTCACAGTTACACAGCACACATTCTGACCGTTTTCTAAAAATTATTTTCTTTGGGTTCAGGGGGCCTCAAAACATGTATTTCCGGTGTATTTGAATTTTTTGGTGGAACACAATACTTCCTCTATTTACTGCAAGTATATAGTACAGAAAGTTAAAAGTATAGGTATTTAGAAATTCAAGCCAATAGCAAAGAATAACTCAGAAATAGTTAATGCCTCCCAAAAATTATTTTATATACCTAAGTTGTGTGCGTCATAGAGATCTACTTTTTTGTAGTGAGATTTTGTCTATCTATTACGGTTTACCAATTATACAAACGTTTTTTAGAATAGAGAACTTCACATGCTATCCCCAGAAAATTCAAGATATACATTTTGTTTGTCATGCAAATATCTTAAATATACCTATGGTATATTACCAGAGCCATTTTTGTGAAAATAAAAGGTTTGAAAGTTTTTTCCATGTAAAGGGTAATTTGAGAAGTGGAATACCAAGAAACTTTTCGTTTTTTCAGTTATGCTGTTTACAGATACACAGACACACACACACACATACACACACACACACACACACACACACACGACTTTTTTCTAAAAGAACTTTTTCTTCGGATTCAGGGATGTATTTCCGGTGAAATTTTTGGGTGGAATACTACAATACTTTCTCTACTTGCTGTACATGGAGAGAAAGTAAAAGCGAATAGCGACATTTCACTTGAGAAAAGTGTAAGTAATTGAAAGTTCAAACCAATAACAAAGAATATCTCGGAAACAGTTAAAACTCCCCCCCCCAAAATTATATTATATAAGTTTTGTGCTTTATCAAGATGTACATTTTGTGTATTATAAGATTTTATGTGTCACAGTTTGTCAATTATACAAAAGTCATTCAGAATAGAGGACTTCACGGGCTATTCCCAGAAAATTCAAAATATACATTTTGTTTGTCATATAAACATCTTTAATGTATGGTGTTTTAATCAAAATCGTTAGTGCAATCTTAAAGAAAATAATGACAAATTTTCCATATAAGGGGTAGCTTGGCTTGGAGGGATTTTCTTGAAAATCTTCGTATCGCAATTTGGAAGATACTGAACTTAAATACCAAGTTTGGTATTTAACTGACTTATCGTTTTTCACTTTCTCTACCACGTACATAGTAGGTAAAGAAAGTATTGCATTCCACCCAAAAATTCGATTCGAGATTTTACCGGAAATACGTGTTTTGAGGCCTCTTGAATCCAAAAAAGGTATTTTTAGAAAAACCTCCGTGTGTATCTGTGAACAGCATAACTAAAAAGCAAGAAAAGGATAAATACCAAACCTGGTATTTAGGTTCAGTACCTTCCAAAGATGCGATACAAAGATTTTCAAGAAAATCCCCCAGCCCAAGTTACACTTTACATGGAACATTTTTCGAAATTTTTTGTTTTCTAAAAAATAGCTCTAACGATTTTGATGAAAATACCGATATTAAAGATATTTACTTGACAAAATGTAAATTTTCAATTTTCTGGGAATAGCTTGTGCAGTCCTTTTATTCGGAGGGAATTTTGTATAACCTTGTATAACTGGTAAACGCTGAGCTGCAGACGGAAACGTGCTGCACAAGAAATGCAGATTTCTTTTAAAGTCCTGTCGAATTTCAGTTCTTTCTCGGGATGTCACAGAAAGAGTATGAAATTTTAAGGGCAGTGCATGGCGTCTAGTTCTAAAACATTTGACTATCGCTGTTCCTTTTGTATCTATAACGAAATGTAATGTAGGTGATTCTGCAAAGGTTTATCTGATTAAAATGAAGTAGATAGAAAAATAAGCTTTAGAAAGAACAGTTTCTATAACCAGTAATAACCGGTACATGGTAGAGAAAGCCATGTGAATGTAACACAGACTTTTTGCCATGCAAATATCTTAAACATATGGTATATTTATCAAAATCGTTACAGCCATTTTGATAAAATAAAGCATTTTAAAGGGTAGTTTGGAGTGAATGGATTTTCTTGAAAATCTTCGAGTCGCAATTTGGAAGATAGTTTTAATATCAAGTTTGATATTTTACCGACTTTTCGTTTACGAGTTATGCTATTCATGGCAGACACACACGGTCCTAATCCTAAAAATGTTTTTTGGGGTTTAAGAGGCCTCAAAACATGTAGTTCTGGTGAAATTTCGATATGGAATTTTTGGGTGCAATACAATACTTCCCCTACTTAGGTAGTGGGTAAGTAATAAATAATTGCAATAAGGGCAGCGACAGATTTCTTAGATTGGAATGCAAGCACCATGATATAAGAGTTTGTTGCAAAACTAAGAGAAGAGGGCATCTGAGTACTCACATTGTGGTTCCTGGGAGCTTGGCATCCTGACACGGGTCGACACATTTGCAGAGCGTGACCACACGATACCGCGTGCGTACCACCATAGTACGTAAAACGATTTGGCCTAAACGCAACGTGGGGTATGACGGGGGAAGGACGGGGATGGTGTGGAAGCGGGTGGGGCAGGTGCCTGGCGCGCGATTGCACCGACCTGGGAAAACTGATCTCGACCACCAGGTGCTAGTACTCCCTTCACCCCCGGAAAATGGGGCTTCGACATGCTAGCCGGCGCTTCAGGCAGCGGCGATGATGATTATTATGTGTAACTCGGTTGGGACATAGCCCAGCATCTGTGTCGTTGCCACGGCAACGCAGTGGCGCCTCAATCGATATTTTGGGGGGAGCAGTAGCTATGCTAGCCGAAATATATGCACCGACTGCCATTCTTATTTCTGGGGCACAAGTCGCGTCCGAAAGCCTCCTGGCATACATTTACGTGAACCCATGACCTATTTAGCACGCCGCTGGAACTGTCGTGTTCCTGTTCCTAATACAAGGACAGCACGTGCTCTTGAAAGCGATGGCCTTTTGGCGCACGAGGCGGCAGATTTAAGTTCCAACTTACGTGCTACAATTGCTCGTTGTTAAATCGAGGTAACGAGCTGTAAGAGGCCATTACAGACGTTCATTTGTCAGGCCTTTCAACGGGCGCGAATCGATAGTACTAGAAGTTCGATTGTTTACAACGACAAAGGCACCCACGCAATCAACACATGACCACAAGTGCTGTCACATAGGCTGCAACTGTGCACTCGGAGCGATTTCAGCGCGCCTGCACGCTCGCTACCGGAATCAATATGCTTCTCTCCCCCCTCCCCTTAAACTTCTTGGACCGGGATTACTACTTATCATGCGTTCTTTGCACGGATCAACAACACAAATCTTCAAAAGAACTCCCGAACGATAGCTCTTAGACATAAACGAGGTCCTAAGCCACGCGTTAAGAAGTTCAATGTAATGCTTAATCTTTTCATGTAACATACTCTCTATATTAATTTGGGGGACCTGGATCAGAACGCAATACCGAAACGGGTGGCCGAAGTCGTGAAGCGATGGACTCATGAACGGGGGATTAGGCTTCCTCTGTTTACATAATCACGAAAAACAGCTGTTATGACTGATTAGCTCTCAAATTGAAGCAGTATGTTTTGAGTAGTAAAATAAAATTAAGATCATAGGGAGAAGAAATATCAACAACAGTAAGGATAGTGTTAAATAAAACTGTAAAGCGAATGTTACTGTAAGTGAAAATGAGGGTTGAGTGGCAAGGCCATCAGCGGCCGGAAACGGGTGGTTTATCCCTCTATTGTTAAGTGTCCCGTTAGGTTGCTGGAACGCAGAGGTGGAGAAAAGGGTCAATGTTCGCCAAAAGACAGATAGCCTTAGGCATCCAATGGAAGAAGCTAGAAATCAGGCGATAATGGAATGGGGAGATATAGAACGTTTGAAATAGAAAAACAGGAGATTTCAGAATAAAACTTGTCTGTGGTAGTTCCTTAGAGATGGGTGTCAGAAGAGTTTAGAATACACACTTGGCCGTGGTAGTTCCTTAGAGATGGGTGTCAGAAGAGTTTAGAATACACACTTGGCCGTGGTAGGCGCGATGATATGAAACATAACAAATAGTAAATGCGCGCGTGTGTGTTGAAGTAAATAGCAGGAATCAAATGTTAAAACGGTGACGGTAAATAGACGAGTAGGAAAACAAAACAGTCGTATTCACCACTAACCCGAGATCCAAGATCCATACAAGAACCCTGAGCTAGTACCGAACGTGGGACCATTCCTACAAATCCTGTACCGTCAAATACCACCGCAAATTGCCGCCCTAACGTGGGGCCCACAACAATCAACAAGAAGAAATACTACAGCAAATAATTCCTCTGTTTACATAATCACGAAAAACAGCTGTTATGGCTGATTAGCTGTCTAATGCACTGCCGTGTGTGAAAATTGCAACACCAAGAAGGAAACGCATGAATTTAATACCACAGGTTAGGTGTACGAGAAGTAACAAATGATAAACTTTTCAAATCTATACCTGACCTTTGAGCCCTAATATTCAGTATTTGGTGTGGTCTCCATGCTCTGCAATTAGAGCTGCTACACGCCGTGGCATTGAATAAAAAGGTTCTGAGTAAGTTCTTGAGGGATTTCCCTTCACGCAGGTTGTATTCATGCCCACAAATCCGTGACACTGGTTACTGGAGGACCGTGATGCACTAACCATATCCAGACATGTTCGATGGGCGACATGTCAGGCGAACGTGCAGCAGTGGTACCCGTCGCTCTTCGAAGAAGGATTGTACATTCCTCGCAATATGTGGCCGGGTATTGTCCTTTTGAAATGTCGCCCGTGGAGATGCCTGAAGCAGGGGAGTACCTCAAGTTCTACAACCACCGTTAGGTACCGGTTGCTGTTCAAAGTGCCCTCAAGTCGTAGGAGGCGAGATCAGTTGTAACCAATGGCACCCCAAACCATCACGCCTGGTGTTTGCCCGCTATGCCGCTCAACAATGCAGCCCTCCAGGTTGCGCTCACCACGGTACCGCCGGACACGTATGCGGCCATCACTGTAGGACACGTTGAAGCGGAACTCATCCGAAAAGATTACATTTTGCCACTCAGCAACCCAGTGACGGTGTTTCCATTCCACCCAAAAATTCGATACCAAGATTTCACCGGAAATACATGTTTTGAGACCCCCTGAATCCAAAAAAAAGCATTTTTGGAAACATGTCCGTGTGTGTGTCTGTGTCTGTGAACAGCATAACTCAGAAACGAACAGTCGGATAAACATCAAACTTGGTATTTAGGTTCAGTATCTTCCAGAGATGCGACACAAAGGTTTTCAAGAAAATCCCTCCACCCCAGACTACCCTTTACATGGAACATTTTTCGAAAATTTTAATTTTCTCAAAAATGGCTCTAACGATTTTGATTAAAATATTTTCATGACAAATGAAATATATATCTCGAATTTTCTGGGAATGTCTCCAAATGTATTCTTCATTGTGAACGACTTTTGCGTAACTGGTAAACCGTAAGAGATAGACAAAATTTTACTACACAAAAAATGTAGATCGCGTTATAATACACAATTTATGTCATATACATTTTTGTTGTTGAGTGAACCATTTTCCAGATATTGCTTGTTATTCCCTTAAATTTTCCAATAGTTATGCTTTTTCTCAAATGGGAATTCGTTATTCATTTCTTTTTGTCCTGGTATTGCAAAGAGAATGGAATACTGTACACAGCAACCAGCTCTTAAAATATTTGACTATCGCTTATAACCTACCATATTCCCCTTGCATCTACAAGAAAATTAGCAATGAGATTGACATCTCGATATCTCGATTAACATGAAGCATATAGAGAATAAAGTTTGTAAAAATAGTTTGTACAAGAGTAGAGAAAGTCATGTGAGTGTAACACATCAGATTTTTTTACTTATGCTGTCCACAGACACACACACCCGCTCGGACCTTTTTCTAAAAATGCCCTTTTCATTCAGCGGGCTCAAAACATATTTCCGGTGAAATCTCGACATTGATTTGTTGGGTGGAATACAATACTTCACTACTTAATACGAGTATACGTAGTAGAGAGAGTAAAAGTTCCAGTCAGTTGGGGAAATTAATGTGGTACCGTCATGTTGCCGTGCTAGCTCAGTTGGTTAGAGCACCAGCATTCAGTTTATTTACAACCTAGCATTGTTGCTTCCACATCCCCCATATGGCCCACTACGACTTTCAGGAGAACCTCGTTACATAATGCGATAACTGGACCCATTTATTATTTGGGGGTACCCAGCGGGCGGTGTTCGTCACTATAGTAGGTTGACAATGAGTATGGAGGTGAACAAGGGGACTTGCAGCTTTTACCACGGAGTTCCACCGGATGGCTACGATGGTTTGGTCTGTGGCCCGCATTCCACAGGTCCACGCTTCCCGGCGACCACCCACTCCTGCCCATAGGTTTTTCGTGGATTCCCCGGGTCCCTAGGGTGGTTCATCTTCTACCACGACTCTCCTTCCTCTCATTTCCTGTACCCATCATCTACCTTGTCACTTGTTTCAGGTTTGTAGGACCAGGCGACGGTGTTCGGCGGGTTGCGGCTGGGCGGTGGCTTGCGCTGTGCAAAGGTTTCTTCTCTGGCGTCGCTGCGGTACCGCTCAGTTAGATCTCTCCTCAGCGTGGGGATCCGCTCCGGGAGTCCCTAGAGGTTGGTGGCTTGTGGACAGGGACTTGCGTGGTCGGAAGCGTTGTATCTGGAAACGTTAGGGACCCCGTTCATCCTTGCGCCCGATGGCATCCGGATCTGGTTGCCCTTGGTCGTCGTTGGAAGCATAATATGCCGACTGGCCTACGTGCAGTGCACGTACCTTTCTTTACCTTTATCATGGAATTCGAACCATTTTAGGTCTTGGGAATACTTCATATGAGTCTCTCAGAGATGGATAACCTAACCTATATCCGGGATCCCCCGATAAGTGAGCTGCTAACGAAACCGCTGTGTTACCCCGGCGCCCACATTCATTGGTACTAGTTATGCGAGTATCTTAAAATTGATCCTGTTTTAACGCCCCCAAAACCGATCGAGAGGACGTGTCCCGGGTTCGATTCCCAGCAGCCATAGGTTTTTCGTAGTTTTCCCTGGTTGACATAGGCGATAGCTGGAGTGGTATACTCCACCACGGATCTCCTCTCCCCCATTTCCTCTCATTTCGTTTCCCTCTCATGTCTCAGGTTGACTCCGGGACTGTGATTCTGTCGGTGTCGGGCAGATGGCGCAGATGCTTGCGATTTGAAACTTCTTCTCGGCTCTGCTTGAGGGAAGCCTGTCGATCCTCCGCTGCAGGATCATGTTTTCCCGGTTCCACTAGAGAAACGCTTCCGAGCGACCCTCTCGTGGTCGGGTGGTCAAACCTGGAACTGTTAGGGAATTCTGTGCGTCTCTGTGGCTTGCGCCGACATCGCTCTGCAGCCCATACGTGACCTGCGGTTCTCTCATCTCATCCGTTCCTCCCGGAGGTGATGCACAAACGATCCATTAGGGGTCGAGGTGGTAGGTGTTCCCTTCGTTAGCTAGTCCTATCCCTATCCTAACGTCCTCAAATCTCCATTTGGAATCTCCATTCGGATTCTTCATACAAACGTCGCGCAGTATATATGAGGGCGGATTGATAAGTTCATGACTTTAACAAGAGATAGCGTTCTAATCACTGGTTTCATGTTTGCACCCAAGTCTTACATCTATTCTGGGTATAAACGCAGAAATTCGTCATTTGTTTTTAGAACATTTTTAGAGCGTCTAAAATAAGATGTGTTTGCTTCGTAGAAAATGAAGAAAAGTGAATTTCGTGTTCTGATAAAGCACTACTTTTTGCGTGATAAGACGGCAAAGGAAACGGAAGAAAAGCTGAACAAGTATTATGGAGACTCTGCTTCATCACATGGCATGGTTCACAAGTGGTTCACAGAATTTCGATGTGGCCGTTCGAGCACAAGAGATGCCGTGCGCACAGGACGGCCAGTTGAGGTCACAACAGAAGAAATGGTGAACAAAGTTCACGATATTCTGTTGGAAGACTGCCGAGTGAAAATCCGTGAGATAACCAAGACCGTAAACATCTCGAGTGAACAGGTGTATAACATTCTGAACGAATTTTTGGGTATGAGAAAGCTGCCAGCAAGATGGGTGCCGCGACTGCTCACAGTTGAGAACAAGCGGAATCGTGTGACCATTTCACAGGGATGTTTGAACTTGTCCCAGCGCAACCCAAATGAGTTTTTGCGGCGTTATATCACGGTTGATGAAGCTTGGATCCATTACTATCAACCTGAAAACAAACAACAATCAAAGAGTGGATTTCTTTCGGCGAACCTGCGACAAAGAAAGCGAAAACGATTCCGTCGGCAGGAAAAATCATGGCAATAGTCTTTTGGGATTCACAAGGGGTGATAGACATCCACTACTGGAAAAGGGTAAAACGATCATAGGTTCATATTATGCCGCAATGCTGGATCAGTTTCACAAGGAATTGTTAAAGAAACGACCCCATTTGGTCAAGAAAAAGGTTCTTTCACAACGGTAATGAATCCGCAAAATCGCAAAATTTGTGGAACTGCTACCTCACCACCATATTCTCCAGATTTGTCTCCGAGTGACTTATTCCTCTTTGCATACCTGAAAAATTTGCTCACTGGGAAGAAATTCACGTCCAGTGAACACATCATGGCAGAAACCACCTCATATTTGCAGACTTCGAAAAATCATATTTTGGGGAAGGGTTAAAAAATTGGAGAAACGTTGGACAACGTGAATTGAATTGAAAGGAGCCTATGTTGAGAAATAAAATAGATTTTTTGAAAAAAATGGTTATTTTCTTTAAAAAGTCACTGACTTATCAATTCGCCTTCGTAGATGTACTGCAGGTTTAGGCATTTTTGGTAACCTGGTGCTCTCAAAAATAGTTTTTCTGTAAATACCTGATGAATGGTAAAGGCAACACAGTCTAACTCAGGTTACTAAAAAACAAAGATGACTGATGCCACATGTCAGGGCGGTCAACGTTCTAACTTGTGTCACTAAACATATATTATCAGAGAAATCACCAGACAACCTATTTACAAAAGACGCAGTTTCGTCTTCTATTAGTATTGTTAGTCAATGGCATATCATATATACTGCTCTGTAATATTCTTTTCTTCGGTGCAAAGGCTTGGTTATCACCTTTCTTCTCCGTCACAATCGCTGCTTACATATAATCTGTAACCTGGATGCACCGGAAGTGTTAAACTGAGCACTGAACCGTGCTATGGACATAATTTATATAACATGAGTATGTTACTGAACGTTACAAATTACTGTATTGTAATAGTCGGGAAAACAACGCATAATTAGTTACATTCTAATATGATTTCAGTGTACTTAGCTAAACCAAACAATTAAATGTCTTTGTTTTCTTTGAAGAAAGTGTTTTGTTTCGTATATTATTTACGTAAATTATTTAGCTTCTTTATTGGACGTCTAACTTGAAGAAGTATTTTGTTCTTGGGGTTTACTTTGTTTAAGAAGTTTGCAACATGCTTTGGGCATCGGTTTGAATTTTGTTGATTATGTAATAGTTACTGTTGTTACGCAATATGCTGCTACGTATGAGAAGCTGATATAAAGATGTAATTTTATTTGTTGCACTCCAAGTTTTACACTATAATATTTAACTTTGTTATTAAAACTGCTTCTATAGATAGTGTTTATGTTTGCCTCGGCTGCGTCAGTCTTGTTTGTAGGGTCACGTATATCTTAGTCAGGGTGCGGTGCAACAAGAATTGTAGACATACACAGATTTTTAAGTGTTTTTTTTTTAAATTCACTTCTTTTATGTATCCTTTGCACAATCTAATAAAGCACTACACATTTTAAGAGCTGTGAGATTCTTTAATACTTTCACTTAGCGCGTATACGTATTTTACGGATCACACGTAATATTTCTGTAGAGAACACATCTTCCATCTGGTCACTACCAAGGTTTGCCAGCAACTGAACATGTTTCAACCGTTAAACCTGTAAGCATCGTTTTTTCAAATTTCTGATAGGCTAATTCTAGTCCAATAGAATATCTGCATTTTACTTAAAGCTTTTCTTTGCTGTTGATTGGCTAATTTTAAATTGTTACTGAATTTACCTTATCGTTGCTATAATCATGACTAATAATTTTCAAACACTCATTATTGCTATAAGGTTACCTCATTGTTAGGAACTTAAAGCTTGTTATTCTCACGTCTCTTGCATTATTAAAGTATGCAATGTAGTCACATAACATTATTAAACATGTTTTACAATAAAAATAAGCATATGTAATGACTGGCGGCGTCGTGGCCGAGTGGTTAGACCGCTCGCCTCCCACCGAGGTGGCCGGGGTTCGATCCCAGGGACCTGCATGCGGGATTTGTGGTGGACAAAGCGGCGTCTGGGCGGGTTTTCTCCGGGTTCTCCGGTTCTCTTCATTCCACCAACTGCTCCATCATCACCTTTCCTTTCATCCGTTTCAACATTTCGTTTCATCTACTTCATCCCATACCAGGCATCGGGCTGGATCCATCCTGGATGTTCTGTCTGATCCATGAGTGTCTGCTCCTCGACGGGCTTCTGACCCCAGGCACCCGCTTGTAAGTCCTGGGGGGGGGGTCTAAGTCCTACATAAGAGGAGGGTAAACAGGTAATGTAAAAATAATCATTACATTTACTGTTATTAAATTTACTTTTATAAAAATACAATTGATTGAGGTTGAAATTATTCAGGTATTAAAATACCGATCTTATTCCTCTAAAAATAAAACCCTAAACAAACCGACAATGTTTACACCAAAATTGCAAAAACAGCTGAAATTTCTAGTTAACTTGCAAAGGTAAGACCTAATAGTTAATAATAACCTAACCTAGTAACAATTAATAATTAAATTCTTGTATAATTAGCCTCATCAATATAATATAAATGGTAATGTAATTAATATAATTAATATTATAATCAGTTCGTCAGTTGGTGACTAAATGTTCGGCGTGCTTAGTTTGAACACCTGCGAATATAATAACAGCGAGCCAACGTAACAAATACAATATAACTAACCTTCCCAAAATATGTGACAGGTACTTATTTGCGGAGGAGTTGCAGGCTATGAATGGAATCTAACAACCTGAATATCACCAGATTCTAGTGGCTTAGATAATGGTGGACAAATGTCAAAGTTGCACTTTAGTTACTTCTCGTAGATTGTAATGTATATATTATACATTTAGAGAAAAACATACTGGGAACTGCCGTTGCACCTCTTTTCGATTCTGTAGTCTATCCCGAGGGCTGTGAGAATCTTGTGCGGAACACTTACCCGGTTCACAATTGTGAGGAAATTATTTTCCTTTCCTGCGGCAAAAATCGGTTTCAGGTCAGAACCTTATCCTAGCTCCCTCTTACATTACAGTGTCATGTGATTATTACCTTTGTAATGTACAGTTTTGGTTTATCTTTGGGGAAAGGTGATTTGGATTCTATTCAGGGTATTTCTTTGGTTATTATCGATTTAGGAGGGACGATTATAACACAGGTAAGTTGCGTCCGTCAGGGGATATACCTCCCGTAAGCAGACAAGTAAACATAATCTTCTCTGAATTCATTCATGCGTACGAGGGCTGCACCAGAAGTACCCGACAAAGAAAACACAAGAATTTTGAAAAAAAAAACTTTATTTTGAGGTAGTATTTTAATACCTGATTATTTTCAATTGTATTTTATAATAAGTAAATTCAATAACAGCCCGCCTTGAAACATAATGTAATAATCATTTAAATTGTATGTAACAGTCATTGTATATGCTTATTTTTATTGTAAACATGTTTTATTAATGTTATGTGAATACATTATATACTTTAATAATGCAAGAGCTGTGAGAATAATAAGTTTTAAGTTGGTAATAATGAGGTAACCTTCTAGCAATAATGAGTTTAAGAGTTTGAAAAGTTACCAGTCATGATTATATCAAAGATAAAGTAAATTCAGTAACAGTTTAAAATTAGCCAATCAACAGCAAAGAAAAGTTTTAAGTAAAATGCAGATATTCTATTGGACTAGAATTAGCCAATCGGAGACTTGAAATACCAAAGCTTACGAGTTTTAACCGTTGAAAGTTGCTCAGTTGCTGGCAAACCTTGATAGTGAACAGATGGAAGATGTGTTCTCTACGAGTGAATCGTAAAATATGTATTCTCACAGTTCTTAAAAAGTGTAGTGCTTTATAAATATGTGCAAGAATTAATAAAAGAAGTGAATTTAAAACTTAAATTCTGTGATGTCTACAATCATTGTCACGCCGCACCCTAATTTAGAGATAAGTGACTCTACAAACAAGACTGACGCAGCCGAGGCAAATTCAAACATAAATAATATATAGAAGCAGTGTTAATAACAAAGTTAAATGTTATAGTGTAAAACTTGGAAATCCTGAAATCAGCTTCTCATACGTAACAACATATTGCGTAATAACAGTAACTATTACGTAATCAACAAATTCAAACCGACGCCCAAAGCGTGTTGCAAACTTCATAAAGCAACTAATATTTACGTAAATAAGTATTACGTAAGCATACATCTTCTTCAAGTTAAACAATTTACGTAACCATTATTATTTCTACTTCAATTTCTCTACATAGTCTTCTTTCAGCTCGATACACTTTTCCCAGCGATGTTCAATAGCTTCTACACTCTGTTTATAGTGAGAACCGTCGAGTTCTGCAAAATAGCCATCAACTGCAAACTCCACCTCTTCATTGTTGGCAAATCTTTTACCACCAAGCCATTTCTTCAACTTTGGAAACAGAAAATAATCAGAGGGTGATAAGTCTGGCGTATAAGGTGCATGACGAAGCAATTCGAACTTTAACTCATTGATTTTGGCCATGGCCATGGCCATGTGTCAACTGGTGCATTGTCGTGATGAAACAGAACCTTCTTTTTCCCTAAATGCGGCCGTTTTTTGCTTGATTTCATCATTCAAACGCTGCAACAAGTTTGCATAATACTCGTCATTGATTGCTTTACCTTTTTGATGATAATCAATGAAAATTATTCCACACGCATCCCAAAAAACTGATGCCATGATTTGCCTGCAGGTGGAACTGTCTTCGCCGTGTTTGGAGCCGATTCTCTCCTTTCAATCCACTGTTCTGACTGTTCCTTCGTCTCAGGTGTGAAGTGATGGACCCATGTTTTATCCATAGTTATTAATCGACGCAAAAACCCGGCTTTATTGCAGCGAAACATCGCCAAACACTCGACTGAAACATCCTCACAACGCTGCTTTTGTTCCATTGTGAGTAAACGCGGCACCCATCTTGCACACATCTCTCATGTCTAAAGTTTCAATTACTGTGCGATGTACAGCACTTTTTGAAATGCCTACGATGTCTGCTAGCTCGCACACTTTCAGTCGACGGTCATCCAATACCATTTTGTGGATTTTATTCACAATTGGTCGACCACTGCGATGGCAGCTCGTACGGCCTCGCTTGAACTCTGTCAGCCAATATTTTACTATTGTAAACGAAGCAGCAGACTCCCCCAGGGTAGAAACTAGTTGAACTTTAATATTAGTTGGACTAAGAGCTTTCAAATGAAAGTATTGTATCACATAACGATGTTCATTTTATCCAGTTTACAAATTCGCTGAGAAAGTCACTATTCATGGCTGCCAAACAATTACTAAACGTAGTATCGTCAAACTTAAGCTTGGGGTACTTTCTACCATAGTCATTTGTTTGAAATAACAACCGCTATATATAAATCAGTTCGGGTACTTCTGGGACTGCCTCGTAGTAATGTAACAACTCTGCGTGGGATTCGAGCCACAACTGGGAAGTTGCATCAGATTTCATACAGTGGCATAACTGGAACAAACTATGCAACTAGGACAGCACGTTGCTGAAGCTGCATAGCGAAGAGTATTTATTGACCACGCTTTAGGTCAACCTGACTATCTCACTCAGTCTTGTCGCTTTCACGCTGAAGGGAAGATACCTCGCGTCTACATAGGGTCTCAAACCGCGTCCTAACAATGTCTGCTTTTAAAAGTGTCTCAAGTCCTGCTAGAACTATTTCAGGTAGGTCCTTGCAATGTGTATCTAAGCTCTTGCATTTTGCGGCCCAGTAGGGTACCCTTTTTCCAAACCTTAACTCATCTAATTTAATAGCGTAGCTTATAGCTTCATAGAATCTGGCGGATTCTTTGACGACCCCTAGCTTCTCTATGGCACTCCGCAATCCGTGTACCGACGGCTGCTTACTTCTAAGACTTTCACCCCCTGTTGCTAGCAACCCCCGGAATTTCTCATCCCAAGAGTTACTACTGTAGGTATGTAACGCCATGTTACGTCACAGCAACGAATCAGCAACTGGACACCTTAACTTACTTTCTCTGTTTCCCGTCGGACCGGTCACTCTGACCATGGATTTTTTCGTGATTTCTACGGGCTGATAGGCGAATGGTGGGTTGGTTCCCTTTCTACCACAAATTTTCCGACCATCAATTACTCTCCTCGTGGTTTTCTTTCATGTTTTTCACCTCATCTGTTTCGGTGTTGTAGGATCAGGCAACGGCGGTTAGTGTGTTGCGGCAGGACGATGGGCTTTGCACTGTGGATAGATTACTCCCTGGTTCTTTGTGGGACTCCTGAGGCATCCTTCCTTCCTGGAATCCGTCAGGATTGGTGTCATGTTGGAATCGTTAGGGACCCCGTCCTTTCTAGCGCACATCGTCGTCCAGATCTGGTCGACTTTCGAGTCTCCCCTTCATCCTTTTCCTTCCACGTTGGAAGTAAAAGGTACGGACGAACGGGGGGGTCCCCCGCAACCTGGGCAGAGCACCGCAAGTAAACCGCAACGGCTCTTTTAGCTTCTACCCTGACTCCTGGGTGGGAGGAATGAGGGAAGGAGCCAGACCTTATGACGAGGGGCGTAAACATAGATGGGGATCCTAATATTTCCAGATTGAACCAATCCGATGCCGTCCGACCCCCTCCCCCCGGGGCGGGCCCACTTGAAGGAGAGACCTCACTTAACAGTCCCGCAACAACGCCAGGGAAGAAACCTCGACAAAGTGCACAGCCACCGCCCAGCCGCAACTCGCCGAACACTGTCGCCTGGTCCTGCAACGCTGAAACAAATGACAAGGAAGGTGATGGCTGCAGGAAATGAGGGGCAGGAGATTCATGGTAGAAGATGAACCAACCTAGCATTCGCCTGCCGACCCGGGGAAATCACGAAAAAAAGTGGAACACGGTAGAATCGAACCCGGGACCTTGCGAATGCGAGTCGCACACGTTATCGTGGCGCCATCTCGCTCGGCTTACGGCGGAAGTAAAAAGGGCCTATTATGGCCTGCTTGCGGTGCTGTGCTCCAGTTACTGGAGGCCCCTTTGTCTGACTATTCCTACCTCCTTTGTACGTTCTGTAGTAGTATTGCTGCAGGTGTGTAATTATATGGATTCTGTGCTCAGTGAAAAAAGGACACACATTGCTTCTTATTGACGCTACAAGTTTCGGCGCACTAACCTACAAATTCGGAGGTCCCTGGTTCGAATCCCGGCTGGACGGCGGAACTTTTTCTTTAGCCAGGATCATTCCTCATCCTCCGTATAATCTGGAAGTATGGATTGCAGTGTGTGTGTGTGTGTGTGTATGTGTGTGTGTGTGTGTGTGTGTTTGAATTTAATGCAATAAACAAAAGTAATACCAACCCAAAGATTAACACCACTATGAGCGAGTGAACATTATTGTGATGAGAAATTTCTAAAAAAACTGTTGTGATACATTCACATGACTTTCTCTACCCCATATCGTTTATTAGTGGATATACAAATTATTCTTACACAAGCTTATTTTGCTATATGCTACATTTAATTGCAAATATACCTTTGCAGAAATAGATACCTTACACATTTCTTATAGATGAAAAGGGAACAGTGACAGTCAAATGTTTTAGAACTGGACGCTGTATGCTACCTTAAAATTTCATAATAGGGAATTCGATACCCTCTCGTCATGTTCTCATTGTAACTCAATGGTTATATCAACCGCACGGAAAGCAGGCGAACCGTGTTCAAATTCCGGCTATGACATCAAATTTTTCAGCTGACTTTACATAAAAAATACAGTGAAACTTGCCTAATTCGGACACTGAATGAGCCGAAATTCTGCCTGTTTCGCGAAAAAGTTTCGGCCCCGTTGTAAATCATATACTTAAGTGTAATTTTTCTTGAATAATACGGAAGCTGCTTAACGTGGAAATTGAGACTGCCTGTGCATAAAATGGAAAACTTGTATGTAATATTAAACCCATTTGTTTTGGGATATGCTTGTTTTCAAGGAAATAACACATCTAGTATGCATTTTACTATAGGACCTACTGTACTTCCGAGGAAACTGCAAGTGCGGATCATTAAGGTAAATGATGTTCTTTGAACCTAACATCTGAGCGGAGACCGCATCAAGGACCATATATAGGGGTTACGGTTGCAAATGTATGTCTTTCCTTCAATGTTGTCTGTTGCTTGGAGTAGTGTATTGTTAGAAAAGCTGTGCATTTTGTGATAAAGAATGTCGCGTAAAAATGTGGCTGTTTCTCAGATATGTGTTAAGGTTCCTAGTTAAGTGTTGTGATGCATGCATTAGTGCAAGGACAAAGAAAGTCAAATGTAGACTGCAAACTTTCTAAACCTTCCAGCAGATGCGCCGTTGTAAAAAAAGTACATCAGCAGTACTTGTGTTCAGGGCCGCCCAGGGGGGGAATCAGGCGCAAGTTGCGCCATCAAGAACATTTTGGAAGAGGAATTCAAAATTTTGGTGAATACAAAAATGTAGAAGTAACCTAATGCTAGTATTAAAAGCAGATGTATCACAGTTTTAATAGAGTACTATATTTGTTAACTCAGTTTGTATGCTTAAGTTTGTTGATCTAAATGTGCTGTATCCGTGAAAAAAGTAATCTTAAGTACAATTCATATTGTATGGTATAATGTGGCATATCAAAATGAAAATTTTGGAAATATATAAAAGGTGCTATAACATTATAGGTAGATATATAGCTGTTCAGAACGTATAGCGTTCTTACACTTACTATATTGGTCTATTTAGATAGATACAAAAGGATACATTGAAATACTCGTACCAAGTAATAAAATGCACCACCTGGGAGTCGGAACTGGGAGTGTGAAACTCACCAAAGCAGGCATACCCACTAAAAACTCCTCCACCGAAGTAAAAAAGGAGAAGGTTTGCAGCGGTACCGTCTAAAGCACCCGCGCATTCCAAGGTGACGGTTGAACTGGGCCGCAGTGCGGTCACCAGGGGAGTAAGGAATTGTTGCCGGGAGACAGACTTGACCAGGGCCCAGTCTGCCCCCGCAGCGAAATAAAGGAGAGAATAGTAGGGATTCCAGGTGATAATGTAGGATTAATGGCGCTTAGATATTGGTTAGAGTGATGTGGATTGGAATGGGATTGAGAAGTGTGTGGCATCACGGAGGTTTCGAGGAAGTTCAGGATTCTTTGAGGTCTTTGAAGTTCTTTCTGATGGAGTAGTTGGTGTTGGTTTGTAGCTCTCGAATCCCCGCAACTGAGGCACCGAGGGCGCCAAGTCGCGTGCATCGGTCGTCGCTGCCGTTCGACTAGATGGCACTCGATTCATCCCAGCTTATGCTCGGCAGACGCGAGAACACCATCTTCGTCCTGTAGCTTGAAGATTTTATTCGTGAGTGCGGTGATCACCCTGGCCGAGGTTCGCTGCTTGGCCTCCACAGCCGAAAAACGTTTGAAGGTTGCGCGACGTAGCTCAGCCAGCTGTGAGGAGAGGTCCTTGAACTCTGCCTGAATTGTTGACAGGGTGCCTTGAAGTCTTGGTGAGCGTTCGCTGTGATGCCACTGGTCGTCTGCTTGGCCCTTTCTAAGGGCTTCGTCGAGTCACTGGTGGTGATAGTTGAAGTTGTCTTGGGCTGTGGTTGTTGCTGTCTGCTCCGGGGATACAGGGGGTATTGCGCTGCCCTGTAAAATGTGTGTTCCCGGAGCAGGTGGCGCAGAAGCGTCGGCGTCGTCGGAGGTCGTGCTGAGTGCAGGCTGCCGTAAATATATAAATTTTCATGAAACGATGAAATTATAAAATATTTCTAATGGTGAATAAAGAATAAAATAACATGCCATCTTGCTTCGACGCGTGTCCACAAAGACCTTAGCGCGTAGCAGCCGGATCTTCTACTTCGTGTCGTGCAGATGGCACTGAGGTGCCGTCCAGTCTACCTGCTTTCATTGTCTGTGGATAGATGGCATAGCATTCGCTGTTACCACTTATTCTTCATTTTACTATTGTTTTAGACCTAAGGTGAATCTTCGGGTCGTAGTATTAATAATTCGGCATTTACCTTGGCGGCTGAGGGAAACCACGAAAAAACCTGTCAGATTGATCGGCGCACGGGATTTGAACCCGGGACCTCCCGAATGCGGGCCACAAATGTTATCGCCTGAGGCATCCCGCTGGGTTAATGAGGTGTTGGATGTTGTAAAAAGCACAACACGCGCCAGCTCCTGTGACGGGTACGTGCTTGATTCTAGGAGTCAACTACATGCAGAGTTAAGTGTAATAAAAGCAAAATGCTCTTAATCATAGTTTTCCGTATAATTGCACTCTTAATTAGTGTTGTGATGAATGTGTTGTGAAAATACAGAGAGAAATAATGCATGCAACATAGATAATCTGTACTGGATTATGCAAAGGATATAAAACCATGTATTTTCTAAGTTGAGTGTTTTTTTAATAAAACTATTGATATTGAAAATACTGGCATGATACTTGCGATTGATTTTAAGACCATGCATTGCATATGAAAAAAATCTGGAATATCTGAATAATCCCAAACATGTTTTGCATTATACGACCTTAAAACTTCAGTTAACCTTGACGTAATTAAAATGGTCTACTTTCCATATTTCCATAGTCATTTATCATATGACATAATATTCTGGGGAATGCCAGTTATAAAAATAGAATCTTTAGAATACAAAAAAAGGGCAATCCGAATAATGTTAAACCTTTGCAGCAACACAAGCTGCAAACCTTATTTCATACTGTTAAATATCTTGACTGTTCCAAACTCTGGTAACAATGTATAAGCAGCAAAATAGTTTTAACACAAATTCTAATATTCATGACTATAATACAAGAAATAAATCGAAACTGCAAATTACAGGTCATAAAAGAGCCCTATATGAAAAGAGTTTATATTATAATGGCATTCAATTGTTTGATAAACTCCCGATATATTTAAAAAAAAGTTAAAACCCTAAGTCTTCAAAAATGATTTGAAAAAAATCCTAATACAGGGTTGTTTTTATTCAGTGGAAGAATATCTAGAAATGAATTAGTTTATAAGCTTTCTTATGAAATATACTATGTTTACAATTCCAAAATTTAGTTTAAGTACCTATTCATGTAATAATTAGGATTTCTGTATTTGTATATTACATCTAATTAGACCTGTTCTTTTGTACTAATAAGTGTATTGTTGAAATGAAGCCAATACTTCTGTATTGAAATCAAACGGTGAATAAATTTGAGTAATACGAAAACCTGGACAAAACGGAAAAACAATCGGAATCATGTCAATTCCGTCTAGTACAGGTTTTACTGTGTTAACTTTCCAACAAAATGAAATATTAAAACTATAACTTGTAAAGGCTGTTGCTCATGAGAGCCTTCTAATACGAGTGAACTTTAATCAAAAGGCAATATCTACATTTTTATTTGGGTTTAATTAACTTCATAACTTTCATTTTATTGAAGTAACAAGCATTCTTAATCACATCATCAACGTTATCTAGCTTAGTGCCAGTCCTAAGTCTGTAAATGGGAAGGAAAATATTTGCTTGTAATTCAATAAATCTTATAAACGTCCCTTGTGGGAACTTGCATAACTCAACATATGCAACTTGCGTGTTAATTTGTATCCCGGGACGCAACTGTCCTCCCCGGTTTATTTATATTAATAAATCCTTTAGTCGGACTAATACTTAACTTGCAGCTGAATGTATCAAATTTAATATTTTCCTTACATTTATTTATTCATCCAATATGTTATAACAGTTATAAGTACCTATATTATAATTTATTTTTATTTGCCTTATTTTCAAGTTAAAATTTCCTAGATAAGAAATTCTAAGGATCGTAACTTCAACATTTATATCCAGCAGTAGCTCTTGAGTATACATTTTAGGTGTTCACAACATTTTAATCAGACAGCCCTGAAAATATGAAATAGCACCTGCTGCATAATAGTTATGATTATGAACAAATTTATACAACCGCAACCCCTTCTAAAATAATAATAATAATAATAATACATAACTTATCTGTGTAAACGAACCCTTGCGTTTCTTGCTTCAATATGCCAAAATATCACAAACGGCTCACCAATGTTATTATTATTATTATTATTATTATTATTATTACTCTATTTATTTTACGTCGCTTTAGCTACTTGGTCATATCGCGACGGATCTGTTAGTGGATAACTCTTAGATCGATGTGTGGCGGACAGTTAGTCTTCTAGGTCTCATCCCTGTAACCACCCGCTTCGTCACGTGTCACAGAGATCCTAGCGCATAGCAACTGGATCTTCTGCTTCGTGCCGTGCAAATGGCATTAGGGTGCCGTCAGTCTAACCACCGCCCTCAAACAGAAAGGCGGACAGTTAGCCTTCTAGATATCAACCCTGTAACCACCTGCTTCATGCGTGCAGATGGCATTAGGGTGCAGTCCAGTCTAACCGCCGCTCTCACACAGAAAGGCGGACAATTAGCCTTCTAGGTCTCATCTCTGTAACCACCTGCTTCATGCCGTGCAGATGGCATTAGGGTGCAGTCCAGTCTAACCTCCGCTCTCACACAGAAAGGCGGGCAGTTAGCCTTCTAGGTCTCATCCCTGTAACAATGCCATCTTGTTTCGTCACGTGTCCACAGAGACTCTAGCGCATAGCAGCCGGATCTTCTGCTTCGTACCGTGCAGATGGCATTAGGGTACCGTCCAGTCTACCTGCTTTCATTGTTTGTGGATAGATGGCATAGCATTCGCTATTACAACCTATTTTTCATTTTTGCTATTTTTAAAACTATGTTGTAAAATGCACATTCACTAACTATCGCATTCACATTACTTTCTCTACTCACTCTCCAACAAACTTCATACAAAAGTTTATTCTTCTATCTCCTTGTTAATTGAGATTGTCGCGGTAATCTGTTCGTGTTATCTTGTTTGCTGGGCGCCTATTATTGTTTTATTATTTTAAGATTTGGGTTCTTTGCCCTCCGGCTAGCTATTATTACTCAGTCGAGCAAATATCTCTAAGCAAGGCGTATAAACGGAAAGGAGTTGTTACTAAAAGATAACATTGATAAAATAATTTGTTTTTACACTTTTATTGCCGTCACACTTAATTAATTTCACATCTTTAATCTTGATACACGCCTGACTGAAACTGTTATATTTCCGAATGTAATTACTGTCGTAATAGTTGTCGCGTACTTCACATTTTGTAACTAACTTTAAGACGCGAGAGATTCATCCAAACTGTATGACATTCACCTCACGAGAGATTCCTCAAGGCCGCGCGACGTGTATCTCGTGAACGATTCTGTAGAACTGCGTGATGTGTACCTCGCGAGAGATTGCTGAGAACTGCGTGATGTGTACCTCGTGAATGATTCTGTAGAACTGCGCGATACTTGCTTTTGGCTCAAGAATTTATACTCCCTCACCCCGAAATGCCTAAACATTATAATAGAGCTACTATTGGTTACCAAATCGCGCCAACATTAGCGTCTGTTTTGTCAGCCAAACATAATTACTAACACACATGCTCTAGGGAAGATATTCCCTCCATTTCTAAAGAAAGGCACGCTACCCTGACGTAATTTGTTTGTCTCTTCTTAGTGATAAACAACTCACCCCCTCGCTTCATTGTTACCCAATCTATTGTCAGTTTCAGTGAGGCCGTGTAAACTTATTTCCTAACAATTCAATTGTCATACAATAATGTAAGTTTACACTACAATCACTCTGGCATTCACAGTGTTGTGATATAAAATACTGCCTCAAGATAAAACTTTATTAGACATTTAATTATGGCTATAAGTAGGCTAAAGCGATAGTCAATTTTTTGAAACATGGGTCACCATGTGATCGCTTTGAAATTCCAGTCCCTTTGCATGGTCACGAAAAAGAAAGAAAAGAAGGAAACGAATAGCGACGTATCAGCTGAAAAAAGACAATTCATACCAATAGTAAAGAATATCTCCGAAATGGTTAATGCCACAAAATTTATTTGACATAATTGTGTGTTTTAACGAGATCTGCGATTTGCCTATCTCTTTACGGTATAGAATTATAGGACATTCATTCAGAATGAAGAGGACTTCACAGGTCGTAGAAAATTTAAGATGTGTATTTTCTTTGTCATACAAATACCTTAAACATGTAATATTTTAATAAAAATCGTTAGAGCTATTTTGAAGTATTTCTTATTTTAGAAGGAGTTGTATTGTATTTCGACAGTTGCGGAGCCGAACAGTTGAAGTAGTTGCAACCGCACTTATGGTACCTGGTAGCCTTCGCCCCAAGTTTAAAAATATTAACTTTGTAATTTGACTGCTTCTTTAAATATTATATATTTATGTTTGCCTCGGCTGCGTCAATATTATTGTCAGAGACATGGATGTCTTTGCAGGGAGTAGTGCGGCTAAGAATGTAGGCTTACACAGATTATAATTTGTACTTCACTCCATTTATTAATTCTTTAAACGATTAAAATAACACTTCACTGATATAGAGAGCTGTGAGATTATTTATTAATTACCGGCACTTTTTTGACACTTAAACTATTTTTTTTTCTCACACTGGATACGTATTAAACTTCTCGAGGACGTGTCTCGCGTCCGGTTAGTAACGCTGTCTACAAGCAACTGACTTCTGAATTTGTACAATTTACCCTATTTCAGTTTCTGATTGGCTAATCCTACTCCAATAGAATACCTTCATTTAACTTAAGCTTTTTTCTGGTTGTTGATTGGCTATTTGTAAACTGTCTCAAAATTTACATTATTGTTGCTCCAATAATGACTAGTAGCATTGTTAAACTTTCTTACTCATTATTGCCTCAAGTTACCTCATTGTTAGCAAATTTTAACCTATTATTCTCACAGCTCCTACTTTATTAAATGACGTAATACATTTACATAACGTTATTGAACATGTACATAATAATGTAAACATTAATACAATGACTGTTACTTACATTTTATATATTATATTATACACATATTGCTTTAAGGCGGGCTGTTATTATATTTTATATTATATAATTTGACTGAAATCATTTAAGTGTTAAAAATACTGCCTCAATTTTTAAGAAAATCTTGTGTAAAGGGTAGCTTGGGGTGGGGAGATTTTCTTGAAAATCTTCGTCTCGCTTTTCTGGAAGAAACTAAACTTAAATACCAAATTTGATATTTATCTGAAATTTAATTTTTGAGTTATGCTGTTCTCTCTCTCTCTCTCACACACACACACACACACACATACACACACATACACATACACACGCAAACAAATAGACAAAGAGATTGGCAGACACATGCAATCCTTTACAAGGGAAATTTTTCGTTATTTTTTATTTACTAAAATTTGTGTAATTTGTAAACCATGACTGGTGGACAAAAGCTTCCTACACGAAATTATGGATTTCGTAAAAGACACACAGTTTATGTCAAATAAACGCTTTTATTTCTGAGGTATTTGTTGTCATCGGTTTGAATTTTCAAATACTTCATACCTTTCGAAGTGCAAAGTCGCCATTCGTCCGTTTCTCGTCGTCGTGCAAGGAGTGAAATTTTAAAGTCAGCATATATCGACCCACTTTATAAAGATTTGGCTATCGTTTCAGCTTCTTACACCCACAACGAAAAGGCGTAATCAAACCATTCCTGCAAATGGACATGAAATAGGTAGAAAAATAAGCTTCTACAAGGATAGTTTGTAGAAGAATGGATAGAGAAAGTCAAGTGAGAGCAACTCACCAGATTTATTAAGCTGTTAATTGAGAGAATGAGACAATAAATCAGTTCGATGATCCAAATAAACATGTTTAAAATGCGGTCATGCATTATTATCATCGTTATTATTATTATTATTGTTATTATTATTATTATTATTATTATTATTATTATTATTATTATACTCCTTTAAGACAATTTATGTTTAATTTCCTTTAAAAGTGGCTTTAAGCTGCTTTTAAACTATTCTACCTATATATTGTGTTTTATTACGTGACTCATTGTCCTATACAACATGACATTAATTTTTACCACGTTTCCGTGGGTAATTGAAGTCGATTTGAGTACACATGTCGTAATGAATAAGATCTGAGTTTCTATGCTAAATTCAATGCGTATTGAAATCGATTCGGATACGCAAGGTTCGAGAATAAATAATTAAAATTCTAGGTTGACGAAGGTCCAACCTGTTACACATACGTTATTTTGTTGCTCTATGTGTTAGGCGGAGTTTTGAGATTAGTGTATGCCATATGATTTTGAAAAGAACCTGCGACGTTAATATAGAAACGATAAAAGTGGCTCTGTTGCGTCTATAATTGCACAGTATCTGGCAAGTTTTGTTCCTTCACGAAAAGTGGGAGCATGAACGATGTTCAGGACTAAAGGAAACTAATTTTCTTGCGAAAATACGTATCCAAAACTTTTATTCACAACACTGCTTCAGAAGAAAGGGCGAAACGTAGGACTGTATGTTGGCAGGAACGTATAGTTCGCTTTTATGTTAAGGAGAGGAAGATTGGCTAGAAAATTTCGGAAACAGACATGAATCTTTAAACTGATATTCCAAGGGGCTTGAATCATATTTAAAGCACAGCAAAAAGTTTGCATGCGTCCCATGTCTGTAGAAAAAAGATGACGACGGTCAGATTATTACAAGTCATGCAGTAGGCATATTCAATTCGCTTTCAATACGATAGTTTCCATGCAAAAAAAATTGATCCGATCCTACTATATGAAATCAAGATAGAATTTTTAGAGTAATTGAATGGTGCAATTCGACTTGGTTGTTGCAAAGAACACTTGTAAATACCTTCCCTTCACTCCCTTCTATAACTTATGCTATTGTTTATAAACATAAGTTTCTCGTTGATAATGAATTCCGGTTATAATTTTGAGAGCATTCAAATAGGTTTGTCAGGTATGATAATTAATATTTAACAAACGAAACGTGTAAGCAGTATTTCCCTTACTTAAGTCATACTATTATGCCGATTTTGTAATATGCATCTTTACATTGTCCTTTTCATATAAAAATCAAATACAGGTGCCCTCCATATGCTTGCGCAAACAAAACACTCAATAATAATTTTAAATATATTTTTGTGAGTCAAAATTGAAGCTATTCATACGCTTAGTGTTGTATATTGACTGCCGTATTTAAATTTCTTTAGAAACTGTAGCATATTATTTCACATGTAAACACGTTTGATATTAATTAATAAAAGAAGTATTTCTTAAACAATCCTTATAAATGTACCGATGAATATTATACAAATATTCTTGACAGACATTGCATTGAAAAAGTGCCAATCCACATAGCCTATGATAAATGAGAACATCTGATCCATGATGACGTCGCCCAAATATGTCTGCTTGTTATTCTCTAGAAAACAATGAAGGATGAAAGTGAAGGTGTCCGTCTTTGTTGGAGGGAAGTGAATGCATTTAAAATTAAGGATGGCTTTGTACGAACATATTTTGATATGACCAACTTTATAGCTTCACTAGATAGTGGCGACATTGCGTGGAGCGATTTTGGTAATTATAAAGAAGCAAGAACTCATTTCTAGGAATATCATAAAGAGTAATGGAGGGATGCATTTCCTAACGACCTATCTCTTCGCAAACAATTCACTTCACACTTTGTATGCATGTGTGTGTGTGTGTGTGTGTGGGGGGGGGGATTGCCATATATACCATAAAGAAACCGCATGAGTATGAAGCTATTATTTAATAATAATAGTTTAAAAGTCATTTCGTCTTTAAGCTATACTGGTATTAGAAAAATCGTGAATAAAATATTCTTTAACCCATAAATTAAAATTATTATACTCTTATTGTTTCAGAAGTCCTGAAGGTGCAGATGAGGTAGATCCATCCACTGAGGATGTTATGAGAACGTGTCTGCCGAGAGAAGTAGTTTAGATTTCTTTCCTAGAAATATGTGGATTGAAATAAACGTTTCTATCTGTTTCGGGTGTCCCGAGGGTGTCTTGTTTATAACGTTGTTTTTTGTAAGATTTGGTTCAATAAAAATACATATTTTCTTTGTTTCAGAAGCCCTAGTGATATAAGAGACGTTTCTCTGCTAACTATTTCACGTTTAATAAATTATTCAAACAATTTTGTTTCTCAATAAATGATCAACATATAGAGAAGTGTATGTATTATAAACCGACTTCTAACGAATGTGTTTTAGTAATTACAGAACTGCAAAAAGGAGCAAAAGAAGAAGCGGATCAAGAACAACAGCATCTTCGATGGCCATGAAGTCACGGAAATAGGATACTTCTATAGCGATATAGGTTTCCGGATAGGCAATTAATTCATAGAAATGGCTTTTCGTAACCAATGAAATAATAGACACATTTGAACTAAACATAGCTTGTTTATTTATAACCTAATGTAGCATATTTACAATCAAATGCAATACTTCTAAGAGAAAAATTAGCTTCGACGAAACTATTTACAAGTTCTAAAACTACTGAGGATAGTTTCGAAAGTAATTATTTACAAGGCTAAAATATGTAAGCATTAAATTAAAGCCTTAATAACCTCAACAATTAAGTTATTTTTATAACATAAGGATGACTTACAATGTTTTATTTACAGAAGCTATAAGGATGTCATATTCAACGAATAGTGACCCCATGCAAGCATAGAATAGGAGGCTACAACTTCTTAATTACTGTGATCACGCCTCTTTGTTGACTTAAATTGTAGCAACATTATAACGTTTGCTTCGAAAAGGTATTTACTTTTAGTCAAAATTAGTTTGGCGAAATGTTTTACATCTTAGAAATACTGCTCAAAATCAGTTGTTTGTATTTCAGAGCTGCTGATACTCTTGGGTTTAGTAACTGTTTGAAAGTTAAAATTTATAAGTGTATAATTTAGATAGCAGTCCAACATACTTCTGTTTGATCTTGCTTCCAAGCTCGTCCTTAAACAGGCCAATGAATTTCTGGATTAGTTGCTGGATTACAAATCCATTACCGTTGAATTTAAAGTGTCGAAATACTTGATATTTCTCTTGATAAAGTCGCAGATATATGTGCTGCATTCATAGATGAAGAGGTTTCATGACTGTAAAAAAGTCGTACATGAAAGATCCAAAATATCATGCCCTATGTAGATAGACTTATTCATGAATACTTCCTTCTAGCTCAACCCTATCCTTTAAAAAAGCTCATCTAATATAAAGCTCCTAAGAAAATTCCATCGAGCGATTAGTTTCTTAGCCCCGGCTAGTGACGAATTTTATACAATTATATTTCCGTTCATTTTCTAGAATTTATCACCTAAAGAGTTATTAATTTTCTTCCATAGATTCTGACCTAAATTTTGTTTCTTATAACCTTGGCCATGTATTCTTCTGCTCACAATTTCCTTCGTCTTTCCCCTGATTGGCAATTGTTTTGGCGCTATAGGTGTGGTTTCACATCACTGGAAACCTGCTGTAAACGTGATGATTGCCAGGAACATAAAAGCATTAAAGTAAAGCAAATAAAGATGTGAAGACATGCAAAAATAAAACTTTATAATGAAACTCAACTCACGTATTTATGGAGAATCTTGTCTCCAATTCTGGTTGCGATGTACGTACCGATTGAACACTTCCGCGAGTACATTAAATACATTCACCACAGTTCGTTTTTCACTGCTTCGTAAGCGTTTACCCTTTCGATGCTTTAGCGAAAAACCCGCTGTAGATTCTATCATTACGCAGTGATTAGACGACAATAAAAATCATTAATTATCTCTCACCCATCAGGCGATAAAAGCGGTATACCACATTGGCTCGAAAATAATTCGCACGTTTGGTCCAAATTTCAATGCCAAAAAGTTGGGCTGCGGTTTATATTAGCTGTTTATGTCCATACCTTTGTTGTTAAAATCTATGCTCATTTGCTACAACACAGCTAACGCAAACTGGCGGTATTTTATTACGCAACATTACACACTTTTATTGGCGTTAACATTGTCTATATTGTTTCGTTAGCTTCTATCGAATTCCCTGGATGGCAGCGAGGATGATGAATTGGGAAAAGAATGAAGAAAACGGTGAGAGTGAGAGTGAATAATGCAAAATATGTCGATGTGTTTGGTGCCACTGTGATGTACCATATCCTAGAAAAAGTGTTTACGTAATGCAAGTACAATAACAATAATATTTATATTCATTTTTCTTACGTCAATCCAGATGCGGCTGATTTTGCTTATAAACTTGTTTTTTTCCTTCCCCCTCTAATTTTAAGGGTGCGGCTTATATCCGAGGGCTGTTTATTTTCAAGCTTATGCTCTGTCATGACTTATGATAAATGCATGGCTATCATCATCCGAGAGGCAGGTTTGAAACAAAGGATGCTCCTATCTATTTGTTGATAAGAGTATACGGGCATTCCAGATGCATTAACCCTGTTCCGTAATATGGTTTATTCATACGATTATGAAAATATAAATTTGACGATTCTCTTCGAATATATTAAGATAAATTATTATGTTAAAAGGGGAACTATTTTGTACCGCTCAACAAAATTCCACGACAGCAACCAATAAGAGGCGACTAGTGCACGTGGCCGTTAAGAAATATGGGGCAAAGTTATGCGGGTCACACCTTGCTTTGGAATTTTCTCTTGCACGTTTCTCTGCGTTTATGTCCATGTAGGCTTTTAACCGTTTTGATTCATCACTGTTTTTGATTCTGTATCCTTGCTTCAATTATATGCCTAAGTCAATGCAATGCTGCAAATACATATAGTGCAAGATAGATTTTCTCCCCCCCCCAATGTTTCAAATAGTTTCTTGGATTGACCAATGTGTGATACTTCACTTTGAGGACAGAGAGAAAGCTCATTGTGGTTGTCATAAATATGTTGTGGGTAGTCTAAATCCATTTCTAGTACTAATCCCGTCTTAGAGACTTCAGACAGAGTGATGAAATCTGCTAACTCAATATTCTTTCTCTTAAGCCAATTGAGGTTTCCATAGGGCATCTGCGCCATCATACTCTTCCCATAAATATTATTAATGTCCTAAAAAGGAAAATGAGAACAATACTACCAAGGACCATCGTGTGCTTGCGGTCGGGCTTAGCGTATAATTTTGAGACCGAATACAAACCATACCGTCTCTTGGTCGCGTATTAAATCCAGTTTCACCTTTATTGTCTTTAGTATGACATAGTTGGCAACACATGATACGGTGTAATATCAGTAAAGATCTCAATTGTACGTGCCATTTTCTCAAATATATCAGCTATCGGCAGAGTGTCTGTCTTCAAATAAAGGTAGTTATATTCTGCAAGGTTCCCAAATATAAAATGTTTCTCAATGTCTAGCAGCGTGGCTGTAGTGTTTGAGAGTTATATCGTCAAAGTCCTCCATTGTAGCTAGACATTTCTTTAAATTTGACTACATGATCCAGATAAGTACGAACCTTGGCGGACAAAATCGGAAGTCCATCATGACCAATTTGTCCTTTCAATATAATTCCGCCAAAAGAGCGTTGATGCAGCCCCGTAATTGGTTCCACCACCAAAGGGTTGTTAGCCTTTATTGAAAGGAGATACAGAATACTTGTTTATTGACTTTCGTTTTACACATGTAACAATCACTAACGAATGGTTAAGGCCCATTGATAAGAAGGTTTTGCGTGATTAGTTTCAGTTCTTGACATACCTTCTAAAGGTTGCAAAAGCACCTTTGGAGAATGTATGGGGAAAATGCCAGATTTGATCTACCTCACTGAATGGACACAAGCTAAAGTCGAATTTTTCAGCTTTAGAAATGGCAAGGTGCGCTTCGTGTGAAAGAAGACGACGAACCACTGCCCATACTTGAACTTAATGTTCGTCTTTGCTGAAAGGATGTAAAACAAATCGGTGAAATGAGGACTACGTGGAAATGTAAGAAAGAAATGGGGAGAAAAGCCACTGCTGAGACAGTGATGAGCAGCATAGGAGAGCAAACAATGAGGAGTAGGAAATTAAAACGTGATAAAAATAGAGGTAGAGAGATGATTGGTGGAACTAAGCAGCCCACTGAATGGAGTAAAATAAGCGCGGCGAATGTCAGGATATAAAGGAAAAAGAGCTGGAAAATGACGACACAATGGTAGTGTATGGAAGCTGTTGGTAACAGTCAACATGATCGGCCTAGAGGATAGTGTGAGTTTGGAAATTTTGGTTCTAAAGGATTATGAACCTACGATAAACTGATCGCGTACATATAACAGAGTAAATTAAATTAAATTGAATTCTATTTATGGACGCTCTTTAACTTCCTATGGTCTTTAGCGTCCCATTCTATATTGGACGTGAAAGACCGGAAATTTTTCTCAGAGCCTCTTTATCAGGTTTGAGGTTCTTTTACGTGTTGTAAATCTACGACACGGAACTGCCGGCTTTACTTCCCTTCCGAAAAAAAATTAAATCGAGTTTTATATATGGGCGCTCTTTAACTGCTGTCGTCCTTAGAGCCCCATTCTATATTGGGCGTGAAAGACCGGTAATTTTGCTCAGAGGATCCTTTATCATGCTTGAGGTTCTTTTACGTGCCGTAAATCTACGAAAGGGACCACCGGCTTTACTTCCCTTCCGAAGGAAATCATGCTAAGCATTTTTACGCCCGAAAATATCCATCGCCCTCCGCCGGGTTTGAACCCGAGCCCTCGAGACCTAGAGGTTAGCATGGTAACCACTACACCACGGAGGACGATTCCCTTCCGAAGGAAGTCATGCTAAGAATTTTTACGCCCGAAAAAATACATCGCCCTCCGCCGGGTTTGAACCCGCGCCCTCGGGAACTAGAGGTTAGCATGGTAACCACTACACCACGGAAGACAACGTATAACAGTGGATTGTATGTGTACTTAGGAATTATGAATATGGTGGATTAAAAAACATGTACAGGTGTATGATTCCGATATTCAAATGTAGAAAGAGTGGGCGATGTGATTATATGCACTACCAAAGTGCATAGATATCACAAATGGAATGTCCAGAGGGATATGTAGAAAAGCGAAACATGTGAATATGTAAAAGGTGAGGAATGTACGTTTTAGGGGACACGTGTGAATATGTATACTTGTATAAAATATGAGATTGTATTGATGGAAATGTTAGACTGCAGCTTAATGGTGGAAACAATGAATTTACAACAGGGCTTGTAACTAGTTTGGAAGCTAACACCAGAGAAAAGGAATTCATGTTAGAGCATTTTCCCCATAAAACGTTGTATGACTATTTGGAGATTGTGGAAGCGGGGATGTAATTTAGGTGAAGGAAGTAGACGAGTAGTAAGTAGGATGAAACAATGATTGCATTGGAGCGCGGAGCATACTTGAAAATGAGTTTGTAGTGTGGATCGAATGGAGAGGTGGGATGAAATTCTGAGGACACTATAAGGATAGTGGGAGGAAGAGCGTAAACACTACAAACCAAAAGAGAGAAAAGAATGCGAAGACAAGACAAATATGTTAAACAGGGAACTGAATGTAGTAGTATAGGATAAGGAAGCTTGCAGTGTTCAAACAAGATAAAGAAACTTTGGAAAAGATAAAAATGTAATTGGAGGAAAGGAATGGAAATATGAGAATGCAACAGGATCTGGTAGAAATTTATTAAAGGAAACGTGGATAAAATATGCGAAGAATTTCAAAGAGTGAAGGAACTATTGCTAAACTTGAAAAAGCCTGCAACGTGAAAGAGACGAGGAACTAGAATTTGAAGACTACGCAGGATCATTTGACAATATATCAGAAGAGGAGAATGAGAATGAGGGAGAGGAAGAAAGAAACGTCAATGCGCAAGAAAAAAGGTAAAAATCATATGTTTGTCAGTATTTATATGTATATTATAATCAACAGCGATACATACCATTGCGTTTATGACGATCATAATTATCATTGCATTATGACACATAGGATCTTTCTCAAAAAATGTTGCTTTTTAGTTTCTCTAGATTTTTCCGTGTTGGATGATGCCAGACATTTTCCAAACCGTATGTGGTCATAGGTAAGACCTTGAAGTCGAAATTTTTAAGGTTGTTTTGACGGATACTTTTTTGAGATTCTTGATCTGTTTATGGATCTATCTTTGATGCGTATACCGAAGACAGTACCTGTACTCTGTAATGTGCTTCCTAGATACCTGAAACTCGAAACATTCTTTTGAGATTTTCCTTGAATGTGGAACATTGGTGGTTTGCCACCTTTCCTGAATGTCATTAGGACAGTCTTGTCTTCATTTATTTGATGTGCGTTTTCTTCTGCCCATTTCCTTGCAAGTCAAGTGTAGCTTTTAGTTCCTCGCTGGATCTCGAGGTCCGTGCAATATCGTTAGCATACATATATATCATTGCTCCTTCCGAGATGATCTCTATATCAGCCGTGGCAATTATAAATAGTAATGGACTTAATGGGTTCTCTTGTAAAACTGCCGTAATTTGTTGAATTCGTCTAGATTTCGTAATTGCATAATTAATTTCTATACAGTTTGAGGTAAGTATATCCTGGAAGTGTCGTTTCATGTGTGATTTCCTCTGATTTGTTTGTCTAGTTCCTCTATGGAGATCATTCTGCTGATAAGAGTCAAAGGCCTTCGAGAAGTAGATAAATAGGCATACAGCTTTCCCCCTGTGATTGCTATAGCTGCCTCGATATCCCCTTGCAAACATTTGATGGTATGTGTGGTACTTCTGCCTGTCTTAATATATTATGCCGTCCAAATCTCTTGATGTTTGAGGCGCGTCCACTAATACAGCACTAGCGAATAGCAGCAATATGGTGTTGCCTCATACAGATAGTACACCTCGTCGCTGATAAAAATTCAATTGCAATATCATGTGCATGCATGCGTATTTCTTATTGCAGCAAGCAACAGGTAGCCAGGATAAAAGGTGACGTTTTCCTAAACAAGTACAAAAAGAATAATATTTTTACATCCAATGGTTCGCCATTAATTTGTAATTATCTTTCGTGATATTTAAACGGAGACGTTTAGTTATAGTTATGTTTGTAATAGTAATAAAACCATTGCTGTCGTAGTTATCTCATGCATTGTTGCATTATTATCACTTAATAATGTGCAATTCTCCACGTCCTAAATAAATTTAGAAGTAGCTATCTCACGAGGTTTCCTAATACAGCTTCAAATTCGTCATGCAAATCCTTTCAAAGCTTTCGGACGCAGTTCTACAAAACCATACATGCCTTTTTTTTTAAATAAACAACGTCATATATGGCTTTGTTTCACAGAATAATAACATTGCAAACCAACACTTCAGTGCATTTAATGGTTATTATTCTTCTTTCTGCATAATGCAGAGTCCTAGAGCCAGCACGTTTCCATTGCAAGAGAAGAGCGTGTTGTGCGTTTTACAACACTTCGTTACTTAGAAATCACTACCCCCCAAAAAAAGTCACAAAGAATAAGCTAACTGAGAACTTTAAGCAAAGCACCAGCAACTGTCATCTCTTCTTCAGCAAGCATTAACAACGGATTTAATTGCAACATTGACGCGATAGCTCAAGGTCAAAACATTGTTGAAACATTGTTAAAACATTGACAAAGCAAACATACTGCTGGTGAACTTTTTATAGCGCGCTTACTGGATGTTGAGCGGCACAGTTGTGAATTCAACTGCGGTGTACTCAGCTATTACAGTGATAGGCTTTGTCCTTGAGTTTATAAAGTTAATTCTTTCATGACAATGTCGCTTAGTAAACCCAGTAGTACCAATGGATATAGCAGTAAGGTTAGGGCTGCTGTCTTCAGTGTGTATAATTTCTTTAAAAAGTATGTCAACAAAGATACCGCAAAAACCTTAAGTTCACGAAATGTCAAAAACTTACGGCTGAGGCGTGCTCATTAAATACATCAACTGTTTTTTGCGTGTGCAGGGATGCGAAAAAGGCGCACACAGAGGGAGCCGCGAAATTGTTCAAATCGCCGAGAAAGCATATACGCTTACCTAAGAGATATGGTTTTTATTTCTCTATTTGTGTATTACATTTGCATTGTTGTGTTTTTTCTTGTTTTCTTGCAGTTTTTAAGTGACTATAGCGATAGCTTTATAATCAACGCGTAACGTTCTGATGAAGCGAAGTGAAGTTTGGTAACGGCGTGGTCACTCCATACTGGTTGTCACGAAAGGTCAAGAGATTTGGACCGCAGAGTAAATTGTGCTTCTGTTATATTTGTATCTACTTTACTGATAAGGTGTTGGCGCAGTATCTTTGTTAGTGTTTTGAGCAGCGTGTATTCAAGAGCAATGCCTCTACATTTTGTTCCTCGGTGTTTCCCCTCCCTTTATATATAATTTATATTGTAGATTTCTTTCAATTATTCGGTATCTTTCCATGTTTAAGGCATTGCTTCAAATTATGAGTAATTGATTCCTTCAGGACCGTTGCGTCCTCCCTGGTCTTCTAGGGGTACTATGCTAGCCTCCAGTTCTCGAGATCGCGGGTTCCAATTCGGCGGAGGATGACGGATTTTTTCTGGGCGTAAAAATCCCTAGCATAGCTTTCTTCGGAAGGGAAGTAAAACCGGTGCCGTAGATTTACGGCACGTAAAAGAACCTCAAGACTGATATAAGGGCCTCTGAGCAAAATTTACGGATTTTCACGTCCAGTGGGACGTTAAGAACCATAGGACCATAGAACCATACTTCGTTATCTGTGAACATTTCTGATTCTAACTCTACTTCAATCCTCGCATAAGGTGTCTGTTATTTAACATGTTTTTTCTAAGGGTGTTATACTTTCATTGGTATATTTTGAGGATATCTTGGCTTTCTTGAGTCTAGTGCTTTTTATGGATATTGCTCAGTTTCTTTTATCAATTTCTGCTCCTCCTGTTCTTCGAAACGCTTTTTGCTTCTTTAATAAGTGCCGTAAGTATCCTACAGAGAGTATAGACACATCAGTGAATCATATATTCCCTGGCTTCATATGAAAGTTCACTCTTACTCCATGTGTTATCTGCAGACAAATTTTTGCAAACCACAGACGAAAACAAAGAAGCAACGAAAACGAAATAAACATTTGGAAGGCGGCAGTGGCTTGGTGTAGTGATGGGTCGAGTGCGTTACTTTACCGGAACTACTTCCAACACTTCCACTCCGCAGTCGGAGTCGTTTCAAGGAAGTAGTTCCAGTTCCTCTCCGAGGAAGTAGTTCCGGCCTCTGGTGGAACTAGTTCCATTGGAAGTACTTCCACTTCCTCATTCCGGAGTATTGGTGAAAATACTTCCACTGTTTTACTCCGGAATGACTTCCCCTAGTCTATGAAGAGGAAGCTTTTCAAATATATTCAACGGGATACCACACATGTCTTTAACAATTAATGTCTCCTGTCACATGAGCAATTGTTTGTGATTTAATGGCTTGTAGTTCTACGCTAGTATGTTGTGTTTTTATCCCCGTTGTATAATGAACTACAAAGTAATATTGGTAATATCATATGTAGTGATGTAGACCCAACGTACTTGAATAATTTGTAATTCCATTTGCTGTAAAGCAAATATAATTAACGGAACGCTACACTGGCTTTAAGACTGAAACTTATGCCTAGATACTTAGTAAAATATTGTTGTATTGCGTATTAAACATTTAGGTTATGAACAGTGTGGAGGTAAATTCTTTTGCAATAAATGTAGTTTCAGCAAATATAAAACATTACTTTTGGGAAATTAATTTAAATATACTCATAATCTTTAGGGGCTGCTTTTTATGTTATTGTGAAGCGGAACATTTTGAGAATTTAATAAAAAGTGGTATGCTCCGATTTACATTTATTTTATTTATCCTTCTGAACCGTAAGTCTGCGGGACAAAGTTTACTGCCTTAAGGCAGTTTAATAGTTTAAATTCTTAAGGTATTACTCTAACTTTGTGATGAAAAAAACTAGGTTATCAAATACAGAATAATGCAAATTACAAATTGGAATTAATTGTTCTTTCACACAAGCCGTGTGTTGGACAGGGTTGGAAAGGTAGAATCAGATGACTGAAACATTCAATGCCAAGCCGGGATTTGAACCACGGATCTCCCGGTCTCCGTCCGGTTAAATTAAAAATTGTTCGTCTTAGCTACAGCTGTATATGCAGAATTATCAGCTATTTTGCTGTTAGCGACTACTAACTACGTCATGGCACACAGCCAACAACGAAGCGGATAAGGAAAATGCGCAATGTAGAGTACCAACATTTTCAACAGAAATGAGGTTGGCGAAACTGGAAGTAATTTATCAGCTGATTTAAAATGAGGTTATGTGACGTATGGCAATTCATAATTAAATACTATTGTAGCTTTGTCCTAATTATGGTGCTTTCAAGTTTTTTCTTGTTTCAAAAAGTTATTTTGCTCACAGCGACAATGTAACAAATGAAAAATATGTTTTAAATGGCTAATTAAGCATAATTCGTGCTGTTCACGTAAAGGGCTCACTATTAATTTTAAGGCTAAAACTAGCAATCAACATAAAATGTTGCTTTAGGGAGTTAAAATGCAATATTTGACTACAGACATACTGCAAAATTATATTATTATAACTGCTACATACGTGCTAAGTAGTAAGCGCACATGTAACTAGAAATTGGAATTCTCTCATAGAAGCATAATCGGAATTAAATGATTACACCAGAAAAAAAAACAGGCTTCTGCGTGCTTTTGAAATTCTGTACATAACGTTCAACTTACTGCAATATTCCCTTATTAAAATCACGACTACATGACGTGGAAAGTACGAGCAGATGAAATATAACTAAAAAAAAATGTTTTTTCTCGTGGAAGCATTATTGGTATTGAACCATACATCGGGGGAGGGGAGAAAGTTTATGCGTATTTTATAGAAGTCTGTATTAACGTTCAACTAAAGAGGTTCATTGCATTTGTCATATTCAATAGGGCATTTAACATCAATTTTGCATAAATGACACAAACCCGAATTCATCAATACTTGAGTCAGAATTGACTTAATTTACTTAAACATTTTTTCTCAAATTGCAACGTGACGCAGGCTGCATTAATACCATCTCATTTACCATAAAGGAAATGATATCCAATGTCATGGCGACTTCTAAATAATACCTACGCATAACGCAATACTGGTTAGGTATTGTACTGCCAATGGAATTGATGGAATGATGCAATTGGAAGTGGAAGTAACTCCGACGGAGTTGGAAGTAAATGTCTTGGAAGTACTCCGGCGGAATGGAAGTAAAACTGTTGTGGAAGTAACTTCGACGGAGATGGAAGTAAATGCCTTGGAAGTACTCTGGCGGAGTGGAAGTAAAACTGTTCTGGAAGTAACTCCGACGGAGTTGGAAGTGATTGGAAGTAAGGAAGTGCCAGTTCCGAATAGTGGAATGGTTACTTCACACTTCCAAAGGAGGAACCGTTCCTTTGAAACGACTCCGACTCCTTCGACCCATCACTAGCTTGGTGTTTTGTGGCAGTGGCGTCACAGGCGTAGGTTTGTGCTTGAGTTTGTAATTTGTTTAATCCTACTACATCGAACTGTACTTGTAACCTAAATATTGTTTAATAAAGCAGAAGGATTCTTTACGCTTCATCATGTCTATTGGAGTTCCGATTAAAGTGCTTCATGAAGCTGAAGGACACATAGTTACGTGCGAAACAAATACCGGCGAAGTTTATAGAGGGAAATTAATTGAAGCTGAAGATAACATGAATTGCCAAATGGTCAGCATAACAGTTACATATAGAGACGGAAGAGTTGCTCAGCTTGAGAATGTGTACATTCGTGGCTCAAAGATACGGTTTTTAATATTGCCAGATATGTTAAAGAACGCTCCAATGTTCAAACGACAGGGCAATAAAGGAACTGGGGGTGCTGGACGTGGAAAATCAGCAATTCTCAGAGCCCAAGGTAATTAATTTACGATACTTAGCATTGTATTTCTGAGAGAGTGGTTCATTTATTACGGGTGTAACTTTCAACAAATCTCGGAATGCTTTCAGTTCATTATAAACATTAGTGGTAATATAAGTGCTTTTGGAAAGAATTCGTTAATTCCGTGCATCATCCTACAGATATAGTGCCCTATGATTACAGGAGCATAGAGGAAAGAAGTATATATACTCCAGAAAATGTATTTACGTTAATATTACTGTTTGTTTCTTTGCCATGATAACGTCAGATGGGCATTATAGGAATACTCTCTCACAGTTTATTGCATTTTAAGTATGAAATAGCACAATCTAAATGTTGTTCATTGTAAATGCTTCAGAATCTCAATAAGAAGTTGCGCATAAAGTGAAGCTTGTCAGCTCATTTTTGTTTCATTAACAAGATCCTACAGCAGGCAAAGCACTGGGATATTGGACATGTCATGCAGCAAAATTTCACCAATGATATTACTACACATATTCAATGTTGTGATTTCACTGAGGATACCAGTTTTGAGGCCCACTTAATAAAGCAAAGCATTTTTAGAAAAAGGTGTCTGTGTTTAAAATGTTGGATAAATACCAAACTTTGTACCAAAGTCAGTAGGTATCCCACAAAAATGTAATTTAAAGATTTTGAAGAAAAAATCCACTCCACTCCAAACTACCCTTTACATGTAACATTTTTCTTTATTTTGATTTTACCAAAAATGACAATGCTTAAAATACCAAATATTTAATATATTTACATACTAAATAAAATGTATATCTATAATTTTCTCTGAATTGCATATAAAAGCCCTCTTCATTATGAATGCCTAACTGGTAAACCATAAGACAAAAAAATTGGCTAAATTGTCTTTCTTGGGCCCACATAGGAAATGCTGAAGGAAGTGACATTCTGCTCTTAGTGTATCCTCCACAGCGATGAAAATGATGTGTTATATGTCCTACAGATGCCACTCCGTCATATGCTTGCTCTAACGTAATGCTGGCAACATATGAATGACTAATGCCGCCAAAGCCGGTAAGATACTCAGCCTCAAAGCGTAGCCGAGGGATGTTTTTTAGAAGGAGAGGAGTGTAGCAAGTTGCAGCCATTGGCCGCAGCTGCGAAGCGACAACAGGGCATAGCCGAGGGATCTGCGCGTCTAAAACTCGAATGATTCACGTTAGCAGAAACAACAGCACATCGCATATTTAGCAGATTTCACAGCAAATCTGCTCTTATTTAATATGGATGAATATACAGGGTCATCAGATTAAGCAGATTAGGTTTATACACTTTTGTCTTTCAAGTTGACCCACAAGTAAAAATCGCAAGGCATGAGGTCTGGGGAACGAGCGATCCAAATCCCTACACCGATCACTGTGTCACCAAAGACATCAGCAACTGCATGCAAAGAAGTGCAAGGTGTATGGGCTCTACCCTGTCTTTTTAAAATATACTGTGCATTCGCTCTTCATCTGTCAATTGAGGAAAAAATTCTTCCAAAATTAAGGTTTGGTAGTGCGTAGCATTAATTGTTTCTGAAAAAAAAATAGAGCCAGTTACTCTAGTTACGCTCACAGCACACCAAACAGCTTTAGGGTCATGTAACAGACTTTAATGTATAAGTTTTGGGTTTTGAGTTGCCCAGTAGTGATTATTTTGAGAGTTAACTCGTCCAATTAAGTAAAAGCGTGCTTTGTCATTGTATAACACAATTTGTGGATTTATGTTGCCGCTGTGCACAGAGTCCAGAAACCAGGTGCAAAAATTTATTCTCTGTGGAACCCTCTCCTTCTAGACTTGCACTTCTGTTATTTTCTAAGGCTGTAATTTGAGTATTGTTGCTTTTTGTGCTCACCCTAAGCTGACTCCTGCTTGATGCGATAACTTCGAGAGAGACTTTTGTGGCGAATGTTCTAGCCACGCACTGATATCAGTGTTTTCCTGTGTTAAAATGTGATGTGCTCTCTTTTTCTTTCTTTCTTTCTTTTTTTTTTTTTTTTTTTTTTTTTAGTCTAACACAGTGATCCCATACTTTTGAATTTCTTGACCATTTTATGAACTGTACTTCTGTTAGGCAGATCATTATTGGGAAAGCTTTCCCAGAATGCTCTATGATACAGAGATGGAAGATTCATGGTTTATAAAGTTGCAACAAATAAAAACTCTTTATTCTGTTGTAAATTGGACCATGAGTGAACTAACATAACTGAAAACCACTAAAGAATGTTATCTACTGCCTTGTTTGTCATACATGGCGTGAGGGAGAAGGCAGCATCATATGTGATGCAATAGCAGGAGGTGGAATCTCCAGCAGGTGAGTGGAGCGAGACCAAGTGCCGATAAGAGCATGGCTGCTTAATCTGTTGGCACCGTATAAGTCAGAGGTGATCAACCACCTGTCAAATGGGCAAAACTAGTCTGCACTGCAAGTGTTACTTAAGATTGACTTGCCTTTATAAAACAGGAATGTTTTTTGGGGGGTAGTTTCATCTGTTTGATATGTGAGAATTAAACAGGAATTAGTTAATTTAATATACTTCATATTTGATGTACGAGGGTAATCCAGAAAGTCCCAGACGTTTTGAAATAAACAGTTAACAAAATTAAAATATCAGCGTTTATTATCTAAATTTGAAAGGTACACACTTTAAGCTATTTTTCTACATAATCTCCATTCAAATTGAGGCATTTATCATACCGTGGCACAAGTTTTTCAATACACACTGTAGAAATCTGCCGCCTGTGACTTCAACCACTAGTTTACACCAGCATGCAATTCAGCGTCGGTATCATAGCATCAATTTGATGCACCAATCTCCGTGAAATTTGGGGAAAATGTTCCAAAAGTTCTGTAATTGTGCAACGATGATTTTCACAAATTTTGTCATTGATTTGGATTGGCAGTTCATCAGTCATAAAGCTAGGCCTACCACTGTGATCCTCGTCGTGAACATTGGTATGGCCATTTTTAAAATCAATGCACAATTGCCTGACTTGGCTTTCACTCATTATTCTCTGCCCGTAAACATAAAAAAGTTGGCGATAAATTCCAATTGGTTTGTTCTTTTTAGCCAACCGCACTTCACAAGTGGTGGGATTTTCTATTGCAGCGCGCATTTTAATAGCTCACAGAGAGCACAGTAAGGAATGCACAGTCCTCGCCCTACCACAGCTGGATGCGTACTGAAAGTAGGAGCATTCCGACATCAAGATGGCGGCTCTAGCCCCCCTACTCATTGTCGCGATAGGCCAAAACGCCTGGGACTTTCTGGATTGCCCTCGTAATATTAGTGAAGAGGCATCAACTTCTTCAAATGAAATGGATTTTAAAATTAGTGGTCTTGATGTAATGAAAGTGAAGACCAATGTACTATTTATGCTTAGGAGCAACAGAAAGTAGATATGTGTAGGATAATCTAATCGATAAATATGTATTTCTTCATTGCAACATTAGATAATATTGTGATAGACAATATCTATCTATACCCCCACTTGCACTTGACAGTTCGTGTGGCTTCGCGTAACGTTGGCTATGTTGTGGTTGCAACATTGCCGGAGTGGTTAGTAAACAACAACAGCTGATTGTTCTCCTTTGTGTTGTGTCTAAGCCACATACAAAAGGTGTAGTAAGTAGCGAACGTCATTGAATAACTATTTCGTATTATTATTATTATTATTACTAATTGAAAATAATTCTGCATAAACATTGCAACATATGTAGAATAAATTAGCACTTTTGACAATATAGAAACAAAATATGCAAATGTGCTTGCCTAATGGTTGACATGCAGCGCATCGAAGACAGCTGTCACGAAAAGTAACATCACATTTTCTCCAAGTGAATGTTTGTACTTGGAGAAAACTCCCGCACTTTATTATTTTCACTCTTTTTCATGGTGTGCTGCACACATCTTTTTACTTTCTCTACTACGTATAGTAAGTAGGGGAAGTATTGTATTCCACCCAAAAATTCTATACCGAGATTTCTCAGGAAATACATGTTTTGAGACCCCCTTAATCCAAAAAAAGCATTTTTGGAAACATGTCAATGTGTGTGTCTGTGAACAGCATAACTCAAAAACGAACAGTCGGATAAACACCAAACTTGGTATTTAGGTTCAGTATCTTCCAGAGATGCAACACGAAGGTTTTCAAGAAAATCCCCCCACCCCAGACTACTCTTTACATGGAACATTTTTCGAAAATTTTAATTTACTCAAAAATGCTCTAACGATTTTGATTAAAATATCATATGTTTAAGATATTGTCATGAGAAATGAAATGTATAACTCGAATTTTCTGGGAAATGTCTCCAAAAGTATTTTTCATTGTGAACGACTTTTGCGTAACTGGTAAACCATAAGAGATAGACAAAATTTTACAACACAAAAAATGTAGATCGCGTTAAAATACACAATTTATGTCATATACATTTCTTTTGTTGAGTAAACCGTTTTCGAGATATTGCTTGTTATTCCCTTAAATTTTCCAATACTTAGACTTTTTCTCAAATTCGTTATTCATTTTTTACTTTCTCTGCTACGTATAGTAAGTAGGGGAGTATTGTATTCCACCCAAAAATTTGATACCAAGATTTCACCGGAAATAACATGTTTTGAGATCCCCTGAATCCAAAAAAAGCATTTTTGGAAACATGTCCGTGTGTGTGTGTCTGTCTGTGAACAGCATAATTCAGAAACGAACAGTTGGATAAACACCAAACTTGGTATTTAGGTTCAGTATCTTCCAGAGATGCAACACGAAGGTTTTCAAGAAAATCCCCCCACCCCAGAGTACCCTTTACATGGAACATTTTTCGAGAATTTTAATTTTCTCAAAAATGGCTCTTAACGATTTTGATTAAAATGTCATATGTTTAAGATATTTTCATGACAAATAAAATGTATATCTTGAATTTTCTGGGAATGCCTCCAAAAGTATTCTTCATTGTGAACGACTTTTGGTAAACTGGTAAACCATAAGAGATAGACATAATTTTACTACACAAAAGATGTAGATCGCGTTAAAATACACAATTTATGTCATATACATTTTTGTTGTTGAGTGAACCATTTTCGAGATATTGCTTGTTATTCCCTTAAATTTTTCAATACTTATTTTCTCAAATGGGAATTCCTTATTCATTTTTTTGTCTTGGATATGCAAAGAGTATTAATCTGTGGCAAAGAGAATGGTGCTGCACCTAGCAACCAGCTATTAAGAGATATGTATGTGCTTAAAGGCTACTGTATTTCTATATTGCCCTTGTAAATATATATTCCCCTTAAATCTACAAGAAACTTAGCAATAAGATAGAGTCTGCAAATGTTTATCTCGATTAACATGAAGTAGGTGGAGAATAAGAATTTGTAAAAATAGTTTGTACAAGAGTAGAGAAAGTCATGTGAGTGCAACACATCAGATTTTTTCCATACATTCTTATCTATGTTAATTTTTCACATTTTCTCAGCACTTGTCTATCAGTCACAGAGTTAGTCACATTCTGAATGAGAGGGGAAACAGGGAGGACGTTGCAGTGCTTTGTTTCACTTGATGTGGAGTTAACCTCTTCATGTCATTTATGATTTCATTGCATTCGTTGCCTGAGTGGTGCAATGTGAAATGACTTCTGAGAATAAACAATGCGTATGGTGTATGTTATCCAAGAGGCTTGTGATAAAGGCAAAGCGCGTGTCAAGTATTAGTAGTACAATAGTACCTAATTTACTATTGTATACAATCTATTATTAAGCTAATCTTATGAAAACTATGACCACACATCACTTACTTTACGGTACATGTTTCAGAATCTTATTGCTTTAATCATCACACTGAGTTCTGACTGCCTTGTAAAGGCGTGTCTGGGTTGTTCCCTGGTAGTGACTCAATGAACCTCTGTGTCAAATTACTTCCTGTTGGTATATCAAAGTTGATTATTTGGTGTGTTGTTCCCTGGTGGTGACCACGTGATCAATTTTGATATACCAACAGGATAGTTTGATGGACAACATTGCGTAAACATCCTTAGCATGGCTTCCTTCGGAAGGGAAGTAAAGCCGGTGGTCCCGTGTCGTAGATTTATGACATGTAAAAGAACCTCAAGCCTGATAAAGAGGCCTCTGAGCAAAATTACCGGTAGTTCACGCCCAATATAGAATGGGACATTAAGGCCCACAGAAGTTAAAGAGCGTCCATAAATAAAACTCAGTTTTTAACTTCCATATCAAAAGTAATAAGCTAATTTTGCTTATCTCCTTCAGTATCTCTCTCTAAAGATGCTTGCCTACACTTATTGTCCTTATACACACAACTTCAGGTTATTAGTGTATTAATAGTTTAGATTAATTATTGGGTCAATTTGTGACACTACATCATCAGTTTCTGGTTGACTGCCAGCATCATCCTTCATGGTGGTTGGATAAACCTCAGCATAAGTAGTCGGTATGGGTGGCTCAGTTGGTTAGGTGTTGACTTTCTGATCACAAGGTTGTGGGTTCAAACCCAGCCCAGATAGATGGCTTTTAAGTGTGCTTAAACGCGATGGCTCCATGTCAGTAGATTTACTAGCATGTAAAAGAACTCTTGCAGTACAAAATTCTGATGCACTGGCAGCGGTGATGTGATCCTGGCAATTGACAGTGTTGTTAACAAACAAAATTTGTTTATTTTTTTCTGCATAAGTGTGTCGTCTGGTGGGATTTCAAAGTTCAAAATGCGGTTCCTCTTCTTCCAAAGGTAAACTTTTTTCTAAGCTGTTAAGTTCTGCTTTTTCTGAAATGTTTTTCACTATTTTCAGATTTCTGTTAATGATGTGTTGAGTCTCTTGAAAAGTTCCAAGCTATCGCTGACTTGTCTTCCTGCTTTTGCTTTGTGTTCCTGACATGTTCTTTTGTTTCTTGTAATTTTCCCGATGTAGATTTTTTCTTTTTTCACAGTTGTTGCAACTGATTTGGTATACTCCTGGTTTGTTCTCCTGTGGGGTGTCATTGTTTAATATAAAATTTAACATGTTCATGATGCAGTAACTGTTTTTGGGGCCAAAATATTAAGTGTAAGTTAGTGTATTGTTACCATCATAATTTTTACCACCTTTTACTATTGTTATTTATAACTATCTAACCTATTACTCTTCTGTGGATACCACTAATAAATAGCAGGTTTTAGGCTTATTTGTATTGGAAGAAAAAACATAACTAGTGAATGCAACTAAAATACAGGGTGATTTATGAAGAACTGACACGTTTATTTCTTTAATTGTTTCAAAACAAGTTATGCTAGCGGCAACTTATTATACCTGAAATGCAGAGGAATTTTGGGAGATTATTTACCTCTGTAGCAAATGTTGAAAATGACTCCATCCTGCATAAGGCTCAATCAACACATCGTTCCATGTTACTGGCCATTCATTGGAGGACTCTGTTGTCAGTAGCTTGAATCTCCTGTGTAAAGTTGTACTTCAGATCGTCCAGTGTCTGGGGACGTGTGGCATAAACCCTGTCTTTTAAGTAACCCCATAGAAAGAAGTCTGGCGATGTCAAATCCGGAGATCTCGGTGGCCACAGGTTCTTGGAAATTATCCGGTCGTCGATTAGTGCTATGGATTCATTTGATGTATGGCATGTAGCGCCATCCTGCTGAAAATATTCTTGACTCAGCTCTACATCGTCTAGTTGCTCAGCAAACTCCATGAAAATCTGTCGGTACTCTGCACTGCTCACATTGTTTTAAAAAATAAATTGGTCCCGCTATTCTCTGTGCAGATATTGCACACCAAACTCCAATTTTAACTGGGTGCTTAGGTTCTTCATGAATAACATATGGATTTTCGCTGGCCCAATAGCACGGGTTATTTGAGTTCACATAGCCGGATAAATGGAACCATGCGATGGACAATATGGCAGGATTTTGCACAATGAATGCCTGAAACCAACGACAATAATTCAGTCGTCTATCCTTATCTGGTTCTTGTAACTGATGGACAACCGTAATCCTATACGGTTTTCACAGCTCTCTTGACACATTGAGTAGCTGTACCCTGTCTCTTGCGACAAACGTCTTAATGATTTTTTTGGGTGACTGATCCAACAGTCTTATGTCAACAACCGTGGGAAGCCTAGATGAACGAGTTTTTGCTTTTTCACTCACCAGAGATCTAGTTGTTTCCAATTTGTGTACCAGTCCCAGTATTGTGTTTCTTTGGGGAGGATTCAAAACACCAAATTCTCCTTGGTATGCCCTTTGAGTAGCTGTAATTGAATTCATAATCCAGTATTGCTTTACAAGGAAGAGTCACTCATTTAATGTGTACTCCATTTTCATGTTGACTAGAACAAAATCTCAAAAACAGTTTCCGACAATAAAACTAACAATTACGAATAAAACATGAACATCTGCACATCTAGTGACAGGCAATCAAAACTCCAGAACATTATGCTTAATTTGGTGCTAAAATTGCGGCATTGAGTGAATTTCGAACAGAATAATTAAACAAAGAAATGTGTCAGTTCTTCATAAATCACTCTGTAGTAGAATGTAATTGATTTATTTGACATTAAATATAGAGTCACTGTTATAGAATTGAAGAAACTTATTTTCTATATAGAAGATACAACAAATTGAATAATTCAGATTCACAGTTTGCTACATTAATAATACTTGTGATTACAGCTGCTCGAGGTAGGGGTCGTGGTGGCAGAGGCCGCGGCGGAGGCACTTGGCAGGGAGGTCCAGGAGGAGGACCTGGAGGAGGAAGGGGAGGCCGATCAGATAGGCCCTGAGACTTCATTCGCTTTTTCATTGATGAGGAATTTAAGAAAGAACATTTTTATATTAGTAGTAAGGCCATTTCATGTTCATAATACAAACTGAAGATATTCTTATATGGATTAGAATTGATAATTTCACATGTATGGGAATACCGTGAGTGTAACATTTAATGTTAAACGTTTGAGTGAAGTAACCTTTATGAAGTGTGCATTTTGTAGACAAACTCTTTATCCTGTCTGAAACATAAAAGTTGAGAATAAGAACTGTCTGAATTATGTTGAGAGCAATAAACCTCTTGTAACAATTAGCATCATGTAAATATCAGGTGTATATTTTCAAAACTGAACATATCCATTTCCTCAGCTTTTGAAAAGCATTAAAAGCTTTTAGAGCATATGAGGGCTGTCCCAGAAGTGCGCGATGTAACAAAGAAAACACAAAAATTTTGCGAAAAAACATCTTTATTTCTCTACATAGTTTCCTTTCAGCTCGATACACTTTTCCCAGTGGTGTTCAATAGCTTTGATACCATCGAGTTCTGCAAAGTAGCCATCAACTGCAGACTCCAGCTCTTCACTGTTGGCAAATCTTTTAGCACCAAGCTATTTCTTCAACTTTGGAAATAGAAAATAATTAGAGGGGCGTAAATCTGGTGAATAAGGGGCATGAGGAAGCAATTCAAGCTTTAACTCATTGATTTTGGCTATGGCAATAATGGATGTGTGAACTGGCACATTGTCTTGATGAAACAAAAGATTCTTTTCCACTAAATGCAGCTGTTTTTGCTTGATTTAATCATTCAAATGCTGCAATAACTTTGCATAATACTTGCCATTGATTGACACCATGACCTTGCCTGCAAATGGAACTGTCTCACCTTCTTTGGAGCCGATTCCCCCCTTTCAATCCACTGTTTTGACTGTTCCTTCATCTCAGGTGTGTAGTGATGGATCCATGTTTCATCCATGGTTATAAATCGACACAAAACCTCTACTTTATTGCATCAAAACATGCCAAACACTTGACTGAAACATCTTCACGATGCTGCTTTTGTTCCATTGTGAGTAAACAGGCAGCCATCTTGCACATAGCTTTCTCATGTCTAAATTTTCAGTCAGTATGCAATGCACAGCACTTTTTTAAATGCTTATGATGTCTGCTAGCTCGTGCACTTCCAGTTGACGGTCATCCAGTATTATTTTGTGGATTATCCTCACAATTTCTGACGTGGTCACCTCATTTGGTCAACCACTGCGATGTTCATCTTGTTAGCTCCTACGGCCTCGCTTAAACTCTGTCACCCAGTATTTTACTGTTGTAAATGAAAGAGCAGACTCCCCCAGAGTAGAATCTATCTCAGTTTTAATGTTAGTTGGACTAAGAACTTTCCAATGAAAGTATTGTATCACATAATGATGACCAATTTTATCCATGTTTACAAATTCGCTGAGAGTGTTCACTATTAATGGCTGCCAAACAATTACTAAATGATGTGGCATCATCAGACTTCAGACTTAAGCTTTATAAGGTTGGTACTTTCTACTGCAGTCATTTGTTTGAAACAACAACCATTATCTATACATCAGGTCGGGTACTTCTGAGACTGCCCTCGCATGCATATGTCACATTGCAGACATTAAACACAGTTCTGCTTTTTTTCAATGGTAGTGTTTTTCTTATCCACTTCCCGCTCGCGCATTGTTTTTTTCCCCTTCTCCCTCTTTTCCTTTTCAGCAAATGTTAATAAAATGTATTGAATCCTCCAACTACTGATAGGTATATTTATTGTTGCAGACATGCAATATTGTGTTTGATAGTTGAATTTTACCATTTAAATCTTACCGTTTTTACTTTCCTTTATTGGTTAACATTTATTTACAATTTAATTCATGCAGCATTAACTCTTTCCGCACAAGCAGCTGTCTTACCTTCAGTTGTTCACTGGCTTGTTCAACACTACTAGGCATGACCAAATTACCAGCTAGGCTAGCACAGTTGACCTTGAGCATTTTATTTTCAAGTAAATATTTCTATTATTTACTATCGTCAAAAAAAGTAGATCCGGTACACATGTATTAAGTCCCTTGCAGAAACTACGAAGTGTAAAAATACACAAAAACTTAGTTTATCCAGACTATACCCCCGCCGCTGAATCTTTGCACTTGACAGTTCATGTGGCTTCGCGTAAAGTTGGCTACATTGTGGTTGCGACGTTGCCAGAATGGCTAGTAAACAACAACAGCTGATAGTTCTGTCTGTGTCTAAGCCACATACAAAAGTGTACGTAGTAGCGAACGTCAATGTATAATAACTATTTTGTATTATTATTGTTAACTGAAAATAACTTTGCATAAACATTGCAGCGTATGTAGAATAAATTACGCACTTTTGACAATATAGAAACAGAACAATGCAAACTTGCCTGCCACATTGAGGAGAAATAAAACAAATTATTAGCACGCGATAACAAAAGTTATTTTCATTCACGATTTAAAACTGCAATGGCTCAATTCCTTCCAAATCCTGTCATTATCTTCACCAAGGCATATCATTAATGGCTCACACTCACTAATAATTCCGTCTATTTCTTGTGTTTTTCGTATTAGCTTATTCACATGATCTACTTTCTTCTTCCACAAAGCCACATCCACCGTCACCACATCTTCCCACAAAAGCCTTTCCACCTCGGTAATGGTAAATGACTTATTGTTCTCCCTCACATAAACCTTAATGTCGTTTCACACTAATTTGATAGGGTTGAAGTGACAGTGTACGGCTTTATCAGCAGGAATAGAGGGATGGCCGTGAAGCTTCACGTACTCCTTTTCCTGTTCAAAGAATTCTCGGGTGCTCCTTAATAGTTCCAATGCCCGACTATTAAGTGGCGCAAAGGATTTTCACTTCGTGAATCATCACTCGGCGATAGACGTCGTTTTTCAGACATTGTCGCACTTAAATCTTGTATAAATAAATAATATGACTTAAATGTATATAAAACAGATAAATACCTATATAAATATATATGTATATGTATAAACTAACAATAACTAAGCTATAAAACAATAACCACAAATAACAAGAACAATATGTAGCTTGCAAAGAACAACTCAACGTTTGTGCTAGAGATTCACAAACTGAAGCACGTGGTTGGGGATAGCTACATCCGGCAACAAAGCCGCTTCCAGCTCCGCTTCCGCTTTGTCAACCATCCGGAATGCTGCCTTGTGATTGGCTTAGAAAGTCAAACGGTGAAAGCTTTTCATCTGTTTTGTTGCGAGTGTACCAACTTAAACGCGAGCTGTCAACTGCAACGTTGCAGCGGCGGGGGTATAGGTGGGACCGGAGGTACTCCGGATAATCCGTAGACAAACTGTTACACCAATAACCCACACAAACATTTATTTTAGCACTAACAAGAATAAGGAAAAAAGCACTTTCTAGCGCTTAAACTCAATACTTTATTCAGTTGCATGCTCTGAAATAGTGGTAAGGTTCTTTTGTTTCAAATTTATGCTCATTTGAGAAGCAAAGTAAGAAAAAATCAATCTGGATTAATTAGGGCCAGATAAACAAGGTTCTCGTGTACTCAACTTCATCTCATATTTTCAACCTTCTTTCTTTCTCATTCTGCAAATATGCACTTATATCACAATATACTATTGTTCTAAGCAGTATTTTTATGAAATCTGCTTTTGAAACTGCATTAGAAGCCATCATGTCATTTTATATAATACTGGTCAACAACCAAAAATCATCGCAAATAAAAATAGGTGTATTTTATGTAAATTGACTTGCTGATTTCAAATATGTAATTAGTTTTTCTGTATCAGGTATAGTTTCAGAGATGAACCATGTTTTATATATAATTTTTGCAAAAAGAAATTAAAATGCAGGGTATACTGTCCTTAGTTAAGTCAAAAAAAAAAGTTATAAATTATCGTTGGTTAAAAAAAAGAAAAGTAGCCATCCCATGGTTTGGCAGGAGCCAAAAAATGTTTGCTACTTTCGTAATTTAAACATTACTGGTTTTAATTTAAAAATCAAACATCAGATAGTATATACCAGTCTGCAATCCGCTATAAGACCAGTTCCCCATTGTGAATTTTTTGACAGTTCTTAAACCATCAGACAGGAATGTTACTGTACAATCTTGTTAGTACGTTTTTGCAGGGACCCAAGGATTTGGATGTCATAGACAGGAAAACATGTTAACAAAAATACAAAATCTGCAATTTAAGAACATAATTATGTAATAAAATCTAATAATAAATCTTACCTCCCAAACCGATGTGAATATGGACACTATTTACACTGGTTTGAATTACATATTTATGGTTGATTTCTTTGTTGGTTTTAATGCAAAAATTTTGCTGTCCATCTTGTTTAGTAAAGTCATTACATCATCAGCTTAGGAACTGCACCTATATCGCTTCACTGTGTCCATTGCATCCATTGCTTCCAATGTTGTGGAATTGGCTCAGGATCTCGCGCATCATCACTTTCATCTCCCACTAACACTTCTTTAATTTTTACTTTCTCTACTACGTATAGTAAGTAGGGGAAGTATTGTATTCCACCCAAAAATTCGATACCGAGATTTCACCGGAAATACATGCTTTCAGGCCCCCTGAATCCAAAAAAAAGCATTTTTGGAAACATGTCCGTCTGTGTGTATGTGTCTGTCTGTGAACAGCATAACTCAGAAACGAACAGTCGGATAAGCACTAAACTTGGTGTAATATATAGAAATGGTTGCAAATATACAATTTCACTAAAATAGGTTCAGTACCTCAGAACTAGTTTCAAGGAATCACTTTCTCATCGTCAGCTGATTGCAACTGGTTGGCTTTCCTCTGATGGTTATAGATGTCTCGTCCCTCTAGTGGTGGTTCTACAAGTTTCGTAATAAAATTTTTGTCCATATAGATGTCGAAATTCATTAACTTTGAACGAAATTTAGGTTCAGTATCTTCCAGAGATGCGACACGAAGGTTTTCAAGAAAATCGCCCATCCCAGATCACCCTTTACATGGAACATTTTTCTAAAATTTTAATTTTCTCAAAAATGGCTAACGATTTTGATTAAAAATCATATGTTTAAGATATTTTCATGACAAATAAAATGTATATCTCGAATTTTCCGGGAATGTCTCCAAAAGTATTCTTCATTGTGAACGACTTTTGCATAACTAGTAAACCATAAGAGATAGACAAAATTTTAGTGCACAAAAAAATGTAGATTGCGTTAAAATATACAATTTATGTCACACACATTTTTTTTGTTGAGTGAACCATTTTCGAGATATTGCTTGTTATTCCTTTAAATTTTCCAATACTTATACTTTTTCTCAAATTCGTTATTCATTTTTTTTGTCCTGGTAATGCAAAGAGAATGGAATACTCCACATAGCAACCAGCTCTTAAAATATTTGACTATCGCTTAAAGCCTACCAATTCCCCTTGCATCTACAATAAGATTAACATCTCGATATCTCGATTTACATGAAGCATATGGAGAATAAGGGCCTGTAAAAGTAGTTTGTACAAGAGTAGAGAAAGTCATGTGAGTGTAACGTATCAGATTTTTTCTTCAAGTATTTCATCCATCATCGCTGTTTCATGCACTGGATTTCATTGTCAATGTTTACTTATGTTTCAAACGACATGCCAGCGTTTTCTGCTATTTGATGCCATTCTTATCTCTTGGAAAACTCATCATCCAGCATGGTGTTATCACCAAGAACCTGGCAAAAGCCAACTTTTCCTAATGGTATCTTGCGTCACAAATCCCAGCCAGTCTTAGTGAAATGCATGGATCTAAGATGGTGATTTTTCTTGTCCATATCAGTGCAGCCAAGCTTCTATGTACCAGCCTCTTCCAATATGTCTACTTCATGCTCCAAATTATGTCTTGATTTAAAGGTTGTAGCTTACTTGTGCAGTTTGCTGGAAGGAAAATGATCTTTATGTTTCTTAAATTTGAAACAGTTGGTGGATGAGCGGCACACTGATCAATGATGAGTGCTATTTTGCTTCTTATGCCCAGTCTTGGTCCCATGCTTGTAACTACAGAAGTTATCCAGGCTTTTGTGTTGGAAGTATACGTATATGAAAAAGATCACACATTCTTAAGCATTGCGTACTGCATGCTTTTTCAATAACCAGCAGTACCAATTTCTCCATTCCGTCTTCGTTACAGGACAACAAAACTGTAATCCTCTCCGTGTTAAGTTTTCTGCCGTGACACTTTGTGGCCTTGAAATCCAGGCTTTTGTTTGGAAAAAGATAGAAAAGTAGTTCCGTTTCATCTGCATTATAAACATCTTCAGTGCTATAGTCTTTCAAAATTGATAGGAGCGTTGTATTTGTCCACATTTCTATATTTTCAAACAGTGTAGCGTCATTATCTAGGGCAGCAGCCTCACTTCGCACCATCTGTAAACTAAGCCATGTTGATTCTTGAATCTTTCAATCTAGCCATTGGATGCTTTGAATCATCCAGTCCCATCTCGTGTGCTAAATGTGTCACCTGAGCTCGAACCACAGTACTGTTGAGTTGCAATGGAATGTTACTAAAGCTACATTTTTTGCATTCCCACTTGGACTTTTTCTCATGTAATCTCGATGAAATCAGTGATATGCAAGTAGAGAGGTTCCATCAAGATCTCAAGGCAGTGGAACAAAGGTGTCAGAGATTTTGGAATGATTGCATGATGGCAGACACTTGCTGAATGCTGCACCGAGAAAATCCAAATCGGAAACACCACAGAAAAGCAAAATCATCTGATTTTCGAAATGTGAATGTGTGAAACACAGTGATTAACTGTAATTTTGCTAGTATTTATTGTTAGGAGGAGAAAAATGTTATTTCTTGCAATAAATTTTCTAATGCAAACCATGTCTTAAGTTTTCAACTTTTGTTGTATACTGTACTGAAAAGCTGTACCTGATACAGAAAAACAGAACATTTTTCAAATTACTGTACTTGAATGGTTTAGAAAAAAACTTTTTCATCTCCGATGATTAAACTATTTTTTTTCTGTAGACCATTAAGTGGATTTGTTTGGTTTTGAAAATAGACACTTCATATATTTACTTTGTTCCTTCTTTCTGTGCTATTTATGGTAGGTAGTGGAAGTATTGTATTCATTATCAAGATTTAACCATAAATACATGTTTTGAGGTTCACCGAACAGACATACACAAGGACAAAAGACATGAGAGAACAGCACAACACTCAGATGAAGAGTCAGGTAAGTTCCAATTTTCATACTTGCATCAAGGCACACTTAGGGATTAAATAGATTTTTAGATGGCCACCCTGAACTGGGGAAATGAAGTAATAAGACCCTGTACATGCCATATAAGATGTTCACTTTATTGAAGCACTGAAGGCATACTATTTTGCATGGCAGTATGAGAATAGTGCTTATTTTATGTGTGTTATATTTATAACCATGGCTCCTACGTTTTCAAAGTTAAGTGGTAAGGTATTACATAGTCAAAGCAGGGAAATAATTGCAAATGTTCTCGACTTCATGAAGGAAGAAAATATACATTCACCCGAGTTCCACAAAAGCCTTAAGAGTGAAAAAAAGAGTAGCCAAAGCATCTGCTGTTTCACTGAGTTCCGTTTCCATAGTTCTCAAAGATAACAAACAACAAATGGATAAAGGAGTACCATTTTACATACCTAAACGTATTACAGAAATAGATGATTTCAACAAATGCGTCATCGGCGCATGATTCAAAATTTCGATGTGGAAGAAAAAACTCTGAACAATAAGCAGATTGCTCATAAAGCTGAAAGACAGCATAAATTTTCAAGGTGGTGCTACAAATCTCAGAAAAATTTTAACAGATTTAGGGTTCAAGTGGAAGGAAACGAAATCAAATAGAAGAGTTCTAATAGAAAAGCGCGACATACGATCTCAGCTGGAAGAGTAGCTTACAAATTTGAGGGTCAAACTATAGTGTATGAAGATGAGTCGTACATACACAGCAGTCATACAACATCGAAAGGTTGGAGTGACCATAGCGAATTAGGTTTGCAGGTACCTTCTGCCAAAGGGCAAAGGCGTATTATCGTTCATGCTCTTGGAAAGATCGGCTTCGGTTCAAATGCGCTTCTTTTACAAGTCGCAACAAAAAACAGGAGATTTCCATCAAGAAATTGGCACAGAAAATTACATGAAGTGAATCAACACCATCTTGATACCTAATATGCCTGCTGGGTCCATTCTGGTTATCGACAATCCTTACCATTAACACTCAAATTGACAAACCTCTACCTACCAGATGATTGACAGGTTTTTATATTAAGCGCTTTTTACAGCGGTGGATTTAAATACACTGTATATAACTATAAGTTTAGCAGTACAGTACATAACCAGTGTGTGGATATTTGACAATGACTGTCCCACGCACTCCTGCAGCATGCAGACAACCGGTAACCCCCTGATGTAAGTAACTTGCTTCATAGCTGTCATTAAGATTTTCACATGTCTAGAACTGCTGCGCCAATTATACACATAAACAATATCCAAATGAAACAAAACATAAGTAATACAAATATTAGAGGAACAGTAAACTTAAGTTAATTGAAAGTTAACAGTAATAAATATCTTAAAAATATGGCATACACTCTATATACAATGAAAATGAGGATATTTTTACTTTCCCTACTATGTATAGTATTTGATAACGAGATTTCACCAGAAATACATATTTTGAGACCCCCTGAATCCAAAAAAAAGCATTTTTGGAAACATGTCCGTGTGTGTGTGTGTCTGTGAACAGCATAACTCAGAAACGAACAGTTGGCTAAACACCAAACTTGGTATTTAGGTTCGGTATCTTCCAGAAATGTGACACGAAGGTTTTCAAGGAAATCCCCCCATCCCAGATTACCCTTTAAATGGAACATTTTTCGAAAATTTTAATTTTCTCAAAAATGGCTTGTAAAGATTTTGATTAAAGTATCATATGTTTAAGATATTTTCATGACAAAATGTATACCTTGAATTTTCTTGGAATGTCTCCAGAAGTATTCTTCATGTGAACGACTTTTGCATAACTGGTAAACCATAAGAGATAGACAAAATTTTACTACACAAAAAATGTAGATCGTGTTAAAATACACAATTTGTCTTATACATTTTTTTTGTTGAGTGAACCATTTTCGAGATATTGCTTGTTATTCCCTTAAATTTTCCAATACTTATACTTTTTCTCAAATTCGTTATTCATTTTTTTTTTGCCCTGGACATGCAAAGAGAATGGAATGCACCACATAGCAACCAGCGGTTAAAAGATTTGACTACCGCTTAAAACCTACCATATTCCCCTTGCATCTACAAGAAAATTAGCAATAAGATTAACATGAAGCATATGGAGAATAACCGTTTGTACAAGAGTAGAGAAAGTCATGTGAGTGTAACACATCAGATATTTTTTCTAAATTAACAATTATTTTTAACTAAAATTTGCAAACTATGACGAAAAGCATATAAAGTTTGACAGCCCCTGACATCTTGTGGAAGTGAATCCCAGAGCCTAGTAACCTTCACAGTAAACGAGGAGTATAGAGATGTTCAATGAAGTGGTATTGAAACTGTGACAATTTTCCAAGTGTGTATGAAATTTGTGAGATGAGGACAAACTTTAAAAGTGAGAAGCTAGGTATGTACACAATGGCAGATTTATTTTGGGCCGAGTTCATTGTTTATAAGGTATAAAATGTTGGAAATTAATGAAAAGGAACTTTTTTTCCCAAGTCCCATTACAGAGTTCAGAAACTGCGCTGCAGTTTTGTGTGCCACATGATCTCAGAATGAATATTATGAACTGTGACTTATTTATTACTCTTACTTCAGCAATGTTTGAGCACAATAGACACTTGTAGTCGATGTGATTATGGTGAATGCTTTTGTGTTATCTTATATCAGATAATCATGAGATAAAGAAGAATAAGAAGTGGTATTTTGTCTGGTATAGTGCTGTTATCACAGTGATGTAATATAGTTGCAAATTTAATTTAATTTCTCAACCAAGTGATTGTAGCACCTTTACATTTGTGTAAGCATAGCAATAGGTGGCATGGGTGTTGTAATTATTTATTTGAACTGTGTTATTATTCCACGATCAATGTCAGAGAGATCAATGAATATGTGAACTTTTAGTTCCGTGGTTAATTTATGAGGCCATAAAAGCCTTACTAATTGTAAAATGTTGGCAATATTCAACCTAATACAATTATCGTTTAGAAAGATGCAGAATGTCTTGTGAGCTTTTGTGGGCATTACATAAAATTATATAATCATGTGAAATGGGGCAGAATTTCGAATTCTAAGCTAGACAGTAATCACTTTGTGTCAAAGGATATGTGTGTTGAAATTGTTGCAACAATGTAGAAGTCTATAAGGAACATTGTGTACATGTATACACTGACATTTATATATTAAAGATTTTAGGGCATTTTTTTTTTTAGATCTTAAGTCATTTTGTTGCCCTTTGTGGCTTTATCTAGTCTTTTTCTTGTATTTACAGTCTGTATAAAGAGTTTCATATTATTGATGTTTTACATAAGGATCTTTTAAAACATTATTTAACTGCAAAATATGAGTAATTTTGCACATCCTTTATTTGCATCCTTGGGAAGAAAATCACATACCTATTTAACGGTAAGTGTGGAAAGGCTTGCTTGTTGGTGGAGGGGTAGCTATTCTTTGAAGTTGGCAGTAAGGATTTCAGCAGTGAAATTGATGCTAGGCAGAGCTCAAGGTGGCAACCTTTCTTGCAGAGAGAAAGAAGCAGTCACCTGTTTTGGGATTCTGTTCCCTTGGAGAAGCAACTTGCATCAAAACCGGCTATCCAGGGTGGTACCGGAGGACGTTGAGGCGTCTCACAACCCCGCCGGTATGGAGATCCATACGGACGTACCCAATCTCCTGTGTGTATCGGGAACCACTGCCCCGTCGAGACCAACCCAATCCGAACAGCTCCCCAACGGGAAGGCCTCGAAGGTTCGGCCCGACGTACTTCTAGTAACGTCAGAAGTACCACGAGTGCTCGGGGTCCGCAGCGCCCGCACCACGGCAGCTGAAGGGGTCGGACCCCCCCCCCTTACGGGAATCACGTCAAACAGCTGAAAATCAATAGGACTTTAAAAGAGTGATGAAGTATTGAACAAATCAACCCAGTAATAATGGATATCTTGGAAATGATTGATGCCACAAAAAAAGTTATTTTAAATGAATTGTGTGTTTTAAAGATATCTACGTTTTTTGTGTAGTACTCTTTTGTCTATTGCGTAATGTTTACAAGTTACAGAAGATTATACGAAATTCCTTCTGGACTTAACAGACTTTCCAGAAAATTCAATATATCAATTTTAATCAAAATCATTAGTCGTTTTTTGGAAGATCAAAAATTTCAAAAATGATCTTTGTAAAGGATACTTTGGTGTGGGGGGATTTTCTTGAAAATTTTCGTGTCGCATCTTTGGAAGTTACTAAACCTAAATACCATCTTTGGTATTTATTCAACTTTTCGTTTTTGAGTCATGCTGTTCAGACACACATGGAGCTTTTTAAAATGCTTTTTTGGATTCAAGGAATCTCAAAACATAGATATCTTGTGAAATCTCGTATTGCATTTTTTGGATGGAATGCAATACCGTCTCTATCTACTATGTATGTGGTAGAGAAAGTAATAAGCTTTCGTTAAGAGTAGTTGGTGGAAGCTGTATAAAAAAATAAATTCTATTATGTTGCATCCACAAGATTTTCTCTACCCTCTATCGTTTATATATAAGATATTCTTACGAAAGTTTGCTTCATTTTGAGATAAATCTTTTACATATTTCGTTAGAGATACAAAGGGAACAACTGTTGAACTGGATACTATATGCTGGCCTTAAAATTAATTGAGTTTTATTTACGGGCGCTCTTTAACTGCTGTGGTCCTTAGTGTTCCATTCTATATTGGGCGTGAAAGACCGGTAATTTTGCTCAGAGGCCTCTATCAGGCATGAGGTTTTTTACGTACAGTAAATCTACGACGTGGTAACGTCTTTACTTCCCTTCTGAAAGAGGCCATGCTAAGAATTTTTATGCCCGAAAAAAATCCATCGCCCTTTGTCAGGTTTGAACCTGCGACCTCGGGAACTAGAGACAAGCATGGTAACCACTACACCACGGAGGACATATGACCTTGAAATTCCATACTGTTTCAATGCAATCGCGAGAAACAACTAAAAGTCAATAGGAATTTTAACCTTAGGACTAAAAATATTAATATATTTAGGGGGTGGCGAATTAAGCATAATGAAATCTAATGTGTGATTAACTTGTACTTTGCGAATATGAGAGAATCATAGCCATGTTGTACATAACGTGTTCTTATTCATTCTGTATGCACCATAAAGAAGGTAGGTAGAGCGATTTGCTATAATTTAATCCTGGCAAGAGTAGAAATACATTAAAATTTTTGTTGTAGGTAACATGATTTAAACAGCATAAAACTGGACAACTGTTGAAGTTTTAACATTTATTAACCAATAATGTGCAAATTATAATATGTTGCTTGTAGGCAATATTGCCCACCTAAGAGTTGTGCAGTTAAGCTGTGGTAAAAAATTAGAATCTTTTCCTAGAACATTAGGAAAGTTACATATTGTATCAATACACATTTTATTACAAAAAGCTTACGTAAATTTTATATAAATGAGTTACAATATAGAATTTACATACTAAAATAGATGCTAGTTTCCTTTCTTACTGTGAAATGCACTAAAACAATTTCTTTCAGGGAGGGGGGGACTACTAATTTGCATTTAGTGCACCTAATAATTGAGTAACCTTTTGGATGATAAGGCAGCTACCTTTAGTCCATATGCCGATCACTGGTCTACACAGTCATATTGTGTATGGTCATCGCAGCCTTAGGATCCCCAAGCGGCGGCCTTTGTGCAGTAGCCAAACACTTGTTCCCTACCCTCCCTAACCGCAAGCACAATAAAATCTTAGTGACATCCATGTGCATATGCACGTTGTTGCCAAAATTAAAAATGGTATTTAAAAGCAAAACTTTGCAGGTGGTTTCCACATGTACAGAATACAATCATGCAGTTTGTCTGCTTGCTTTACACACAAAATAACTATGTAAATAACTATGAATCGCATAGTAATTACATTTAAATTGCAAACGCTTTAAAATATAACTGAACTAATGAATGATCTGAACTAATATACTGTGCTACAAGAATGGAAATGCATGTTAACATATCCGAGAGAAACTTAGAAACATGTCCCGAATAAACTATACATTGTTGGACTATCATTAAATAATGAAAATACATAAATATTAATTTATTTTGAAAGGAACTCTTACTCCCAAATCAAAGCATCATTTTTGATTATGCTGTGCGCGGAGCTATGGTAAAAAGTTTTTTATCACTTGTATCACAACAATGTTTTATTAATATAAAGCTAATACAAGAAGTTGTGTATTGTTTAAGGTGTAAGATTTATAAGCATGACATCTTCTGTTTACTTAAATGAATAGCTTTATTATAAAATGCAGGATAAGTAAAAATACGAAAGCAAAAGAAAGAAAATAAAAAACAATCTTATGTATTATATTCACAAGATTATCTCTACTCACTCTTCTACAAACTACTTTCACAAAAGCTTATTCTTCTATCTACTTCTTAAATAATAAGATAAAATTTCATTGCACATATCATTGTAAATATAAGGATACATAGGCTAAAGCGATAGTCAGATTTTTAAAATACAGATGACTATATGATGACTTTGAAATTCCATGCTCTTAGCATGACCACGAGGAAAATACAAAGAGAGACTTCCAACTTGTATTTCAAAATTCAAACCAACAACAAAAAATTTCTCGGAAATGGTTAACACAATTTGACCTAAAATGTGTCCTTTACCGAGATTGCATTTTACGCAAAGTAAAATTTTGTCTCTCTCTTAGAATTCACCAGTAATACAAGTTGAGAACGAGGAAAAATTTACAAGTTATTCCCAGAATATAAAATTCATGATACAAATTTTATTTTTCCTGCAAATATCTTAAACTTGCGGTATTTTACTAAAAATCGTTAAGCTGTTTTTGAGAAATTCAAAACAATAACAAACATTTTTCCACATAAAGGGTTCTTTTCTACATGTTCTTGAACATTACACATAAAAATCTGGCTTTTCTTATTCAGTTTTTGTAGCCCTTTTCTTCGTGGTCTTGGCATTACTGATATTCGGCAGAGGGTCACTTGCTGGTGCGGCCGGAGGGGCAGCAACTTAAATAGTTTAATTAAACTATTAAACGCTAATAACTATTAAACACTGCTAAACTTACAAAACTGCACTAAGTAAAACACTATATAACTTCTCTGAAGAAGTAATATAGAAGCTTAGCTGAACATGGAAGAAAAGCACGAGCGAACACTCACAGCTGCTAAAACCGAAGAAACAGCAGAAATGACATTGCAACAACGCTTTGCTTTGGTGGAGCTCGAGAAAGGACCACGTGTTGTATTTAAGGGATGGGAAGACCCTACTAATCGTTTACTGATGGGTTTATGGTCAGGCTTCAAAGCTTTCCGTTCGCTTTGTAGCCGGTTGGGGAAAGGATGCCCGTGACTAGTTTATCTTGTATTGGAAAGGGTATAGTGACTCTTTGGCTGGGGCGATATTGCATCTGTTGATGGTCTGCCTGCTTCTCTCTTGTTTGACATCAATGCATCAACAAGATCTGCTCTGGAGGATTTTAGGAATTTTTCTATCACTGTTTCCCTGCGATACAGTAACCATGCATTGACAACACTTAAATCAATATAAAAGCCAATCAGCCTTAGATACCACCGTTTTGACTTTAGTGGTGTTTGATACAATTCAATTAACATCCCAGCCAAATTAACCCATCTCATGTGATTATGCTGGGTCTCACTCCTTGGGCAGGGTACATCAGTCTTTCTGTTCTCATTAGCATTCCAGCATTTTACAGTTGATAAGGATTGTGTGCCACAAAATTAACTTGCTGTACAAACAACTTTGTTGTTTTACCCATCTGACAACAATGGCATATGAAATTTCATCTTTTCTGTAGTTCATACATACTACGACCTCCTTTCTGCAGCATTTCAAGCTATTCTTCCTGAGGGTTCCAAGAGAGTCAGCACTCCAATTCTTTAGGAAGATAATCAGTTCAAGTGTGCAGAAATAGTTATCAAAATAGACTCTCACATTGAAATTTGATGGCAGTGATTTACCCAGCATTATGACCACTTGGCCTCCAATTCCAAAGACTTTTTTTCTGCTGTCAAAATGGTGGTCATCCCTTTCCCGTATATAGAAGAAAATCATAAATTAGCCCTGGTACTCCAGTACATATAAAAATCTTATAACTCCATTCGTGAGGCTAAGATTTCCAGGTCTGGTTCCTTTATATGGAACCATCATCTCGTCAAAGGGATGGGTAGCTTTGATGAGATTACCCTTTGTGTCTGATGACTCTTATTTTCAGTTCAGAACAAACTTTACAAGCTGATAATTATGATCTTATTTACAACTTCCAATGAGTAAGGCAAGTTCTTTGACTAAACAGAGATTCAGCTGTGATATACGAGGGAGACATTAAGTTTCATGGATCTAGAATTTAGACTCCCTCGCTAAACCGAGCGAGGTGGCGCCACGGTAACATGTGTGACTGGCATTCGGGAGGTCTCCGGTTTAATCCCCGAAGACCGCCCACTCTGGTCCATTGATTTTTCGTGGTTTCCCCGGATCGGCAGGCAAATGCTGGTATGGTTCATCTAACACGACTCTCCTGCCCACCTTTTCCTGCACTGGTCATCTTTCTTGTCATCTGTATCAGGGTTGTAAGACCAGGCGACGGTGTTCGGCGAGTTGCGGCTGGACGGTGGCTATGTGCTCTGTTGACATTTAATCCAGACGTCCAGGGATTGTTTGACTGGAACCCGTCTCGGGTGCTTTCGGGCGGCAGCTCCTTCGGGGGAACACCAGAGACTAGGGGCCCAATGGAGTGGGCTTTGGAGGTGTTCAATATGGAAACATTAGGGATCCCGTCGGTGATTGCGCCCTTCATCCAGATTTGGTCGCCCTTCGGGTCTTCCCCTCCTGGGGTCACGGTAGAGGTATAAGGGGCCTGCTAGCCTGCGAGCGGTGCTCTGCTCCGATTTCGGGGACCCCCTCTGTTCGTCCATTTCTTTACCCACACTGGTCATTTGAACAGATTCTGGAAGTACTCCTATTTCGATATTTAGACTGGCGAGAGATAAAAGAAGAAAATTGTGGCTACAAGCAATTCCTTGACGGGACTAAACAACTTAACAGAGTGCTGCTGAATCATAAAACATTTTGCAGAACAATTCTGGAAATTGAGTACTAGAAATGCAAAACCCAAATGGTGTGTTGTTCAATACCTCCTCCTAAACCTATCCGTCGTCCTCTGTGGTGAAGAGGTAGCCTCTAGTTCCCGAGGTCGCGGGTTAAAACCCGGCGGAGGACGATGGATTTTTTATTCGGGTGTAAAAATCCTTAGTATGGCTTCCTTCGGAAGGGAAGTGAAGTGAAGTGAAGCGAAGCCAAGCCAAGCTGTGGGTTCCGTGTCGTAGATTTAGGGTACGTAAAGGAACCTCAAGCCTGATAGAGGCCTCTGAACAAAATTTCCGGTCTTTTACGCCCAATATAGAATTGAACGCTGAAGAATCATAGCAGTTAAAGAGCGTTCATAAATAAAACTCATTTAATTAACTTCCTTAACCTATCCGAAGTTGATGGATGATACCTTAGCACATTAGTCTCCTTTTTCTCATTATCGAGAAAAGAACCAAAATAAAACAACGAAAGGAAGAAAAAAACTGAACAGTTCTTAAACAGATATTACAGGTAGTTTCGAACAGGTAGTGATCGAATGTCCCCTAAATACAGATCAGTTAATGTGGGAGTCAACGCCAACGAATACCATTTGTACTTATACATTTTATGGGTTAGTTGCAATGAACTTATGAGAGTTCCTTTTTAAGTTGTTTGTAGTATAATCATTAACAGTCATTTAATAGTCACGGTTCACCATAAGAAGATGGAAATCACAACCCATGGTATACACTGGGTTTTTGCCTGCTAGCCCGAAACTTTCAAATCTTTCAAAATGGTCCGAGCTAGAGATACGTTAGCTTGTCACAGAAAGGTAGTCCTTGAAGATCGTTAGCTTGTTGTAGAATCATGTAACCTAGTCACAATTACCTAGAAAGGGCACATGGTTTCTTTAAAAAAAAATAAAAATGCTATAATTAAGCTTACAAAGGAGTAACAGCCACCGCTGCTAGGTATATTCAACCTATAGATCGATTATCACGTACATTAAGGCCAAATCACAATGGAACAACAAGACGATTGACCAATAGAAATTTAGTATGAACGCGACGAAGTCTGTGAACTAGGCATTCCAGGGCCTTTTGTAATTTAATAAACTATAATTTTGACTACGGTCATGGAGCCCCAAAATGTAGAGAAAATACATCGGTTGGAAACTAGTGCTCCTGGTGGATAGCTACTAGGATCTCCTCAGCGGATAAAATTACTTAATAATTTCTTTCGGAAAAATAAACACCGTCCTCCCCTTATTTAAACATTATAGAGCATATTTAATTTAATGTAATGAATTATAATAAACTCCACCTTAAACACGAAGAGACAGTAAATAAAAGCAGTAATTATTATTTCCAGGTGTGTAGGCATAATGACATTTGCTATAGCCGTGAAGTTTTCTTTAAATTTATAAATTGTGTTAAAGTTGAGTCATTAATGTTTATACTTTTTTTAAGTAGGTAGAACGTCTTATGTACTCATCTTACTGGATCTCTCGGATATCGTAAGAAGGTTAAATGTGGACTATTTTCTCACTGTTAGTACAATTTGTAGTATTACAAACGTCTTCACCTTGTCCCATATTATTCTAACAAACATTTCACAGAACCTGTCCTTTTCCCTCTAGCAGTAAAAACACGACCATTTAGTTAAAACCATTCCGCTAGGTGCGTTGTAATCGTTCCGAATTCGAAACAGCGGGTGTGATTGTAAAATAGTTGATTGTGATCTATTGTGGAAACTTACGTTCATTCAGTTTGAGGAGCAATATCGATTACTGTTGGATGTCGTTCGTTCTCGTTGCTCAATTGTGAATTGGGCCATTAGACGACACAATAATATATATTGCCATGCTCGGGCGAAACCACACACCTTTTCGTTGTATTTTTGTATGCAGTTGAATTCAATTGATACAACTCGGGATAATTTAATTTTTATTCCGCAAAAGAATGCATTTTCGTGAAGGTTGATGCTATCTAACAAGAATATACACAAATGTGTGGTTGGCGCCATATCGCGCAATGAAAGTTAGCTGCAATCTTGTGGTCTCCGGTGGCTAAGGTCCGACGACTACGATCAAAATGATAAATGTGCTTCTGCTAGCTCAGCTATTTACAATAATCACGCTATGTGACCTTGGGGACCATATGAAAAGTTCATAAATATTACATCTATACCAATGTTATACAGAGAGAATATATATGTGTAGGGTAGTCTTGGAAACCACTCAACTTAATAATTCTTTGATCATTGAAAACCCATACTCTTCCCGATGGGCATGAGGTATAAGATAGCTTATTATTTCAACTTCTAAATAACTAAAAGACTAGAAAGGATTTACAATGCCTGGATATTATATTGCGAACATGTTGGAGTTCTAAAATAGCATGCTTGCGAAGAAGGCTTGATTTTCATTTAGAATGCCATGGAGTAGAAAATACTTTTTGTTACTTAAAAATTGAATGCATTCAAAGCATTATTAATAGATGGGCACGAGTTTGTGAGAAAACAGAAGACACAGAAATAAATGACAATCGGGGATCTGCATGATCGGTGGGATGTTTACGCGATATTTATATCAAAACCTGCTACTAATCTTCAGAATGTTTTGCTGCATTTTTCTTCTGGATGATATAATCGAGTTCATATACTTCCTATACTACTACAGGTGAAATGGTAAAGAAAGTAAAAAGTATTTGAGTGTAGAACCCAATAACAAAGATTAGTCTATCTCGTGCAGTTTACCGGTCACAAAAAATAATGCAAAGTTCACTCAGAATGAAAAGGACCACAGAAGATTCAAGATATAGGTACATTTTATTTGTCATTCAAATTATATCTCAAAGATGTGGTATTTTAATCAAAATCGTCAATAGCCAATTTTGAGAAAATAAAGGTGCATGTTGCATGTAAAGAGTAGTTTGCGGCAGGAATTGTCCTGAAAACCTTCTTGTCGCATCCCTGAAAAATGGTCAACTGAAATGCTTAAGTGTGGTATTAGTCTGACATTTTGTTTTTGAGTTCACTATTAACACACATACGCGTGCGGACTTTCGTGTAAAATACTTTCTATTCAGGGGGCTCAAAACTTGTATTTTCGGGAGATATCTGGATTGCAATGTTGATTGTAATAGAATATTTCCTGTACTTTGCTAAGTACTAGAGACAGTAAAAATATCTCCCATGTGCTGCAGCTGATGTCTTATAGTTTTGCCATCACAAAGCAGTGTTTTTCAGTCATCTAACCCATGAAAAAATGAGCTATGTCCTCTGGTCGCTCCATTTATGACGCTCGCGGAAATTAATGCGCAATTTCTGATCTGCATGTGTAGATATTAGTGTGTTGCTTTCATCAAGTGCTGCAAACTTTTCTATCAGATAACCCCACCGAAAGTGCGCCTTTGGCTCCAAGAATATTGGTGGGCGGCAGTAATTGACTGATAAGTGGTAATACGTAAGAGAAGGAAGGAGAGGAGAGAAGAGAATCACTACTACCCTTGAGAAACCACTGATATAGTAGTGCAGAATTGCTGTTCTGTGGTGCAGAAGTTACACACGAAAGAAGAGGGCGGTGTGATTATCGAGCGAATAGTGGTGCTAGAGGCATCTGATTTTCTAGTATGAAAATGACAAGGTTATGATCAAATTACATGGGGGTGTAATTGTACCTTTCGCGAAAAAATGCCGAACGTGTATGCGCTGTCAATGATTGTGTTCACGATAATCATGTAAAATGGATCTTAATGGTCAGTGATAATTAGCTCAAACTGCGTAACATGATATAAACCTAACCAAATATAAATTTGAAATAATGGGTCGTCTTCCGTATATCAGTAAAGATCGCGAGGTATGTATGTGTGTGCGAATAGTGAAGAATTTGCCCTTGCATTGGTAAAATGTGCGAAACTAATAATTGCTTTATCTTTTTTAGCATCAGCGGCCGATGACACCACCTGCTTCGTTTCTACTTGTGTCGGTTCTTGGATCAGTGATAATTGCAGCTGGATCAGTTTCCCTTCTTTCCCCGGAAGATCGCATTTCTCTAAGTCGAGGAATATTCCTTTCTCTTCTGGGACTAATATTTTTCGTATCGCTGTTTGATCTTCTAAATCATATAGTTTTACAAACGCCAATGGGTCATGTGTTCCAGAAAAAGTATGAACTTACTTTGGCAGAAGTGCTGGATATTTCCAATAAGTAAGTGCTTAAATTTATGAATTTCCTAACCCTAAAACTTATGTGTAGGGTAAAAAAAAAAAAGTTGTTGAAGCACCATAGCTTTTGCTTTATAATCATAGTGTTAAGGAAAACTTGCTGGGTTTTGCGGTATACTTCAAACCTAATTCTGTAAAAGAATATTATGGTTAATAAAGATGACTATAACACTGCATTAGCAGTGCAAACAAAGATTGAAACAGTATGAGAAACTATGACATTATAAAATGTTAGCAACATTCTGCTCTTAGTGTATCTCCCAAAACGATGAAAATTATGTGTTATATGTCCAACAGATGTCACTCTATGTCATACACTAGCTCAACAGATGTCACACTATGTCATACACTAGCTCTAACGCAATGCTGGCAACATATGAATAACTAATGCCGCCAAAGATGGTAAGATGCTCAGCCTCAAGGCGTAGCCGAGAGATTGAGGGCCCTCAGCCTCAAAGCGTAGTCGAGGGATGTTTTTTAGGGGAGGAGTGTAGCAGTTGCATTCCTAACCTTATGTTTCTGATTCACGAGAGTTTAGGTTAGGTTTAGTTTCTTTTATTTTTATATATAAGCTTACGTTTCTGAATTCACGGAAGGTTAGCCCTAGGTTAGGCTTTTTTATGTAGGCTTGTGTCAACTACCTACCACTGTTACAGTAAAGGAACTTCTTTATTTAATGGAAATATTAACATAACAAACTTTCACAATAAGAATACAAAAATTACAATTTTGGTGGATAGTCTTTTCTTACTATGAATGCATTGCTTTTTTTGTCAGCAGCAACACTAAACGAAGAAGAAGAAGAAATTCTAGTAACAACAACACATCGCATATTTAGCAGATATCACTTTTATTTAGGTTGGCAGTTTCGATTTTGCATGTGCTTTAGCAACAACATGGCTACGTTTGTTATGTTCATAACGCGATTTCCCTATAAAAGTAAAACACCTGAAAAGGGTGGGCAGGTGGGCACCAGATATTGAAGAGATCACATCCACTTCTAAACTCACTCCTAAGGTAATTTATTCGCTTTCCTTTTGCTTTTATAAGCATTTTCAAGGATACACTAAGAGCAGATTTGCCATTAAAATGGATATTTTTAGGCTGTAAAACCTTAAAATAGGTCTCAATGGTCAGAATAGGCATTTTAGGCACAACAAAATCCCTTCCATCATTTATACTTTATATAAAACATGAACATTTTTTATTAGTTTTTTGTTTATTCATACACTTAAAATATAGATATTAAGTGTAAAATCTGAGGTCTGTTTATCATACTCCTAATAGTTAATTAAAACATATATTAAGTAGTTGGAAATAATGTAACAAATATGATATGGATTGTACTTAAGAATGACTTTAATTCCTATTTGAAAGCTTTGTGCTGCTTTGAATTTTCAGTTACAAGCAAGTTTAAATTAATCATCTACAAGCCTGATGTTATACTCACATATGGCTAGGTATGATGTGAAACCTTGTAGCTCAGAAGTACATGTATGTATTTTCCATTAAGAGCGAATTTTACATAAAGGCTTACAGGAATAATGAGGCACAGTACTGAAAAGAATTTGTATCTTTTAATGCAAAACATTTATACAGAGGCAGGATTAATCCTGAAAAATATTTTGCATCTTAAAATGCAATGAAAGTAAACAAAGGCATTCTGGTTAAGGTTGTTTAGGCTTCTTAAAGTTAGCTGTACAGAGGTTGCTACATTTAAGTGCAAGTTTTCCCCAGTGGAGTTCTCTTGCAAGCCCTGGGACATTTGACAAACTTCACTGATGTAATAACTCTTACAGCTTGTACAGAGAAAGCCAAAAATCTACGAACCGATTGCGCAGTGTTTTTCCTGTCCACGTCCTCGTTGCCATCTGCTGGTATCATAGAAAGGCACAGATGAAACCATAAAACATTTTTAAAACTACTATTAAAGGCTTTACTTACCAACTTTATGAAAGATGCTGAAACTGGCCACTGTTGTTGTCCATACATTTTTTCACCTCTTTAGGAAACTATCCATCACTCGCCAATTTTTTTCGAGTCAACAGTTGAAGCCCGTACATATGTGAATACAATTTTGCCCCCCCTTTTTTTTTTAGAGAATTAACAGCCAGGGGGCATGATTGTGCCTTTTTTCAACAAGACTCTGCAACAGCTTATACGGCCAATATTTTAATGAGAAAATTGAAAGTGTGTTTGAGGACAGAATTATTAGTACAGATTTGTGACCCCTCAGTCCCCTGACCTAACCCCCTGCGATTTCTATCTCTGGGATATTTTAAAACAAAGTATACAAGACAAACCCACACACCCTGAAAGAATAAAAACAAAATATCTGCCAGAAAATTGCCAGCATTTCTCAACGTGAACTACGGCGAGTGATGGATTGTTTCCTAAAGAGGTGCCAAAAATGTATGGACGACAGTGGCTAGTTTCAGCATTTCCTTTCATAAAGTTGGTAAGTAAAGCCTTTAAAGGTAGTTTTAAAAATGTTGTATGGTTTCATCTGTGCCTTTCTATGATAGCGGCAGAGGGCAGTAAGCACCGAGGATGTGAACAGGAAAAGCACTGCACAGCTGGTTCATAGTTTTTTGGCTCACCCAGTATAAGTTACCTCCTAAGCTTACTTCTAGACTGTATGGCATTTGTTTTAATTGCAATTTAGTAAAAGTTTATTAATCTCAAACTGAATGTTGGGCTGTGAAATGCCTTGTTGGTGTATTTGTGTTGTTCATTCTAGTCTCTGTATATAAATATACCAATTTATCTGCTAAAAGCACTATTTTTGTTTTGACTCCTTGCTAAGGTTACATGGCAAGACATTAACATGAAAAAAGTCTGATTTGTTATATTCACATCCATAGTCATTTATATCCCTTCTACCAGTTAAGGAGGTTGCAAACTAAACCAGTCATTCCCAAAATAGCATTTTTTCCAGGAGGTAAAAAAAAATTATAATTAGGCTTTGCTTTACTCGACAGCGACAGATATTTTTATGCTTAACACATGTTAAATCCTCAATGTCATGCTGTCAATATTAATTTTTCATACTTGTTTACGGTTTACAAGCAGAAAAGTTTTGGGAATGTCCGGTTTTGTTTGACAGAGTTGGAAATGTTTGACATTTGACTGCAATTGCATGGATTTTGCTTCTTCTTATTAAAAAAAATTAATAATGTAAATACCTGTATTATGTTGTTTCAGGTTAGTATAATGTGAAGCTAGAAGAAAAGGCCATTAAAAAACTTAAAACCTTAAAAAAGAAACACCTTTGTATCAAATATGGTGGACCAGGCTACAAGGGGTTAAATGTACTGTAGATGTTAAAACACAATCCGGCATAGGAAATTGTGATAATATATGCGAACATTCTTTTATTTATTCACCTTTTTAAATAAATATCAACTTAGACCCATAGAAAATATTTGGTATTCCCAAATTCCATGATAAAGGATGGGGAGAGCCCAAGTAAAATAACTGGTGTGATGGCACACTTGGATGCTGATGGGGTTACATTAGGAATACAATTAATAACTGAGTTATTATGTCTGTTTTCATTATTGAGTCCAATATTGAGGAGTCGAGTGTGGAGAAGCAGTGAGGTCTGCTGATAGGATTTCACCAACGAGAAAACATTAGGCGCCTCCACAGTAACTATCACAGTAAGAAAAGAAACAAGCACAAGGAAATGACCGTTTTTGAATGGGAACACGTGAGTGTAATGGTATGGAATCGTCCAGTTTTGATGCAAAATAAATAAATAGAGAATTATCACTTGTGTGCTATAGAATTGTCTGGTTTTTATTGAAAATATACTTTTAGCTATTTTTTCTCATGTAAATGACTGTTTTTGAACAAAACCAGTTACAAGTTCCGATTGCTACCTATCTAAAGCTACCAAAACCTTAAAAAGCTCAATTTTTAATTTTTGTGGAAGTGACCGATTTTGTTTGCAACCTCACAGTTATTCACGTAGAAGCTATGATTCTATCTGATTCATGTTAATGGAGATAAACATTTGCAGAAACGGTTTCAATACACTTTTAATTGTAGATACAAGGGGGATACATGAAGTTGAAGCATTGGTCAAATCTTCAAAAAGCAGGTCCGTTATATGTTGGCTATAAATTCTATACTTTCACAAACAAATTGATGGTGCCTTAGCATTTCAAAAAATGCAAGTATTAGAAAGTTCCATTTAATATCTCAGAAATGGTAAATGCTACAAAAATATTTGACAAATTGTGTTTTTTTAACAAGATATTGATTTTTGTAACATACGCTGTAGTCTCTCTTATGGTTTGGCAGTAATACAGAATATACAAAATTCAATCAGAATGAAGAGAACTTCCTAAGCTATTCACAGAAAATACAAGGGATGCATTTTATTAGTCATGTAATATATCTTAGATACAGTATCTTAATCAAAACCATTACAGCCATTTATAAGAAAGAAAAAATAAAACTTTTTCATGTAAAGAATAGTTTGAAGTGAGAGGATTTTCTTGGAAATCTTTGTGTTACATCATTGTAAGATGCCAAACTTAAATGCCAAGTATGTTATTTATCAGGCTTTTCATTTTTACTTTCTCTACTACGTATAGTAAGTAGGGAAAGTATTGTATTCCATCCAAAAATTCAATACCGAGATTTCACCAGAAATAAATGTTTTGAGACCCCCTGAATCCAAAAAAAAGCATTTTTGGAAATATGTCCGTGTGTGTGTGTCTGTGAACAGCATAACTCAGAAACGAACAGTTGGATAAACACCAAACGTGGTATTTAGGTTCAGTATCTTCCAGAGATGCGACACAAAGGTTTTCAAGAAAATCCCCCCTCCCCAGATTACCCTTTACATGGAACATTTTTCGAAAATTTTAATTTTCTCAAAAATGGCTAACGATTTTGATTAAAATATCATATGTTTAAGATATTTTCATGGCAAATGAAATGTATATCTCGAATTTTCTGGGAATGTCTCCAAAAGTATTCTTCACTGTGAACGACTTTTGCATAACTGGTAAACCATAAGAGATAGACAAAATTTTACTACACAAAAAATGTAGATCGCATTAAAATACACAATTTATGTCATATACATTTTTTTTGTTGGGTGAACCATTTTCGAAATATTGCTTGTTATTCTTAAATTTTCCAATACTTATACTTTTTGTCAAATTCGTTATTCATTTTTTTTATGTCCTGGACATGCAAAGAGAATGGAATGTGCCACATAGCAACCAACTCTTAAAATATTTGACTATCGCTTAAAACCTACCGTATTCCCTTTGCATCTTAAAGAAAATTAGCAATAAGATTGACATCTCGATTAACATGAAGCATATGGAGAATAAACATTTGTAAATATAGCTTGTACAAGAGTAGAGAAAGTCATGTGAGTGTAACACATCAGGTTTTTTTTTATGTATATTGTTAGACATTGGTGTCATCAATTCCAAGAATGATAAAAAAAGATGTAGGTGGCCATTGTGAACAGGGAACTTATATGCGACTTTGTTCCCCGTCTTCGTGTTTGGTGGGTAGTAAGTACTTTGTGCATGCGGGAGCCACCAACATCTGAATGAGAAATACAGCAAGCTTTACGTGAATGGTTGATTTAGGGCCATAAGCCATAAAGCATAGCCTAGGGTTGCGGGCCATAAGCCACAAAATGCAACCCAGGGTTGAAGGCCCAAAGCTGCAAACCGTAGCCGAGGGATGTTTTTTTAAGAAGAGGGGTGGAGTAGTTGTGGCCTTCAGGGTGTAACTGCAGGATCTGTGAAGTGAAACCCCAGTGATCCACATTACTTACCTTTTATTCTGGTGAATACAGGGCAGAAGAAGAGCTAAAAATATTGCTATTTTTTCAGGTTTTGCTAGTACTCATGGGTTGGCATTTTCTTCTGCACATGCACAGTATTAACAAAATGGAGTACTTTGTTGACATTTGGTGATTTATTTCAAATATAACAAACTGTCTTAAAAAGGGCGGGAGACGGGTCATGCTTTTTCTAACTGTTCACATCTCCCCTTAATGATGTAATAATTAGTATGCTCAATAAACACTGAGAGTAACGCTACAAAAACTTTATCACCAAGAATTCAATCAAATTCAATTTTTTCTCCTTCACTGTAGTCTCCATTAAATGCAATACACTTATCTCACCTCAACCACTTTTAGAAGACTTACTCAAATCCATTTTTTGATAAGCGCTTCAAAATTGCCTCTAAAGCCTTCTTTGCTTCATTCTTGGAGTCTAGCTGCTGTCCTTTGAGAACTTTTTTGGTAGCTGGAAACATAAAAAGGTCATACGGTGGTAGATTTGGACTATAAGGTGGGTGGGGAACCGTGGAGATGCCTTTATTGGCAGAAATGTTGTAATAGATATTGCTAATTGAGGACCTATGATGAGGCTCACTTGACAACCAGATCTCTCTGTTTTTTTTTTTAGATTTGATCTTTAATCATTTGGTGAAGAACGCTACGATAATAATCTGCAATCACTGTCTGACCTCTGGGAACCTGATGTGTGTAGATCATGCCATGATAAACAATATGATCACTAAAGCCTTATTTGCAGATGTGGATGCACACTTTCTGGGGTGTGTTTGCCCCTTTTCAACCCACTCTGTGCTCTGTCTCTTTGTTTTGGAGTCATAGTAGTACATCTATGACTCATCGGCAGCTATAATGTTTTTCCACTAATCATCTGCTTCTTGGAAACACTTTCCATTGGTTCTACACATTAACTCCAATCTCCTTCTGAACGGGAGTTAGCACTTTGGGAATCCACCATATCCTTGACATGTTAAATGGTCCCTTAAAATTGTGTAGCATATTTGCAAATTCCCTAACAGTTACACGGGATCCGTGCACATGATGATGGCAGTAGTGTTGATTGTGACTTCTGCAAGGGCAGTGGCGGAGGTTCCCTCTCCTCCTTCCAGCTCACAGCTTTCGTTTCCATTTTTAAATGTTTTATGTCAATGGAGACATGCAACACAAAATATTGACTCACAATAGACTCTATGAAGATCTCGAAACGTTTGTGTAGCATTCTTGTTTAACAAAACACAAAATTTTATTGGATATTGTTATTCTCTCATTTCCGAAATTTTACAGTTTAGAGGCACCTTCACTCCTTACCAACTTTAAACTGTTACTGTTGGAGAATAGTGGGGTACATAAAAATGTAGCTGATAGTAACAATTAAGGGTATGGATGACCACTGGCTGAGTGCGCGAGCTAGCGGACATCGTAGGCATTTCAAAAAGTGCTGTACATTGCATACTGACTCAAAAGTTAGACATGAGAAAAACTATGCGCAAGATGGGTGCCGTGTTTACTCTCAATTGAACAAAAGCAGCATCATGAAGATGTTTCAGTCAAGTGTTTGGCGATGTTTTGCTACAATAAAGCCATTTTTTGTGTCAATTCATAACCATGGATGAAACATAGGTCGATCACTTCACACCTGAGATGAAGGAACAGTCAAAACTGCATTCAAAGGGGAGAATTGATTCCAAAGAAGGCAAAGACAGTTCCATCTGCAGGTAAGGTCATGGCGTCAGTTTTTTGGGATGCACGTGGAGTAATTTTCATTGATTATCTTCAAAAAGGAAAAGCAATCAATGGCAAGTATTATGTAAACTTATTGCAGCATTTGAATGACGAAATCAAGCAAAAATGGCCGCATTTATTGGAAAAAAACAACTTTTTTTTCATCAAGACAATGCACCAGTTCACACATCCAATATCACCATGGCCAAAATCAATTAGTTAAAGTTCAAATTGCTTACTCGTGTACCCTATTCACCAGACTTAGCCCCCTCTGATTATTTTCTGTTTCCAAAGTTGAAGAAATAGCTTGGTGGTAAAAGGTTTGCCAACAGTGAAGAGCTGGAGTCTGCAGTTGATGGCTGTTTTGCAGAACTCGACGGTTCTCACTATAAACAGGGTATTGAAGCTATTGAACATCGCTGGGAAAAGTGTATCGAGCTGAAAGGAAACTATGTAGAGAAATAACAATGCTTTTTCCCAAAATGTTTGTTTTTTCTTTGTTAGGTTGGGTACTTCTGGGACAGCTCTTGTAAACAGGGATATTAAGAAATGCAGCAGTGTAAAAAACAGTTTACTATGTATACTATCTTGCTGAAAATTTGAGTGTGATCCTCATTTATAAAATTGACATGAATGGTGTACCAAATTAAAAGCTCATTATTTGTTTTTCTTCTTTACAGGACAGTTTCAGCAGTGCAAGCATTGTTGTCCTGTTTAACAGGTTCAATAGTTTGTATATGGTCGTGCACACGTAACTTCCTGCGATCTTCACACTTTATGTCCGAGGCATATGCATGGTTTGGGGCTGCTTATTTCTTTTATGATATCTGGTCAATGTACAGGGTGCACTGTAGCCTTATTGGAGCAGGAGATAACCACAGGAAGCGACTGGCTCGCATAAAGGACTACCTCAAGAAACAGCCTGTCATTGTATTACATCATCTGTTTATTGGTTCTTTTGGATTCTTAGTTATTGTGGTGAGTATATTTTGAAGGATTACTAGAAAATATAAAGCTATGATCTTAAAAGGCAATGTAGAAAATGTGTTTTATTAACAGTGCTATTACTGCCGCAAAGGTTTCTCTGAATGTTAATAAATATCTAATTTTCAGTAGCTTTTTAACACTTGTACAATAGTCTTTCATAGTAATATGTACAGCCGGCATGTTTTTACTTCTCTCTTAAAAATGCACACCCAGTTTCTGTTTTCAAATGGAATTTACATTTCACACGTGCTAATTTGTATTTAATAGATTTTGGAATTTTCCATCAGTATTAGTTCCTTAAGCACTTAACTTGTAACCATCACCATCACTTTTACCATGGTCATCAGCATCACTACTACCATTACCAACACCACCACTACTGCTATCCCAAAAGCATTACTACTTCATCACCACTTGGGATTATATTGAGAAGCCAGAGGGAAAGTGATACAGATCAATTAATCCCCAGTGCGATTGGTGAACAACAACTATCACCACCACCACAAGCACCACTATCATTACCGTCTCCATCACCAGCATTATCACCACCATCACTACTATTATAATCATTACCAACTCATCACCAGCACTACCATCATCATTACTACCAACATCACTAGCATTATTACAACCTCATCACCAGCACCAGCATCATCACTACCACATCATCACCAGCACTACAATAATTATCACCACCATCACTACCACCAGCATCATCATCACTACTACCATTACCAACACCACCACAAGCTTCACTACCATCATCACCAATACCACTACCACCATCATCACCACACCCGGTGGAGGATGATGGATTTTTCCGGGCGTAAATATCCTTAGCATGACTTCCTTTGGAAGGTAAGTAAAACCGGTGATCCTTTGTCTTAGAATTATGGCACATAAAAGAACCTCAAGCCTGATAAAGAGGCCTCTGAGCAAAATTACTGGTCTTTCATGCCCAATATAGAATGGGACGCTAAGGACCACAACAGTTACAGGAGCATCCATAAATAAAACTCAAGTTCACCATTATCATCACCTGCATAAAAATCCTTAGCATGGCTTCCATTGCAAGGGAAGTAAAGCTGGTGATCCTGTGTCTAGATTTACGGCATATAAAAGAACCTCAAGCCTAATAAAGAGGACTCTGAGCAAAATTTCCAGTCTTTCATGCCCAATATGTAATGGAATGCTAAGAACCATAGTAGTTAAAGAGCGTCCATAAATAAAAATTAATTTTTTTATCATCACCACTGCCACCATCATCTTCATCACCATTATAATTTTCAATTAGGTTCTGATAGCAAGTAGATGTGCAACATTTTTCTGTGTAATGAATATGAATATAATTACAGTTGGTTACTCTTTCCATGAATGAATTTAATGACGTTCACATATAGTTCCCTTTCCATTTAATTAATTTGATGGTATTCTTAATTTGTAGTTTCTTGTTGTGCAAGTAAATGTGTATAGTTACTACACTTTTCTTTATAATTTTGCTGTATGAAATTCAACAAAATATAATCCCAATATGATAATTTAAATGTCAGCAGTCATAGAAAGTACAGATTGACCCATTGAGTATTTTCGAGTATAATTCAGCTTTTATCTTTTCTTATAATATATAATTCAGTTATTTAAAAATTTGTTAAAAATCATAATATTAGTTAAAAATGTACAACTTAAACTGTTTCTTAAAGATATGACTACCTTCTACTTCTGTGGTGTATAAAAAAATGAGCACGTATGTTGCGTATACTTGTTCATATTTACATTGTAAGTAGATTGAAATAAATGTAAATATTTTGTAAATTTCTTATTATATCCACATTTCTTTTTCCACCCACTCTAAAACTATGCTTACGAAGGCTTATTCTTCTCTTTAATTAATGTTAATGGAGGTAAACATTTGCAGAAATGGTTTCATTACACATTTCTTTGTGGGTACGAGGGCAGATTGATAAGTCAGAAGAAAATGATAATTTTTTCTAAAAAAATCAATTTTATTTCTCAACATAGTCTCCTTTCAATTCAATACATTCTCCAATTTTTTTAACCCTTCCAAAAAATATGATTTTTTGACATCTGCAAAACATGAGGTTGCTTCTGTCATGATGTGTTCACTGGACGTGAATTTCTTTCCAGCGAGCCAATTTTTCAGGTTTGCGAAGAGGAAGAAGTCGCTCGGAGCCAAATCTGGAGAATATGGTGGGTGAAGTAGCAGTTCGTAGCCCAATTTCACAAATTTTGTGATGGCAATGCCTGACTTGTTTGCGAATGCATTATCCTGGTGAAAGAGAACCTTTTTCTTCACCAAATGGGGTCGTTTCTTTAGCAATTCCTTGTGGTACTGATCCAGCATTGTGGCATAATAGGAACCTGTAATCGTTTTACCCTTTTCCAGGTATTGAATGTCTATCACCCCTTGTGAATCCCAAAAGACAGCTGCCATGATTTTTCTGCCAACGGAATGGTTTTTGCTTTCTTTGGAGCAGGTTCGCCGAAGGAAATCCACTGCTTTGATTGTTGATAGTTTTGGATCCAAGTTTCATCAACCAAAATATAACGCCACAAAAACTCGATTCCGCTTGTTCTCAACTGTGAGCAGTCGTGGCACCCATCTTGCTGACGGCTTTCTCATACCCAAAAATTCATGCAGAATATTATACACCCATTCACTCGAAGTTTACAATCTTGGCTATCTCACAGATTTTCACTCAACGGTCTTTCAACACAAGATCGTGAACGTTGTTCACCATTTCTTCTGTTGTGATCTCAGCCGGCCATCCTGTGCGCACAGCATCTCTTGTGCTCAACCACATTGAAATTCTGTGAACCCTGCCATGTGATGGAGAAGAGTCCCTATAATGCTTGTTCAGCTTTTCTTCCAATTCCTTCAGCGTCTTACCATGCAAAAAGTAGTGCTTTATCAGAACACGAAATTCAGTTTTCTCCATTTTCTATGAAGCAGCACACATCTGCTTATTTTAGATGCTGTCAAAAATGTTCTAAGAAACAAATGATGTCGAATTTCTGTGATTATACCCAGAATAGATGTAAGACTTGGGTGCAAACAAGAAACCTGTGATTAGAATGCTATCTCTCGTCAAAGTCATGGACTTATCAATCTGCCCTCGTATAAGGGGATACAGGAGGCTGAAATCTTTAAAAAGCACATCCTCTCTGGTGGCTTTCAAGTACCACCTTTTGCATGACCATGAGAAACAAACAAATGTTAACATAACACGTCAAGAATTAATATAGTATTTGAAAATTCAAACAAAAATCTTGGAAATGGCTGATGCTACAAAAAATTTGAGATAAATTGTATGTTTAACTGAGATCTATGTTATTTGTGTAGTAAGTTTTCACACATCTCTTATGGTTTATCAGTTATACAAAAGTATAAAGGTTCATTCAGAATAAAGAGGTCTTCATAGGCTATTCATAGAAAATTCAAGGTATACTTTTATTTATCATGCAACAGCTGTACTTTCTTTTAAAATGCAAACTAAAGTAAGGCATCTCTTATGGCGGTTGTATCTAATTAAGGAATATTGTTTGTTTTTATAGTACCTGCGTGGAGGCCTAGGAGACTGCATTTTTGGATTTGTGTATTTGATGGAGCTTAGTACCCCATTTGTGTCTTTCAGAGGTATTCTGAGTAGGCTGAAGGTAAGAATATAATTGGTTCTACAATTGCAGTTTAATGAAGTGAAATCTGTTGACAAAAGTTGCATTATGGGGTCATTTAAAAGTAGTCCTGAAGACTGCTCAGCTATCACTTCATTCTGTTCTAGTACCCTCCTAAGTCAAAAGAAATATCTCACTATTCTTTTCAAACAGCTGATTTTGGAGTAGTTGTGTAGCACTTTCCATATAGAAGGGAATGTATCTCAATTAGAAATATGTTATTGGAGGCAAATATGAATTAAAACTAATGTATATCTACGTGTGGTTTACTAATTCACAAAACCTGTTGTAATGAAAAACAGTGAAATGTTGAGATATGTCTTTCTGCCATAGGAAGGTATTGTAGCAAAAGATATACGAGGGTCATCTAGAAACTAAGTCCCGATGAGCGATAAAGAGAACAAAATAATCACTAAGTAAGGGATATTTATTGGAATAATTACTTAGATTCACTGCTACTTTTCAACATAGTCACCACCATTGTTGAGGCATTTATCGATTGTATGCCCAAGTCATAGGAGTCTGCCGCCAATATCCGGAGCCACGAAGTCGCTTCATTCTGCACCTCAGCATCATTGTGGAAACTGTTTCCTGCCAGAAAACGCTTCATGAGATGAAAGAGATGAAAATCACTTGGGGCAACGTCAGGGTTTAGGGTGGATGGTCGAAGATCTCCCATCCAAACTGATTCAACACATTTCGTGTGGTGTTGGCTGTATGGGATCTTGCATCATCATGTAATAGCATAATGCCTCTTGTCAACATTCCACATCTCTTGTTTGGATTGTCCTCCTCAGTTTATGCAATGTCTGACAATACTGATCAGCATTTAGTCTCCCCTCGCGGTAAAAACTTACACAGGAGAACCCCACGTCGATCCCAGAAGACAGTGCACATGATTTTTTTGACAGAGATTCTTTGCTTGAATTTGGTTTTCACAGGTGAGTCACTTTGTCGCCAATGCATTGATTGTTGCTTTGTCTTTGGCATGGCATGCAACACCCATGTTTCATCCCCAGTGACAGTATTGTCGAGAAACTTGTCCCCCTTCTCTGTGCATTGCTGTAGGAATGTCAATGCTGTAGCCAGACATTTTGTTTTTGTGTTCATCAGTCAGTGCCTTGGCACCCATCTTCACAAACTTTGTGAAAACCAAGTCACCGGGAGACAATTTCGTGCAAAAGCGAGTGAGACATCTGGAGGAATTGGCAAGAGAGTTCTAAAATTGTGAAGCGCCGGTTCTGCACAATTGCTTGCTGCACACATTCCATCAGTTCTGGCATCACCAGGAATGGTTGGCCACTATGGTCTTCATCGTGAATATTGGTTCATCCTTTAGTGAATTGCCTGCACCATCGTCTTACCATATTGTCGTGTCCATACACTTGGCACAATTGGCGATGGATCTCTGCTGGAGATTGCTTTTGAGCATGCAAAAATCGGATGACTGCACGAACTTCGCAGTTGGTAGGGCACAATAGTGGAATGGCCATTTTCTACGAGCACTGTGCCGTCACAAGACTGAAATGTACTGCATTATTTCCACTTATACCCCCACCGCTGTAACGTTGCACTTGACAGCTCGCGTTTAAGTTGGTACACTCGCAAAAAACAGATGAAAAGCTTTCACCGTTTGACTTTCTAAGCCAATCACAAGGCAGCATTCCGGATGGTCGATGACAAAGCGGAAGCGGAACTGGAGCTGGAAGCGGCTCTCTTGCCGGATGTAGCTATCCCCAACCACGTGCTTCAGTTTGTGAATCTCTAGCACAAGCGTCGAGTTGTTCTTTGCAAGCTACATATTGTTCATTGTTATTTGTATTTGTGGTTATTGTTTTATAGTTTAGTTATTGTTCGTTTATACATATATATATATATATATATATATATATATATATTTATCTGTTTTATATACATTTAAGTCATATTATTTATTTATACAAGATTTAAGTGCGACAATGTCTGAAAAACGACGTCGATCGCCGAGTGATGATTCACGAAGTGTAAATCCTTTGCGCCACTTAATAGTCAGGCATTGGAACTATTAAGGAGCACCCGAGAATTCTTTGAACAGGAAAAGGAGTACATGAAGCTTCACGGCCATCCCTCTATTCCTGCTGATAAAGCCGTACACTGTCACTTCAACCCCATCAAATTAGTGTGGAACGACATTAAGGTTTATGTGAGGGAGAACAATAAGTCATTTACCATTACCGAGGTGGAAAGGCTTTTGTGGGAAGGTGTGGCGACAGTGGACGCGGCTTCGTGGAAGAAGAAAGTAGATCATGTGAATAAGCTAAGATGAAAAACACAAGAAATAGACGGAATTATTAGTGAGTGTGAACCATTAATGATATGCCTTGGTGAAGATAATGATGACGGGGATTTGGATGGAATTGAGCCATTGCAGTTTTAAATCGTGAATGAAAATAACTTTTGTTATCGCGTGGTTATAATTTGTTTTATTTCTCCTCAATGTGGCAGGCAAGTTGGCATTGTTCTGTTTCTATATTGTCAAAAGTGCGTAATTTATTCTACATACGCTGCAATGTTTATGCAAAGTTATTTTCAATTAACAATAATAATACAAAATAGTTATTATACATTGACGTTCGCTACTACGTACACTTTTGTATGTGGCTTAGACACGATAGAAAGAACTATCAGCTGTTGTTGTTTACTAGCCACTCTGGCAATGTCGCAACCACAATGTAGCCAACTTTACGCGAAGCCACATGAACTGTCAAGTGCAAAGATTCAGCGGCGGGGGTATACTTCCTCTCTACTCCTGTGCTTGCGCATTCCTATCCAACTGGTGGTGCCATTGGACGCAGTTTCTGGATGACCCTCATATTTAATTATGCCTCTACAAAGTAATTGTTGCTAACATTTCGAATGAGTGGATTAAAAATTGAATATGAATATAAACATAGGATATAAAGATAGAGCATAAGACTTGGCCAAGTAGTAGTAGAGTAGAGATTATTCTAGATGGCCGTGACATGAATGAGAGCTAATGCTTTCTCTAGTTGCAAGCTGGAAACATGAAACTGGAAGAAATTCTAACATATGAGAGTTCTAACCTCAGATCCCGACACCCATAGATCCATTGATGATTGAGTATTGGTTCTTCTAGTGAGAGAGTCATCTGTAGTTCATTTATGTGCAACTGAAAACTGGCTATTCCTCAAAAACTACAGAGAACAGCAAAAATCGATAGAAAAGAACAATAAACAACTTTAGTATATGCCTTAAGTAAAGTAATGAAAACTTGGTATGATAGAGGAATCAGAAATATAATGGATTAGCATTCAGATGTTTACTCTTATCATATTTTGAAATTAGCTTATCCGCATTATGTTGGCCGAATTGGAAGCAGGTGAAAAAATATCATTGGTTAGTTAAAACCAAATGAAATCCTAATGTGCAAAATCAACTCCACATTTTGTGATCGATAAACATTCCTGTTCTCGTTTACATTTTGGTTACTGTTCACAGGCTATTGTGTACCAGTCTTTACATTCACATGACTTTCTCTGTTGACTCTTCTACAAATTATATGTGCAAAAGTTTGTTTTATCTGCTTCACGTTAATCGAGATAAACATTTGCAGAAATGCTTTGAACACACATTTTGTTACAGGTACATGGGAAATAGAGTAAGCTGAAGCAATAGTCAAATCCTTTAAAAACGGGTCCTTATGTGATAGCTTTGAAATTGCATGCCCTTTGCATTACCATGAGGAAAAAATGAACAGCAACATAGCACTTGAAACAACTACAAAGTATTTGGCAATTCAGACCAACAACAAGGAATATCTTGGAAATAGTGAATGCCACAAAAACATTTATTTTACATAAATAATTTGTGTGTTTTAACAAGATCTACTTTTTTTTTGTGTGTGCAGTAAATTTTTGGTTTACTGGTAACTCAGATTTGTGCACAATCCATTCAGAATGAAGAGGACTTCGTAGGATATTTGCAAACAATTCAAGATATACATTTTATTTGTCATGCAAATATTTTTAGCATATAGAATTTTAATCAAGATCGTTAGAGCCATTCTCTTGAAAAAATAAAAAGTTAAGAAAATATTCCATCTTAAGGGTAGTTTGGAGTAGAGGTTATTTTTGCATCCTTGAAAGCTTCTGTCATCCTCTGTGGTCTAGGGGTACCATGTTCCTGAGGTCATGGGTTCAAACCTGGCAGAGGGCGATCAATTTTTTTGCGGGGCTGCTTTCAGAAGGGAAGTAAAGCTGGTGGTCCTGTATCGTAGATTTACAGCACGTAAAAGAACCACAAGCCTGATAAAGAGGCTTCTGAGCAAAATTTCTGGTCTTTCACATCCAGTATAGAAAGGGGCGCTAAGGACCATAGTAGTTAAAGAATGTCGATAAATAAAAAATGTCAATTTTTTTTTTAAAGCTTCTGAATTAAGATATCAATTTTATTATTTATGCCGAATATTTTTGAGTTATACTGTTCATGCACACACACAAACACTGACAAGCAAACATTGGAGTGTTTAAACAAGCAACAAGTGACATAAATTATGTAATTTATCATATTACTTATATTATAGGAGTTTTCCTCTTGTATAAGTTTTTGTATGACCAAGCGGGATGGCTCAGGCAGTAACATCTGTGGCCCGTATTCAAGACGTCCTAGGTTCAAACCCCCAGGGCTGACCAAAGGTTTTTTTTACTTTCTCTACTACGTATAGTAAGTAGGGGAAGTATTGCATTCCACCCAAAAATTCGATACCGAGATTTCACCGGAAATACATGTTTTGAGACACCCTGTATCCAAAAAAAGCATTTCTGGAAACATGTCCGTGTGTGTGTCTGTGTGTGTGTCTGTGTGTGTGTCTGTGAACAGCATAACTCAAAAACGAACAGTCGGATAAGCACCAAACTTGGTATTTAGGTTCAGTATCTTCCAGAGATGCGACACGAAGGTTTTCAAGAAAATCCCCCCACCCCAGACTACCCTTTACATGGAAGATTTTTCGAAAATTTTAATTTTCTCAAAAATGGCTCTAACGATTTTGATGAAAATATCATATGTTTAGGATAACGTCATGAGAAATTAAATGTATATCTCGAATTTTCTGGGAATGTCTCCAAAAGCATTCTTCATTGTGAATGACTTTTCCATAACTGGTAAACCATAAGAGATAGACAAAATTTTACTACACAAAAAATGTAGATCGCGTTAAAATACACAACTTATGTAATATACATTTATTTTGTTGAGTGAACCGTTTTCGAGATATTGCTTGTTATTTCCTTAAATTTTCCAATACTTATACTTTTTCTCAAATTCGTTATTCATTTTTTTTATGTCCTGGACATGCAAAGAGAATGGAATGCGCCACATAGCAACCAGCGTTAAAATATTTGACTATTGCTTAAAAGCTACCATATTTCCCTTGCATCTACAAGAAAATTACCAATAAGATTACATCTCGATATCTCGATTAACATAAAGCATATGGAGATTAGGCGTTTGTAAAATTAGATTGTCAAGAGTAGAGAAAGTCATGTGAGTGTAACACATCAGAATTTTTTTTTTTTTTTTTTTTTTTTTGCCAGTTTCTTTCAGTCACTAGAGGAATGTTGAATTGGATAATTTGATCTGTAAATTCTCCTATCATCCCTTTTATCGCCACATTTCACTTCCTTCTTCATTGCCATACCAGACATTGGGCTAATCACCCATCCTGCATGTGCTGTGATACATGTGATAAGATTTTTGGCTTACATAAATATTATTACGTATTTTTTTTTACAAAAAGTGTGCTGTTATGTAATTATTTAGCTCCACGTTGAGAACGCCAATTTGAAGAATGAAATTGAGCCTCGTATTTGTTGCCAACTTTTAAAAAGTTGTTTAGCTGAATGCTGGATATGAGATGTGAGAATTCCCGTGTATGTGCGTCACTTACGAAGAAGCATTTAACTTATGTAATGAAGATGCACTTTGATGTTGTTTAATGCTTGGGACGCCAAACTTTATAGTGAAGATGATGCATGTTTTACGTAATATTATTAAAGTTATTTGCCTCGGCTGCTTTCAGTCATACTATAGAAACACGAGTTCTTGTAGGGTTGTGATAAGACAAGAATTAAAATACGTCACAGAATTTACTTTTTAATTTCACTTCTTTTTATTTCTCTTTATACTTGCACATTTATAAATACAACACTTTATAAAAGAAAACTGTGAGCACTATATATATTCTAGCGGAGAACACAGTTTTTACCATCTGTACTCTACAACATCTTACCCGCGACTTTTACGCCTGCTCTATATAACATCTTGCCCGCGACTGGCTGAATTCAACTATTATTCTCACAGTTTTTTGCACTATTAGAGTTTATAAACATTTACATAACATTAATAAATACGTTTACAATAAAAATAAGTATTTACAATGATTTTACATACAATTTAAATAATAATTATATACATATTGTTTTCAAGGTGGGCTGTTATTGAATTTAATTATAATAAAACACAATATCATTTAGGCATTAAATACTGCCTCACCTATCATCCGTTTTATCGCCACATTTCACTTCCTTCTTCATTGCCATACCAGACATTGGGCTAATCACCCATCCTGCATGTGCTGTGATACAGAGTTTGCTTGCTCCTCTGTACTGACCCAAGAATTGGGTTGTAAGTCTTGCAAAGAGGGCAATTATACATTAAAGAAGTTTTTGTATGTCTCTTATGGTATACCAATTGTATATGAAGAAGATATCACAAGGTATTTTCAGAAAATTATACGTTTTATTTTACATACCAATGTCTGAAAGTTAATTTATTTTAACCAGAGTTATTTTTGAGAAAATAAAAAGCATACAGTATTCATTATAATAGATTGCTTGGCATGGTGGCATTCCTTGAAAAGAAAGGGATACATATGCACACATCCCAAACAGCTTGAGCTAGCGTTTCTCACGGAAGGAATGCAGTATGATGCCAGGATTACAACAAAATATAATAAGAATCCCTCTACCACATAGTAATTGAACACTTTTAAATCTTTTCCAGATGAAATCTTCACAGCTTTATGTAATCAATGGCCTGATTATGCTAGTCACATTCTTCCTGTGCCGAGTAGTAATGTTTCCATATGTGTGCTTCTTATACAGCCGCATCATCAATCTTCCATATTGGGAGGTAAGAAAAACATTTACAATAATTAGTCTCAGCTTCTGTAGAAATGATTATCATGCTAGACATACACTTAAGCATAGACAGATTTTCTCATGAAGCTTTTACGAAGGCGGATTGATAAGTCCATGACGAGAGATAGCGTTCTAATCACAGGTTTCTTGTTTGCACTGAAGTCTTACATCTATTCTGGGTATAATTGCAGAAATTTGTTGTCATTTGTTTCTTAGAACATTGTTGAGAGCGTCTAAAATCAGCAAATGTTTGTTGCTTCGTAGAAAATGAAGAAAAGTGAATTTTGTGTTCTGATAAAGCACTACTTTTTGCATGGTAAGACAATGAAGGAAACGGAAGAAAAGCTGAACAAGTATTATGGCGACTCTGCTCCATCACATGACATGGTTCACAAGTGATTCACAGAATTTCGATGTGGCCGTTCGAGCACAACAGATGCCGTGCGCACAGGACGGCCGGTTGAGGTCACAACAGAAGAAATGGTGAACAAAGTTCACAATATTGTGATGGAGACTGCAGAGTGAAAATCCATGAGATAGCCAAGACTGTAAACATCTCAAGTGAACGGGTGTATAACATTCTGCACAAATTTTTGGGTATGGGAAAGCTGTCAGCAAGATGGGTGCCACGACTGCTCACAGTTGAGAACAAGCGGAATTGTGTGACCATTTCACAGGGATGTTTGAACATGTTCCAGTGCAGCTCAATGACTTTTTGTGGCGATATATAACGGTTGATGAAACTTGGATCCATTACTATCAACCTGAAACCAAACAACAATCAAAGCAGTGGATTTCCTTCGGCAGACCTGCTCCAAAGAAAGCGAGTTCTGTTGGCAGGAAAAATCATGGCAGCTGTCTTTTAGGATTCACAAGCGATGATAGACATCCACTACCTGGAAAAGGGTAAAACGATCACAGGTTCATATTACATCACAATACCGGATCAGTTTCACAAGGAACTGTTAAAGAAACGACCCCATTTGCTGAAGAAAAAGGTTCTCTCTCACCAGGATAATGCACTCTCACACAAGTCAGCCAAATTTGTGGAATTGGGCTACGAACTGTTACCTCACCCACCATATTCGGCTCCGACAGACTTCTTCCTTTTTTATTTTAAAATAGAGAGTTGAGGGTTGTTACACTACATCACTATGATAAACTTACTTGAACGCGTTTCGGGAGACGGCTTGTCCCCATCGTCAGCATTCTCTCTCAACTGATATTTGCCGGTCATCGTCTGGGGGATGTGTGTGGTTTGTGGTGTTCTCTGGTGCTGGGCTGATGAACCTCCAAAGGCTGTTGGGTGGCGGCAGTTCAAAATTCATTAGGTGATTCCTGTGTTTGACAATATGTATTTTTTCCCAGATGTCCAATTCATTGCTGCTGTTGATCGGTTTTAAGAGTTTTATGTTTGGAGTGATATCATGGTTTGAAGACCAGAAATGATGTGCTACTGCTGATTTATCTTGCTGCTTTTGGTAAATGCATCTCATATGCTCTTTAAGTCTTATTTCAAGATTTCTTTTTGTTCTTCCTATATATACCAGGTTACATTCATTACAATCAATTTGATATATACCAGCTGATTTATCGTTGGGGATAGGATCTTTTGTTCTGTTGCATAGTAGTTTCTGTATGTTGTGGTTATTCTGTGGAGACAGGGTGATGTTGTATTTTTTGAAAATCCTTTGAAATTTATGATGTGTCCAAGGGTGATAAGTGAATTTTCTATATGCTTGTGGTTTTTGTTGTCTGAGTAATGTAGTCATTTGTTGGATGTATTTCTGTCTTTCAAACCTTTTTATCTTCTTATCTATTGTTTTTTTCTGGTATCCATTCATAGTGGCTATGTTGATAATGTGTTGGTATTCTTTCTGGTATTCCTCTTTCTCCATTGGTATATGTACTAACCTGTTTGTAATACTATTTAAAATTGCATGTTTGTGGCTTGTAGGATTGTAGCTATTATTTTTAATGTAGTTTTCTGTGTGCGTTGGTTTTCTGTAAATGCCAAACGTTAGTTTGTTGTGTGCATTATTTCTGATGATCCTGATGTCTAGGTAAGGTAATTGGCCATTTTCTTCTTTTTCCATTGTGAATTTTATAGATCTTTTTTGTAAATTTAATAATTTCAAAGCATCTTCTGAAAGTTTTTTTGGAACAATAGCAAAAATATCATCTACATATCTATACCAGGTTTTGAATAGATGTGGGAAAGATTTTGTAATATGGGATTCAAAATGGCTCATATATAGTTCTGCTAAAAATGGTGAAAGGGGGTTTCCCATAGTTAGGCCTGAGGTTTGTTTAAAGATTTTGTGATGGAATGAAAAGAAATTCTGGTCCAGACATAATTTTGTTAGTTTTAGGTAATCTTCTGTTTGTGCTCTAGGTGTGCCATTGTTTAATATCCAATTTTCTAGGAGTGGTAATAATTCTTCTTTTGGTATGCTTGGGAAGAGTGCAGTGACATCAAATGATACCATCATGTCTGTGGGTGATATATTTATATTTGAAAGGTGACTGGTTAATTCTAAAGAATTTTTTATGCTAAGACTTTTGAACATAGGCATGGAGTTGAAGGTATTTGAAAGCCATTTTGCTAGTTTATATGTGGGAGAGTTTATGTTATTCACTATGGGCCTCATTTTGTTGCCGAGTTTGTGTATTTTTGGTAGTGCATATAACCTAGGTATGATGGGAAAATCTGGTTTAATTCTGGATTTTTCGGCTTTTGTTAATGTTTTGGTTTCTATCAATGTATTCTGGAGTGACTTGGTGCATTCTTTTAATGGATTTTTGCTGATTTCTATGTACTCTGGGTTATGTAGTAATTGCATAACTCTAGATTCATAATCATCTTGGTCTAATATCACTAATGTGTTTCCTTTGTCTGCTTTGGTGTATACTACAGGTTTTGACTTTAGAGATTTGATAATTTTTTGATGTGGTACGTAGTGGTGTTTTTGGGCTTGTATCTGGTCCAATATTGGTTCACACTGTGATTGTATTAAACTTTTATCCTTATCTGTAAGGTGGTTGGAGGCTATTTCAATATCAGCAACAAAGTTTTCTGTATTTTTTGTGAAGTTGAAACATGTTTTTAGGCCATTGTTCAAGACAGATAGCTCAGTGCTGGTGAATGGTTCTTTTGAGAGGTTAACTACATATTGGCCTGTGGTAGGTTCATTGTTTAGGTTATGTTTATATGTTGATATCAGTTTTTGGTTATGTCTAGGAGATTTTTCCCGGTATTCCAGGGAGTTTTTTTGTTTGAATATAAGGTTGTTTAGTTTCTTTTTCAGTTTCATTGTTTTGGCGCTCATTTTCTTGCTAAGTTGCGTAAGGAAATTTGACCGTAAATTTTCCCATAAGGGTATTCCTAAAACTTTCGGTAACCATAAGTGTAGTTCATAGATTCTAAGGTCCAAATCCTGTAAATTTGCATAATGTTTGTTCTTTTCTATTTCAATTACTTTCTTGTCTGCTGCTGTTTGATGCTTTACATTGTGATTAAATTTTACGTATTTTCTAACGAAGTTTGGCGTAACTTTGTGTTTTAAGCAAAGATTTAGGAATCTTATGTTTGCAGCCGTGATTTTCTTTTTGATTTCTAGTTTTAAGTATAATTTAATGTCCTGTTTAATTCCAAAGTTTCCGTTGAATCTGTGTAAATCTGTGCTTACCTCCATATTCTTTAGTTGTTACGTGCGGCAATATCGATGTTTATTCTTTGCTTCTTATAGACTTGTAAGTCCAATTTAAGCTCAATTTTTGAAGATTTAGAAGCTTGTAACAGTGATGTGTCATAATTTAAAATAGAGAGTTGAGGGTTGTTACACTACATCACTATGATAAACTTACTTGAACGCGTTTCGGGAGACGGCTTGTCCCCATCGTCAGCATTCTCTCTACACTAGCAAAACTAGCAAAATGGCTTTCAAATACCTTCAACTCCATGCCTATGTTCAAAAGTCTTAGCATAAAAAATTCTTTAGAATTAACCAGTCACCTTTCAAATATAAATATATCACCCACAGACATGATGGTATCATTTGATGTCACTGCACTCTTCCCAAGCATACCAAAAGAAGAATTATTACCACTCCTAGAAAATTGGATATTAAACAATGGCACACCTAGAGCACAAACAGAAGATTACCTAAAACTAACAAAATTATGTCTGGACCAGAATTTCTTTTCATTCCATCACAAAATCTTTAAACAAACCTCAGGCCTAACTATGGGAAACCCCCTTTCACCATTTTTAGCAGAACTATATATGAGCCATTTTGAATCCCATATTACAAAATCTTTCCCACATCTATTCAAAACCTGGTATAGATATGTAGATGATATTTTTGCTATTGTTCCAAAAAAACTTTCAGAAGATGCTTTGAAATTATTAAATTTACAAAAAAGATCTATAAAATTCACAATGGAAAAAGAAAAAAATGGCCAATTACCTTACCTAGACATCAGGATCATCAGAAATAATGCACACAACAAACTAACGTTTGGCATTTACAGAAAACCAACGCACACAGAAAACTACATTAAAAATAATAGCTACAATCCTACAAGCCACAAACATGCAATTTTAAATAGTATTACAAACAGGTTAGTACATATACCAATGGAGAAAGAGGAATACCAGAAAGAATACCAACACATTATCAACATAGCCACTATGAATGGATACCAGAAAAAAACAATAGATAAGAAGATAAAAAGGTTTGAAAGACAGAAATACATCCAACAAATGACTACATTACTCAGACAACAAAAACCACAAGCATATAGAAAATTCACTTATCACCCTTGGACACATCATAAATTTCAAAGGATTTTCAAAAAATACAACATCACCCTGTCTCCACAGAATAACCACAACATACAGAAACTACTATGCAACAGAACAAAAGATCCTATCCCCAACGATAAATCAGCTGGTATATATCAAATTGATTGTAATGAATGTAACCTGGTATATATAGGAAGAACAAAAAGAAATCTTGAAATAAGACTTAAAGAGCATATGAGATGCATTTACCAAAAGCAGCAAGATAAATCAGCAGTAGCACATCATTTCTGGTCTTCAAACCATGATATCACTCCAAACATAAAACTCTTAAAACCGATCAACAGCAGCAATGAATTGGACATCTGGGAAAAAATACATATTGTCAAACACAGGAATCACCTAATGAATTTTGAACTGCCGCCACCCAACAGCCTTTGGAGGTTCATCAGCCCAGCACCAGAGAACACCACAAACCACACACATCCCCCAGACGATGACCGGCAAATATCAGTTGAGAGAGAATGCTGACGATGGGGACAAGCCGTCTCCCGAAACGCGTTCAAGTAAGTTTATCATAGTGATGTAGTGTAACAACCCTCAACTCTCTATTTTAAATTATGACACATCACTGTTACAAGCTTCTAAATCTTCAAAAATTGAGACTTCTTCCTCTTCGCAAACCTGAAAAATTGGCTTGCTGGGAAGAAATTCACATCCAGTGAACACATTATGGCAGAAACAACCTCATATTTAGCAGACTTCGAAAAATCATATTTTTTGGAAGGGTTAAAAAATTGGAGAAACGTTGGACAATGTGTATTGAATTGAAAGGCGGCTATGTTGAGAAATAAAATTGACTTTTTGGAAAAAATTGTTATTTTCTTTAAAAAGTCACTGACTTATCAATCCGCCCTCGTATAATTATAGCAAAAGTACTAAAATTATACACACCTAATTATTCCAGAAAACTATGCTACTTAATATTACTTTATTTTATAGAGAAAACACTAAATTTGTTTTGAAGCTATTTACTATATAATGTTGGGTGTTATGATGTTAGGCTTTGCAACTGTTTTCTTTCTTCTGAAGATAGACAACATTGTATGTCCCATACATATGTTCAAAAGTCTGTGCCCAGTCTACGAAATACCACCAACAGATTGTATCTATATATACCGATGACTGGTTAATGGCATGCAAAAAGTATGCACTACTGACATGCTCCAAGAGTTCAGCAAGAACTAAGTAAAACTGAGTTGCATTCACATTAAGGATCGCAAAAATGCACTGAGCTAAGAGATGTTAGTGCTTTGTTCTACAGTGAAAAGTACCCAAATCGGACACTGAATAAGCCAGAATCCTGTCTATTTAGGAAAAAATTGTTAGTCCTAGTAGAAATCATGTACTTCAAGTGTAATTTTTCTTGAATAATATGGAAACTGCTTACAACTGATATACGCAATATTAAAACACATTTGTTTTGGAATATGCTGTACTTCCAAGGAAACTGCCAATGTTTTATGTATTTTAATTAGGGACATACTGTACTTCTGAGGAAACTGCAAATATAGGTCATTAGGGTAAATGAGAGTTCTTTGTAAATGTACATACAGTAGACTTGTGATTATCTGAGCTAATTGGGACCAGGACTACCTCAAATACCGAAAAATTCAGTTAAGAAGGAGATATTGTGCTAATAGGTCTTAAATGATAAAAAAAAACTGGTTTAAAATGTGTAGTATTTCCTTGTTACAACTTAATTCCTTAAAATTAGGGTGAAAAAAAGATTATTGAATCTGATTATGATTTGTAGTGTTTCGGGAAACGTATAGGGTGGAAGGTGACCTATCATCATCCATGAAGGAGCAGTTGTTTTGAGTGTTTTTCTTTAATGAACTTTTTCCATAAAGCTTTCTGTTCTTGAGATAATTACTATTTTATTTTGAACAGTATTGCAATGCAGCAAATTCAACAGGTTAACTTCTAATTTTTCAGCTTCTACTGTTATGGCAATAAACATAAACAGAAAACTACACATGATTTTTAACATAACCTAAATATCATATGGAATATGGAACTGAGAAAGCATTTAGAATATATGCAAAGTATTAATAAGAACACTTATTTATAAAGGTAAATAAAAGCTTGAGAAACCCAAGTTACAAGATTATGCTTCCTTTCTTTGTGAGTTATAAAGCTCTATGAATAATTAAAGCAATAATTAATAATTAAAGACTTCACAGGCTATTCCCAGAAAATTCAAGATATACATTTTACTTGTCATGTAAATATCTTTAATATATCGTATTTTAATCAAAATTGTTAAGAGCAATTTTTTGAAAATTATTGTTTTATCTTTGTAAGACACTGAATTTAAATACCAAGTTTTCTATTTATCTGACTTTTCGTTTTTGAGTTATGCTGTTCACAGACATACACAGACCTTTTTCTAAAAATTCTTCTTTTTTTATTTAGGGGGCCTCAAAACATGTATTTCTGGTGAAATATTGATATCAAGTGGAATGCAATACGTTCTCTGCCTACTTGTATGAGGTAGAGAAAGTAAAAGGAATGTGCATTTTGCTTATAAATCTGGGCTATAGTTGTTACTGCTAGTTAAGTCCATTGTTTAAATATTAAGTATTGACTGTTTATTGTGATTTTACTCATTTATCAAGATTGTGTAGTTATTTGCAAATATCTTCTAGTAAATACATAAATATGAAATGTTTTAAGAGTATCAAAATAACTCCTTATTTTCTTTCAAACGTTACAGACGTAATGGTGTGTATTTGTTGATGACATTTTAACTGTTTCAGGCTGTATGGCAGCTGCCGCTTGGATGCAAATTGGGAATAACCGTTCTCATGCTGCCCCAAGTATACTGGTTTGCCCTAATGTTCACTGGTGCAATGAAGATCCTTTGTAGGCGACGGAAGAATGTTAATAGTTTCAAACATAACCCAAAGAGTTGATTGTGCAACTTTACCTCATAACTTTTATAACTCAGGACTTATCTGAACTGTTTCATTATTTTTGAATTTCTGTATATGTGCACACAAGTTATTTGAAGTTATTATGGTGGTGTCCTGTTCCTTAAGTCATAATAACAATGCTGCAGCCTTTTGTTATAAAAATGGCACAGTTCTTAGGTGATATTAAATTTAGTTAATTTTAATTTGCACAAACCAATAACTGAACGCTTTAGTCACATGGTAAACTGTACACTTACGAATTGTGTTCTGCTATTTGAGCATTTAAGATCATATATTTTTAATAATTAGAGCCCAGATTTGTATGCACAATCAAATAGTAAAATATGCACAAAAAATGTGAAAGGTATACATCATAATATGCAAAAGGTACTGAACGAACTCTGATAATATAAGGTATATAGGTAGGAGCTGCCTTCGCTATACACATGGCACACACGCATCTATGTGATTATGGGCTGGTTTCACCAACAGATGCTAAATTTAACACAATGTTAAACTGATTTAATACTGAAGTTAACACAATTCTGTTTCATCAAACAATGTTAAGGCATTTAACAAATATTAGAAGTAGGAAAATGACTGCTGCAAACCACACTGTTGATGCGAGTTTGCTACAATTGGCATGTTTTAATGGCATTGCTAATAGAAGAGAAGTCGTATGTCATAATAAATCTGAAACCCTGCAAAAGCAGGAATTTATAAAGCGATATAGACTGTCCAAGGGGTCATGAGCATGGTTTTATGGGAAATACGAGAGGCTAGAATACTACCAACAGAAACATGCCTCTCTCCTATGCTACAAGAGTTAATTAGGTACTTATGCTGCTAACATTTTTCATTTACTTGGTCGGTGATAATGTAGGTATTTCCAAAGCTACCGTTTGTGGGTTTATCCGGAAGGTTTCCAAAGCAATTGCTTCAAGAAGCAAACCGTATTTTTTTGGGGTCTGTTTGATTAATTAGAAATAATACATTTTCGACCACTTTAGTTTCAATGCAGTGTCCACCACCAGTCTTAAATCATCTTAAACGCTTTTCGCACCTAACATTTCTGTGCAGTACTCTATGTTAGCATAAAATTGCCGTAGTTGCTTACTGGACTTAAGAGAAACGCATTCATTTCAATTAAATTACTCCTGGATTTTGTACCAGACTGCAATCTTATACTTTAATGTAAGAACATCAGCTTTTTCGCACTTGACAATACATCTATACTTATTAACCAGATGTTAATTAACGCGTTTCAAATGGCGAAACATTTATTTCAGTTGACATGATTCTAACCTCAAGCTATCAGGAACATCACTAGCCATTGCCATGAATGTAGTTGTCGATTACTGACACAGAGAGCGCAGCGATACGTAGACAAAAGTGCATCGGAGTACGTTCAGAAACAGTGTAGCTCGGTCACCGCCTTTTGGAAAGATAGTGTTCACAGTTGTCTTTGACGTTAACAAAATGTTAGCTAACAATTTTCTGTAAAAGCTTGATGAAATGCAAAAGTTTTAACTTTATGTTAAACTTTGATCACCTTGTTAACAAACAAGATGTTAAGAGTATTTTTAACGTCGGTTGGTGAAATCTGTATTACTTTCATTACATTTGTGAAAAATATTGTCACTTATGTTCCATATTAGCCAGTTACACAACTCCTATCAAAGCATTATGGGAGTGTTGCTTGTGTTGTACTTTTGCTGCCAACATTGGTAACTTATTTAGGGCCCTAAGCTGCTAAGCATGGCCGAGCTGCAACTGTGAAGTAGTGACAGGGCATAGCCATAGGATCTGTGAGGCTAAACTCCAATGATCCAGGATAGCGAATATCCTTTAGCATCATTGTGTCTTTTTTGGTTGGCAACTCTTCACCACAAAATGTCACCAGTAACCACCATATAACAACAGCCGCTAATGGCCAGTGGACACATCTCCTGCACATTCTCTCAAGACCACTTTGGATATTCAAAATGCTTGATTTCGTAAGTAATTACAGTACATTCCACACCTACCACATACATACTATTTGTTTTGTGAATAATCTCTTACCAATATGAGTAAGGGCTGTTGTACCTCACCACCATTGGCGCACAACTGTCAAAAGCTACCACAACGAAACCATGAGGTTCTCTGGTTTCAGGATTTAAGTTGAGATTAGGCTAGGGGGTGTGTGAACTGAATTCAAACTGGTTACAAGGAAATTATTCATCTCAGTGACCCTGAAGATATGGATTTGATACTAATCTGGGTTCATTTTGTATATTTTTTCACCCTTAATCACCCCCATGCTGATGGCTGAACTTGGAATTTGTGTGCCACTATTCATCTGAACGACCCTGAAAACTACAGATTCCACAGTAATATTGGTCATTTATATTATTTCTACATGTCACCCCTTCCCACCCCTATGGTATTGTTTTCCAGATTGTAAGTTATACAAGGTCTATTCAAAAAATTCTGGAACTTTGTCCACAACATTTTTCTACACTTAGCTTTTACTTATTGTGCATGGTCTCCTTCGAAATACTCTCCTCCACAATTGATACACTGCTCCCAATGCCGTTTCCACTTCCAGAAGCAGTCTCTGGATCTGCAAATTTTCTTTTATCTCATCTTCGTTGCAAATCTTCGTCCTTTCAACAGGCTTTTCAACTTTGGAAATAAAAAAATGTGCACAGGGGCCAGGTCTGGAGAGTAACAGGGGATGAGGCAACACAATAATATCGTTTTTTGTGCAACAGTCACACACCAACAGGGATGAATATGCGGGTGCATTATCGTGATGCAAGAGCCATGAATTGTCTCCCCACATTTCAGGCCATTTCCTTCTGTTTCTCGCAGGCATCGCAACATGCCCCGATAGTCAGTCTTCGATTGGTTTGCACAATTTCGTTGGCATTCCTTACATGAGCATTGTCGGTAGACGTCGAAGGGCGTCCTGAATGAGGGTAATCTTTAACTTCCATCCGGCCATTTTTAAACTGCATGAACCATTCATAACGCAGAGTACAGCTTAAGCACTCGTCACCATAGGCTTCCTGCATCATTTGGTGTTTCTCTGTAAAGGTTTCTTGAGTTTCACACATTGCATCTCGAAATTTGCAAACTTTGCAACACAACATTCTACTCAATACAGCACTGAACAATAACTAACAGACATAGAATAATGAAACTTCTGGCAGTTACACATTAAACACAGGTGTGTGCAGAGATGCCAACTGCATTTTGCCCTAATACTCCATTGTCACTAAATTACGAATGTTCCGGAATTTGTTGAACAGAACTTGTACATCCATTTTTATATTATATATTTATTACAGAGATTTTAATGTTTTTATTTTTTAAATGATGAGTTGATGTTCACAATTAAAGCTTCATTTACGTCAAGTTGTAAAATCTTGAAACATTTTTTGGAGACGTTTGTCTCCATCCTCAGCATGATGGCGACTGCAGTTGTTCTCTCTTCCTCCTCTTTCATAGCCTGAGCATCCAACTGCTTCCATCTGGAGGTAAATTTAATGGCATTGCTTACTAACGGATCTCAAAATTTAGCAGTGTCTTGGAATTTTTAAAAATGAAGATGAGTTCTAGTGTGGTTGTCAAAGGTTTTAATAATTTCTTTTCCAATATTGTGATTGTCTGTCCATAAATGGTTTGCTACTGCTGATTTGTCAAAATGTGTATAAATTTGATGTTTCTTCTATGCTCTTTTAATCTGACACTGTTAAATTATGAGATCCCGCCAGTAAGCAACATCATTAAGTTTACCTCCAAATGGCAGCAGTTGGATGCTCAGGCTGAGGAAAGACGAAGAAGAAAACCGACAGTCGCCACTGTACTGAGGATGGAGACAAACGTCTCCAAAAACATTCCAAGATTTTGCAACTTGAGTAAGTGAAATTTTAAGTGTGAACTTCAACTCATTCATATTTAAAAAAAAAATTTAAAATGAAAATAACAATAACTTCACAGTTAATAGTGCTTCTGTTTTTAATATTTATGATTAAAACATGTGCGTCCTTTGATAAATATAGTAGAATCTCGTTAGCAGGTTTTTGCAGGGACCTAAGGATTTGGACGTTAACGAAAATGCAAAATATGCAATTTAAGAACATGGTTATGTAACAAAATCTAATAATTATTAGGTCTCTATGGGTAATTGAAATCGATTTTGAGTACAATCCATGTTAAATTCAATATGTGTTCAAATGGATTTGGATACACAAAGCCTGAGAATAAATAATTCAAGCTTTTATGTTGGTCAACTTGGATTTTTGAGGTTATGAATGTTTTTGAGAAAATAAATTGCAAATTATGGAAGCGACAAGAGTGGCTTTGCTGTTTTATTACACATGTGATAACAATTTCCGCTAAAAAAGAAAAAAAAAAATTATGAGCATGCATCATGTTACGAGTACAATAGACAAATGTATCTTTGGCATATTCAATACGATTTGAATACGGTAAGTGTTTCCATGCAACAAATTTCGTTCTGATACTCTTCTGATCCTATTTTCCAAGACGAAAGTTTTGTTTTTGCATTTTTCCCTTCTTTAAAAGCAGTTTTAATCAATTTAGGTTTGCTAACAATTGCGTTTAAGGTTGACGGAGGAATGTTTAACTTCCGCACTATATCCACATGTTTCATATTTGGATTGTGATCTATTTCAAGGATTTTCAGTTTTTCACTATTGGTTATTTACTACACTTTCTTTTTTTCATTGCAAATGAAAAGTTCAAATACAATCTACGTATGTCTGGTCAACACTCAACAGTAGAAACTACCATTAAGGTAAAGCATTCTCTATCCCGCCCACACAAATCGTGTCACACAAATATTTACATACATGCATGTGATTGGCTGCCGGTATCCACCCCATGACCGAGGATTGACCAAAGTAGCCAATGAGGACGTCAAACTTTGAATGTGTTAAGCACCTTCTCCCACTGGACCGATCAAGGATTGGCCAAAACAGTGAATGAGGACGTCAAACTTCAAACGTAGTAAGCAGGACCGGGAAAACCCACTAAGCAAACGTTATTTATTACATTTGGTGATTTGGTACTGGGACTTTTATAATTGAACATAATACACGGGAAAACGTGTTAATGAGGAACGTGCTAACGAGATTCCACTGTATATATAAATGTATATAGTTGTAATGTTGGCACCGCACGTATCTTAGAGATCGCTGTCAGTTGCACACTTCAAGTTGTATAGACAGAACTAAGTGTGAGAGATTATATTTCATTTGTTTTTATGACAGTTATGATAGTGGTCGTAGACTTCTCATCTGGATGTCTTTCAATACTTTTTTTCTTCTGTTTATGCAGTGATCCAAATTTCACTATCATACATCATAGTTTGTATTCATTTAGTAGTTTATTTCTGGATAAATGAAGTTCTTGTATACTAGTAATTACTGATTAGCTAAAGGAGAACATTATAATTTAATACCACATTCAAGAGGAAAACATACATTATTGCATTAAAAATTTAAAGTGTGGATTTTTCCCTGGAGTATAATTATCAAACTATGTTCAAATTGTCTCTGGAAAAGTGACTTATAAAGTGTAGCATTTCCTCATACCTTTAAATATATAAACCAGAATATGCATTTCACTTATAAATCTGGGCTCTAGTGATAATTTTAGGCACATTCCTGTATAAGCTTCAGCACAAAATACACGGTGCTTCAGTATTAGTGTTATATTAAGGTGTAAATGTGAAGTATGTTGAAGGGCTGTGAATGTTTTGAATATTCTTACTGCTTGTCCCCATTGTGTTCAAATGCTTGATTCCTCTTTGTAAATGGCAAAAAAGAAAGATAAGAAAAAAAGGACAATCATATTCATAGCAGTCATTTCTAGAGATGTGTGCAAGATTTTTTAAAGAGCATAGGCTTTTCATTATTATGAGGGGCATTCGGAAATGGTTTACAGTAGTAGTTTTTTGTGCAGTGAACATATATCGCAATATGCTTTCCACCGACATCAATACACCATTATCACCTTCCTGGCAACTTCATTCTTGTGTCACGGAACCATTGTTTGTGGGTACTACACATCCACTTGTGGACGAGCTGCCTGCAATTTCTCGTTGCTGAACCTTTTACCTCGCAACACATCCTTATGTTGTTGAATAAAGCGTAATCAAATGGAGCGATATCCAGTGAATATGGTGGGTGTGGCACAACAATGAACTGCAGTGATGTCAACTTTGCAGTCTTGGCATTGCTGGTAAGGGGCTGCACATTGTTGTGCTGGAGGAGCACCTCTTTTGACCACTTTCTCTGTCACCATTGCTGAATCCTGTTTCAAAGATATGTAAGGGTGTTGTAGTACACTCTGTTATTGACAGTTGTTTCTTGGGAAGCCAGTCCATTAGCCCCAATTTGAGAAAGGAGTTTGCTGCTTCACGTATGGAAAGCCAATTAGAAGTAGTTGCAACCGCATGTATGGTACCCAGTAGCCTTCGTCCCAAATTTAAAAACATTAACTTTTCTTTAAATATTATATATTTATGTTTGCCTCAGCTGCGTCAGTATTATTGTTAGAGACATGGATTTCTTTGCAGGGAGTAGTGCGGCTAAGAATGTAGGCTTACACAGATTATAATTTTTACTTCACTACATTTATTAATCCTTGACACAATTTAAATAACACTTCACTGATATAGAGAGCTGTGAGATTCTTTTATTAATTACTTGCACTTTTTAACACGTAAACTATTTTCATCTCACACTGAATATGTATTAAATTACACTGTCTACAACCAACTGACTTCTGAATTTGTAAATTTTGCTTCATTTTAGTTTCTGATTGGCTAATCCTAGTCCAATAGAATACCTTCATTTAACTAAAGCTTTTTCTGGTTTTTGATTGGTTATTTTATAAACTGTCACAAAAATTACATTATTGCTTCCAAGAATCACAAGTAGTATTGTTAAACTCTCAAATTCATTATTGCCTCAAGGTTACCTCATTGTTAGCAACTTTTAACCTATTATTCTCACAGCTCCTACATTATTAAATTACATAAAACATTCACATAACATTATTGAACATGTATACAATAACATACACATATTGCTTTAAGGCGGGCTGTTATTGACTTTATATATTATATAATTAGACTGAAATCATTTAAGTGTTAAAAATACAGCCTCAATGTGTCCCAAAAGACTGAGATCATCTGCTCACCTGCAGATGAAGCAGCACAAAATTTCTTGGGACAGGGACTCCCAAGATGTTTCCATTGCATGGATTGGTGCTGCTTCTTGGGTATATGGTAGTGACACCATGATTCATCACCAGTTTCTCCAAACAATCTTCATTTTTAATAGTCGATGTCAGACTTCTACCCAGTTCTCCTTTTGGGCCTAAGTCAAGTCATGTGCACATATCTTTTTTATATCCAAATCGTAATGAATAATGGTGTGCAGGGTTTTGAGGCCGAGGCCTATCAGCCGTAATCAATTTAGACACAACCTCAATGTTCCTCAGAAACCAAAATGTTGACGGACATCCAGTACTCATATTCTTACATGCAGATTCCCTTCCAGTGACAAACCCAGCGATCCAGTTTTAAAAAATCTTTTGTGCAGACGTTGACCATATTCCGCAGTTAAACATTTATGAATATTTGCAGTTTTGACTCGTTCCTTCCAAAAACGCCACGTAGTCCATCTTTGTCCATGATAGTTGTCTTCCATCTTGTCCATGGTTATCTCCAATTAACAACAGGCAAGTATCCTTTCACATACTCTGTTCAATTATCAGTTCATCATCCGAGAGGAGATGCCCATAGATTGAACAGTCTTTTTAAAACAACGCAATTGTAAATCATTTCCGAATGTCCCTTGTACAAGCTGTGCTTTTGTGACAGTGGGCTTTGTAATATGAGCTTTATGATAATTGTTTTATATGGTCTATTGATATTTTTATTGATTAGAAGCAAAATCTCGGAAGGCTTCCAGAGTACCGTTAATAATTCTCTTGTATTGTGGTTTTTGAAACAAAAGTGCAAGACTGATACTACGTGAACTTGAAATTATTATTTTTATTGCTTGTTTACCAACATGATATAAATATTCTAGGGCTTTATTGCAGTTATTGCAAACGTTTGTGATTATTGCTATTTTAAGAATAGGAAAGACCAAAACTATTTAATGTTCCATAACCAGTCTGTTAATAGAATGTTTGCTTTGTCTCGATTGTTGTAACCATGTTTGTACATACACTGGTTGCTGTGACCATATCTGGTAACAAAAAAACCTGAGATTAACTGAATATAATGTTTGAGATTTCAGCTGATACAAGATATGACAGAAATTTTATACAGTAAATTTTTCAGCGACAATTATGGAGATTCTTCCAGTATTCCAATATTTTGAATTGGGCATAGCCATTTGTCTTGACTTCCAACATAGTTTTGTGTATAAATTAACAGTGAAAAATAAATAAAATGTTGAAAACTAGTCATCAGTTGCTTTAAAACAATATTGTGGCAAGACTAGTCATTATGCCAGTTAAAAATGAAATGCCAATGGGAGCATTTTATCACAGTTCCATCATAACGATAATCATATAAGGGAGCAATAGAAATTAACACTGAAACAATAATTGGAATTTTAATCACTAATATAAGGTTCAGAAATAATTCCAGTTAGATACCTACTAACCAAGCATTTAAAAAAAACAAGACAGCTGTTACCAAAATCCTGGAACAGTAAGTAGGTGCATTCAAAAAAAAATATGTTACATGAATATATAGCAATAGTAGTAAGTTTAATGGATATTATAAAATGAAATTGTGATGTAATTAAGTGCAGCTGAAAAATTAACTATGTTTATTATGTTGTGTATATATATTTTGTCAACATAAACTGTAAACCTGTTAAAAGATGTGAACAAAAACAAATAAACACATTTGGACCCAATCATTCTTGTAATTCCTGATTTATTAGGGAATGTGAAATAATAATTGTTTCTATTATGTAACAGTAAATGTTTGTAACAGTTCTTCACTTATCTTTGTAAATCATAAATTAAATTGAACAACAGGGTAGGTCTCATATGTGGGCTGTCCAGAAGTACCCGACCTAACAAAGAAAAAACAAAAATTTTGGGAAAAAACTTCTTTATTTCTCTAAATAGTCTCCTTTCAGCTCGATACACTTTTCCCAGCGATGTTCAATAGCTTCGATACCCTGTTTATACTGAGAATCGTCAAGTTCTGCAAAATAGCCATCAATTGCAAACTCCACTTTCTCACTGTTGGCAAATCTTTTAGCACCAAGCCATTTCTTCAACTTTGGAAACAGAAAATAATCAGAGGGAGCTAAGTCTGGCAAATAGGGTGCATGAGGAAGCAATTCGAACTTTAACTCATTGCTTATGGCCATGGCGATAATGGATGTGTGAACTGGTGCATTGTCTTGTTGAAACAGAACTTTCTTTTTCGCTAAATGCGGCCTTTTTGCTTGAATTCATCATTAAAACGCTGCAATAACTTTGAATAATACTCGCCATTGATTGCTTTTCCTTTTTGAAGATAATCAATGAAAACTATCCCACGCGCATCCCAAAAAACTGTTGTCTTGACCTTGCCTGCAGATGGAATTGTCTTCACCTTCTTTGGAGCCGATTCTCCCCTTTCAGACCACTGTTTTGACTGTTCCTTCGTCTCAGGTGTGAAGTGATGGGCCCATGTTCCATCCCTGGTTATGAATTGACATAAAAACTCGGGTTTATTGCAGCGAAACATCGCCAAACACTCAACTGAAAAATCCTCACGATGCTGCCTTTGTTCCATTGTGAGTAAACACGGCACCCATCTTGCAAACACATGTCTAAATTTTTAGTTAGTGTGCAATGTACATTTTTTGAAATGCCTACGATGTCTGCTAGCTTCCGCACTTTCAATCAACGGTCATCCAATACCATTTTGTGGATTTTCTTCACAATTTCTGGAGGGTCACCTCATTTGGTCGACCACTGCGATGTTCGTCTTGGCAGCTCATACGGCCTCGCTTAAACTCTGCCACCCAATATTTTACTGTTGTAAACGAAGGAGCAGACTCCCCCAGAGTAGAATCTAGCTCGGCTTTAATATTAGTTGGACTAATGAAAGTATTGTATCACATAACGATGGTCAGTTTTATTCATGATTACAAATTCGCTGAGCACGTTCACTATTAATGTCTACCAAACAATTACTAAACAACGTAGCATCGTCAAACTTTAAACTTAAGCTTTATAAGGTTGGTGCTTTCTACCATAGTCATGTGTTTGAAACAATAACCGCTATATATATGTCAGGTTGGGTACTTCTGGGACTGCCCTCATAATCCACTTGATTACATCTTCAGCTTTATTTATGTTGTTACAGATCACCATAGCAGCTCATTTTTGGTCATTTGGGCTCGTTTCACACTGGGACACTGGTGACAGTTACCAGTGACGGTCACTGATAGGAGATACATTCATTTGAATTGGAGCATTCACTCAGGACACTACACTGCTTCGCCCAGTCACTGTGATGCTGCAGTGTCTGACTCTCGCCACATGTGACGAACAAGGTCACTGAACAGTCACCGTCCTACATGCATTAGTTTGAATTGGAGTGTTTGCACTAGGACACTGATTACAGACACAATATTCCAGGTTTACCAATAAAAACAAAGTCTTTGAGACAGGCAGTCAGTCATTTTTGTAGTATACTCAAGCACAGTGGCGCCTACATTATGGTAGTCACAAGTTTAGATTTGATTAACATGGAAGATTTTATAGCCAAGTATGAAGTTGTCCAGCTATGTGAGATATCAATTTTTTCTTCTGCCGGGATAGTCTTCCTTAGTATAGTGTCAATTCCTATGATTTACTCTTTCGCATTTTCTAGTAGTTCATCAAATGAAGTTTTTGACATTCGGAAATATTGAAAAACTTTCCTGTCATCTTGTCTCAGATCATGCAGAGCGTAAAACAATCCTTTCTCCAGCCGATCATGCAGCAGTGGATGTGTGTGTAATGAACATTCTCTCTTCATTCCCCTCCTCCTGCGTAGAAGTACTAAAAACAAAAGTTTCTCCTCACTAGTATCCATTTCACTAACAATCAGTTGGCAATACCTGCAGTGTCGACACCTAGGAGTGTTCACCGCAACCACCGATGACCCAGTGTGAAACGAGCTTTAATCATGAAATAAATCCAGAAGTTAAATTATTGAAACACATAAATGGGCCCATAGATTTAATGGTGTGGGAGGAAATATTTATTTTAAAGAGTAAAGATCACGTAATGAATTTTGAAATACCGTCGATTGATTCTGTCAACAAATTTTACTTCCGTAGATGGCAATACCATAGCTGGCAGTCCGTCATCTAATGGCAGTAATTGTAACAATGTAAATGAGTCAAAAATGAAGCTGAAAATGTTATCAAATGGATTACGAAACATGTCCTGCTGTTCAATTAAATTTATGATTTACAAAGATGAACTGTTAAACTTATTTATCTTCCTCTTCTGCACTCCAGGGATTAGGCAGTGCTGCCTGTCCCAGCTTCAAAATGTCCAACCATCGTTACAAATATTTAGTATTATTTTGTGTGCACTTTATTGTTAATAAGTTTCATTTATACATATTATTAATAATTGTTTATATTTTAAATAAAATATATTAGCCTATTTTATTGATAAAAATACCCTAATTAAGATTATACCATGTTTAAGATATTTGCATGGCAAAATGTATATTTTGAATTTTTTGGGAATAGCGTGTGAAGTTGTCTGCATTTGGAATGCCTTTTACGATATATAATATATGTACATATATAATTGGTAAACTGTAAGGGAGAGATTTTGATTTAGTAATCTGACTCCATTTGAGTTTGCCAAATAACATAAATATACTGGGTCTTCGGAACAGAACATGGTGGTGTACATCAGAGCCATTGTTGGCTGGCTTCCCCACACCATGCACTTGCAATAGGCTTTCTGTCCTTTAGTTACCATGTAGTTATTAATGTCAGTAGTCTACTTCCATTCGTGAAGCTGGGAAGGCAGTTATCTACGAGGACGAGTCGAAAAGTAACGCACAATAATTTTTTTCTGCCTTGGTATTGCAGCTGGAATGTTGCAATTTCACACAGATATAGTTTGAAGCTTTTACTACTGAGGGTATTTTTTGTTTCATGTCCAGCTCTAGCGAGAGAAGCATAAACCACGCAACAAGATGGTGCGCATGTTACTGTCCACGTGTGAAGAGCAGAGAGGTGTGGTTCAATATTTGTGGGCCAAAGGGCATAAACCAAGTAACATTCACAGGGACATGCGTGGCATGTATGGGGATGATTGTATGGACCGTAGCAATGTCTCCAGGTGGTGTGCATTCTTCCTAGAGGGCCGTGTCAACCTTAGTGATTTGCTACGCTCCAGGAGGCCGGTAATAGCTGCAACCCCGTAGAATGTCAAGAGGCATTGAGGCGGCAATTTTGAACAACCGGCGTATGCAACTGCAAACTTTATCGCAACAGTTCAACATTAATTCTTGTACATTTTTATAAAGCACTACACTTTTTAAGAACTGTGAGAATCTATAAAAGAAGTAAATTTAAAAAAAGTTAAATTCTGTGATGTCTACTTTCTTGTTGCACCATGCCCTGTCTAAGACACATGACTCTACAAACGTTACTGAAGCAGCCGGGGCAAATTCAAACATATACAATATATAGAAGCAATGTTAATAACAAGTGTAATAACAAAAACACATCTTGAAATCAGCTTCTCATACGTAGCAGCATATTGCGTAATAACAGTAACTATTATGTAATCAACAAATTCAAACCGACGCCCAAAAGCGTGTTGCAAACTCCTTAAAGCAACTTATAATATTATGTAAATAATATACGTAAGCACACATCTTCTTCAAGTTGGTGCCCAACGTGGGCAATTTTAATATTTTCACTTAGCGCATATACATATTTTTATGATTCACACGTAGAGAACACATCTTCCGTCTGTTCACTACCAAGGTTAGCCAGCAACTGAACAACTTTCAATGGTAAAAACTCGTAAGCTTTGTTATTTCAAGTCTCTGATTGGCTAATTCTAGTCCAATATAATATCTGCATTTTACTTAAAAATTTTCTTTGCTGTTGATTGGCTAATTTTAAACTGTTACGGAATTTTCCTTATCGTTGCTATAATCATGACTGGTAACTTTTCAAACACACTAACTCATTATTGCTACAAGGTTATCTCATTATTACCTCATTGTTAGCAGCTTAAAACTTATTATTCTCACAGCTCTTGCATTATTAAAGTATGTAATGTATTCACATAACATTATTAAACATGTTTTACAATAAAAATAAGCATTTGCAATGACTGTTACATACATTTAAAAATAATTGTTTCAAGGCGGGCTGTTATTGAATTTACTTATTATATAATACAATTGAAATTATTCAGGTATTAAAATACTGCCTCAAATGTTTTACAGTTAGCGAGTTTTCTGCTTTCAGGAAGCAAGACATAACTTTCAGAGTGATCGTGTACTTTGCTCCACTCATGAGAATGTCTCTGAGAGGAATTTGTAGAATCAGCAACTACAATGATAGAAGAGCTCAAATAGGCACAGATACCAATATATCAACAAGGCTTATGTATCTCTTAGAAAACACTCCTGTGTCTGCAAACTCTATACATGATGTATTCATGACAGCATTAGGCCAATCATTGCATACTGTTGTTACTACTGTACTGTTTTTTACTTTCTCTACTACATATAGTAAGTAGGGGAAGTACTGTATTCCACCCAAAAATTTGATACCAGGATTTCACAGGAAATATATGTTTTGAGGCTCCCTGAATCCAAAAAAAAAGCATTTTTGGAAACATGTCCGTGTGTGTGTCTGTAAACAACATAACTCAGAAACAAAGTCGCATAAACCCCAACTTGGTATTTACGTTCAGTATCTTCCAGAGATGTGACACGAAGGTTTTCAAGAAAATCCCCCCACCCCAGATTACCCTTTCCATGTAACATTTTTCGAAAATTTTAATTTTCTCAAAAATAACTAACAATCTTTATTAAAATATCGTATGTTTAAGATATTTTCATGCTAAATGAAATGTGTATCTTGAATTTTCTGGGAATGTCTCCAAAAGTATTCTTCATTGTGAACGACTTTTGCATAACTGGTAAACCATAAGAGATACACAAAATATTGCTACACAAAAAATGTAGATCACATTAAAATACACAATTTATGTCATATACATTTTTTTTATTGAATGAACCATTTCCGAGATATTGCTTGTTATTCCCATAAATTTTCCAATACTTATACTTTTTCTCAAATTCGTTATTCATTTTTTTTTTTTTGTCCTGGTAATGCAAAGAGAATGGAATACTCCACATAGCAACCAGCTCTTAAAATATTTGACTATCGCTTAAAGCCTACCAATTCCCCTTGCATCTACAAGAAAATTAGCAGTAAGATTAACATCTCGATTAACATGAAGCATATGGAGAATAAGCGTTTGTAAAAATAGTTTGTACAAGAGTAGAGAAAGTCATGTGATTGTAACACATCAGATAATTTCTTTCTTTCTTTCTTTCTTTCTTTCTTTCTTTGTATTACTGTAATATATTCTGTTAACTGTAGAATATAGATTACCTATACAATTTTTATTTAATTTGAATTTTTGAATAGCTCGACTATTTTCTTATTCATATTTGAATTAAACAAGAAATACTGTATAATTAGGCAACAGCATTAAAATTAATATATACAAGAGAAGTACTTTACATATTAAGACTATTAAAATCAATAAGTCAACAAATTAAATGCTGTTACTACCAGATACAAGATTTCTAAAAATCACTGTTAAATCTTTTATTAATATATTGTACAGTAGTATCTTGAATACTTTTACTGATTTTGTATTTATCCCCACAATTTACAAAGTCCTTAGTTATTGTGCCACGTAATCCAAACAAGATGTAGAAATTTTATTTACATTGTAAAACTCTTTGAAATACGGCACAGTAGGTTCATAAATTAATAGTTTTTCTTCACTTCTTGGGGTTGATCTACTTCATTCTTGAATTTGATAGTTTAATCAGTTCTCTCTGCTTTAGATTTGTTCTAGTTGATGGCTATGATGTCTACCTACCTATTGCTTCCGCCATCTGCCAAGCAGTGAATTTCTTCATATACTTTCAGCCCCTTTTCATGAAGTGCTTTAGCTAGTAATGATTGAATAGTTGCAACATTTAATTTATAACTATTCTCCCACAGTTTGTCAATTTTTTACTTTATCTACTACGTATAGTAAGTAGGGAAGTATTGTATTCAACCCAAAAATTGCATTCACCAGAAATACATGTTTTGAGACCCCCTGAATCCAAAAAAAATCATTTTTGGAAACATGTCCGTGTGTGTGTGTGTGTGTGTGTGTCTGTGAACAGCATTACTCAGAAACAAACAGTCGGATAATCACCAAACTTGGTATTTAGGTTCAGTATCTTCCAGAGATGCAACACGAAGGTTTTCAAGAAAATCCCCCCACCACAGATTACCCTTTACATGGAACATTTTTCGAAAATTTTAATTTTCTCAAAAATGGCTCTAACGGTTTTGATTAAAATATCATATGTTTAAGATTTTCAATTTCAATTTTCAATTTATTAATCCTTTAACATCAATTCAGTACATAGTACATTGATACAGGATATGTCAATAGTTAATTACAAATGAAATGTATATCTCGAATTTTCTGGGATGTCTCCAAAAGTATTCTTTATTGTGAATGACTTTTGCATAACTGGTAAACTGCAAGAAAGACAAAATTTTACTACACAAAAAATGTAGATAGCGTTAAAATACACAATTTATGTCATATACATTTTTTTTTGTTGAGTGAACCATTTTCCAGATATTGCTTGTTATTCCCTTAAATTTTCCAATACTTATACTTTTTCTCAAATGGAAATTCGTTATGCAATTTTTTTTTTTTTTTTGTCCTGGTAATGCAAAGAAAATGGAATACTCCACATAGCAACCAGCTCTTAAAATACTTGACTATCGCTTAAAGCCTAGCAATTCCCCTTGCATCTACAAGAAAATTAGCAACAAGATCAACATCTTGATTAACATGAAGCATATGGAGAATAAGCGTTTGTAAAAATAGTTTGTACAAGAGTAGAGAAAGTCATGTGAGTGTAACACATCAGATTTTTTCTTTCTTGCTGCAAGATAGTCTTTGTTATTGGTTTGAATTTTTAAATACAAATCACAATTCATTTTTTTTTCCTTCTTTCTTTTTGTGGTCATGCAAAGAGAACGGAATTTCATCATCATGTAGTGACCTACTTTGAAAAGATTTGACTATCATTTTTACTGTATTCTTGTAATACCTACAACGAAACATAAATGAATATCTAACTTTATTAAAAAGAATATGCTTTTTATTAAGGGGAGGTATTGTTGAATCTATGCTCAAAAATTGAAAACGCAATCTTTTTTGTGTTAAAAATAATTTTTTAACCATATACTTTCAAATTCAAGTCTTCGTTTTTCTCTGTGCTTTTATTAGCGAATTACATGGTGATTTAAATGACCATGCGAAAGTGTGCTTAACCTCTTGGGCATTTAAATGCCAGAGTGCTGGCTTATGTCACATTTTAGAATATTACATTTTGTTTTTAAATTGAAAATGATACTAAGAGGAAGATATATTCTTTCTTGTTTTGTTCTTAGAGTTGGGTTGGCAGAACTCGTTCAGGTGTTATCTCTCCTGTCTAGGCCTACCCATGGTACACTAGTGACCTCGCCTGAAACTGCACTTTTTCATCAAACAGGTAGCAAATCTATCTGAGGAAAATTAACTGGAAGTTAGGTAGTATGTATTTTCATTTTAATAAATAAGAGTGAAGAGAGATATATATTGCAAAACCTGAAGCTATTTTCATTGCTCACTTTTATTTACTTATTTCATCCATTTAATCAAACTACATTGATAAAGGACATGTCAAATTTTTAGAACACACTCATAGACACACATACAATCTCTCTCTCTCTCTCTTTTCCCCTCACACATACACAGTTATACATGATATCCATTTCAAATACGCACTATATATACATATTATAAATTATTTAAAACCATAATTTTTAAACTAGAGGTGAGTTTTAAATACATTTAATCTTATGACAAGCAAAAGTTAAGCTTCCCAAACTTCTTGCACACATGACCTCCTTTTCGATAATGAAATTATTGGCGACCCTTCCATTCACTTCGCTGCTTAATTATTAATTTGCAAGTTTTTGCACACAGTTCAACAACTTAAGTGTGAAGTTAAAGGATTGAACTTTCTTCAGACCGAAGTTTAAAACACTTTCCAGAAGGAAGATGTGTATCGGTTCTGGCCAGCAAGAAAAACAGAATACCCTGGTGTCTGCCACACTGAACGTGCTTATTCTGCACCTCATATCTCTGCTAAATTGGATTTTCTCCTCCACTCGAAAGAAAGAAAAAAAATGCTGGCCTTGAAATTACATACTCTTCTCGTGATATCAGAAACAATTGAAGGTTCATGGTACTTCAAAAAATGAAATGAAATAAAATATTGCAGTATTCAAAAAAATTAGCAATATCTTGGAAATGCTGATGCCACAAAAAAGGTTATGTGAAATAAATTGTACTTTAAAGAGATCTACATGATTTGTATCATACGCTTCAGTCTCTTATGGTTTACATCATCCTCCACGGTCTGGGGGTACTCTAGTTCCTGAGGTCGCAGGTTCAAACCCAACAGGTGGTGATGGATTTTTTTTTATCATAAACATCCTTAGCATGGTTTCCTTTGGAAGGGAAGTAAAGCCGGTGGCCCTGTGTCATAGATTTACGGCATGTAAAAGAACATCAAGCCTGATAAAGGGGTCTCTGAGCAACATTCTTGGTCTTTCACGCCCAATATAGAATGGGATGCTAAGAACCATAGTAGTTAAAGAGCATCCATAAACAAAACTCAATTTTGTTCCAGATGTTTTGTGGATGTTCCAGAATCTCTCATTGCCAGCACCGCAAGAGGTCCTGGACAGCAGCAGCGGTTTGGCATCTTACATTGTCATGCAGAATGATGGGGTGCTGTTCCGTGAAATGTCGTCGTTTTCGCCTGAGCGCTGGATGAAAGTGGTTTGCAGGAACATGCAGTAGTAGGCAGCGTCTATCGTCACCCTTGGTGGTACAGCGTGATGCATTATTATCCCAACAATGAACATCACTTTGTGTAGCGCGCACTTTTTTTGGACGAGGGGAACCAGGACGCTTCCATTCATTGGATTGGCGTTTCAAGTTTGGTTCGTACGAGTGCGCCCAGGTTTCGTCCAAAGTGACGATTCGTTGAAGAAAGTTGTTACTTTCCCTTTGGTACAGCTCAAATCCTGTGCAACTGCATACTGGTGCCGTTGTTGCACCCGGAAATTTCAGGGGGTATCCAATGTGGTGCAATTTTGTGGTAAACCAGAATGTGGAGCACAGTTTTGTGGCATACTCTGACTTCTGCTGCTAACTCACGCACAGTCCAGCAGTGATCAACGTCCAACAAGGAAGCAAGGAGTTGAACTGTATTGTTCTCCATGTGGGGTTGTCCTGTAACAGGGTTATCGTTCACAACATCTCTGCCTAATCTGAACACTTTAACCCATCATGTGACTGTGCTGTATAGCAATGCTGCATCACCACATGCTTCACGCAGTCCCTGGAAACATTCTTACGTACTCCAACCTACTACCAAGAATGTTTCTCTACCTTTGTAAACAAGATGTTAGGGCAGTTGCACTATTGCTATGAAGTTCAACGGTCTACACACTGCAGTAGAGTGACTGAGTACTGTCCCAGCTCGCTTCACAAACTCGTCTAACAGGCCTTCATTTTGTCAATGCAGATGGCAGCTCGCCAACTCACTGGTTTGATGTTACAGCAGTGATATCACTACTTTTTATCCAGGCCTTGTATTAAATTTTTTGTCAGGTGTATTGAATTCTACACACTGAAAAATGCAAAAACATTTGTTCCCATTACGATAACAAGCATGGTTTTAAAATATGAAATTTAATATTTTGCCTGTCTCTATTTATAAACAGGGACGTAATGATAGCTAAAACTAAAACTCGCCCTGCTAATTTAAACATATCACAGAATCTATTAGGAAACTCAAGTGTTGACCTGAAGTGAATTTCAAACTAACAAGAGCGACTATAGTCAAATTTCAACACTGATGATGGAAGCCTGAATTTGTATGCAAAATACATGTTCCTTTTACTTATTCTACCACATACCTAATAGATAGAGAAGGTATTGTGTTCCACCCAAAAATTTGATACCGAAATTTCACCAGAAAGACATGTTTTGAGGCCCCCTGAATAAAAATAAAAAACATATTTAGAAAAGAGTTGTGTGTGCGCGCACATGTATGTGTGAACTGCATAACTCAAAAACGAAAGTCAGATAAATACCAAACTTGGTATTTAAGTTCAGTACCTTCCAAAGATGCAGCACAAAGATTTTCATGAACCCCCCCTCCCAAACTACTCTGGCAATTCTGAATTAAGTTGGTCTTCATTGAAAACGCGTATAAAAGCAAAAGGAATATGAATAAATTACCTTAAGAGTGAGTTTAGAAGTAGATGTGATCTCGTCAATAGCTGGTGCCCACCTGCCTGCCCCTCTTAGGTGTTTTACTTTTATAGGAAAACTGCGATATGAACACAACAAACCTAGCCATCTTCTCGCTGATACACATGCGCAATGGGAACTGTCAACCTAAATAAGAAGTGAAATCCGCAAAATAAGCGAAGTGTTGATACTACTACTTCTTCTTCTTCATTTTGTATTGACTTTTGGAAGGAATTTCTGTCAACGTGAATCATTCGAGTTTTAGACGCACAGATCCCTCGGCTACGCCCTGTCGAGGCTTCGCAGTTGCGGCCAAATCCTCTCCTTCTAAAAAACATCCCTGAGCTACGCTTTGAGGCTGAGTATCTTACTGGCTTTGGCGGCATTAGTTATTCATATGTTGCCAGCATTGTGTTAGAGCTAGAGGATGACATAGAGTGACATCTGTAGGACATATAAGACATCACTTCCATCGCTGTTGAAGACCGACTTAAAGCAAAATGTCGACTACTCTTTATATGGGACATTTTTCTAAAGTTTTTATTTTCTAAAAAAGCTACAATGATTTTGATTAAAATATTATATATTGAAGGTATTTAGATAACAAATAAAATGTATATCTTGAATTTTCTGGGAATATCCTTTGAATCCTCTTCATTTGGAAGGAATTTTGTATAATCTTGTATAACTGGTAAATGTGATAGATGAAAACAGAATGCACCAAAGAGATCTCTTTAAAACAAACAATTTATTTCAAATAACCTTTTTTGTGGCATCAGAAATGTCCTGCATTATTAATTAATGGTTTGAATTATTCAATACTTAGCCATTCTTTTGTCCTGTTGACTTTCAAATGTTTCTCGTGATGTCATGGAAAGAGCATGGAATTTGAAAGTCAGCATACAACATCCAGTTCTAAAACATTTGACTATCGTTATTCCCTTTGTATCTATAACAAAATCAACTTTCATAAGAATAATTTGTATACCCATCAATAAGCGATAGAGGGGTAAAGAAAGTCAGGTGACTGTAACACATTAGATTCTTTATATATTTAAAGGTATGGAGAAACTATAAACACTGTAAGTTTATAATTTGTCACGCTGTCACAGACAATTTGACCTATGTTTGATAATGCATATTTTAAATTTTTAATGCAAAAAAATGCATGTTTTACTTTTAAATGTGGCATTAAATTATAATTTTCACTTTAGCTAATTAGTAATTACTCGTACTTACTTAAGTCTAATATATAAGGTATATACATCTTCAGGTTGAAATGCAGATGATGATTTAAAGAAGGAAAATGTGTATATTACACAGTTGGAAAGGCTGTATTCCACCCACTTTCCCTTTATAAGACAGTTTCTTATATATGAAATAAATTGCTAAATGTCAACAAAGATTCCATTTTGTTACTACTGTGCATGCGCAGAGGAAAATGCCAACCCTTGAGTAGCAGCGAAATCTGCTAAAATTGTGATATTTTTAGTTCTTCCAAACACAATCGTTACCTACTGTATCTATCCCACCAAAATAGTGGCATAATTCATTGGGGTTTACCTTCTGATCCTCCAGCTATGCTCTGTCGTCCTTGGTCACAATTGCTTCACTCCTCTACCCATAAAAAACTTCCTTGGCTACAGTTTGCAGCTTAGGGCCCTATATCAGTCATTCGCATAAGGCTGTGTTTTTCATTCAGAAGTTGGCGGCTCTTCTATATGAACATAAAGGCCTGCTCCCTGCCAAAGCATGAACTAATTCTGGAAGTTAGACTAGGAACAATACCCATATATAATGCGGATATGCATGTAATCCTGGAGTAATTCCAACCAAACTCGGTACACATACAACTTACCATCTGGAAAGCAGCACTGTGGACTGTTGGGATGGGAATAATAAAAGGTGACCGATATTGTCAAATCAATAGCTTCTGAGGTGACTGAGATGAACAGTGACAGTCACAATGATGTTTAAGTCGAAGTTAAGCCCTTGTGGAGGTGAGGTGTAAAAAATAAAATGTCCAAAATGAGCAACATTGGTATCAAATGCACACCTTTTGGGTTGCTAAAGTTGCTATTTATGTCAAAGTTTAGTTGAATAGAACGAACAGAATTCTGTGGAACCTTCTAGAAGATTGTAGAAACACATAGAAGCCAGTTAGGGTTGGCAGTTTCCTCTGCACATGCACAGGATTAACAAAATAGCATTTAGAGATATGCGTTTTCCAACCTTAAGTTTTTCGACTTTGTTCCCCACCTAACTGGCAAAACTTTGCCCAGTAGTACTTGCAGAGTTTCCCGACAGGGGCCACTTCCTCTGCCTTGCTGAAGTTGCTTCATGTTTTCAGAAATGCAGAACTGCCAACATATCACTAACAAACAGCGCCAGCCTTTCGCAAATAACGAATACTCCTTGCTTAGGTTAATTAGCAACCAGTGGTTGCACCAAAGCATGTGAATGAGGCAAGTGTGCATTCCTTAACAATATTTATGATTCACTATTTATATAAGCATAGATTTGATTCACGAGGTTAGGTTTAGTGTTTTTTTTTTAATTGAAACTTGGTTAATTAGCAATTAGTGGTTACACAAAAGCATGCAAGTTAGGCAAGCGTGTGTTCCTTAACGATATTTAAGATTCACTACTTATATAAGCTTAGGTTTATGACTCATGGGAGCTTAGTGGTTTTTTTTTTATATATATATATATATATAAACTTAGGTTAATTAGCAACCAGTGTTTCATGGGAGGTTAAGTAAGGTTTTATTTTTTTGGCAAATCTCCTCTTAGAGTATCCCCATTGAAAATGCTTATAAAATCAAACAGAAAGCCAATAAATTACATTAGGAGTGAGTTTAAAACAGGATGTGATCTCTTCTATATCTGGTGCCAATCTGCCCGCCGCTTTTAGGTGTTTTGCTTATATAGGCAAATCGCATCATGAACACAACAAACGTAACCATTTTTCCGATAAATCACATGCAAAGTGGGCACTGCCAACTTAAATGAAAATGTGAAATCTGCTAAAAATGTGATGCGCTGTTGTTACCACTATCTCTTCTTCTTCATATGTTTCCGCTAAAAAAACGCAATGCATTCATAGTAAGAAAGACTATCCACAAAATTGTGGCACCAAATTTTTGTATTCCTTTTGTGAAAGTTTGTTATATTAATGTTATTTCCATTAAATAAAGAAGTTCCTTTACTGCAACAGTGGTAGATAGTTAACGCAAGCTTACATAAAAAAAAACCTAACCTAAGGCTCACCTTCTGTGAATCAGAAACCTAAGCTTAGGAACGCACGCTCGCTTTGCGTGCTTTGATGTAACAACTTAAAACAAGGTTATATATAAAAGTAAATCAGAAACCTAAGCTTATATAAAAAAAACTAACCTAAACCTAACCTTCCGTGAATTCAGAAACGTAAGCTTATATAAAAAAACCTAACCTTCCGTGAATTCATAAACCTAAGGTTGTATAAGATCCCTCGGATACACCCTGTGGTCGTTTCCGCAATTGCAGCTCTTTGGCGGCATTAATTTTTCATATGTTGGCAGCATAAGCATATGACATAGTGTGTCATCTGTTGGACGTATACCACATCATATTCATCGCCGTGGGGGATACTCTAAGAGGAGATTGTCGGGTTTTTTTTATATAAACTTAGGTTAATTAGCATGTGTGTTGGATAAACTTGCATATTGGATTATGTCTGGTATCACTATACATGCATACACTGTGCAACTTTTATTGATTTCAAAACATCATTGTGTATAATAAAGAACAAAGAATGTGGTGCTTTAGTTATTTTCATGAATATGTCGTATTTTGTCACTTTTGTTCCATATTACTATCAGAAGTCGCACAGCATGCATCTCGCCTATGACATCATAGGAACTTTGGCTGCATTGTCTTTCCGCTGTCAACATTTGAAATCCCATAGCTGAAAACATGATTGAGGGCCCTCAGCTTCAAAGCGTAACCGAGGGATGCTTTTAGAAGCGACGACAGGGCGTAGTCGAGGGATCTGTACATCTAAAAATTGAATAATTCATGGCAGCAATTCCTTCCAAAAGTAACTAAAAACCTGCCAAAAACGACTATATAAGAACAGTCGCATAAAAGAGAGGGTGGGCGGGCACTACATTGCCCCCGGAGCAATATCTATTACACCAAAACATTCCTCATTAATCAAAGGTTACTGTGGCTAACAAAAACCTCTGATTTCTTAAGTTAAAAGCTTCTATTTTCACCATAATCCAATATCAAAGTAGCAACCATGTGTTTACATCACAGCACCCGAGCAAAGCAAACATGGTCTCCTAACTCCACAAGCAATTTTCTTTGGTGTGTATGTATATCATTTCATTTGAAATAACGTTTATGATATTAGAAATTGTATATTGAAGGAGGCGACAGCAAATTTCATATGGTCACCTATATATTTGACTTCTTAATGATGCTTACAGACTTATCAACAATAGTGTGTTTTGGAAGAAGAAAAAATTGCTATTTTCGCAGATTTCACTAATACTAATGGATTGGCACTTTCTTCTGCACATACACACTATTAACAAAATGGTGGAGTTTGCTAATAGTTTAGCAACTTGTATATAAGAAAGTATCTTACAAAGGAATGGTAAGTGGGACACAGGCCTCCAAACTGTTCAGATTTCATTTTAAATTGTGTAATATGTGCATTTTCATTCCCTAAATATCATTTTGTGGCATTTCCATTGCCAGTTAGTTATGGAACCGTTACCTTATTTTTTACCAAATTAACCAGAAGTTAAGTATGGTAATTTTGCCCAATGTGCCATGCATATTTTAATATTTGATTATGCATACATATGCAGGCTCTATTTTAAATAGAAAGTAGCAAATTATTCACATTGCAATGTTTTAAGAGTAGTGTAATTATAAACTTTATTAATAAAAATTCCAGTTTTGTAGTCGACAAATCATTTCATCCTTACTATCTTACACTTGTTTACATAAAAACATTTCAGCAACCTGCACCACAGCCTTTTCACAGAGTTTAGCATTTAATTTTCTGCTGCATTCCCAGTCTTATCTTGATCTTTATCTCCATCATAAAACTCATTAGTGGGTTCTATGCGCCTGTCTTCCTCTGCTTGGTTAACACGAACATCTGGATCAGGTTCCTCATTATTACCACCATCTTGTGAATTGAATGCATCCCCAGGGACATCATGCATTTGTACACTTGGTGAATGTTGGCACATTTTTAAGTTGTCATACACATGTTTTGTAATAGTTTCAAGATACTGCTTACTGTTAGCATTCTCCTGGCGAGTTACCACTTCTGGATGCAATGTGAAATCTGGAGCAAAATACTCCAGATATTCAGTGTAAGGAAGTTCATTGCTTATTGCTTCATCTACTAGTAATGACGTTTCATAAGTCCAACATCTTGCAACATTACGAAGCGTGTAGCCACCGCCACCAACTGCCAAGAGAGGTACATTTAAGTCACGTACAAACTTCACACACTCACCATGACCCTTTGTGCTCAAACTAAAGCAGCCCAAGCGGTCATTTGCTAAGGAATCTGCCCCACATTGCAAAACAATAGCTGTTGGCTGATAAAATTCCATAACACTTGAAATAACTGGCTTGAAGACCTGAACATAACTTGCATCGTCTATACCTTCTTTCAAGGGTACATTAACAGAATAAAACCGGCCACTCTCTGCACCAATTTCATACATATCCCCAGTACCCGGAAAGAAAAAATTGCCATATTTATGGAATGACACTGTCATAACTCTATCCGTCAGATAGAAAGCTTCCTGAACACCATCACCATGATGAACATCAATGTCTATATACAACACTCGAGCATGATACTTTAGAAGTTCCAAAATGCCAATAACAATGTCGTTAACATAGCAAAAACCTGATGCTTCGAACTTTTTGGCATGATGTAATCCTCCAGACCAATTAATTGCTATATCACAACAATTATTATTCAGTTTCATTGCACCTTCCAGTGATGCTCCGGTATACATAGAACAGAAGTCGAACAGACCTTCGAAAACAGGACAATCGTCACCAACATTAAAATGACTTAAATACTTCGTAAATCCTTGTAAGTTTTGAGGTGTGACACGTTGCAAGAATTCTATGTATTCATCTGAATGGAAGCGGCACATATCATGAGCACTTGCTCGATAGGGCCTGTATATCTGCATTTTTTTGTACAACCCATAGTTTAAAACCAGGCTGTGAATGACAGATAACCTGTGTGGTTTCATCGGATGTCCCGGTCCATAATGAAAGTTTCCAACATCTGGATTGTAAAAGTATGATACAACCTTTTTAGACATGCTGATAATCTCTACAGGTAATATAATACTACTACGGACATAACCGTACCATTGTAATCCAGCGAAAGCAGTTTTATTGTGCTTTTGTCATTATCAATCGTCCATTTGTTTCAACAACTAGAAACAGTGTTGCCATATCATACCAGTCACAGATTCCAGATTTCCTAAAAAACCATTAATAGTTTCTGCATTTTAGTGCTGCGAGACTACCGGCTTTTGGAAAGTGCAAAAGAAATATTGGGTAGCAGGGGTGCCCATTCACCCCAAAGGCTATGGCGCATCCCCCCCAAAACAATCACCCCGCAATTTTTTCTGAGAACTGAGTTTAAATATTTTGTTCCTTTTCTATGTTGCTGGAAAGCTTCGCAAAGGGGGTTGTCTTATAGGTAATATAGTAGCTATTGTGTACCGGTACAAACTAAAAGCTTAAACAAATACTTGGAAAGTTTTAATCAATAAAAAAAAATCGTAATATCTACACAACAAATTACAAACAAAAATATTTGGCAAGTGGTGTAATTTTATTACTTGGTATTTCAGTGTATCCTATTTAATCTATCTAAATAGACCAATATAGTAAGTGTAATACGTTCTGAACAACTATATACATACCTACTTATAATGGCGTAGTTCGTTTTAAACATTTTCAAAAATTATGATTTGTTATGCCACATTATACCATACACTATGAATTTTACTTAAGATTACTTTTTGGGGGCGGAGATACAGCACATTTGATTAACAAACTTAAAGATACAAACTGAGTTAATAATTACGGTACTCAATTAAAATTTGTAATAAATGTACTTATATTACCTGCCTTAATTTACTTAAATATTTTTGCATTCCTCAAAATTTTGAATTCCCCCAAAAATGTTTCTGATGGAGCAACTTACGCCATGATCCCCCCCCCCGTGGGCGATTCTGATGTGTAGTTCAAATCAAATGAGTTAGACAAAATAACAGTTTTTTAATACTGAAGCGCTGTGAGACTGCCGAAATAAGTTGAAAAGTTATCACCAACACACAAGGTGCTTCAAATTTTCAGAATCCAATACAATATCCAGGAAGAGTCTAATTTTAAGATAATCATGTATATTAAAATAAATCAGAAACCCCATTTAGGCTTATAACTGAAACTGAAACCGCAACTAATCCGTCCATCACATAGAAATGCTTATCATGTCACACCAAAGCAAGGGTGGTGAAAATTCAATAGTCCTTGAGGATGAGGAAGCTTTTGTGCACTTTCGCAGGAACGGTCACTATTTCGACAGGTGAAAGTGGGTGAAAGCAATGCTTTAATACTTTGGAAATAGTTGCAATGTTTACCCACCGATGCCAATGCTTTATTTAATACTTTGGAAATAGTTACAGTGTTTAACCACAGATGTCAAACTCCTGTCATTGCCGAATAGAAAGGAGCCATGTATCACAATGATGTTATCTCTGAATATCTTAAGAACAAAGTACATGCAGAAGCATTGAAAGCTTATAGCTTCCTTCCCTTCTTCAAATTGAAACAGTGCAGTTACATAGGCAGGGCAATCAGCAAAATTTCCGAGCAGCTTGCAAATAGAATAGAATTCATGTATATTATAATGCAAAGAAGCTCCATCTGGGTGCAAACGCGTTTCCTGTATACACAGTTATAAGCAATATTGCTCATACTTTTTCTTTCAGTTGTGTATAAACCTTACTGTACATATGTAAATTATCAGCATATGAGCTAAATGCGCTTAAACAGCTGTTGCAATGTATCGCTCAGAGCTTCAGGAATACCCGAAGAAAACTTTTGCAATAGCACTCTAGCAATATCATTAAGGATACGTCGATTCCTTGATAAATATAAGATAGATAAAAGTTTTACGATTGCAAAATTAGTTGACATAGCCAATAAAGAGGAAGAAATATTCGTTGGGGCCCAGGAACCTTTCAGGCAGGGAGCAAAGACGGTAGTATTGTCCACAATCAGTGACGAAATGAAGTGTTGTAGGAGAGAAGCACCAATATTTTACTACGTACGTCATCAATCCTCATAGATGGAGCGTCCTTAAATAAAGGTTTGAAGACAGGACTGTGGTCCCTACTGGAAGGATTAGCGAGGTCAAGCAGTCTGACAAATGTTCAAGGCAGCATGCCTCCACCAGCACCTCTACTTCTGGAGATGATGCTGCATACACAGCTCAAACCTAACATGGAAAAGTGTCTGTAATACAGTTCCGGAACTAAATGTCGTGCTTTAGAACCAGCTTTCAATTTTCAGTCTGTTTTCCCACGTGTCTGGAAACAGGAACTGATTAGTAGCTAAAGAGAACAATTTTGATGTAGTCCTGAAATGTTCGAGGTTTGCTGGACTGAAATTGCGTATGTAGTGGTGGAGGCTATGTACGGTCTTGGCAGACTTGTTTTGTACTAAAAAAATCTGATGTGTTACATTCACATGACTTTCTCTACTCTTGTACAATCTATTTTTACAAACGCCTATTCTCCATATGCTTCATGTTAATCGAGATGGATAGATGTCAATCTTATTGGTAATTTTCTTGTAGATGCAAGGGAATTATGGTAGCTTTTAAGCGATAGTCAAATATTTTAACGCTGGTTGCTATGTGGCGCATTCCATTCTCTTTGCATGTCCAGGACATAAAAAAATGAATAACGAATTTGAGAAAAAGTATAAGTATTGGAAAATTTAAGGACATAACAAGCAATATCTCGAAAACGGTACACTCAACAAAAGAAATGTATATGACATAAGTTGTGTATTTTAACGCGATCTACAGTTTTTGTGTAGTAAAATTTTGTCTATCTCTTATGGTTTACCAGTTATGCAAAAGTCGTTCACAATGAAGAATACTTTTGGAGACATACCCAGAAAATTCGAAATATACATTTCATTTCTCATGACATTATCTTAAACATATGATATTTTAATCAAAATCGTTAGAGCCATTTTTGAGAAAATTAAAATTTTCGAAAAATCTTCCATGTAAAGGGTAGTCGGGGTTGGGGGGATTTTCTTGAAAACCTTCGTGTCGCATCTCTGGAAGATACTGAACCAAAATACCAAGTTTGGTGCTTATCCGACTGTTCGTTTTTGAGTTATGCTGTTCACAGACACACACAGACACACACACACACACACACACACACACACGGACATGTTTCCAAAAATGCTTTTTTTGGATTCAGGAGGTCTCAAAACATGTATTTCCGGTGAAATCTCGTTATCGAATTTTTGGGTGGAATGCAATACTTCCCCTACTTACTATACGTAGTAGAGAAAGTAAAAAGTACCGATAGCTCTTGCCAGAGGTGCTCATACCCCCCAAAGACCATGGAGCATCCCCTCCCCAAAAGCAATCATCCTGCCCCTTAGTTTTTCTGAGAGCTCAATTTCAACTATATAGTTCCTTTTTATGCCGCTCGTAATCTTTGCAAAGGTACTTATAGGTTCTATAGTAGCTATTATGATACAGTACACAATAAAAGCTTAAATAAATAATTGGAAACATAAAATCAATAAGAATTGTAATATTTACAGGAAAAACTTAAAATAATATTTGGCAGTTATGTATTTTTATTACTTGGCATGAGGACTGTCCCAGAAGTACTCGACCTAACAAAGAAGATAGAAACATTTTGAAGAAAAAATCTTTATTTCTCTACATAGTACCCTTTCAGCTCAATACACTTTTCCCAGCGATGTTCAATAGCTTCGATACCCTGTTTATAGTGAGAACCGTCGAGTTCTGCAAAATAGCCATCAACTGCAAACTCCACCTCCTCATTGTTGGCAAATCGTTTATCACCAAGCCACTTCTTCAACTTTTGAAACAGAAAATAATCAGAGGGGACTAAGTCTGGCGAATAGGGTGCATTTGAATTTTAACTCATTGATTTTGGCCATGGCGATAATGGATGTGTGAACTGGTGCATTGTCTTGATGAAATAGAACTTTCTTTTTCGCTAAATGCGGCCGTTTTTGGTTAATTTCATCATTCAAATGCAATAAGTTTGCATAATACTCGCCATTGATTGCTTTTCCTTTTTGAAGATAATCAAATCGCATCGCAAAAAACTGACGCCATGACCTTGCCTGCAGATGGAACTGTCTTCGCCTTCTTTGGAGTCGATTCTCTCCTTTCAATCCACTGTTTTGACTGTTCCTTCGTCTCAGGTGTGAAGTGATGGACCCATGTTTCATCCATGGTTATGAATCGACGCAAAAACTCGCTTTATTGCAGCAAACATCGCCAAACACTTGACTGAAACATACTCACGACGCTGCTTTTTGTTCCATTGAGTAAACGCGGCACCCATCTTGCGCACAGCTTTCTCAGTATTTACTTCATTCAACCATTTATACCAGCCCTCAAAAGACTAATGATTATGCTACCTTTGCACAGTAAAAATACTGCGGTCCTTCAAAATATATTCAGCGGGAAGGTTAAATTTCTTAACTTATTCAAGAAACCATGGTCTAAATTTTCAATTTTTATGCGATGTACAGCACTTTTTGAAATGCCTACGATGTCTGCTAGCTCGCGCACTTTCAGTCGACGGTCATCTAATACCATGTTGTGGATTTTCTTCACAATTTCTGGCGTGTTCACCGCATTTGGTCGACTACTGCGGTGTTCGCATTGGCAGCTCATACGGCCTCGCTTAAACTCTGCCACCCAATATTTTACTGTTGTAAACGAAGGAGCAGACTTCCCCAGAGTGGAATCTAGCTCAGCTTTAATATTAGTTGGACTCATACCTTTCAAATGAAAGTATTGTATCACATAACGATGGCCAGTTTTATCCATGTTTACAAATTCGCTGAGAAAGTTCACTATTAATGGCTGCCAAACAATTACTAAACAACGTAGCATTGTCAAATTTCAAACTTAAGCTTTATAATGGTGGTACTTTCTATCGCAGTCATTCGTTTGAAACAACAACCGCTATATATACGTCAGGTCGGGTACTTCTAGGAAGCCCTCGCATTTCAATGTATCCTATTGTATCTATCTAAATAGAACAATATAGTGAGTGTAATAACGCTAGACGTTTTGAACAGCTACATACCCACCTATAATGCTATAGTTCCTTTTATACATTTCCAAAAATTATGATTTGATACCCACATATTAAAATTAAATTGAATTTTATTTATGGACGCTCTTTAACTGCTGTGGTCCTTAGCGTCCCATTCTATGTTGGGCGTGAAAGACCGGAAATGTTGCTCAGAGGCCTCTTTATCAGACTTGAGGTTCTTTTACGTGCCGTAAATCTATGACACGGCACCACCGGCTTTACTTCCCTTCCGAAGGAAGCCATGCTAAGGATTTTTACATAAAAAACACGTCGCCCTCCCGGGTTTGAACCCGCGTCTTCGGGCCATTAGCAGTGATCTCGATCTATCGGAAATAGACCTTGAGTGTCGAGATCTTAAGGGTTGCCAAATATAGGCGTTATATCGCGGACAACCCTAATAGAAAAAGTAAAAGTATTTTACCTCTTCAGCGAATTATAAAAATCTAGCAACTCTTTTCGTTCGTATCCTCGTGGCTAAGCCTCTAAGTGCTCCTGTGGAGCGGCTCTTGAGCTCAGATATCTCCTTGAGGAGCACAAAACTTGCCAGAATGAGCACTCAAACCGACAACCTTTATTTTTTTGTTCATTATAATATGTCACCTCTGGCATACCTCCATGTATCCGTGACCGTCCGAAGCTGTCACAACAGTACAGTCCCCCTGTCTTGCAATTGCGGTGAAATTATATTCAGCAAAAAATTCAAATCTTCTTTCGACATTCTTAGAAAATTCTTGAAGCCGAATCTACCCTTAACTTTCAGTTTAGACAAGATACGATTTACACTGCTTCTATTGATTATGTTCGGTTTGTTCATTTATTCTTGTGAATCTTTCAACAAGCACTCATTGTGACAACAGGGGCTAATCTTAATAATAGGAATCCATGTGATTATTGATTAACAAACGCGTCGTGTTTCAATTGGCTCACTTGTTAATACAGTGGTGATGGAATGATAGTGGAAATTCCAATACACGTACGGCTCCACATGTTTTTAAAGTTGTTTATGCTTAGCGTTGAGTGTTGTGTGTGATTGTTGAAGCAGTGGAGACCCGCCTTAGTAGGAAGGGGTTTTTTAATCTACAACCTCATCTTTTGCACTACCTGCCAAGTCATCTAAGGTATCTCTTTTTGAAATGAAAGTTTTAACAGACATAACTATTTTGTTGAAGCTTGTCTAGTATTTTATCATAACATATTATCCCATGGCTGATGCTATATGCTCACAACTTGTAAGGATACGAAATCAGTAGTAGACGCATACAGGACAATTCAACCCTTATTTTTGACTTCTTCTACTGATGATCAAATAGAAAAAGAAGCTGAAAATGTTGCAGAAACCTTTTCGGAAAGCATAACAGTTTCGTTTAGCTCACAAACATTATCAGTGAGAAGTTTCTTCAGATCTAAGATTAAAAACATGACTAATGTGAAACAGCATGCTAGTCTATTGTTGACCGAACATAGCTTTTCGACTTCTCCTATCTTGATATTATATCGTTTTCTAAATTAAAAGGGCGCAATTTATTTTCCTGATACCAAGAACACTTTGACTTTAAGCTTTGTTATATTTTAATCTTCGTTTTTATTACTTTAAATTATCATTTTAAATTGTTTTGCATTTACTACAATAATGCTTGCTAATAACATAGTAGATAATATTTAGTTATTTTATTTAAAAATAAATCAATTAATTTATCAATGCAATGCTTTTTATTTTGAAAAGCAAACACCTATTTTGATCCTGTTGATCTTATTGTAACGATGAGTGCTTTATAGACAAATTCTACGCCAAATAAAAAGTATTAACATATCATTATTTGATAGATTGTTACTAAAGTTTGTAAAACCAAATATTACATATGCATAATTGTTTATGTGTGATGATGCGTGTACAAACTAGATTTAAGACGCTTGAACTCACGCTTGGTAGTCGCATTTAGGGGCCTCATTTGAACCTTTTACAACGGAGCCTTCGAAAACCCAGCTGCGCTATTGTCTAAGCGCAAAATTTGCTGATCTTCCAGTTTAGATATACATCAACATGGGTACTCGAAAACCTAATATAAAGTGATTGTTCTAATGTGGCGTAGTCTATTAATGTTTAAACAGAGTCTAAGAATTGAGGAGTTGCATGCATTGAATTACAACCTTTGTTTTGTCAATGTTTAGATATAGTTTATTAGTTATAAATCAATAGCATAAATTTGTAAAAGCACAATTCATCTTCGGAATAAAATCACTCAGATTTTTAGAGGATACTATTATATTTGTATCATAAACAAAAAGACCGCGGTTGTAATAGTCCTTACCTTCAATGAGAGGTCGTTGATATACACTAAAAGCAGCAATGAGCCTAAAACTGAACCCTGTGGCACGCCTTGCTTAAGGTTTCACTAATCTGAATTTTCTTTTGACAAGAAGCATTTAGTTCTCTCTGTTTTCTATTCTCATAATGCCACATAAACAATTTGAGATGATTATTTCACGGTATTTTAATTTTTCTCTTAAGATTTTGCGATTAACTCAGTCAAAAGCTTTAGCAAGGTCACAAAATATTCCACGTATATGTATTTTATTGTTTAGTGCTGAAAGAATTTCATCGGTAAGCTTAAAAGCTGCATTTTCTATAAACATCCTTTTCCTGAAGCCAAATTGTTCTTTTATCTGGATATTATGATTTTCGAGATAGTAGTATAATTTATCAATCGTTAGTTTCTCAAAACCTTTGGAAAACTGTGGTAAAAGTGATGTAGGTCTGTAGTTAGAAATCTGTGTTTAATCCGTTAACTGGGCGTATTGAAGTATTTCAGGAAAAAAATTCTCAGGCTCGTTTTACAAATATAACACAGTCGTATAGTTATTACAATAAAGCAGGCTCTTGGGACTTTGCTAGAGATTTCATCATCGCCTACTCATGAATTATGTAAATAAACATTTCGTTCTGAAATTTTATGCTGGGAAGTTTTGTGTGTTTCGTATATTATCTACATCACGTGCACATCACGTGCATTCACCGGCGGAAGCAATCTCAAATGAAATTGCTTGAACTCGCAATAGCCTTTTTCGCCTTATTGGTTGTTTGTTTCTTCGAAGTTGGTTAGAGCAGCAACATCAGCTTATCAAGCGAGATAAAGCAGAAGTAACACAAGTTTATCAAGCAAGATAACGCAGAGGAGCGCAGTTTGGTAAACCTTAGCATTCGATGGCCTTCAACGTCAGAGGGTGTGCGTTGGTTAAAAGCGGCACGCCCCCATTTGTTGGATCTAACCCAAGAGTTTTTGTCCTACCTCCAGAGGGCTGAAAAGTCGTCATAATCAGCTGACGTCATGTTGGTCCGCCATTACAACTACTTTCTATGTTGAATCAGCTGTTAAACGTGTTGAACAAATAATATACACTTATATAGTATATAATTAATATAAATTGTGATATAAGATGGTTCAGCAGATGTGAAGGAAGATTTGAAATTACCTTTCCTCCAGTTGCTGTAAGTGTTTCCCTAAGTCATCATAAACATCTTTGACATTTCCTAATATATAGGGCATCGGTAGATCCTTGAGATGAAGTTTTAGTGATTTTAAAAGGAATTTGTGTATAACGTCTCGCTAAGAATGATATGAAATAACGGTCATGTAGTACAAGATGCCTTGATGCAGCTAAATACAAAGGTTTATGCATTCTCACTGCATTAATGTGCAAATTATTTTAGAGTAGGCGTGTCAGGTGTGCCTTACGTCGTAGGAAACCTAGAGTCTAATATTCCAAATTACTTAGCAATATAGTGTTTGTTTGTAAGTGCGATGTAGCTTTTGGCAGAACGCCACGTGTGAATGTAAAATTTGTAGATGTTTTGCGACGTTAGATTTTCAAAGCATGAAACTTTCTTTTTCAGGGTTTGTACTATTTATGCAGTCATATGGGAGCAAATAAACGTATCGTTTTGTGTTTTGTCTATGCATGGCTACGTGACATTTTCGTGACTAAATAGGATTGTAAATAATGATAAATGTGGGTTTTGGTTTGATACATTTTTGGTTATGGTATCCTATTGTATATGAATAAGTAGTATTCCCAAGTATTGAGAACTGTTGGCTCCTGTGTTAAAAACCCAAATAGCAGTTGGTTAGGCATCATACTTCAACATGCATGCAAAATTAGTGGTGCTGATTCTTGAGGCCAAAGTATAACTATGTTGATCAGTAATAATAAAGCTCTCTTGGAATTTGTGATGTGGAAATTGGTTGTTCTGGCATATTGATATGTTTCTGTTTGGAGATACCACAAATATCCAGGATTTACCATTACATAGCTAAGTGACATGTCAAGCAATTTTATAGAGTGTATCATAAATATTGAACTCAGAAGGATGATAGATTTTCCATACCCATCACTCTAACTTAAAGAACATGCACTGCAAATTTTTCTCAGATCCTGTAGCGAGTTCTGCTTGGGAATATCAATGTATTGTACAGTGCATCACACTGTCCAACATTTGATTTAACTTAAAAATTCTCATCACACTTTGACCTCGCAGATTAATAACTGTTTCAAGCAATTTTATAGATAATTACCATCACAATACACACAACGTACAAAGATAAGCTATAGTAATGTAATGTAAATGCATGAGTTAATTATTTTAGTACCATCAGCAGCACTCCACTCAGAAGTGCAATGCAATTGAGTTATTTAGTTGTAATATTCATCATTGAATACTGAGAAATATCTTATTCATGTGTGTAATAGTATTGTCAGTGGCAGCTGCTGCACAAGAGCATGTGAACACCTCTAACTTTTGACATCGGGCAGATTTATTGGTTATTTTTTCTTTGAATGCCAGTAAATGTACGTATATGTAGTAATTTAAAATCTATGGTTTTTAAATTCACCCTGTTACTCATCTAAATGCAATGAAACATGGCAATAGGCCCCTAGTACATGTTAACTTGTGCATGTTTTAAGGAGCTTATGTGCATGCACAACTGGTATGACATAATTACCTTATGGAGCCAAATATGTATGGGTCATGCACATTTAAAATGCACAAGAGTTTTCCTGCACTCTGTTCCCACTATAAATTTTACTTCATTGCCACTAGGTGGTAGCACAGTATGACAGAAATTACTGTCACTGTAGCAGAAGTAGCTAACTGCACAAGCACTGCAACTCCTCCCAGTTTCTCCGTACCACCCATGATCTCAACTACAATTTAATTTGCACGTTACTTCGTTCTTGCCCTAACATGGTCTACTCAATTATATACACAACAAATATCCACAAAAACTGCTTTTTCTTTCCTCGATAGGTTATGTATTATTATTATTCTTAGGAGCAACTGCGGTTTTATCAGTTTGTTCATAATCATAAATATAATGCAGAAGATGCTATTTCATATTTTCAGGGCTGTCTGACTAAAATTTGGTGAACATCCAAAATTATACTCACAAGCTGCTACTAGGCATTATCTATGGTGGTGAGAGTACATCATAGTGAATAAATCAGCATTCTATAGTTTATGAACACATTGTTACAGTACCAGCCTGAATAAACAAAACTTGAAACCTGAAGTGTTTGTAATTTTGTACAGAGGAAATTACAATGAATGTACTCGGCTTGCAAATAGTGTACCAAGTTTATGATTATCTCTGTTATTAAGATGTTATCTTTAAATGTTATACACAAGAACCTTGTTTATCCAGTCCTCATTAATCTGAATTTCCGGTTTATCTGGATTGATTATTGCTTACTTTTCACCACAAAAATATTTTCACTCTTGCATATATATAGTTGTAATGTTGGCACAGCAGGTAGTGTAGAGTTCGCCATTGATCACACGTTTCAAGCTAAGAAGTACCGTTACAATGGCCATTGACACAGAACAGCAAAACTAAAGTATGTGAGATTGTGTTTCGTTAGTTTTCTTGATACGATTGTAAATATCTCTTATGTGGATGACTATTCTTTTCTCTTCTGTAGTGAGCCAAATTTTACTGTCGTACATCAAAGTTTGTGTTCTTTCAATAATTTGTATCCCGATAAACAAGGTTCTTGTATGTATAAAATTATGGTTCTATATATATGAGGTGTGATCAAAAAGTAAAAGGAATTTTTATTTTTCTTAAAGAATTTTTATTTAATATCAACATCAAGTTTGTCCCCTTCAAAGTAATTCCCCTCAAATATAATACACGTGTGCCAGCACTTTTTCCAATCTTGGAAGCACTTCTGGAACTCACTTTTTGTTATGGTGTTCAGCTCCTTCAGTGATTCTGTTTATATCTCATCAATAGTAGCAAAAGGTCGTCCTTTGACGGTTCTCTTCAGCCTCTGGAATGGAAAGAAGTAACAGGTAGTCATGTCCAGCGAATATGGTGGCGAGGCAGCAATAGGTTTTTTGTTTATTTTTATTTTTTTTCAAAAAAGTGCAAACAAGCATTGAGATGCGAGCGGGTGCATTATCGTGATGCAATTTCCATGAGTGGTTTTGCCACAATTCAGGTAGTTTTCTTCGGATTGCTTCACGCAAATGGCTCATAACTTCCAGCTAGTATTCCTTATTGACCGTACGACCATAAGGCAGGAACTCCTGATGCACTATCCCATTGTAATTGAAGAAAATAGTGAGAAGAACCTTCACATGTGATTGAACTTGTCAATTTTTTTCGGTCTTGGCTCTTCAGGCAGTTTCCATTGGAACAATTGGGCCTTAGTTTCAACATTATACCCATATACCCATGTTTCGTCACCTGATATAACCTTCTTTAGAAGTTCTGGATCATTTTCAACTTCATTCAGCAATTCCTGAGCAATGTCTGCACAATGTTGCTTTTGGTCGAAATGCAACGATTTCGGAACAAACTTTGCTGCTACACATTTCATGCCCAAAGTATCTGAAATAAATTGCTTGGCATGAGCCAAAGGATATGCTGACATCATCAGCAACCTCTCTGATGATGATTCGGCAATTTTCCAGAACTATTTTGTTTACTTCTATATTGTCGTCAGTAATTGATGTGCTAGGGTGGTCTTCGTCTTGAACGTTTTCTTGACCCTCTTTGAAATGTTTATACCACTCGTACACATGGCAATCCATTGATACACACTGTATCATTACAGTACTGTTTTATCTGTTTTTCAGTATGTGTTACATGGATATGTAAGCATATATATGCAGTTTTTGTTACTTTCTCTACTACGTATAGTAAGTAGGGGAAGTATTGTATTCCACTCAAAAATTCGATACCGAGATTTCACCGGAAATACATGTTTTGAGTCTCCTGAATCCAAGAAAAGCATTTTTGGAAACATGTCCATGTGTGTGTCTGTCTGTCTGTCTGTGAACAGCAGAACTCAGAAACGAACAGTCGGATAAACGCCAAACTTGGTATTTAGGTTCAGTATCTTTCAAGGATGCGACACGAAGGTTTTCAAGAAAATCCCCCCCACCCCAGATTACCCTTTACATGGAAGATTTTTCGAACATTTTAATTTTCTCAAAAATGGCTCTTAACGATTTTGATTAAAATATCATATGTTTAAGATATTGTTATGACAAATAAAATGTATATCTTGAATTTTCTGGGAATATCTCCAAAAGTATTCTTCATTGTGAACGACTTTTGCATAACTGGTAAGCCATAAGAGATAGACAAAATTTTACCACACACAAAATGTAGATCGCGTTAAAATACACAATTTGTCATATACTTTTTTTTGTTGAGTGAATCATTTTCGAGATATTACTTGTTATTCCCTTAAATTTTTCAATACTCATTTTCTCAAATGGGAATTCGTTATTCATTTTTTTGTCTTGGATATGCAAAGAGTATTCATCTGTGGGAAAGGGAATGGTGCTGCACCTAGCAACCAGCTATTAAGAGATATGTATGTGCTTAAAGGCTACTGTATTTCGATACTGCCCTTGTAAATATATATTCCCCTTACATCTACAAGAAAATTAGCAATAAGAATCTGCAAATGTTTATCTCGATTAACATGAAGTAGATGGAGAATAAGCGTTTGTAAAAAATAGTTTGTACAAGAGTAGAGAAAGTCATGTGAGTGTAACACATCAGATTTTTTTTTTTTTGTTGCGAAAATGAAATGGGTAAAAGTCCAGAAATATCAAACTAGACTACAATAGAAGCTTTACACAAAAAATGCCCATTAAATTACCAGACCCATAGCCAGACAATTTTCGTAGACAGAAGGAGCTGCAGCAAGAGTAATATGCAATATTTTTTCCCATTGTATAATAAGTGTATGGGAAAATCGTACAAATTTGAGTTATTCTGTATTGACAGAGGGGGCCCAACTCGCTATACACATAGCACATACGCATCTACATGATTACTTTATTCAATAAGTATGATCAATACACACAAACAAATATCTATGTTTTGCATAACTTGCTTTAACACATTACTGTTATTTATTGCCACTTTTGTTCCTTATTAACGGTAACACAAAACCCATCACATGCATCCCACCCGAGGCATTATGGAAATGTTGCTTGTGTTCTTCTGCTGCCAACATTGCCAGTAGGTATGGAGTGCTGCCAACACGGAAGTGGATCGTTGCTTCTTGTTTAGGCCCCTAAGCCACAAGGTGTAGCCGAGCGATGTTTATGATATTACAAGTAGAGGAGTGTAGCAGAGCAACAACAGGATATAGCCATAGGATCTGTGAAACTAAATCCGTATCTTAGTTTTGCAGCATTTTCATATATTGGTGACATTCATTTAGCGACCTGTTGCCCATTCTGTTGGCACCTTATACCTCAAAATGACGCCAGTTGCTGCTATACAACTGCAGTCACTAAAAAGGGTGGGCCAAATGACTACCTACAGGCAACTACCTCTTCACAGCTTCAGGATTAATATTCATATCACTCTTCATCAATTCTGTAAGTATGTTTGCTGCTTTTAACCCCTCAGTCAATACTAAACTGGTACCCCAAATTTTTTTCTTTTATTTCTTTTAAATGTTTCATTTATACGTCGCCTTTATTGGCAATTGTCAAATCGGCAGCCTTTACCTTTGGAACATATTGGCTATTGGCAATGGTGTTAACTCGCATTGGAGTAAAAATAATAATTGCAACATGGGAAAGGAAGATATTAAGAAAGATCTATGGACCAGTATGTGATGATGGAACTTGGCATATTAGAACAAATAATGAAAAAGCAGAACAATATAAAGATATGCATATAGTGAAAGATATAAAGATTAGAAGACTTCAATGGCTGGGCCATCTGATAACAATGGAAGACACAAGGATTCCTAAAATCACATTAGAAGTAACACTGGATAATAAGAGGAGAATTGGATGCCCAAAACCGAGATGGATAGATAATGTGGAAGATGATTTAAGTTAAGTGGATGTGAGAATATGGAAAAGAAAGGCACAGGATCGAGACGAAGGGTGGTATATCATTAGGGAGGCCAAGATGAAACTCTTAAATGCTGTAGCGCCAGAGGAAGAAGAAGAAGAAATTAACTCGTATGGCATTCTCAGTGGGTTTCTGGTTGTTTCTTTGGGTTTTCTACATTAGATCACACACTCATTCATACTTCCAGACTCTGCCCAAACTTGAATGGTGAAACAGAAGCTGCATGTCCATAATGGATATTTATACATAACAGATAAATAAATGCAATAATTTTATACGTAATATCTGATTCCAAACATTAATTTGAGTTTTATTTATGGACGCTCTTTAACTACTGTGGCTCTGAGCATCCCATTCTATATTGGGCGTGAAAGACTTGAAATTTTGCTCAGAGGCTTCTTTATCGGGCTTGAGGTTTTTTTACATGCCGTAAATCTATGACACAGTTCCACTGGCTTTACTTCCCTTCTGAAGGAAGCCATACTAAGGATTTTTATGCCCAAAAAAATCCATTGCCCTCTGCTGGTTTGAACCCATGACCTCAGGAACTAGATAAGCTGCTATTTAAACTAAAAGAAACAAACTACCCTAAAAAACCAAAGAAATACATTCTTTAACTGTTGATAAGTTTCTTAGGGGCTTTTTAGATGTCAAATGATGACGTTGTTGTTATTGTATCTGTAATGTGTTTGCAAGCTTCAGGGAAATCCCCACCCCAAACTACAGATTTCTCTTCAATTTTCCCAAAATGGTAGTTGTATTTGAACCACTTGTCTGAGGTTACAGTTTAGAGGGTTGTAACAATGTAGAAATTTCATTTAAAAAGATAAACATTTCATGCTATTGTTTTCTTTTGCCTTACCTCTGATCATTCTATCCAAATTACATCTATTATGATGTGATAAGATAAACTAACATACCTGTTAGTTGCTGCCATTTCCTCATTAGCTAACCATATCATGTTTAATTTCAAGCAGAGCCACACCTACAGCTTAAATTTAAAATTGAGTTTTATTTATGGATGCTCTTTAACTGCTGTGGTTCTTAGCGTCCCATTCTATATTGGGCGTGAAAGACCAGTAATTTTGGTCAGAGGCCTCTTTATCAGGCTTGAGGTTCTTTTACGTGCCGTAAATCTACGACACGGGACCACCGACTTTACTTCCCTTCCGAAGGAAGCCATGCTAAGGATATTTACGCCCGAAAAACATCCATCGCCCTCTGCCGGTTTTGAACCCGTAACCTCAGGAACTAGAGGCTGGCATGGTAACCACTACACCATGCGATTTTTATGGATTTTTACTTTCTCTACTACGTATAGTAAGTAGGGGAAGTATTGCATTCCACCCAAAAATTCGATACCGAGATTTCACCGGAAATACACGTTTTGAGACCTCCTGAATCCAAAAAAAGCATTTTTGGAAACATGTCCGTGTGTGTGTCTGTGTGTGTGTGTGTCTGTGTGTGTGTGTGTCTGTGTGTGTGTCTGTGTGTGTGTCTGTGTGTGTGTCTGTGAACAGCATAACTCAAAAACGAACAGTCGGATAAACACCAAACTTGGTATTTAGGTTCAGTATCTTCCAGAGATGCGACACGAAGGTTTTCAAGAAAATCCCCCCACCCCAGACTACCCTTTACATAGAACATTTTTCGAAAATTTTAATTTTCTCAAAAATGGCTCTAACGATTTTGATTAAAATATCATATGTTTAAGATATTTTCATGACAAATGAAATGTATATCTCGAATTTTCTGGGAATGTCTCCAAAAGTGTTCTTCATTGTGAACGACTTTTGCATAACTGGTAAACCATAAGAGAGAGACAAAATTTTACTACACAAAAAATGTAGATCGCGTTAAAATATACAATATATGTCATATACATTTTTTTTGTTGAGTGAACGGTTTTCGAGATATTGCTTGTTATTCCCTTAAATTTTCCAATACTTATACTTTTTCTCATATTCGTTATTCATTTTTTTTATGTCCTGGATGTGCAAAGAGAATGGAATGCGCCACATAGCAACCAGCACTTAAAATATTTGACTATCGCTTAAAAGCTACCATATTCCCCTTGCATCTACAAGAAAATTACCAATAAGATTGACATCTCGATGTCTCGATTAACATGAAGCATATGGAGAATAAGCGTTTGTAAAAATAGTTTGTACAAGAGTAGAGAAAGTCATGTGAGTGTAACACATCAGATTTTTTCCCTTGAAGCTCAGTTTCTGATTTATCACTAAACCACCATGATCGGTATAACATAGTAACATCAGCTCTGCCGGTAGATGTTGTGTAACATCAAATTATATGTTGTTTCATATACATGAGCCAGAAAAAAGTGTTAATAATATAAATAATACTGTGATGAAAGATGAGCAAAAATGTGGTGTGCAAAAGAAAAATTTAAGGCAGAAGCAACCAGAGCATAATTATGAACATATGCCTGCTGTAAATAATGAAGACTGTAAATATATATTGGTGGACACCAGTTTTACTGCCATCATTGGTGAAGGACCTGAAGTGTAATGACCACAATCAAAAGCGTTTATACATAGGACTTGGCATTGAAAGGCTTGGCTTGTGCCATAAATTAGAACTGATTTGCAGTGCTTGTAATGCAAAGAATAGTACAAATTACACATCTAAGCTGGACACTTTTAGGAAGGTCTGTAAGTCATTGTTTCTGGTTAACTTCACGCAAACTTTGAAACTTATTTTCCTTGCTTTAATTTTTGCTTCACTTTTATTCATTCAAAACAATATTACATCCACAAATTAGGTGTTAGATGGTTGATTGTTTTTTATTTTTACTTTCTCTACTACGTACAGTAAGTAGGGGAAGTATTGTATTCCATCCAAAAATTTGATACCGAGATTTCACCGGCAATACATGTTTTGAGACACCCTGAATCCAAAAAAAGCATTTTTGGTAACATGTCCATGTGAGAGAGAGAGAGAGAGAGAGAGAGAACAGCATAACTCAGAAACGAACAGTCGGATAAACACCAAACTTGGTATTTAGGTTCAGTAGCTTCCAGAGATGCGACACGAAGGTTTTCAAGAAAATCCCCCCACCCCAGATTACCCTTTACATAGAAGATTTTTCGAAAAGTTTAATTTTCTCAAAAATGGCTAACGATTTTGATTAAAATATCATATGTTTAAGATATTTTCATGATAAATAAAATGTATATCTTGAATTTTCTGGGAATGTCTCCAAAAGTATTCTCCATTGTGAACGACTTTTGTATAAGCGGTAAACTATAAGAGGTAGACAAAATCTTACTACACAAAAAATGTAGATCGCGTTAAAATACACAATTTATGTCATATGCATTTTTTTTGTTGAGTGAACCATTTTCGAGATATTGCTTGTTATTCCCTTAAATTTTTCAATACTTATTTTCTAAAATGGGAATTCGTTATTCATTTTTTTGTCTTGGATATGCAAAGAGTTATGATCTGTGGCAAAGGGAATGGTGCTGCACCTAGCAACCAGCTATTAAGAGATATGTATATGCTTAAAGGCTACTGTTTTTCTATATTGCCCTTGTAAATATATTTTCCCCTTACATCTACAAGAAAATTAGCAATAAGATGGAGTCTGCAAATGTTTATCTCAATTAACATTAAGTAGATGGAGAATAAGCGTTTGTAAAAATAGTTTGTACAAGAGTAGAGAAAGTCATCAGATTTTTTTTTTGATTTTCCGTTATAGTTAAGATATTACAAAACCCATGCGTCAAGTTTTTCTAAATGAGTTTCTGGTTTTATAAGAAAAAATTTCAAACATTTTTACAAAAAAGTGTGGTGTGAATTTCACAAACATACTGTGTTTCCTAGTGTTATATGGTTAATTACTTCTGAATGAAAAAATAGATAGCTTATGTGGTAGTTGTAAATAGCAGTATACTGGTGTAATACACACATTATTTTTGGTTGTTTGAGTTTCATGTAAAATAGTTTATATCTTCAAGATTACAGAATAAAAAAGAATTACTGGTATTTGTTTTTCTGTGGATAGAAAATCCCTTAAAAGGAAGTTTTCAGCACATAGTTACATAAAAAGGGAAGCAAAAAGTAGTAGTATTATTATTATTAGCCTTGACTAAGAATAGGGGAATAACAAGATGCTGCCAATTGGAAAATGTCAAACAGGAACAGTTTTGGAATTAGCATACAATAGAAAATTGTTTACATGCGTTTATACACAGAAAACTACTAATAAGAGCATAATTCAGTGAACATGCTATCACCTTTACAGTTTTTCATAAAGTGAGTATTTGGTAGCAGTGCTCAAATATCAGTATCGGGAAGTAGTGATATTGTCCCATCATTAGTAAAAACCGACCTGGCGCCTGTTTCATAAAAGTCTAGTAAATTACTCTAGTACCTTAATATAGTAGAATTATATTTCTACTATAGTTCATTTTGCTGTTTCATAAATGTTTTTCAACTATACTAAAAATGTTACTATAGTAGGTATTTGTATGCACATAATCTAAGAGGCCATGCCTTTTATTTACATGTTACAAAATGGCTTCCAAGCAGAGCAAATCTGTGAAGCAAATAAGTTGTTTGCAAAAACTGCTTGAAAACAGACACACTTTGTTTGGGAAATATTCTGCTTCTCTAAATAGAAGCACAATACAACAAAAATGGGCAGAAATAAAAAATATCACTGTATTGGGATTGTAACCAATGACAAATCCTATATGTATGTGAGAGATATTACTTGGGGAAATATGAGAAAGAGGACATTGGTAAGTGAAAAATATATATTATACTAAATATTATGTATTGTATTATATATTAGGTATAACATAATAGAATAAGTTTAGATTAACACATTGCTACAAATACAGGTTAGATTTGTTTTGAAAATATCCATTAATTTTATACTACATCTATGGAACTCATAACGGATAATAGTGCAAGTGATAATATAATCCGCGCAATACTTTGATATTGGATTACGGCCGGTATCACTATACACACGTAGCACACGGATACACTGCATGCCTTCTATTGACTTCAACACATAATAAACAACAAATAACATGGTGCTTTACTTATTTTCATGAATATATGGCATATCTTGTCGCTTTTGTTCCATATTACTGACACTCAGAAGTGACATTGCATGCATCTCACCCGTGGCATAATGGGAATGTTGGTTGCATTGTCTTTCTGCTGCCAACATTTGAAATCCCAACATAGTTGAAAACATGATTTAGGGCCCTTAGCCTCAAGGCGTAGCCAAGGGATTGAGGGCCCTCAGCCTCAAAGCGCAACCGAGGGTTGTTTTTTTAGAAGGAGAGGAGTGTAGCAGTTGTGGCCTGCGAAGCAATGACAGGGCATAGCCAAGGGATCTGCGCGTCTAAAACTCGAATGATTCACGTTGGCAGCAATTCCTTCCAAAAGTCGCCAAAAGCGACTATATAAGAACGGCTGCATAAAACATGGGCAGGCAATTTATTACCCCTGAAGCAACATCTACTACACCAAAACGTTCCTTATTAACCAAGAATGATGGATACAAAAAACCCCGATTTCGTAAATTAAAGCTTCTATTTTCACCAAAATCAATATCGAAGTAACTCATATAATCTGAAAAGAACTTCAAACCTAAATACTTATGTTAAACAATATACTTTATTAGGCTTTAGAAAACAAATATAGGTTATTTAAATGCTCATTTAACTGTCTTTTTACTATTAGCACATTGTATATTGTTACAGGTCAAAATGGATAATGTCAAGAGAACTGATCTGATGGAGTTGATGCTAAACTCGTGGAAATAGATGAAATAGTACTTCAAATATAGGTACAGTCTCCTCTGTTGTTGATTGGCTGAGGATAGCACATACATTTCAACAGGAAAAACAAGATCTTGGTGACTTTCATAATATTTCTGAAGAGACACTTCGTGGGGAACAGATAATCCAGTCAATATAAACACAGATATTTCTCAATCTGCTGAAGATCTTGCAAGAGAAAACAAGCGAGTTATAGTTTTAGATGTGGATGAAAAACAGTATTCTACAATTGAAGAAAAAAGAAACAACTTAAGCTTGAGGAACTGCAAATGCACATTAATGAATCAGAAATGCGTCAGTTACAAAATGAGACTAGAAGTCTTGGAAAATGAGAAAACTCTTAACCTTGTTCCATCAAAATTCACACAAGACATTTTTGCAAACAATTTGAACATGAAAACTAATGAATTGTCTTGAATCCTGATACATTTAGCTGTGTAGATGAAAGGGAGTTTGTTGTTTTGAGTTCACAAGTGGTAATGAGATTTTGTGTGAATAACTTTCTTACAGTGTTTATGTTTACTGTAAAGCAATCAAAATTAAAGGTTACTTAATATTGAAGTACTTATAATACAATTGCAGCCCTTGATTCCAGCCTCATTATATTCTGCTTCTTCCACGATTTCACCATCATTAACTGCATTCAAGTCATAGTTCATCCTTTGTAATGTTATATAATATCACACACATCTTTACAATATTGCACACAGAGATGGGATTAACATGTATGTAATGTAAGCAAGGAAACTTCTCTTTGAGGATTCTTATAGCATTTTCAATGACCCACCTTATTCTCTTATGGCTAGAGCCCAGATTTTAATGACCTAAAAACATAAATATGCAAGCATTTATGACCCAAAATTTATTTAAATATGACTTTAACAGATAAAGTATGATTTTATATAAGTTTATTTAAAAACATTCTTGTTGATTTTTTTACGAGGGTGGGTCAAAAAATAACTGAATTGTTTTGTTTTTTTTCTGTTTAAATGCGCGCATAAAATTGCATCAGTCATGGTAATGGAGAGGTCTGACCTTGACTGACGTGGGATATGTGCGACATTGTCTGTGTGTATTCGTTTGTCTTCTGAGGGAGCCATTGTGTAAGCACGTATTCCAGTGACCCAACATGGATTTCAAGTTAGAACAATGAGCGTCAATTCGATTTTACGCTCTGAAAAAAATCAGGAACAGAAACGCTGCAAACGATACAAGAAGCATATGGAGACCAAGCTTTAACAAAAGCACGTGTTTTGAATGGCATAAAACATTACAAGATGGTGAAAAAAAGTCTTGAAGATGTTCCACGTCCAGGATGGCCCTCCACATCCTGCAAAACCATTGACATCATGTTGCAGGAAGTTCAACACTTGCAGACATTATGCGAATTTCGTATGGGTCAGTTTGAGGCAGTATTTTATATCACAACACTGTGAATGCCAGAGTGATTAGTGTAAACTAACATTATTGTATGACAATGATTTGAGATGTTTGTTAATTATAAGCATTGTTAGGAAATAAGTTTACACGGCCTCACTGAAACTGACAATAGGAGCGGGTAACAATGTAGCGAGGTTGTGAGTTGTTTATTAATTAGAAGAGACAAGCAAATGACGTCAGAGTAGCGCGCTTTTCTTTAGAAATGGAGGGAATATCTTCCCTAGAGCATATGTGTTCGTAATTTTGATTGGATATAAAAATAGACGCTAATGTTGGCGCGCTTTATTAACCAATAGCAGCTCTGTTATAATGTTTAGGCATATCGGGGTGAGGGAGTATAAATTCTGTGCCAGAGACAAGTAACACACAGTTTAAGAGAATCATTCACGCGTTATACGTCGCACAGTTCTACAAAATCATTCACAAGTTACACGTCGCTCAGTTTAACAGAATCATTCACGAAGTACACGTTACGCAATTCTACAGAATCTCTCGCATCGTAAAGTTAGTTACAAAATGTGAAATACTCGAATTAATAATGTGCGGCAAATAAGTGATTATAGTTACATTCGAAAATATAACACTTTCAGTCGGGCGTGTATCAAGAGTAATTATGTGAAATTAATGAAGTGTGACGGCAATAAAAGTGTAAAAACAAATTCTTTTATCAGTGTTATCTTTTAGTAACAACTCCTTTCCGTTTACACACCCTGTTTAAGAGATTTGCTCGACTGGGTAATAATAGCTAGCCGGAGGACAAAGAACTCAAAATTAAAAATAGTAAAACAATAACAGGCACTCAGAAAAAAAAAGATAACACGAAAGTTATCGTGACAAGTTGGAGACATAATTCCTAATGATTTGGGCTACAGAAAAGTGGAAGTAAAATGGGTTCAAAGAGTGCTTTGTGAGGAACAGATATCTTGTCGGGTCATGACCTGCCAGCAGTGGATCACAAGGCTTTGGAGGGAACCTAACTTTCTGGACAAGGTTGTCACATGTGATGAGAGCTGGTTTCATCAATACAATCTGGAAACCAAACAACAAAGTGCACAATGGAAACCTCCAAGTGCCGCGGAAGTCGTGCACCTTTTGTTTTCGACAAAATTGGGGTAATTTATGATCATGTGATTCCTAAAAGAGACCAGAACTTGCTGCCAGTGGATGGATCCTACACCAGGACCCTGCTCATTGAGCCATAGCAACACAAGTGACAATCACTCAACTTGGTATTAAAATCATGCCCCATGTATTTGCCGGATCTAGCACTCTGCAATTTCTACCAGTTTCCACGAGTGAAAAAAATACTTCGTGGGTGCCAATTTCAAACCGATGAACTAAATAGTGTTATTTCGGGTATATTGAACAGGATGTCAAACAAAGGCTTCTCTGAGTTTTTTGAAAAGTGGATAGAATGTTAAAACCAGTGTGCAACCTCAAAAGGAGGGTATTTTGAAAGTTTGTAGTTAAATTTGAATAAAAGAAAATCGTGGTGTCCAAGCAAAAAGGTTTTCCCATTATTTTTTTTGACACACCCTCGTATATACCATGTAATACAAAATTCACTTCAGAACATATTGTGATTATACTTGTAGTATTTAATTTTTGCAGCACTAACTAGCACTTATTACTTTTTCTACTACGTATAGTAAGTAGGGGAAGTATTGCATTCCACCCAAAAATTCGATACCGAGATTTCACCGGAAATACATGTTTTGAGACCTCCTGAATCCAAAAAAAGCATTTTTAGAAACATGTCCGTGTGTGTGTGTGTGTCTGTGAACAGCATAACTCAAAAACTAACAGTCGGATAAACACCAAACTTGGTATTTACGTTCAGTATCTTCCAGAGATGCGACATGAAGATTTTCAAGAAAATCCCCCCACCCCAGACTACCCTTTACATGGAAAATTTTTCGAAAATTTTAATTTTCTCAAAAATGGCTCTAACGATTTTGATGAAAATATCATATGTTTAAGATAATGTCATGAGAAATGAAATGTATATCTCGAATTTTCTGGGAATGTCTCCAAAAGTATTCTTCATTGTGAACGCCTTTTGTATAACTGGTAAACCATAAGAGATAGACAAAATTTTACTACACAAGAAATGTAGATCGCGTTAAAATACACAACTTATGTCATATACATTTCTTTCGTTGAGTGAACCTTTTTCGAGATATTGCTTGTTATTTCCTTAAATTTTCCAATACTTATACTTTTTCTCAAATACGTTATTCATTTTTTTATGTCCTGACATGCAAAGAGAAGGAATGCGCCACATAGCAACCAGCGTTAAAATATTTGACTATTGCTTAAAAGCTACCATATTCCCCTTGCATCTACAAGAAAATCACCAATAAGATTGACATCTCGATATCTCGATTAACATGAAGCATATGCATAATAGGCGTTTGTAAAATTAGATTGTACAAGAGTAGAGAAAGTCATGTGAGTGTAACACATCAGATTTTTTTTTAAATGTCTGCACGTGTGCATGTCTGGAAAATAAAAATACGAAAACAATGTCTATCCAAACAATAAAACCAGGTTTTTACCACTGCATTCCAAATTAGTTAACAAGTCCTGTCAATCTTCAGTTTTAGCAGAGTTACACTGGATCACAAGGTGCATTTTCAGAGATCTACGGTTGTCACTGAGAATAGTTTTGTATCTGGAAAAGCTCCTCTCCACATCACAGGAGTGTATTTGAAGGCGGCGAGGTCACTGCAGACCAGCTGTGGTTCAGTGTTTTCAAATGTTGTGGCATTCTCAGAAAGACTGTGAGGCAGTATTTTTAACACTTAAAAAAGATTTCAGTTTAATAATATAATATATAAATTCAATAACAGCCCGCCTTAAAGCAATATGTATATGTAACAATATATAATAATGCGTGTAACAATGTTATATGAATTTATTACGTAATTTAATAATGTAGGAGCTGTGAGAATAATAGTTAAAAGTTGCCAACAATAAGGTAACCTTGAGGTAATAATGAAATAGAAAGTTTAATAATACTACTGGTAATTTTTGGAGCAACAATAATGTAAATTTTTGAGACAGTTTATAAAATAGCCAATCAACAACCAGAAAAAAAGCTTAAGTTAAATAAAAGTATACTATTTGAGTAGGAATAGCCAATCAGAAACTGAAATAGGGCAAATTGTACAAATTCAGAATTCAGTTGCTAGCAGACAAGTTTAATACGTATTCAGTGTGAGACAAAAATAGTTTGCGTGTTAAAAAGTAATTAATAAATAATCTCACAGCTCTCTATATCAGTGAAGTGTTATTTAAATTCGTGTCAAGGATTATTAAATGTAGTGAAGTAAAAATTATAATTGTGTAAGCCTACATTCTTCAGCCGCACCACGCCTTGTTAAGATATTCATGTCTCTGCAAATTAATACTGATGCAGCCGAGGCAAACATAAATATATAATATTTAAAGAAACGGTAAAAAAATACAAAGTTAATCATTTTAAACTTGGGGCGAAGGATACTGGGTACCATACGTGTGGTTGCAACTACTTCAAGTTCGGCTCCCCAACAGTAGAAATACAATACAACTACTCCTAAAATTAACAACTTCTTCAACTGTCACTAATTTTGCACACTGTAGAATATCCAGGAATGCATTGGAGAACACTTTGTAGTTTGTTGTTCACCCCATGCAACAATGTCTAATGTCAGTGAACCGACTTGTGTTACACTGCTTGTTTACTACGAAGCTTTGTAGTAATTGTTGTGTTTTGTGACAATATCACCAGGAACATTGTCATGTGAGCAACATTTTCATGTTTTTATTCTTGTGCCCTTAAAACATACAACAAAATATGCATTTTTAGTAAAAGTTGGCTGAAATATGGCTATATGCACAATAAAAATAATCTGATGTGTTACACTCACATGACTTTCTCTACTGTTTTACAAACTATTTTTACAAACGCTTATTCTCCATATGCTTCATGTTAATCGAGATGTTAATCTTATTGCTAATTTTCTTGTAGATGCAAGGGGAATTGGTAGGCTTTAAGCGACAGTCAAATATTTTAAGAGCTGGTTGCTATGTGGAGTATTCCATTCTCTTTGCATTACCAGGACAAAAAAAAATGAATAACGAATTTGAGAAAAAGTATTAAGTATTGGAAAATTTAAGGGAATAACAAGCAATATCTCGAAAATGCTTCACTCAACAAAAGAAATGTATATGACATAAATTGTGTATTTTAACGCGATCTACATTTTTGTGTAGTAAAATTTTATCTCTTATGGTTTACCAGTTATGCAAAAGTCGTCCACAATGAAGAATACTTTTGGAGACATTTCCAGAAAATTCGAGATATACATTTCATTTGTCATAAAAATATCTTAAACATACGATATTTTAATCAAAATCGTTAGAGCCATTTATGAGAAAATTAAAATGTTCGAAAAATGTTCCATGTAAAGGGTAATTTGGAATGGGGGGATTTTCTTGAAAGCCTTCGTGTCGCATCTCTGGAAGATACTGAACCTAAATACCAAGTTTGGTGTTTTTCCGACTGTTCGTTTCTGAGTTATGCTGTTCACAGACAGACACGCACATGTACATGTTTCCAAAAATGCTTTTTTTTTGGATTCAGGGTGTCTCAAAACATGTATTTCCGGTGAAATCTCGGTATCAAATTTTTGGGTGGAATGCAATACTTCCCGTACTTACTATACGTAGTAGAGAAAGTAATATATTTTTCTGCATTACAATACCTGGATTTGTGCATAAATTGTTGTAAAATTCATCCTAAAGTTCAGGAAAAAAATATGACATGTCATCAAAATCTGGGACCTACTTATGAGCTCTAGCAAAACGTTGTTGCACTGGGTTTTCAGGATTCCTGATCAAAGGTGGGATAAGCCATAGCTGGAGTGGATAAATTGAGTCTCCAATCAAAACTGCATCAGGTGCAGGCCTCCCTCCACTCCTGTTCCATTCTTTCATATAAACTACTTCTTCAAAGTACGCATGCATCATTAACATTTCCAGGCGAATTTGCATTACAGAAATAAAACTAGTAATTCGGGACCACATACCAACATTACATTCATTAAATGTTTTCCATGGCGATCAACAAATGCAGGTTGATGTTCTGCAGGAGCATCTATTGCAATCAGTGTTCCATCTATTGCACTGTGTACTAATGGAATCCAACTTATTGTAATGTAATATGTAATATTTATTTCATCATTATTACAAATAAAACTAACATCTGAAACTTATGTCTAGTGCTTCAGTTTTCTAGCTCCCCCATATTTAGCCCCTAGGCTGTATATATGGGATAAAGCTACTATACCATCTCTCCACTTTCCAAATTGTGCCCATTCTCCTGTACCTTTCTTAAGCTCCTTATCCACTTATGCCTTGTGTTGCCTAAAAATGTCCCCATGATTTTGATTGTTTCTACTTTTGTACTTCCCAACATTCTTAATGCTACTGCTTCTTTGTTTAGCTTGTCCCATTTTTACTTTCTCTACTACGTATAGTAAGTAGGGGAAGTATTGTATTCCACCCAAAAATTCGATATCGAGATTTCACCGGAAATACATGTTTTGAGACCCCCTAAATCCAAAAAAAGCATTTTTGGAAACATGTCCGTGTGTGTCTGTCTGTCTGTGAACAGTATAATTCAGAAAAGAACAGTCGTATAAAACACCAAACTTGGTATTTAGGTTCAGTATCTTCCAGGGATGCGACACAAAGATTTTCAAGAAAATCCCCCCACACCAGATTACTCTTTATATGGAACATTTTTCGAAAATTTTAATTTTCTCAAAAAGGCTCTAACGATTTTGATTAAAGTATCATATGCTTAAGATATTTTCATGACAAATGGAATGTATATCTCGAATTTTCTGGGAATGTCTCCAAAAGTATTCTTCATTGTGAATGACTTTTCCAAAACTGGTAAACCATAAGAGATAGACAAAATTTTACTACACAAAAAATGTAGATCGCATTAAAATACACAATTTGTCATATACTTTTTTTTTGTTGAGTGAACCATTTTCGAGATGTTGCCTGTTATTCCCTTAAATTTTCAATACTTATACTTTTTCTCAATTTTGTTATTCATTTTTTTTGTCCTGGGCATGCAAAGAGAATGGAATGCTCCACATAGCAACCAGCGCTTAAAAGATTTGACTATCGCTTAAAACCTACCATATTCCCCTTGCAGCTACAAAAAAATTAGCAATAAGATTAACATCTCGATTAACATGAAGCATATGGAGAATAAATGTTTGTAAATATAGCTTGTACAAGAGTAGAGAAAGTCATGTGAGTGTGACACATCAGATTTTTTATTCCATATAACCTCTCTGCCACGCCTCTTGGTGAACTCTTAGGTAAACCCAGAACTTCTCTACAAAACATTCTATGGACTATATCAATTTTATTCCATCCCTTTGCCACCCCCCATATTTCTGTTCCATATAACATTTTTGACTCAACTACAGCTTCATATAGCCTTTCCAACCAGTTCATTGATAGCGTGGGTGTTTTGCACAAACAAACTGTAACAGTTTTCATGGCTAGCTTCCCATTTCCCGTTGCTTGAGAATCTAATCCCCAAGTAATCAAATTCTTTTACCACCTCTATTTGCTAACTTATTGTATTAAATATGTGCATTACTCATTTACATTATTAGGCCACTTTAAAAGAGTGTATTATTTATGCCATTTATGAAACCTCTGACAGCACAAACGAAGTAGCAGTGTTAATGAAAAGAGGAGAATGTGTAAGACAGAAGTAGTAGTAATAATGCCAGAAATAGGAAGACACTGGATTTTTAAGCACTAAGTTTGCATGTTTTAATTATGAAATTTATACCAGAGAAGCATTCAATAAAAATAGCACGAATAGTGCAAACGTAGGCAGTGTGGCAAAAAGAATTCTCTCAAAAATATTTAATCAAACACAGTAATGCAAATATCATTTATAACCAAATTACTTAGGTGTCAACCATAAACTGATTCTTACTTCACTTAAATTTTAATTTGACATGTTTCCCAGACCAATTGTGTGCATTGTCGGTGACTGCTGGGGGGCTTCTGGAACAGTCCCTTAAAGGGGATGAATACTTGAAAGTCATTGCAATCCCATTGAGCAGATGCATTAAGGTTGTAGATTATGCTTTCAAAAACACCAAACTAATACTGAAATCCCAACACCAACATACAAATTTTAGCAACTCTAGAGTTTTAATGATGTAGGGTGTATCCAAAATCATCAAAACTGGCAGAAGTATGAGACCAGTAATCAACACTTCGTTATATCATCTAGCAAACTGGCAGCTAAAGCAATGCCAATCATTTTCTCAGTTTGACAGTCTGTCTTAAGATTTCATTTGATCTTATGGAAGAAATAAAAACATAAAACTGTCTCCCAATGACACTTTGTTATCTTTTGATGTCAAGAATTTGTTCCCTAGCATACCAAGAGAAAAGCTGCTCACATATTCACAAAATTGGTCTTAGAATCTATCAGCATTCCCAAAGAAGAATAGAAGAATATGTGCACCTAACACAGGATTGGACAATCCTTTTTTGTGTTTGAAGATATGTTTTATCAGCAGAAGGCATGGCTGATGATGGGAAACCCCTTTCTCCTTTCCTGGCCAACCTTTTCATGAGTTATTTGGAAAAAAACATTACAACAGTTTTTCTACACTTGAAAGTTTGGTATCAATGTGTTGATATATTTGCTATCACAAACTGCAAATCCTTAGAGGACACTTCGGAATTTACAAGTTCCCATTGTTAAGTTTACACTTGAAACAGAAACAAATGATTCACTCCCATTCCTGAACCTCAAAATAAATGCAGGTGATTGAAAGATGAAATTTGGCATTCACAGAAAAAGCACACACACAAAATTAAATTAAATTTTATTTTTGGACAGCTTTTACAGTCTACTGAACATCAAGGAGAGTCTGTACTGTTTGATCTACAGATTATCCAAGAGAGGCAAGGGATTAGCCCAAAAGAAAACTATGAAAGACATTTTCAAAAAGTAATATTGTAATCTGTTTATCTTTTCTTTAAAATCTATAAAAGTATTCAATGTGCAGTTTAAGGAATTATGTTTTAATAAACAATTACTATGGAGGTTTAAGCAGTTTTTCATAATTTATGCTTATTAGCATATTATCTCTGTATTATCCTAGGGGTTTTGTTTTTTTACTTAGTTTCTGTGTTTTCCTTTGATCCATAGTTCTCTCATTCTTTGGCCGTAGGCTTTCTTTCTCTATGTCCATGTGGTTCCAGCTTTCTTTCTTCGGTTTGTCCTCTTGGTCAACTTGCCACTTCTGCACTTGATTCTAAAGACATCTCTGTTTAGTATATCTTCTTGCATAATTCCTGCCAACTTTGTCATTTTTGACTTCAGCAATCCACTTCATAGTATCTAGTTGTGCTTTACTTCTATTTTCATAGAATTCCATTATTTATTTTGTGAGCCTGTTTGACTTCATTTGATATGTCCATAACAATTTTAACCTTCATTTTTGTATGTCACTGTAAATGTCTATATATATTTTCATTTTTACTTATGAGTCTGTATTGTTCACCTATGACTTGTGAAACTAAAATTGTTCTTATGATCTTGCATACATTTTTTCACAATATTTTTAATATCTGATTTTCTTTCTGAATTAATGTTTCTGTCCCGTAGAGGCACTCTGGTTTAATTAGTGTTATAATGTCTTAATTTTGAATGCTTAGACATGCACTTTATATTATAGATGTTTTAAGTAAGCCAATATATGCTGTTTTTATTTTTTGGCATCTATTTTTAATAGTTAGTTTTCATTCCATTTTCCTGAATTATTTCACCAAGGTATTTAAATTGTGAAACTCATTTGTCCATATTTAGTTTCCATGTCTTTTGGTGCTTCCTTATTGCACGACATGTATTCAGTTTTTTTGTAGGAATCTTCAGACCAGTTGTTATTACTATTTCATTTGTTCTACGGTTGCATCAGGCTCTGACTTGGAAAACAACTGATGGTGTCAATACTTGTTAAACTGTAGGTTTTCTTTACTTTGGTTTTTTGTACTATTTACTACTAAACACACTTGCCTTCACTCCTACATTCATACTTACAGACTCTGCAAGGGATAGACAGTGATTCTGGTTAAAGAAAAATTCCCTATCGCAGCTGTGAGTTGAACCTGGGATCTCTGGGTTGAAAAGCTATAATACAGTAAAAAAAATTTGACATAAATTGTGTGTTTTAACAAGATATATATTTTTTGTGCACTAAGATTTTGTCTCTCTATGGTTTACAAATTATACAAAAGTAATTCAGAATGAAGAAGGCTTCACAACCTATTCCCAGTAAATTCAATATATACATTTCCTTTGTAATGCAAATATCTTAAACATATAGCATTTAAAAAAAGTTTGTCATTTTTGAGAAAATAAAATAAAAAAATGATGAAAAATGTTCCATGTAAAGGGTAGCTTGGGGTAGGCTGATTTTCTTGAAAATCTTTGTGTCGCATCCTTGGAAGATGAACTGAAATACCAAATTTGGTATTTAACCAGCTTTTCATTTTTTAATTATGTTGCTAACAGACATACACAGCTCTTTTTTGAAAATGCTCTGTTTTAGAGTAGGGAGTCTCAGATGTATTTCCGGCAAAATTTTGGTTGAATTTTTGGGTGGAATGCAATACTTTCTCTAGATTACTATAGGTTGGTAATAGAGAAAGTAGAAATAACTTTGTAATGGCATCCAGCAGGTTTATGAAGAAAGCGAGGAAGAAGTTTGAATTTTCTCATCAACATGTAGATTATTTTATTGTAGTGCTTTAAAGTGTGTCACGTTTTAGCTTTTAAGATTATACTGGGAAAATTATACTTTGTGATTCAGGGTGGAATGGGACAAAGAAAACAACACTTGGATTGAGTGAATTGAATTTATTTGCACATCTCATTTTAAATAGCATTTTTACTTTCTCTACCACGTACATATCAGGTAGAAAAGGTATTGCATTTCACCAGAAATATATGTTTTGTGGCCTCCTTAATCCCGAAAAAAGCATTTTTAGAAAAAGGTGTAAACTACCCTTTACATAGAACACTTTTAGAAATTTTTTATTTTCTAAAAATTGGCTCTAACAATTGTGATTTCAATCACGTATATTAAAGATGTTTAGATGACAAAATGTATATCTTGAATTTCTAGGAATAACTTGTGAAGTCCTCTTCATTGGAAGGAAATACATTGAAAACGTACTACACAAAAATATAGATCTCTTTAAAGCAGACAATGTATTTAAAATAACTTTTTTTGTGGTATCAGCCATTTCCGAGGTATCCGTTGTTAATGGTTCAAATTGCTCAATACTTGAGTAATTCTTTTAAAGTCCTGTCAACTTTCAGCTGTTTCTCGTGTTGTCATGGAAAAGTTTGGAAAGGCCAGCATATAGCGTCCAGTTGTTAAACATTTGACTGTCGCTGTCCCCTTTGTATCTATAACGAAATATGTAATGTAGCTATTTCCGGGAAGGTTACCTCAAAAGGAAGTAGGTAGAAAAATAAACTTTTGTAAGAATAATTTGTATACCCACTAATAAGTGGTAGAAGGTAGAGAAAGTCGTATAAATGTAACACATCAGATTTTTAATCCAAATTTATTCCTATATACCTAGCTGAAACTATGTACAAATTGTCTGGTTATTCTTTATGTACTATCAGAGCTTGCATGACACCCAGGCCTTTTAGCTCTGCTGGGTAACCATTTGTCCAACCTTAGCCTTTTATATTGTTTCCTCCCCCTCTTTTCTTTGTTCTTCTTCCTTCTTATATCCATTATTTTCCTGGACCATCTTTCCTAAACAATTCCCCCCATGTTTTTAAATTCCTTCTCCTGTAAACATTTTTACTTTCTCTACTACGTATAGTAAGTAGGGTAAGTATTGTATTCCACCCAAAAATTCGATACCGAGATTTCACCGGAAATATATGTTTTGAGACCCCCTGAATCCAAAAAAGTATTTTTGGAAACATGTCCGTGTGTGTGTGTCTGTGAACTGCATAACTCAGAAACAACAGTCGGATAAACACCAAAGTTGTTTTTAGGGTCAGTATTTTCCAGAGATGTGACACGAAGGTTTTCAAAAAAATCCCCCCACCCCAGATTACCCTTTACATGGAACATTTTTCGAAAATTTTAATTTTCTCAAAAATGGCTCTAACAATTTTGATTAAAATATCATATGTTTAAGATATTTTCATGACAAATGAAATGTATATCTCGAATTTTCTGGGAATGTCTCCAAAAGTTTCTTCATTGTGAGCGACTTTTGCATAACTGGTAAACCATAAGGGATAGACAAAATTTTACTACACAAAAAATGTAGATCGCATTAAAATACACAATTTATGTCATATACATTTTTTTTTTGTTGAGTGAACCATTTTCAATATGTTGCTTGTTATTCCCTTAAATTTTCCAATACTTTTTCTCAAATAGGAATTCATTATTCATTTTTTTTATGTCCTGGACATACAAAGAGAATGGAATGCGCCACATAGCAACCAGCTCTTAAAAGATTTGACTATTGCTTAAAACCTACCCTATTCCCCTTGCATCTACAAGAAAATTAGCAATAAGATTAACATCTCGATTAACATGAAGCATATGGAGAATAAGCATTTGTAAAAATAGTTTGTACAAGAGTAGAGAAAGTCATGTGAATGTAACACATCAGATTTTTATTCTATAGAAAATTAGTGATTCCTTAAGGCTGGTTCACAACTGAGAACAGTAACCAGAATGAGAACGCAAAGTTAAAATGCATGTATTTTAATGGGAGCGTTCACAACTGATGGGAAGCTTTCCTGGGCACAGCAAATTAGAGACTATTCTAGGTGACCATGACATGAAACAGCCGCTGGTGCTCTCTGTAGTCGAAAGCTGGAAACATGAAACTGGAAGAAATTCTAACATATGTGCATACTAACCTCAGATTCTGACACCTGCAGATCCATCAGGCATCAGTTCTTCTAGTGAAAGGGTCATCTGTAGTTTATTTATATGCAACTCAAAATGGTGCTTGCCTCAAAAACAATAGCAGAAACTACAAAGAACAGCAAAAACCAGTAGATATTAACAAAGAACAAAAACATTTTATGTACGCTATCAAATAAAGGAATGAAAACGACTAGAGGAATTGTAAAAGCAATAGATCTGCATTTAGATAGTGTTTAGTCTATCGAATTTTGATGTTAACTAACTCATGTTATGTTGGCTGAATTGGAAACAGGTGAAAAAACATCATTGGTCAGTTAAAAACAAATGAAATCCCAATGTGCAAAATCAACTTTCCACTTTCTGATTGATATGCATTCCCGTGGTTTCCATTTTGGTTACCATTCTTAAGTTATTGTGAACCCCCCTTTATTTTCTAAGTTTTATCACATCTCTTATAATATAGAATGGGACACTGAGGACCATAGTAGTTAAAGAGCGTCCATAAATAAAACTCAATTTAAATTTCTTTCTTCTAGTTTTCATGTCTCCCATTCCTGTTTTTTCTATTCCTGCCCACCAGCTGTTTTTGTTCGCCAAACTCTTTTACTGATTCATGCATGTCTTTAAAATTTGTCCCTCTCCTTTTATCAAACATATGAACCAAAATTTTATGATTCTCAAAGAACACTTAACGGTATTTTAACTTCGCATGTTCAAAGCCTTAAAAACAAGAAGTTCTTTAGTTAGTACCGAGTTTTCCATTTGTCAAAAAGTTTTAAAGCATATTTCTCTACTTTAAGAAGTGTTAAGTGTTTTGTTTTTCAAATTATTCCATCTTAGCTGTCTCTTAAACTGAGCACACAAGAAAGAAAAAATTGTGTTGCTGTTAAAAATAGTTCGTGGTTAACTATTTTGAGAAGTACATCTGAAACAGGCCATTGAACTCGTAAAATTGAGGTATTGTGTAAATGAACAGCAAAGGAAAATAGGACAGGCATTTATCCAAAAGATTCAAAATAGATTTTGCTTTTGTAACACAGCATGACAACCCAGTTAATGGACTCTGAACTTTTAGTCTTCAGTTGAGAATTAGTAAAATCAGTCTTTACTGTTAGGAATTGTGTTTACTTTATTGTAAAATACTTAATTTCAAGAATTCATTTTACAAGCAGCATTTTAGTACAGTTCTGATTTATTGGCCACTATACAAAGGAGAGAGAGTTTAAGGTTTAGCAAATTGAATCTTCCTTTGCAATTAGTTTGGTTTATGTCTGTTGTCAGCACTGTCAATCACAATTCCTGCAAAGTTGAGTGTCACTGCGTCCCAGTAACAGTGTATTCCTTAATACTGTCAGACCTGTCATGTACTGGGCAATATGAAACGCTTTTCTGGAAAAGTAAAGCAGGAATGTTCTGCATTTTTTGTTTAACAAAATACTATTCAGAGTTAGAAATTTATACTAAAAATCTGATGTGTTACATTCACATGACTTTCTGTACTCATTCTTCTTCAAACTATTTATATAAAAGCTTATTACCTTCTCTACTACAAATAGTAAGTAGGGAAAGCTTTGTATTCCACCCAAAAATTCGATGTCAAGATTTCACCAGAAATATATCTTTTGAGGCCCTATATCTTGAATTTTCTGGGAATAGCCTCTGAAGTCCTCTTCATTCTGAATGACTTGTGCATAACTGGTAAGCTGTGAAAGGCAAAATCTTACTACACAAAAAATGTAGGTCTCATTTCAGCACACAATTCATGTCGAATAAAACATTTTGGGCAGTAAACATTTGAGATATTTTTTTGTTTATTTGTTTGAATTTTTAAATTTTTATTACTTTCTCTACTATGTATAGTAAGGGGAAGTGGTGTTATTTCACCCAAAAATTTGATACTGAGATTTCACCGGAAATACATGTTTTGAGGCACTCAAATTTAAAAAATCTGATGTGTTACACTCACATGACTTTCTCTACTCTTGTAAAAACTATTTTTACAAACGCTTATTCTCCATATGCTTCATGTTAATCGAGATATCGAGATGTCAATGTTATTGATAATTTTCTTGTAGATGCAAGGGGAACATGGTAGGTTTTAAGCGATAGTCAAATATTTTAACGCTGGTTGCTATGTGGCGCATTCCATTCTCTTTGCATGTCCAGGACATAAAAAAAAATGAATAACGAATTTGAGAAAAAGTATAAGTATTGGAAAATTTAAGGGAATAACAAGCAATATCTCGCAAACGGTTCACTCAACAAAAGAAATGTATATGACATAAATTGTGTATTTTAACGCGATCCACATTTTTTGTGTAGTAAAATTTTGTCTATCTCTTATGGTTTACCAGTTATGAAAAAGTCGTTCATAACAAAGAATACTTTTGGAGACATTCCCAGAAAATTCGAGATATACATTTTATTTGTCATGACAATATCTTAAACATATGATATTTTAATCAAAATCGTTAGAGCCATTTTTGAGAAAATTAAAATTTTCGAAAAATTTTCCATGTAAAGGGTAGTCTGGGGTGGGGGGATTTTCTTGAAAACCTTCGTGTCGCATCTCTGAAACATACTGAACCTAAATACCAAGTTTGGTGTTTATCCGACTCTTCGTTTTTGAGTTATGCTGTTCACAGACACACAGACAGACACACACACGGACATGTTTCCAAAAATGCTTTTTTTGGATTCAGTGAGTCTCAAAACATGTATTTCCGGTGAAATCTCGGTATCGAAATTTTGGGTGGAATACAATACTTCCCCTACTTACTATACGTAGTAGAGAAAGTAAAAAAAAAGCATTTTTAGAAAATGTGGTGTGTGTGAACAGCATGACTCCAAATGAAAAGTTCGATAAATACCAAACTTGGTATTTAGGTTCAGTATACCTTCTAAAGATGTGACACAAAGATTTTCAAAAAAAAAAAAAAAAAAAACCACCCCATACTACCCTTTACATGAAACATTTTTCGAAATTTTTAATTTGCTAAAAAAATAGCTGTAATGATTTTAATTAAAATACAATATGAATGAATAAACTTTATTTGTACATATTTTATACACAATCATTTTTTACAGTATTCCACTTGTAAACTAACTTAACCTATGTACAAATTTTCTTGCCAGCTATGTTCTACCTATACTGCTCATTTTGCCTGGCATCCTGGCCTTATGGCTCAGCTGAGCAGCCCTTGCTACCCTTAATCACCTATGATCCATCCTCTCCCTCCTCCGTTTGCCCTTCTACCTTTCTTATCTCCCTTACTTTTTTAATCCATTTCTCCTTTACTTTCTCTAAGAACTTCCCCATGTTCTTATTTTTCCTTTCTTCTCTTTTTGTCAACATTTTAATTGCTACTATTTCTCCATCCATTTTTCCTACCATACATTTTGTCTCCATTCTGTTAATTCTTTGCATTCTGTCATATAATGCTGTGTGCTTTCACAAAATACAATATATTAAAGATGTTTACATGAAAAATAATATGTGTACCTTGTATTTTCTGGAAATAGCCTGTGAAGTCCATTCAGTTGGAAGAAATTTTGTATAATCTTGTACAACTGCTAAACGTTAAGCAATAGACAAAAACATACTACACAGAAAAAGTAGATCTCTTTAAAACACACAGTTTGTCCTTTCAGTATTCAGTTTCTCGTGATTACATGGAAACAATATGGAATTTTAAGGCTAGCATATAGCGCCCAGTTCTTAAACATTTGACTATCGCTGTTCCCTTTGTATCTATAATGAAATGTGTAATGTAGCTATTTCTGCAAAGGTTTATTTGGATTAAATTGTAGTAGATAGAAAAATAAGCTTTAGTAAAAATAGTTTATATACCCACTAATAAATGATAGAGGATAGAGAAAGTCATGTAAATGTATCACATCGGACTACTGTTTTTCAAGTTGTAAAGTCACTATTAATTTTTTTCTTATGGTTATGCAAGAATCGTGCAATTATAAAGCCCATCACATAGCGATCCGCTTTGTCGCGGTATCTCGTGTTATCTTATTGCTGAGCGCCTGTTATTGTTTTATTATTTTGAATTTTGAGTTCTTTGTCCTCCAGCTATTATTATTATTATTATTATTATTATTATTATTATTATTATTATTATTATTATTATTCTGTCGAGCAAATCTCTTGAACAGGGTGTGTAAACGGAAAGGAGTTGTAACTAAAAGATAATACTGATAAACGAATTTGTTTTTACACTTTTATTGCTGTCACACTTTATTCATTTCATATAATTACTCTTGATACACGCCCGACTGAAACTGTTATATTTTCAAATGTAACTATAATCACTTATTTGCTGCACATTATTAATTCGTGTATTTCACATCTTTTAACTAACTTTACGACGCGAGAGATTTTGTAGAACTGCGCGACGTTTAACGCGTGAATGATTCTGATGAACTGGGCGACGTGTAACTTCTGAATGATTCTGTTGGACTGAACGTTACCCGTCTCTGGCTTTAGCTTTTTATACTCCCTCACGCCGATATGCCTAAACATTATAACAGAGCTGCTATTGGTTAATAAAGCGCGCCAACATTAGCGTCTATTTTTATATCCAATCAAAATTACAACACATATGCTCTAGGGAAAATATTCCCTCCATTTCTACAGAAAAGCGCGCTACTCTGACATCATTTGTTTGTCCCTCCTAATTGATAAACAACTCACCCCCTCGCTCATTGTTACCCGCTCCTATTGTCAGTTTCAGTGAGGCCGTGTAAACTTACTTCGTAACGATGCTTATAATTAACAAACGTCTCAAATCATTGTCATAAAATAATGCTAATTTACACTACAATCACTCTGGCATTTACAGTGTTGTGATATAAAATACTGCCACTGCTTTTTAAAATAATGTATTCTTCTTATACAAAATGTATAAATGTTAATGAATGTTTATCTGAATTCACAAGAAGTAGATAAAAGAATAAGCCTTTGTACGAATAGTTTATAGTGAGTAGAGAAAACATGTGAATGCAACACATCAGAACGTTTAACTTATTTTGTTCACTCGGATTACAAGCATATATTTCACATTTGCTTATTTTACAGACGTAATTAATAATTGCATAGCTTGAATGTAAATTGTGCTGATCAGAAATGCTTTGTATATGTTGCAGAAAGGTTGAGGAGGACGGGATGGAAGGAGTTTCAGAACAACCCTCAAGTCTGCAGTCCATCTGTCACGTGCGGGCATGTGAGCTGTTCCCTAAACGACCACTTCAGTCCGAGGATCCTCATCTTACGGTACCATTTGTGCCAGTTTGCGGCGAAGCTGTGGAGTATCTTGGACAAACTGCTGATGGAGTTCTTGCACTATCCAATTACAGACTTCACTTGCAACTGAAGGATTCATGTTACAGCATTCCACTTGGCCTGATAGAACTCATAGAAGTGAAGGATATTTTCTATCTACACGTTGGTTGCAAAGATGCACGTTCTCTTAGGTCAGTGTAATATAAAATAATTCTGCATTTCCTTTCATTCATCTGTGATTGACACATTTTGAAACCATGGTTCATACTGTGAAAGTGCTGTTCTTAAAAATTGATTGCCCTGGCTTTATTCCACTGACATTTAGAGGTCTTTACAGGCTCAGGTGTAGTGCTGGCCAACAGGATGGGTTCAATTTGCGAAATGTTTGGCAGCCTCAGCTTGGCTCAAGCTTGAAAAGACGAATCAATTAATTTATCACATCCATCATAATATTAATTTTATTTGTCTTGTAAATATCATAAACACGATATGTTAATCAAAATCATTAGCTCATTTTTGGGAAAGTAAAATAGAATGAAACTTTTTTCTAAGCAAGCAGAAAATAAAGACAAAAAAAATTGTTTTCATTTTTGGGTCTGCGATATTTAGATGCCCGAAATAGCACAATTATCGTAGTATGCACACATCCATTGCAACAGTAATAATAGTAGTACAGTTTGTGTAAATTGTTGTGACAGTCCCCCACTACTGAAGCACATATGCGCAATAGCACAGGCCAGTCCACTTGCATAATAAAAGAGGTGGGGGTCAGTGTTCCAACTGCTGCAAGCTCAAATGCAAGGTAACCTTACACATTTGTTTACAATGCGTTGTGTATGTGGCTGCCCCCGAGTTCTGATATCACTTGCTCCCCACCACTCTCACCACTACTCCTCATTCTCCTCTCTTGCGCATATGGAGTGTCACAACAATTTACACAAGCTGTAGTAATAAATAAATGCTCGCTTCGGCTAATTTAGTAACTGCAAGAGTGTGGCAGCCACATATCTGCCTCCGTCCGTACACACCCAGGACATCCTTGGCAGAGTGCAGTAATAGGGGTTGCATGTGGTCAATAAGGCAGTATACCATCAACATGCTGTTTACTACATGAGGATTCCAGGACCCCAAATGCCACTAATTCTGTAAATTATGTCCTCAGTTGGTCCCAGGACCTGAGTGAATCCTATATCACACCTCCCAGCAAAGGAAAAAATCCCATGCTAGTACCACAAATTGAAACTGGATCACTTTGCACTGCAGTTTGCTCTGCTTCGTGGAATAATAATAATAAGTGCAAAATAGTTTTATTTAAAACAAAATTAAACAATCGGGCCCAGGCTAGACAATACGTAGCACCTATTCTGAGGTGTTTTAATTGTTATTTTAAAATGATTTTATTTGTTCAAATAGAATGTAAGATAATTATATTGTGTTAATTCGAGTTTTCTGCCTGGGATCCACTTGGACCTCTCTCAGTGCTTTAAGGAGGTACAAAAACATAGCAGTCTGAAGGCTAAACCTTCTAATATAACGGTTCAGTTAGTTATAGGTCAATCTAAACAAAAACACATTTTGTTTCATGAATGAACTGTTACAATAATACGTTTTTTTAAATTTCTCTGCACAAGAACAAGCTAGAAATGTTAAGATCTGAACCAAACTTTTGTACACAGAGGAAGTGATGGTATGCTAAGTGGGAAGAGTTGTAGTTTGACCACCAGCTAATGAGGTACTCCCTTGTCATGTAGTTTTGTTTATAACTCCTTCGAACTTAAAAGTGAAACCACTTTAGCTCATTTAGCTGTGTAGGGTAATAGCATTCATACCATGTGGTTGGTCATTAAGGCATATGTGAGCAGGAGTTTTCTGCAATTCAAATCCGCCAAGACTGTCCTCATTGACTGTCATCTTTTCCAGTTTTTCTTCATTCCTCATAACTGGCAAATGTTGGGGTAGTACCCTAAATTTAAGCTTAGTGTTTCCTCCCCCACTTATTTCATTTCAGGCAGGACACTGACGATACGTGAAACAACAAAAAAGAACGAAAAAGAAAGCATTTGCAGTTCAGTAACATTGCTTGGCATAGTGTATAGTGGGAATAACATTATGTGAAGCTATCTGTTGATTTGAGTTACAATGTGTAGTTATCATAGTGCAGACTACAGAAAGTGTGTTTATTGTGGTAAGTTTTGCTCAGTCACAACTGGGATGTCTCTTAAATTTATATAGAGAAGTTATCATTTGTAATGTGTCTACAATTTAAAGGGTGTTGGATCCATATTAGACAAAAAGAAACGCAGACAGCCAACATTTCTAAATGAAGAAGACAAGATAGTGGCAGTCATGGAGATAAGTCCAATTAAATTGCTGCCTTGCTTTAGAATGATGGAATAATTGACTGGTCTGCTCACTCTCCAATCTAAATCCATGTAAAAGGCACTATCCAGCAGGCATTTTTCAATAACCACGTCTCATCACCAGTTGTGATTCTCTTAAGGAACATCTCGTTCTCATTTGCACGATCCAAAAGCTCTTCAAGATTGCGAGGCGATGGTGTTTCTGGTCTTGACTCTTGAGCCGTGGGATGAACTTGATGTATTCCAAGATGCTGTGTCAGGATTTCATGACATGATCCAGCTGAAATGTTACATTCTTGTGCAATCTCTCGGACAGTTGGTCTTCGATTGGCACGCACAATTTCATTGATGTTCCTGAACATGAGCATCGTTAGTAGATGTTGAAGGGCGTCCTGAATGAGGGTCATTTTTAACTTCCATCCAGCCATTTTTAAACCACGCAAACCATTTGTAACACAGAGTACGGCTTAAGCACTCATCACTGTAGGCTTCCTGCATCATTTGGTGTCTCTGTAAAGGTTTTCTTGAGTTTAACGCAAAATTTAATGCAGACGCGTTGCTCCTCTAACTCTGCCATCTCGAAATTCGCAAACTGTGCGACACAACCTTCTACTCAATACAGCACTGAACAATAACTAAAAGACATAGAATAATGAAACTTCCGGCAGTTACAGATTAAACACAGGTGTGTGCAGGGATGCCAACCGCATTTCGCTGTAACACTCCATTGGCAAGACATTACAACTGTTCCGGAATGTTTTGAACAGACCTCGTATAAAATGGCTGATTTTAATTATCATAGGAAATGCTGTTTAAATTATCACATTTTCTTCTACAGCCTTTATTTAGAACTTTGGGTATACTGCTTTCAGGTGTACATTCTCAACCAATGAGCACTGCTTGGATTGGTTCAGACGACTTCATAAGGCAACACTAGCACCTCGTAGCATTGAAGATCTTTTTGCATTTGCATTTATGGCATGGTCAAGTGAAGAAGGTGGGGAGGAAGTATCAGCTCGGCTGGGCTCCAGCTCTGGTGGAAGGGATATCCCTTCGTTTCATTCTGAAGTGGATAGAATGAAATTTGATCTACATGGTGCATGGCGCATATCACAGGTAGGTTCTAATGAAAGAAACAGAAGTCTACTTTAGTTGTTATTTTGTAGCTCCCATAAAAAGAATATTCATTTTCTGAATGCAGTATGGTACTATTTAAAAGCCCAAACATTTTAGCAAATCATGATTCTGTATAATTAAAAGATGGGACAATATGAGCGAGGAAATTTTAGCTATTAAAATATTAACGGTTAAGGGAGGAAAAAGAATAAAGGAAATGGGGGAGTTTTCAAGGAAAATCAAGGAAAAATGATTAAGGAAAGCAAAAAAAGCAAGGGGAAAGGCGCAGGAAGGAGGATTCAGGGAAGCGGAAAGGGAAAGAAAAGATTAAGGGCTAACTGAAAGCCAAAGGACTGGGGTGCTAGGCGAAAAGTAGCCTTAAACGGAAGGAAAATCAGACTAAATTTCTACTAGAATATAAGTAGTTTTAAAAAATTACATAAAATGTATTTAAAATGTTGTATGTTGTTTGGTACAAATAAATAAATATTCTAAAATAAAATAATTAAAAGAATTGGAGGAATCTTAACATTTTCTGAAAGACTTTAGCAAACCATTATTTTTTTATAAAGTATTTAACATAGTGTATATCGTTACACCATAAAGGATTGTGAAAAGGAAAACAAACATTGGCATGTGTCTTTTATCTGCCTGACTAGTCTTTATAAAGTAAAATTCTGACTATGAGGCAGTATTTTAATGCCAAAATAATATTTATTGTATTTTTGTTATAATTAAAGTCAATAACAGCCCACCTTGAAAAACAGTATGTATATAATTATTATTTATATTGTATGTAAAGTCATTGTAAATACTTATTTTTATTGTAAACTTATTTATTAGTGATATGTAAATGTTTATATACTCTAATAGTGCAAAAACTGTGAGAATAATATGTTTTAGGATGTTAATAATGAGGTAATAATGTAATTTTGGTGACAATGTATCTGGAAATTTAAAAAAATACTGGTTATGAAAAGATCGGTAATGACGTAATTTCGCTTACAGTTTGGAATTAGCCAATCAACAGTAAAGAAAAGTTTTAGTTTGAATACTTAAATTCTATTGGACTAGAATTAGCCAATGAGAGAGTGGCATTACCGAAGCTATGAGATTTTTACCGTTGAATTCAGTCAGTTGCGGGCAAGATGTTGTAAAGAGCAGACGTGAAAGTCGCAGGCAAGATGTTATAAAGTACAGATGGTAAAATTGTGCTCTCCGCTAGAATATATATATATATATATATATATATATATATATATATATATATATATATATATATATATATATAGTGCTCACAGTTTTTCTTTTATAAAGTGATGTGGTATAAAGAGAAATAAAAAGAAGTGAAATTAAAAAGTAAATTCTGTGACGTATTTTAATTCTTGTCTTATCACAACCCTACAAGAACTTGTGTTTCTATAGTGCGGCTAAAAGCAGCCGAGGCAAATAATTTTAATAGTATTATGTAAAAAAAAAAAAACAGGCATCAATCTTCACTATAAAGTTTTGGTATCCCAAACATTAAACAACATCAAAGTGTATCTTCATTTACGTAAGTTAAATACTTCTTTGTAAGTGACGCACATACACGGGGATTCTCATATCCAGCATCCAGCTAAATAACTTTTTCAAAGTTGGCAACAAATACGAGGCTTAATAACGTTCTCAATGTGGAGCTTAATAATTACGTAACAACACTTTTGCAAATAATACGTAATAATATCTATATTATGTAACATAAAAACCTCCAGCAAATTGGCTCCCAAGCGTGCGGCTTAGTATACAAACTGCAAATTGAAGAACAAATCTCCCGCAACTATGAAGTCAAAAACTTGTATTGCTATAGAAATTTTTAAACATTCCAATGTTTTAACATTGAGCTTGCATAATAAAACAATTTCACGTGGAAGAAAAATCAATTTATTAAAACTGGTTCAAAATGTGGTGAATTGAATGTTTGGGAAAAGATAAAAGGGGATGCAGCCTAACTTAGGTTACTAAAAAACAAAATGGCTGATGCTGCATGTCACAGTGGTCCACGTTCTAACTTAAGTCACTAGATATATAACCAGACAACATATTTACAAAAGATGCTTCTTCTGATATCATCATTGAGATATATATTGCCGTGTAATATTTTTTCCTTCGGTGCAAAGGTTTGGTCATTACCAGGCTTTTTTTTGTTTTGTTAATTTTTGTTTTTGTATTAATGATAAAATCCAAAATGTAATGCAGCAGAAATGCAACAAGAAGTACGTGTACAATTTATGACAAAAGTGGCTGATTTACAACTATAATTTTGTCGCTATTTTTCTCGAAAATTAATCCTTTATACAAAAATCTTTATTTTTACAATAGAAACGAAAAAACGTATTCGTTTTGAAGTAATTGCTGCAGCGGAAAAATAATTGACCGCGTTGAAACAACAGAAATAAACGGATGGAAATGTGACCATAAGCTGTTCATGTGATGAACAATTAATAATGATTGAAAGCTTGTCTCCAGCCAAATTTAAAAAACATTATGCTGTAGCTGCGACAATGAGAACCATTGCCCATGACATTAATAATTACAATGAAATTTTCACGAAATTTCTACTATATTTTAAACTATAAATACAATATTTTATATATTTTTGAAAAATAAACACCAGAAAAACCTGGCTCTTTATGACCTTACTTCTCCTCCATAATCACTAGTTACTTAAAACCTATAACCTGGATGTACCATAAGTGTTGAATTAAGCACTGAATTGTGCTGCTATGTACTTAATTTATATAACATGCATATGTTATTAAATGTTACAAATTACTGTACTGTAACAGTATGAAGACAAATTATCGTTGTGCTATAATATGATTTTGGCATACTTATATCTAAACCAAACAATTATTAAATTTCTTGGTTTTCTTCTACACAGATCTTCCTGTAGAAATAAAATTCTACTCAGAAAATCCTTATGCCAAAAATTGCAATAATTCAAATTTCTAGTTCACTGCAAAGATAAGACATAATAATAACCTAATAATAATAATTATTAATTAAATGCACATACAATTAGCTTAATTAATATAACTATAAATAATCTAATATAAATAGTAATTAATATATAATAATGAATATTATAATCAGTGTGTTAGTTGATTAAAGGGTCAGCATGCCAAGTTTGAACACCTGCAAATATAAAAACAGGGCGGCAAGGTAACAGATACACTATAACTAACCTTCCCAATACATGTAACAGGTGCGTATTTGCGGAGGATTGCTGGTTATGAATGGAACCTAACTACCCAAGTATCACAAGATTCTAGTAACTTATCCCATAATGGTGGAAAATGTTAGTTGCCTTGTAACCTGTATATGAGGAGTTCCTTGTAAACTTTGACATCCCAGAAGTTGATATTGTCGTAGCCTCTTCTTATATTTATTCAAAAATGATGGGAGCAACTCGCTTGCAAGAGGGAACCAAGAAAGTTAACAAACTTCTTACACGGCGAGGCTACGACGAGGGACGCAGCTAAAGAAAATACAGGAAACACTACTAATTCAACACGTTACATGGCTTAAAGGAAGGAAAGGGACTCTACACTAACATAATTAAAACTTTCTGAAAATGGATGGCCACTGACTTTATTGTATAAGGATAGATAACAGTGCTTACACTCTCAGCCCAATGTCTGTTGGCGAGGCCATCATGCCTTAGCACGGAGAAAGCAGTTTTACGTCCTTACAGCACGAAGGTTACCTCCTGACTCGCCTTCTCAAACCCACGCTACCCTCAAGCGTTAGTGACGCTAAACAACTCGTCCCCTCCTAAAGATTCTAGTTCTCCCTACTCCAAACCAACTGCCATCTTGAATCCCGGTGACCAGAGAGGCGTATGTCCTATAATCTCTGCATACGTCACAATATTACCATTTTCAAGTCGTCCACCATGGTCTAAGGGTACCATGCTAGCTTCTGGTTCCTAAGGTCGCAGGTTCAAAGCTGGTGGAGGGTGATGGATTTTTTGGGCGTAAAAATTTTTAGCATGGCTTCCTTCAGAAGGGAAGTAAAGCTGGTGGTCCCATGTCATAGATTTACGGCACGTAAAAGAACCTCAAGCCTGATAAAGAGGCCTCTGAGCAAAATTACGTCTTCCACACCCAATATAGATGGGACGCTATGAACCATAATAGTTAAAGAGAGTTAATAGTTAAAGGGAAGTAATTTTATTGTGAATTAAATGCAGATGTAAGTTTTAACTATAAGACGGAAAGATGGAAAAAAAAGTCTTGAAGAAACAGAAATGGCATTGCAACAACTCTTGACTTTGGTGGTATATAGTGATAAGAACACCGGCTATGGTTAAGGAGTGGGAGACCCTACTAATTGTTTACAGATGGGTTTGTGGTCAGCCTTCAAAGCATTGTGTTCATTTTATAGCTGTTTGGGGATGGAATTGGTGTGATTTCTATACTCAGCTCTGTCAAGTTAAAATTTCCATCGTAATGTTAACAATTATTTGTGATATTGATTAATTCTTTCTGTGTTACAGGCAAACTCAGACTATCGACTTTGTGCATCTTATCCGCAATTACTACTTGTTCCGGCATGTATAAGTGATGAAATGTTAGAAACTGCAGCTCGGTTTCGAAGTGCTAGGAGAGTTCCTGCAGTCGTTTGGAGGTAAGTGTAGTGACAAAGAAATTCACAAATTGCTGTTGCAATTCAGTGACCATCATACTCATAAAGTATGAATATTATGTACAGACACACTGGGAATGGTGCAGTAATTGCTCGGTGCAGTCAACCAGAGGTGGGCTGGCTGGGATGGAGGTCTTCTGAAGATGAAGATTTGTTGAAAGCCATTGCAGATGCTTGTGCGTATGACCAAGGACGAGCCACGTTGACAGACCATGATAATGCAGTCACTATATCGAAGGAAGGGGACCATCGTGCTGAGGAAAAAGTGAGTTATTTGTTAATAATGTTGCATTTTACCTAAAAGCAGACAAGGGTAATAAAACAGTCATAATAGATAAGGGTGGTTACATAAGTAGAGTGTATAAACTGTTGCAAAATCAAGAAATGCCTAAGGACCCTTTAAGATCTCGCACAGTCACAGTGCAGAAAATAATTAAAGACCGTGGGATCAACCCAGATAATACAAAACACAAATTGATGCCTAGCAGCCCGATGTTACCAAAGCTGTATTGTCTAAAATTCACAAAAAAGATGATAGTATGAGACCAATTGTCAGCAACATATCACTTGGCTAAATGCTTAGTTGATAAATTAACAAATGTAGCCATTCATACAAATGATATCCTAGTATCATTTGATGTCAGCTCTTTGTTTACTAGTATCCCCCCAGAAAAGATACCAAAACTAATAAACCATTGGCTTTCAGAATGCAATTTTTTGCCATCACGAATTGAATAGGCACAACTTATAGATTTATGTATTACACAAAATAGTTTCATGATCAATAACAAGTTTTATCAACAAATATCGTCTGGCTATGGGCAACCCTATATCACTGCTGTTGGCTGATTTATACACAAGCAAATTAGAAGTAGGTATTATTAAAGCATTCCCCCCACATGTTTGAAACATGGTTTAGATACGTTGATGACATTTTTTCTATTGTTCCAAAAAAAAAAAAAAAAAACTAGCTCAGAATGCCTTAAAACTATTGAATTTGCAGGATAGATCCATAAAATTCACCATTGAAATAGAAAAAGAAGGATACTTACCTTTCCTGGATTTAAAAATCTGATGTGTTACACTCACATCACTTTCTCTACTCTTGTACAAACTATTTTTACAAACGCTTATTCTCCATATGCTTCACGTTTATCAAGATGTTAACATTATTGCAAATTTTCTTGTAGATGCAAGGGGAATTGGTAGGCTTTAAGTGATAGTCAAATATTTTAAGAGCTGGTTGCTAAGTCGAGTATTCCATTCTCTTTGCATTACTAGGACAAAAAAAAAAGAATAATGGATTCCTATTTGAGAAAAAGTATAAGTAGAAAATTTAAGGGAATAACAAGCAATATCTCAAAAATGGTTCACTCAACAAAAAAATGTATATGACATAAATTGTGTATATTAACGTGATCTAATTTTCTTTGTAGTAAAATTTTGTCTATCTCTTATGGTTTACTAGTTATGCAAAAGTTGTTCACAATGAAGAATGGTTTTGGAGACATTCCCAGAAAATTCAAGATATACATTTTATTTGCCATAAAAAAACATATGATACTTTAATCAAAATAGTTAAGAGTCGTTTATGAGAAAATTAAAATTTTCGAGAAATGTTCCATGTAACGAGTAATCTGGGGTAGGGGGATTTTCTTGAAAACCTTTGTGTCGCATCTCTGGAGGATACTGAACCTAAATACCAAGTTTGGTGTTTATCCGACTGTTCATTTCTGAGTTATGCTATTCACAGACAGACACACACATGGACATGTTTCCAAAAATGCTTTATATGCACTCAGTGCACCTCCAAACATGTATTTCCTGTGAAATCTCGGTATCAAATTTTTGAGTGGAATGCAATACTTCCCCTACTTACTATATGTAGTAGAGAAAGTAAAAATTATGAAAAATATGGATAGATTAGAATATGGTATATGCAGAAAACGAACACATGTGGATAATTATGTAAAAAAATAATAATTTCAATCCAAAAGCACATCAGCATGCCATTTTTCACAGCTTAATACGTAGATTGATTAGCATTCTTTAACTAATGATGAATACATCAAAGAACTGGAGCACATCAAATATGTCACAAATTTGAATGGTTTCAAGTCCAACTGTGTAACAAAAATGATTAAAGAACATAGAACAGGTATCATGTATGGTTTTATGGGAAATACAAGAGGAGAGAATACTACCAATCAAAACGTGCCTCCTTTCTCCTATGCTGCAGGTGTTAATTACTTTGGATTTTTTGCTACTGACATTTTTCATTTAATTGGTAGGTGATAATGTTGGTAATTCCAAAGCTGCCATATGTGGTGTTTCTGAAGCAATTGCTTCAAGAAGCAAACATCGTTTTTGCTCAGGTCTGCTTGTTCCTTAATCAGCAATAACACATTTTCGTCCACTTTAGTTTCAATGCACTGTCCACCACCAGTTTTAAACTGTTGTAAACGCTTTTCACATCTAAGATTTCTGGTGCTGTACTTTATCCTTGAATGTAAGACTGTCAACTTCTGTGCACTTGATAATATGTCTATACTTGGTAACAGTTTTTGTGTGTTTCAAACAGTGAAACATTTCAGTTGACATCAGATTCTAACCTCAAACAGTTGGGAACATCAAATGGCACTTGCCATGAATGTAAATAGTTGTCTGATACTGACACAGAGTGCTGCGATACGTAGACAAAAGTGCATCTGGGCACGTTCTGAAGCAGTGTTGTTTTTAGTAACCGGCTTCTTAAAATATAGCATTCGCAGTTGTCTTTGATGTTAACAATATGTTAGTTAATTTGCTTGATTAACAAACAAGTGTGATGAAACGCAAAAGTTTTAACGTTTTTAAATTTTGAACATATTGTTAAGAAACAAGATATTAGAGTAAATAAGTTGGTGAAACCGACAAGGGCTATTAAGTTGCACCCTGATGGCGGTATGCACCAACCTAGAGCAAGTTCTACCTCTGTAGTGAACTACTATTCAAGTCAACACTTGGTGACTTCCATACGAGGGTAAACTACTTCTGAAGTATTTTACTCGTTTCAGATACTCCTGGAGTAAATTACTACAAAAGTAAATGTTGGAAAGTATGTTTACCATATAGTGTGTTACTATGCAAGTAAACAGATCCCAAATATAGGTTAGAATGTACTTCTACTTGTCAATGTTCTAAATACCAAATTGTGTTTGGAGGAAGATATTTTGATGTGTTCATGAATAATTACTTAGATAACCTTGATCTTGAGAAAAAAACACTGGGAATGCTATAGTGCGTATAGAACGGAAAAGGTGAGATCCATAACATACGTATACATAGAGAGAGTACAAGAAATATTTTAGTATTTGGAAAGAATATTTTACATTCCTTTTGAGCCTATTTGGAGAGCACTTGCTACAAAAAACTCGGACAGGAATTCAGTTATATCACCTAAACTGCAATTGTTATTCATCCAGTGAGTGTTTCATACTGGACCATTTCAGATAGTTGCAGTCGATCTTAAAAACATTCACCTTATAATTGCTGGCCATACCTTTCATTGTGTTGTTACAGCATTTTTGAGATTAACAGCAAGGTACATAAATATTTGTAACAAATGATTTAGTGTTTAGAAAATACAATTCTTCACTTTCACAAGTTTCCCAAACACTATGGGTACAATTGACTGCATGCATGTTCCTATTTTGTGCCCATCCAATGAAAATGGTGAACCTTTCCGAAATCGGAAAGGATATTTCTCCATCGACATACAAGTGGTCTGCAATGCAAATCTAAGAATTAGGAACATTGTTTCCAACAAATTTTAAGCTGCCCTTTAGTACGTTTCCCATTGCTCGCAGCATTAAATTTGTCCGTTATGATTTTCCAGCAACTTTTTATTGTGTTTTTTGCGCTCTGTATTGTATAAATGGATTTGATTTTCATTATCCTTATCAATAAACATTTTGCTGCGTTTTTCCCCCTTTTCCTGTCGCACATAACCTTATCCATGATCGCTTCAAGTAAATCGTGCAAACTAAATGATACCCTGTGAGTAATGAGCTCTAGTCCCTAGTGGTAACTAAAAGAGTAAATTGTAGTTGAGCACACTGACATTGTTTCCAGAGTAAATCACTCCCATAGTATGTACTACTTCTGTAAATGTTACTTCCGAAGTAATTTACTTCAACATGGTGCATGCTGCCCTAAGGGTATAAAATAAGCTAACTGACAGTGAAGTATGAAGAAAATTAGATGCAGTTTAGTTTCATTAAAATCATAAGTGGGTTATAATGGGGGAGTAATTTAACTAGAGATTTTATTTGTTCTAGAATGGCATTAAACACACTGTTAACATTTATTCATTCTTAAGCTGTATGTAATTACCCTGTTTGTATACATTGCTTTTTGTGTAATTACAGAAACTATTAATAATGGATGCACGTAGTTATACGACAGCTGTTGCTAATCGTGCAAGAGGTGGAGGCTGCGAATGTCCAGAATATTATCCTAGCTGTGAAATCCAGTTCATGAATCTAGCCAATATTCATTCAATACGTAAGAGCTTTCATGCAGTGCGTCAGCTTTGTGCATCCTCTCCTGACCAAGCCAAGTAAGTGAATACACATATTGTTTTTTGTATGTTCAAAACATTCAGGAGCTTAAAGTGATTTTCAAAAGAAAGACTAACTAGCAGTTTTGTTACTAAAGTGGTTTCACTTTAAGTCCATGAAGGTTAGTTTCTGATTTGTCACTGAGCCACTGTGATCGGTATAAAATAGTAACAGCAGCTCTGCCGGTAGATGTCGTGTAGCATTAAATTATATGTTGTTTCATATACATGAGCCAGAAACAGATGTAAATAATGTAAATAATACCAGTGATGAAAGGTTAGATGAGCAAGAATATGGTGTACAAAAGAAAAATTTAAGGCGGAAACAGCTGGAGGATAATTGTGAACATATATCTGTTGTAAATAATGAAGAGTGTAAATATATATTGGTGGCGGGTTCAATCCCAGGGAACCGCATGTGGGATTTCTGGTGGACAAAGAGGCTCTGGGCGGGTTTTCTCCGGTTTCCCCTGGCATTCATTCCATCACCTTTCCTTCATCTTGCCATCATTTCATATCATCTCCTTCCTTGCTCTCATATCAGGCTTCGGGCTGATCACCCATCTGGGCTGTTCTCTCTGATCTATAGTAGTCTGTGCTCCCCGACAGCAGCGCTTGTAAGTTCTGGGGGATGTAAGCCCTAATAATGGGGCGGGTAAAGAGAAGAAGAGAGTCATGGCTGAGAATTCTCTACCATCGTGGAGAAACACAAACGTGGAAGTTGGAGAGAAGACAGTTGTTTAATGTTTTTAACAAATTCTGTGAAAAATACCCACCTTTAATTGACAGTGAATGTGGTTAGGTGTTGTTTAGCAACAATTGAATGTCATTGTTAGTGATGCAGGATAGTTGCTTGGATTGTTTGTGTTATGTTTTTCTGTTGTATTTTCTAACCTATAGTACTAGCCATTTTCTTTCTCATTGACTTGTAAAAGTTTAAAGCAAAAGCAGTATATGCACTGATATTATTCATTAAATTAATGCTTTGTAAGAGAGTGGTTTAATCCAGTATCTTTAATCACAGGCGGAGTAGTAGATAGGTAGAGATGCCGAACTATTCAGGTACCACTTTCATTTGTCTGCTTTTAGTATTATGTGTTAGGAGTTTAGGATGTGAGGCAAAATATAGGAGTAGAACATACATGTGGATGCTTGGTTATCAACATATTATGTCCACGTGGTGCTGCCATGTGCCCGGTGGAGTGATACATTAAGGTTTGTTTACATCCACTTTGAACTTAAAGTGAAACTGGTATAGATTAAGGTACTCCAAGAAATTCTTAAGTGATAAGCAAAATAATTGGCGGAGGGGGTAGGGAGTGTTTACCTATAGTTGCTTTCTCTACCCTTACGTATTGTATGTATGTATTTCCATAATGCTATACAAAAATCTTACAATTTTTTAATACATTACTTTGTGTTGCTATTTTTTTTTCTTTCTTTCTTTCTTTAGACCATCATGCATTTTAACACCATGGTTATTTATGCATGGTGGGTCATAACAAATTCATATTGCTTTATTTTTCTCTTACTCTCCCCATATTTTCTCCTATCCTTTTTACATCCCTCTCCTTTTGTATTTTCATTACCCTAACTTTTAATACTTCTTTGTTAACATTCTCCCATTCTTTAGGTAAAAACTGATCTCTCCTCAATTTAGTTTCTTCACATTCAATTATATAATGTAAGTCATTATCTGCCTCTCCACAAAGAGGACATCTATCAAAATTCACCCCATTTCTATCTCCCCTTAGCCTATGTGCACTTAATCTAGACAGGCCCACCCTTCTATTACCTACATACACATACTTCTCCCTTCTCCAGTCCACCTTTAATTGTCTATATAGTTCCAAACTTTTCTTTCCTTCCAGACTTTGAAATAATTCTTGTTTCTCTATATCTTCCACTCTGTTCCTCACTCCTTTCCAGAAACCTTTCACTAACCCCTCTCTCTCCTCCCATAAGTTACCCATTCCTATTTCCTGTAGTATTCTCCTTATTCCTTGAGCCCAGTTCATCCCATCATTGGATTTTTCTTGGATTATTAAACATTGCGTCAAGATATTATGCTCGTCCAATGATTTCAATCTATGCCAATATTTAAGTATCCTTTCTACTATCATGCCCTTGCTACCTACTCTTCCCAACTCCAACATTGCTGCTCCATTAGGTGATGAAATAGATAAACCTAACATACATTTACGATCTATGTGCTTTATTAATCATCTCTCGTCCTTTGTCACTTTCCCAAATCTCTGATCCATAGACCACTTTTGCTTCAACTACATCTTTGTAAACCCTTTCCACCCATTTAATTTGCATATCTGGTATTTTCTTTAAGCATATTCTTATAGCAGTCATTGCTAATCTTTCTTTAGCTAAGGCACTTATCTTGTGATCATTCCATCTCCCATTACTACTTATTCTCACTCCCAAATAATCAAACTTGTTTATTATTTGCAACTCTTCCCCTTCCACATACCACTTTTCCTCCTCCTTCAATTTATAGCCCTTTTTAAATACCATTATTTTTGACTTTTTAAAATTTATTCTTAAACCCCATTTCTTACAAAATGAATATATGATATGTAACACTTTTGTTAGACCTCCTACTGAAATAGAACCTACCACTAAATCATCTGCAAAAAGTAATCCTGGAATTTCTCTATTATTTACTGTGGGTAATATAAGTTATCCTTATTCAACTCTTCTAAGATATCGTCAATAAGTAAGTTAAACAGTATAGGGTTAAGTTTGCAACTACGTATTGTAAGTGAGGAAGTACTGCTTCGAAAAAATAATAAGTTCAGCATCTTCCAAAGATGCAACAATTCTCAAAACATCCTGCCAACCAAACTACTCTTTACATAGAAAATGTTTTGTTGTTATTTTCTCAAAAACGGCTCTAATGATTTTGATTAAAATACCATATGTTTAAAATATTTGCATGACAAAATGTGTATTCTTAATATTCTACCAATAGCTTGTGAAGTCTTCTTCCTTCTGAATGACTTGTATAGCTGGTAAATCATAAGAGATAGACAAACACTTAACAAAAATGTAGATCTTGTTAAAACCCACAGTTTATGTAAATACATCCTTTAGAAGCATTAACCATTTTTGAGATATTTGTTATTGATGATTCAAATTTTCAAATACTGTTATACTTTTTAAAGTGTTAAGTCACCATTTGTTTGTTTCTGGTGGTTCCAAGCAGTGCCTCTAAATTTTAGTATGTAGATATCAGATAGGGCCCTTGCAGCTATGCATTGCAGTGATGTTCACTTGAAACATTTACACAGTACAAATGTAAAATTATTGTTGCCTTTGGATTTGTAAAGAATTTTGATCCTTTAAATACGATACAATCTGATCAGGACAGATTATTTTGTTTAAATTAACCTTAATGATCTAAATTTCAAAATATAAATATGCTATCTGTTATTATGTACTAAGCTTCTGCGGTGAAATAGGCGGGGAAAAATATGCTTTTAAAACATAATTTTTTGTAACATAACTTGTGCAGTGTTCAATCTTTTGTATCAATGTTACTGCAAGAGTGTAGTATCATTAGTCTAACATGATGTGACTGCCACAATACAGCAAATCTATGCTGTGCTACAGTGGCTGCATTCAAACATCAGTTAAAACTTCCACCATGAATATTAAAGTAAATGATACTGGCCATTAAAAAATGTAAGCTAATATGATTTTCGACATAAAGCTATGTTTTTGTTTTTAAACGGAAACCCTATGTTATTTCTGACACAATTGATAACATGCAAAATAACATTAAGAACGTGTTTGTTGCATCGCAATAGGTCAATTACACACTGAAATTGCGATATGAATTGTGTATTCATGTGGAGGTTATGCACATCCTCCACTAGATCTTTGTTAACTGCACTTATTTCAATATTCTCTACACTAATTTGATTAATACTGCAATAACAAAAGATCACAAAACTTAAACACAACACAGCTTCATTGTTTTACTCATCCACCAGGCATGTGGAAGGAATGTCGTAATAACTGATTGTATTAGTAACTTGTTGACTGTAGGTATTGAACTTTCATTTCATTTGTTTACATTAGGAAATGCGCACTCACTCACTTCCATACTCTGCAGAGGATAGGAAATGATGTAATTAAAGAAAACTAGGCTGAGACCTAGTATGAAACCTTGAGGTACTCCATATTTTGCCTCCATTGTACTTGATTGATAATTTTTATTGACTAATTTTGAAGATTTAGAAGCTAGTAACAGTTATGTGTCATAATTTAAAATAAAGAGAGTTGAAGGTTGTTACACTACATCACTAAAATGTTCTTACTTGAACGCGTTTCGGGAGACGGTTTGCTCCCATCGTCAGCATGTTTTCAACTGATTTTGCCGGTTATTGTCTGGGGAATGTGTGTGGCTAGTGGTGTTCTCTGGTGCTGGGCTGATGAACCCCCAAAAGCTGCTGGGTGGCGGCAGTTCAAAATTCATTAGGTGATTCCTGTGTTTGACGATATGTATTTTTTCCCAGATGTCCAATTCATTGCTGTTGTTGATCGGTTTTAAGAGTTTTATGTTTGGAGTGATATCATGGTTTGAAGACCAGAAATGATGTGCTACTGCTGATTTATCTGGCTGCTTTTGGTAAATGCATCTCATATGTTCTTTAAGTCTTATTTCAAGATTTCTTTTGGTTCTTCCTGTGTATACCAGGTTACAGTCATTACAAATACTTTTATATATACCAACTGATTTATCATTGGGCATAGGATCTTTTGTTCTGTTGCATAGCAGTTTCTGTATATTGTGGTTATTCTGTGGAGACAGGGTGATGTATTTCTTGAAAATCCTTTGAAATTTATGATGTGTCCAAGGGTGATAAGTGAATTTCTTATATGCTTGTGGTTTTTGTTGTCTGAGTAAAGTAGTCGTTTGTTGGATGTATTTCTGTCTTTCAAACTATTTTATCTTCTTATCTATTGTTTTTTTCTGGTACCCATTCATGGTGGCTATGTTGATAATGTGTTGATATTCTTTCTATTATTCCTCTTTCTCCAATGGTATATGTACTAACCTGTTTGTAATACTATTTAAAATGACCAGCAAAATCAGTTGAGGACATGCTGATGATGGGACCAAACCATCTCCTGAAAGATGCTGAAGTAAGAACATTTTAGTGATGTAGTGTAACAACCTTCAACTCTCTTTATTTTAAAAAATGATAATTTTTACTTCATTAATGTATGTTTAATTTCAACAATTAGCTTCTGGATACCCTCTGAAGATTTTATTAAATAGTAGGGTAATCCTTTAATTCCCTTCTTTTTTAATTTTGATAAACGTTTTTGATCCACTGTGTCAAAAGCTTTTGATAAATCTAAGAAAATGACTTATCTGTCAGACTATCAGTAGCTTCGAGGGATTCGCATAAAAGGAGAAAGTTGGTCTGGGCGACTCTAGTTGGTTAGGCGCTGACCTTCTGATTCTAAGGTTGCAGGTTTAAACTGCTCAGACCGATGGATTTAAATGTGATCAAATGTGACAGCCCATGTCATAGATTAACTAACATGTAAAACAATTTTGGGACAATATTCTGCCACACCAGGCAGTGCTGATATGATTCTGGTAATTGTCACCATTGTTAACAAACATTATTATAAAAGGAGAAAATTGATCTGTCTAATACACGAAGAAATCTTAAAAGATATTAATCCACTGTCCATTTGGGACTTATGTTTACTGTGCAACAGGTGATTTTATGGAATGAATAGGCAACAAATAATTTAAATCATGTCAGTAGGCAACTAGTTTAAGAACAATCATGTTTCATTTAAATACTGGTACTTGTCCATGCCTCTAGCCTCACTTATCTCTGCGTTTAGCATTTTAGGATTTTTTTTTAAAATCAGGTAATATGTACATTAATAAATTATATATAATATTTTTCCTTCTTTTGGAGGATTCAAGTATGTTGGAAGTTATGGATATGTATGAAACAACTTATTAATTTGCCACAAATATGTTACAGCTGGTTTAGTTTACTTGAAGGAACACGCTGGCTACAGCATATGTCTGGCTTGCTCCGTGCTGCAGTAACTATAGTGTCGGCCATTGAACAAGAAGGTAGAGCTGTTCTTGTTCACTGTTCAGATGGATGGGACCGCACGCCACAAATTGTTGCTCTTGCAGAGCTTTTGCTGGATCCGTATTACAGAACTGTAGAGGTGAGAGTACATTTTAACATGCATGCTTTATGTTTTTGGATTACATAGTCAGCAGGTGTAGTAAATGGCATTCATTTGTAATTTATGAATTTCGGCAGGGCTATGCTTTTTCAACTCGCTGCCTAACTTATAGTGTGTGTGATTATATGCATATTAATTATTTCTATTTATTTTTGAAGCACGAGTATGCTTAGAAAAGGTTTGAGTACTTTTCCTCTATATTCATAGCTTTGTAGAAAACTATTCTAAAAAGCAGGCATTTGACAGCAGCAGGTATTATTTTATGAAAATCAAATTGTGAAAGCTAACTTCCAATGGACAACACTAAAAGAAATGCCAGTTTACACCAGTAAGATACTTAATACTATATAAGCATAACTATAAATGTGCCCATTTAAATATCTGAAAGACAACTATAAATCATTAAGACATAAAAATCGAATCACTGGGTTAAAAGTATAATTCTTTTTTGTACTTGTACAAAAGAGCATTGCCTTTTACCCTAGCATTTACAATAGTCTGTTAGCATTTGCATATAGCACTCACCAGGCTGTGTTTCACCAACCAGTGTTAAAAATACTCTTAAAACTTGTTTGTTAGCATTTAGTTCAAAGTTTAACATAACATTAAACATCTTACATTTCATCAAGCTTTTACAGCAAATTGTTACCTAACATCTTGTTAACGTCAAAGACAACTGCGAATGATAGCTTTTGAGAAGGCAGTGACCGAACTACATGGCTTCTGATCGTGCTCAAATGCACTTTCGTCTACATATCACAGTGCTGCCTATGTCAGTAGCAGACAGCTAGTTACAATCTTGGCATGTGATGTTCCTAATTATTTGAGGTTAGAATCGCAATGCCAACTGAAAAATCTAGATGCAGAGGGACTATTGTTTCACCGTTTGAACAGCATTTATTACAGAACTGGTTGCTGACTTTATCAAGTGTGAAGAAGCTGACAGTCTTACATTAAAGAACAAAGATGCAGCCTGGGAGAAAATATGTGAGTAATTTAATTGGAATGAGCACATAAAGCAACTGCGGCAATTTTATGCTAACATGAAGTGCAGCATCAAAAAAGTCAAGTGTGAAGAGCATTTAAAGTGGTTTAAAACTGGCATTGAAACTAAAGTGGATGAAAGTGTGTTATTGCTGATCAAGGGTTAAGCAGACCTGAAAAAAAAAAAATACTGTTTGGTTCTTGTAGCAATTACTTTGGAAACCTTCCGGATAAACTCAGAGCTTTGTAAATGCAAACATCACCACCAGCCATTAAATGAAAAGTGCAAGTAGCATAAACTGTCAAAGTAATTAACAATTGTATAGGAGAAAGAGGCATGCTTGTGTTTATAGTATTCTAACCTCTTGTGTTTCCCATAGTACCTCATGTTCATGACCCCTTTGAACAGTATGTATATCACTAAAAGAAATTTTTTTTGGTGCTAGATTTTCACATTTATTATAAGGCTACTGTGCTGTTAGGAATGACATTCAAAAGTGCCAAATGTACACACAGTTCTTTTTACAATATTCCACTTGTAAACTAACTTAACCTATGTACAAATTTCCTTGCCAGCTATGCTGCTCTTTTTGCCTGGCACCCTGGCCTTCTGGCTCCTCTAAGCATCCCTTGCTACCTTTAATCCCTATTGCCCATCCTCTCCTTCCTCCGTTTGCCTTTCCACCTTTCTTATCTCTCTTACTTTTCTAATCCATTTCTCTTTTACTTTCTTTAAGAACTCCCCCATATTCTTATTTTGCTTTTCTTCCTTTCTCGTTAGCATTTTAATTGCTACTATTTTCCTATCCATTTTTTCCCCATTTTTCTTCCCATACTTCTTGTCTCCATTCTGCTAATTCTTTGCATTCTGTCATATAATGCTCTGTGCTTTCACTGCCTTCGCATAATTCACAAATTCCATTTTTTTTTACCTCTTAGCCCTCTCAGATACATTGATCCTGTTCTCATCCATGCAAACGCTTCTTTTTCTGCTCCATTACAATAATCCACATACCCTTCTCTTCCCCATTTCCTTTTTACTAATCTATAGAACCCTAGTGACTTTTTATTCTCTAAGCTTCCCCAAATAAAATGCCAAATGTAGCAAATTTGCACCAACAGCTTGGTTTGTGGCTGCCATTTTTTCCAACTTCTAACATTTGTTAAATGCCTTAACATGGGTATGGCAGTGTTAATTTAACGAGTTTAACACACTGTTTGTAACATTCATGTAAGGCCAATTTAAAAGTAGTCAATGCACAGAATGTCACAAAAACTTAAAAAAAACAAGATACCAAGTCCATTATAGAATGCATTGGAAATAACCATTCCCCCATAGTAATTGTTTGTACTACCAGAGGTTAAAGGAAATGAACAAGGATTTAAAGCAGCTTTAAATAAAAGTAACAATCCATACAGCCCCAAAAGTAGTGAATATATTATCACTCAAATATAGAAAAAGATATATATTACAATTGAAGCACATTGCATTTGAATTTGTCCTTCTCACACATTATTTTCCATTTTGAAATGAAATTTAACACACTACAAGAATTTAGAATTTTACTTACACCAAAAGTATGTTATGGATATTTTAGACAATGCCGAAAAGTGTGGAGACGGCCACTCCCAGACACGAAGCTCAATAAATGTCCTTTGCTGGTCGTTGAGAACTATCACAACTCATCTTCCTCTGAACGCATTGCTTAGGTGCACCAAGAAGGTCAGGTAGTGATGTGGAGACACCACAAATGCTACCTATACTGGCGGAGAAGACACAACCTGGTGAATGCTGTGGAAACCTGATGCAGCCCACTCCTGGTGTTAACCAGGCTGCGGGCGTAATGACAAGCAGGCTGAAAATTGTAGTTCATGATTGCAGGTACATAAAAGAACTGCGGCCATCTCTGCAAAAACAGCCACTCTGTGAAAGAAGAGCAACGATTGGCTCATGTTAAAGCTAATGTTGTTTGATAAAACAGAATTTGCGTTAACTTCAGTGTTAAATCAGTTTAACATTGTGTTAAAATTTAAGATTGGTTGGTGAAATTGGCCCTGAGTGTATACAACTGCTTAAGAATTCCTATGCCTTGTCATAACTCGTTTCCTATCCTCAATTCACTCAAATATAGCAGCCAGAATATTAAAATTTTGATCTTGTATACCCTTTGTATGTCCATAGATGTCCTTATTTTGGAATCTGCAGAGTATAGAAGCTCGATGGTACTACCAGATACTACACCCAAATTTAAGTGCTAGTTACAAAAATACTAACAACGTACCATTTTGAATCCCTCTGCAGGGTTTTCAAGTGCTTTGTGAACGTGAATGGCTGGACTTCGGACATAAATTTGCTGACAGATGTGGCCATGCAGTAGGAGGAGATGACCCTAATGAACGTTGTCCTGTGTTTCTTCAATGGTTAGACTGTGTTCATCAATTGCTGCGACAGTTTCCATGCAGTTTTGAGTTTTCACAAGCCTTTCTGGTAATTAAGTATCACTTTTTAACACTTGATTAAAAAGAGGCATATCTTGCTTATGAAGAGTAACTGTTAACTGAAAACTTTGATTACATTGGAAAATTCAAGTCAGATTTAAATTTGTTGTCTTTTTCCAAATACAGAGATACATTCTCTAATTTAAGTATAGTCTAGTAAGTCTGATATTTCTTTTAAATCAAGAGACACACAGATCCCTGTGTGCTGTGTTCTGGAAATTAGTAAAAGTGTCTTTTAATGTTTGATATATTATAAAACATGTCATTCTATAGGTAGAGAATATACGAGGGCAAATCAGAAAGTCTTTGCCCCTATTTTTTTTAGCCAAATTATGGCTATAAAAGTGAAGTAAACATATCCATTCCCAGCAGTAGACCGTTCTTGAACCGGCCTGGCCTTATCTGCTGGTAGCTCTGTGGCATGGTGCATGTGCTTCACACGTCTATGACGTACGAGCGAGGAAGTGTGATTGATTTTCTATGGAGCAAGGGACGAACGCCCATCGAGATCCACAAGGAAACGCAGCCCACTTATGGAGGAAACTGTCTTGCTTTGAGAAGTGTGAGGTGGTGGTGGTGTTGTGAGTTCGCAAAAGGCCATGAAGTCTTGCATGACAATCAGCATTTGGGGAGGCAGCGTTTGTTACTAACTGACAACACATCCTGCATGGATGCAATGGTGAAAGCAGATCGGCGTGTGCACCTCGAGGTCATTTTCCGTGAGCTTGGCATTGCATATAGGAGTGTTTACGACATCGTTCATGGGTCCTTAGGGTACTGAAAGGTTTCAAGTTGGTGGATGCCTAAGCAGCTGGATGATATGATGAAAGGCAAGTGAATGATTGCTTCACTGAATCATCTGCAACAGTACCCGAGGAGGGTGAAGCTTTCCTGGACCGCATTCTTACTGATGAACAAACATGGATACTGCATTTTATACTGGAATCGAAGCAGCAGAGCATAGTGTGGAAACATACGGGTTCACCTGTGAGAAAAAATATCCATTCAGTACCATCTGTTGGGAAAGTGATGTTAATGGCCTTCTGGGATCACCGTGGACCGCTTCTGCTGGAGTTCATGCCACAAGGTGCAACCATCAATGCCGACAGTTATTGTTCCACACTGTCACATCTGCGGGTTGCCATCAGGTGAAAGCACCAAGGGATTCTCGATGTGGACAACGTGATTCCCCTCCACGACAATGTGAGGACAGACAAGCCCCTAGCATTTCACTAGGAGAATTTGGACCAACCACCATACAGTCCAGACCTTGCCCCTAGCAATTTCCACATTTTGGACCACTGAAGTTTCTAGCAGTACAGTGATTCACATGCAACGATGAAGTCAAAACAGCAGTTCGACGGTGGCTCCACAGTCAGCTGGACGAATTCTACCACAGGAGCATCTCAAATTTATTGCTGCATTGGGACAAATGTGTGAACCGGTGTGGGGACTATGTGAAAAATCTAATGTGTTACACTCACATGACTTTCTCTACTCTAGTACAAACTATTTTTACAAACTCTTATTCTCCATCTATTTCATATTAATCGAGATAAACATTTGCACAAACGATCTTTTGACATGCAAAGAGAATTACATTTTACACATAGCGACCAGTTCTAAAAATATTTGACTATCGCTTAAGGCCTACTATGTTCCCCTTGTTTTGTATTTGCAAGGGCAATATAGAAACACAGTAGCCTTTAAGTATAGACATTTCTCTTAATAGCTGGTGCTATGTGCAGCACCATTTTCTCTTTGCCACAGATTAATACTCTTTGCATATCCAAGACAAAAAAATTAATAACGAATTCTCATTTGAGAAAAAGTATAAGTATTGGAAAATTTAAGGGAATAACAAACAATATCTCGAAAATGGTTCACTCAACAAAAAAAAGTGTATATGACAAATTGTGTATTTTAACGTGATCTACATTTTTTGTCTAGTAAAATTTTGTCTATCTCTTATGGTTTACCAGTTATGCAAAAGTCGTTCACAATGAAGAATACTTTTGGAGACATTCCCAGAAAATTCGAGATATACAATTCATTTGCCATAAAAATGTCTTATACTTATGGTATTTTATTCAAAATCGTTAGTCATTTTGAGAAAATTAAAATTTTCTCAAAAAGTTCCATATAAAGGGTAATCTGGGGTGGGGGGATTTTCTTAAAAACCCTTGTGTCGCATCTCTGGAAGATATTGAACCTAAATACCAATTTTTGGATTCAGGAGGCCTCAAAACATGTATTTCCGGTGAAATCTCGGTATCGAATTTTTGAGTGGAATGCAATACTTCCCCTACTTACTATACGTAGTAGGGTAAGTAAAAATAGTGTAAGATACGTAGAATAGTATGTATATTTGTAATTACCTGTATGTACCTTATTTTGGCTAATAAAAAATACGGGCGATGACTTTCTGATTCGCGCTCATACCTTAAAATGTTCAGAAATGAATTCTATTTAGAGAGGAACAAAAAGCTGAAAAATGATTTTGGCAACATGTGGCTTGGTTTTCTTGGCAACATCACATACAGTGCTTATGGTATTAATTTTTTTAATTTAATATGTGCTTTATACTTACTGAAATTCTAAACATAGATCACATAAATTTGTTATAGTACAGAGATGTCAAAAACACTGCAGTAGTTGTGCTGAAAGCGTGCATCAGTTTATTTTTAATTTCCATCAATCGTGGATAAATAATGAGTCCTATATATGCTTTTATTGTGCTACCAGGAAGAATTTCAGCAGTTTCAGAAAGCAGCAGTACTACCTGGTGTTCAAGAATTCTTATAAAATGGAATTCTCATTTATTTTACATATAATTTTTATACATTTACTGCACTGAACATTTTATGAAATTTAAATTTCATGTTATTGTAAAATTATTATGCTTTGCTGGACGATGAAGTTATGTTCTTCAACTTTTGTTACGTAATGAATTACGTAAACTTATAGAATTGTTATATGTAGTTAAACTGCTGTTTTATGTAGTTTGTAACACTCTTTGTGTTTGTAATTTATTGCTTATGTAATATTAGTTTAAATTTGCCTCGGCTGCGTCAGTCTTACTTTAGAGTCATGATTCTTGGGTAGGGCACGGTATGACAATAATTGTAGACATCACAGAATTAAACTTTTAAATTTCACTTCTTTTATTTAAATTCTTGCACATATTTATAAACCACTACACTTTTTAAAGAACTGTGAGAAGCTTATATATATTCACTTAACGCGTATATCTGTTTTTACTAATCACTCTTAGAGAACACATTTTTCCATCTACACCCTATCACGTCTTGCCCGCAACTGAATAACCTCAACGGTCAAAACCCATAGCTTCGGTATTGCAAGTCTCTGATTGGCTAATTCTAGTCCAATAGAATATCTGCATTTAATTTAAAACTTTTCTTTGCTGTTGATTGGCTAATTTTAAAACTGTCAATGAAACTATGTCATCGTCGTTCTAATCATGACCAGTACATTTCAAATTCTAAACGCATTATTGCTACAATTACATCATTATTACTCATTGTTAGCAACCTAAAACTTATTATTCTCACAGCTCTTGCATTATTAGAGTAAGTAATGTATTCACATAACATTAATAAAATATGTTTACAATAAAAATAAGTGTTTGCAATGACTGTTACATAATTTAAATAATTATTACATACATATTGTTTCAAGGTGGGCTGTTATTGAATTTAATTATAATAAAATACAATTGAAATTATTCAGGTATTAAAATACTGCCTCAACGAAGGAAAGTTTCTACCTATTTTCATAAATACTGCTGGTGCAGGTTTATTTCCGTTAGTTCCACGGTTATGGTGTCAAATGCAGTGTTTTTGTTATGGTTTGCAGCTGCTGGCAGCATACTTTAGCTTAGGATGCTCACCCATTTCAGAGTTCTGAATATACCTCTGCGATGTATCACTCTTGATGTGCGTCTACCATTTCTGCATGAATCTTTAGCTGATGGATTTTTAAATGCCTGAGCTATGAGGTCTCTAGTATCTTATCTCAGGTTACAGTATGGGAAAGGAAATTTTAAATAAAGAGTGTATACTTTGAAAACTTTCTGAATTTATTCTTAGTTTTTTTGAAATACAGTAGAATCTTGTTAGTACGTTTTTGCAGGGACCTAATGATTTGGACGTCATAGGCGGGAAAACGTGTTAACGAAAATGCAAAATATGCAATTTAAGAACATAGTTATGTAATAAAATCTGATAATTACTACGTCTCCATGGGTAATTGAAATCGATTTTGAGTACAATCCGTGTTGAATTCAATATGTTTTCAAATGGATTTGGATACACAAAGCCTGAGAATAAATAATTCAAGCTTTTATGTTGGTCAACTGGATTTTTGAGGTTATGAATGTTTTTGAGAAAATAAATTGCAAATTATGGAAGCGACAAGAGTGACTTTGCTGTGTGTTTTATTACACATGTGATAACAATTTCCGCTAAAAAAGAAAAAAAAAATTATGAGCGTGCATCGTGTTACGAGTACAATAGACAAATGTACATTTGGCATATTCAATACGATTTGAATACGGTAAGTGTTTCCATGCAACAGATTTCGTTCTGATCGTATTTTCCAAGAGGAAAGTTTTGTTTTTGCATTTTTCCCTTCTTTAAAAGCAGTTCTAATCAATTTAGGTTTGCTAACAATTGCGTTTAAGGTTGACGGAGGAATGTTTAACTTCCGCACTATATCCACATGTTTCATATTTGGATTGTGATCTATTTCAAGGATTTTCAGTTTTTCACTATTGGTTATTTACTACACTTTCTTTTTTTCATTGCAAATGAAAGTTAAAATACGATCTATGTATGTTTGGTCAACGCTCAACAGTAGAAACTATCGTTGGCGTTTACCATGCCAAGGTAAAGCATTCTCTATCCCGCCCACACAAATCGTGTCACACAAATATTTACATACATGCATGTGATTGGCTGCCGGTATCCACCCCGTGACCGAGGATTGACCAAAGTAGCCAATGAGGACATCAAACTTTGAACGTGTTAAGTGCCTTCTCCCACTGGACCGATCAAGGATTGGCCAAAACAGTGAATAAGGACGTCAAACTTCAAACGTAGGACTGGGAAAACGCACTAAACAAACGTTATTTATTACATTTGGTGATTTGGTACCGGGACTTTTATAATTGAACGTAATACACAGGAAAACATGTTAATGAGGAACGTGCTAACGAGATTCCACTGTAATACAAAAATAATCACTTTTTGCACATTAATAACACAATTTTGTGGTATTTCACCAACTTTTACAATGTTTTTTATTGCTGCCAATGATCGTTCTATACTTGCATGCATAAATTGCTATCCACCGTCACAAGTTGAACTTGCATGGAGATGCAACGTGTAGCAAAGATATGCTAACAGAGAAAGTAAGAATCTCTCCCCTATCCATGGTAGCCTTATATAGTCTTTTTGGCGTTGCCATGGTAACTTATTCAATAAGTACTGAGAAAGATCTCTATAGGTGGATTTTTAACCAATAACAAATTTTCTATAATTATGGTTTATATTAATGTTGGCTATGGATTCTGTAAATGCTTAACATTTTTCTTTTAATTTGATATTTCTGATGTTTTTTTTAACTATTCTAACTATAAAAATATTTCTCTCAATAACACAATTTTCTTTTTCATTTTAACACAAATTATAAAATCATTAATAATCTTCAACTACTTCCCAACAGTAACTCCATCTGGAAATACTCTGTTTCCATCTTTACTATACAAACAATTTTCTTTGGTATTAAATTATTTAACACCTTAATATTTGTCTCACTGCTTTGATTGTATAGGTTATATTACTAAATTCTATTGAATTTCCAGGTCAAGTTGGCACAGCACACATACTCAAACTTATTTGGAACATTTCTTTGCAACTCGACACAAGAAAGAGCAGCCCTCAAGGTACCGGAAAGAACCTTTTCAGTTTGGAAATTTCTTAGAGCTCCTAACTTCAGAAACCATCTGTACCTTGCTGTTAAGGACCAGGTGAGTAAAGAACTAAATACAGACACCGTGGAAGTGATTTATAAATTTTATCAAACAGATTCGGTGTGCTCCTGGCCAGTCAAGAGAAATTCAGTGGTCTTTATTATTTTCCAAATGCAGGAATTTGCTCTAATTGAAATGCAGAGAATGGGGGGGGGAAAGGGGTAATAATGGTACAGGCTATTAAATTTAGAAGAGAAGAACTTGTTGAGGCTGTGTTTGGAATTCCAAGAAAGGATCTTAAAGAAAAATGGGTGCAGTTATAGTATACAAACTAATTTGGAAAATAGTGGTCTGGGAGAAATTTGGAGAAGGAGGGAAAATAATGTTAAGGGTTTTTGGAAAGAAGCTAGGCAGAGGTTTGAAGATGTAGAGATACAAAATTTATTTAGCAACATTGGGAAGAAAAGTTCCTTGGAATCATATATATTAATAAAAACTGTATGGGCTAGAGAACAGTATGTGGATAACTCAAATAAGGAACAAAGAGAAAGTATAGCCTGGGTACGAGCAGGTGTATGGAGACTAATAGGAATGAGAAATGGGTTCCCACAGAACCAGTGTCCAATATGTGGGGAAAGAGAAGATTTAGAACACATCGTTTTTGACTCTAAAGGTACACAGCATTGGAGAAAGGAAGCTATAAATGGGAAATGGTTCAAACTGGACAGGAAAGTAGCCTTAAGCAAGATTTTTAACAAGGATAGTAAAAAGGTAGGAGAGTACTTGTCCAAAGTAAAAAAGAAATGGTTATGGACAATAAAAAGAGATGTAAATTAGTTTTATCATGTGATGTTAAGTTATGTAATTATATTATTATTATTATTATTATTATTATTATTATTATTATTATTATTATTATTATTATTATTATTATTATTATTTTAGTATTATAAGATTATTATTTTGGTATCATTACTATTATTTTTATTATTATTATCATCATTTTGTATGTTATAATAGTGTAATATGGGTAGAATATGGCAAGATAACAGCTTGGGCTGATGTATAGCCATATTCTAAGGAAGATTGCTAGCACAAATAAATAAATAAATATTTTCAAGACGACCTGTTTAAACTCATAAAAGGAACATTGAACGGACTCCCATTAGAAGACAAACTGTCAGTGCCACTGTATTGTCAGTAATCTGTTTATCTTATTTCTTCAACTTAGCACTATTTTTCTTGTCTCTTCCATTTGGATAAACAGCCAATTTACATGCTTTGACTACAAGAAGACGCTGGATTCTTTAATTTTATACAAATGAGCGTACATAGTTTTAATTATATTGAAGAAAGAATGAGCCAACTTAAGATACTTTTTGCTCCACTTACTACATATTACATGCAGGACATGTTTTGTGAGGCATTCCCCACAACTTCCGCTGCTATGCGTCGACTGACTTCGGAGTAGGATTCCGGTTCTCTGGTGCCATCTGTTGACCGATTGATGAACTTAGTGATGAGATCTCTTCCCGGTGGTATTTCAAAGCTCATCAGTTGCTCTTGGAACTTTTTTATGTATATTTTCTCCCACAAGCTTAATTCTAGCGGTTTCTTGATGTACTTTAGTAATTTTGCTTCCTTTTCTACTGTGTGGTTCTGTTTCCAAAAATGGTTCCCTACAGCAGACCTTTCTAACTGTTTATATCTGATGTTGCAGTAGTGTTCCTTTAGCCTGGTTGCAATGTTCCTCTTGGTCTTCCCTATGTATATTTTGTCACAGTTTATCTGATATATACCTTGTTTCTTTTCATGTGGAATACTATTCGTAGTGCTAGATTTTAACATCTTTGTAAATCTACATTGCAATCTGTAATGGCTGACCTACCTCTACTACTTCCATACTTTCATTGTTTTCAGTTTCCATCTTACTTTGTATATTTGCCTTTGAATTGCTTAATTTTAGTTTTCCACTTCTTAATAACATGAATTTTGCTCAAAAACAACAATATATTTTCTAAACTTGACAGTTATTATAATATACAATGGAATTTCCTGACCTTTTGTTCTGGCTATTATACCCCCATCGCTGTATCTTTGCACTTGACAGTTCGTGTGGCTTCGCGTAAGGTTGGCTACATTGTGGTTGCGACGTTGCCAGAATGGCTGGTAAACAACGACAGCTGATTGTTCTCCTTTCTATCGTGTCTAAGCCGCATACAAAAGTGTATGTAAGTAGCAAACGTCAACGAATAATAACCATTTCGTATTATTATTGTTAATTGAAAATAAGTGATATAAGCAGCTTTGGTATGGTCGGATACTCCTTTCTATGATAATAGGCATAAATGTGCCTACGTATGGCGTCTAATTGGAAAGCATCAAGATTTGTGACTGGACGAGGCTGCTTTCTTTTCTTCCCTGGAGTTGATAGAAATACCTGTTGTGTTCCAGTTGGTTCAGGAATTTTGTGCTCTTTCTCTTGGAGTTTCACTCCCTTGCGAATAACAGTTCTCGTGCTTAGTCCAAGAGCTGCTGCAGTTCGTTGTACGGCTATATCAGCAGGAATAGAGGGATTGTCATGAAGCTTCACGTATTCCTTTTCCTGTTCAAAGAATTCCCGAGTTCTCCTTAATAGTTCCAATGCCTGAGTATTAAGTGGCACACCTCGGCACAAAGGATTTTCACTTTGTAGATCATCACTCGGTGATCGGCATCGTTTTTCAGACATTGTCGCACTAAAGTTTTGTTTAAATAAATAATATGAATGAAATATATAAAATAGATAAATATAAGTAAATATATATGTATAAACGAACAATAACAAAACTATCAAACAATAACCACAAATATAAATAACAATGAACAATGTGTAGCTTGCAAAGAACAACTCGACGCTCGTGCTAGAGATTCACAAACTGAAGCACGTGGTTGGGAATAGTTACATCCGGCAACAGAGCCGACTCTAGTTCCGGTTCCGCCTTGTCATCAACCATCCGGAATGCAACCTTGTGATTGGCTTAGGAAGTCAAACGATTAAGCTTTTCATCTGTTTTTTCGCGAGTGTACGAACTTAAACGCTAGCTGTCAAGTGCAACGTTACAGCGGCGGGGGTACAGTAAACCTTTATACTCATTGTTCCCATGCAGATTGTTGTTAAGATGTTAACAATGTGCCCCTTACTCCTGAAGAATTGTTGCTGTCCTTGTATGCTGTTGTTGAAGTTTGCAACACGCTTTGGGCATCGGTTTGAATTTATTGATTACATAATAGTTACTGTTGTTACACAATATATGCTGCTACATATGAGAAGCTGATTTAAAGATGTGTTTTTGTTGTTACACTTCAAGTATTACTCTGTAATATTTAACTTTGTTATTAAAACTGCTTCTATATATTATTTATGTTTGAATTTGCCTCGGCTGCATCAGTAATGTTTGTAGTCATGTATTTCTTAGGCAGGGTGCGGTATGACAATAATTGTAGAAAACTAATAAATGAATTACAACTATCCGGGCTTGTAGGCCGTGGTCTAGAAGGCATCGTGGATACCGACGTTTCGCCAAGTACAGCGCTTGGCATCTTCAGGGTGAAGTGATTCAGTGTCTGCGGTGGTCGGAGTCTGAATGTGGAGACCGGAGGTTGGCACTCTTATATAGTGGGGGTGGGCGGGGCTTACTGTGAGGTCCTGTGCAGTGATTGGCTCGCGTCTCTGGGAGTGGGTGGGTTTGGCGAGGTATTATTATGTCTGCTATTTCTATGTATCTGTTTCTCCAAGATAGGTGTCCAGGCTTTATGCATACGGAGAGCTTCTTCTTTCCAGTTAAAATTGTTTTTATGTTTAAATATTTCAATGGCCTCCCTCTGTAGTCGAGCATTGTAGTTGTAGATATAACTTCGGTTTCTTTGAAGCTGATGTCATGGCCAAATAATAGCGAGTGTTCTGCCACGGATGATTTTTCTGTTTGTCCCAATCTGCTGTGATGCAATCATCCGTGGCGGAACACTCGCTATTATTCGGCCATGACATCAGCTTCAAAGAAACCGAAGTTTTATCTACAACTACAAACTACCATGCTCGACTACAGAGGGAGGCCATTGAAATATTTAAACATAAAAACAATTTTAACCGGAAAGAAGAAGCTCTCCATGTGCATAAAGCCTGGACACCTATCTTGGAGAAACAGGTACACAGAAATAGTAGACATAATACCTCGCCAAACCCACCCACCCCCAGAGATGTGAGCCAATCACTGCACAGGACCTCACAGTAAGCCCCGCCCACCCCCACTATATAAGAGCACCATCCTCCGGTCTCCACATTCAGACTCCGACCACCGCAGACGCTGAATCACTTCACCCTGAAGATGCCAAGCGCTGTACTTGGCGAAACGTCGGTATCCACAATGCCTTCTAGACCACGGCCTACAAGCCCGGATAGTTGTAATTCATTTATTAGTTATGACGCCGACCATGAAAGCCTCAGTATGTACAATAATTGTAAACATACACAGAATTTAAGTTTTTAAATTCACTTCTTTTTATTTTATCCTTTGCACATTTTAATAAAGCAGTACACTTTTTAAGAGCTGTGAGATTCTTTAATACTTTCAATTAGCTAACGCGTAGACATATTTTACGATTCACACGTAATATTTCTGTAGAGAACACATCTTCCATCTGGTAACTACCAGGTTTGCCAGCAACTGAACATGTTTCAACTGTGAAACCTATAAGCTTAGGTATTTCAAATCTCTGATTGGCTAATTCTAGTCCAATAGAATATCTGCATTTTACTTAAAGCTTTTCTTTGCTGTTGATTGGCTAATTTTAAACTGTTACTGAAATTACATTATCGTAGCTCTAATCATGACTAGTAACTTTCAAACTGTAAAACTCATTATTGCTACAAGATTACCTCATTGTTAGCAACTTAAAACTTATTATTCTCACAGCTCTTGCATTATTAAAGCATGTAATGTATTCACATAACATTATAAAACATGTTTATAATAAAAATAAGCATATGCAATGACTGTTACATACATTTTAAATAATTATTACATACATATTGTTTCAAGGCAGGCTGTTATTGAATTTACTTATTATGCAATACAATTGAAATTATTCAAGTATTAAAATACTGCCTCAACCACTACTCCACTGCCCAGTTTTCGATCAACATACCAGCCTCTCATCAAAATACTGGATTGCAAGAGAGTAAATGATTTCATTGCAACTGTGTGACATTAGATACCTACCAACCAATTAAAGAGTGTATGAGGTCTGCTCAAAAAATTCCGGAACTTTGTCCACAACATTTTTCTATGCTTAGTTTTTACTTATTGTGCATGGTCTCCTTCGAAATACACAATTAATACACCGCTCCCAACACTGTTTCCAGTTCCGGAAGAAATCTTGATACATCTTTTTCTGGATCGCGTGAAACGCTGTCTGCGAATTTTCTTTTATCTCATCTCGTTGCAAATCTTCATCCTTTCAACAGGGTTTTCAACTTTGGAAATAAAAAAAAAAAGTCCACAGGGGCCAGATCTGGAGAGTACAGAGGATGAGGCAGCACAGTGATATCGTTTTTTTATGCAATAGCCGTTTCCTTCTCACATTTTCTTGCAGGCATCGCAACATGTCCCGATAGTCTTCGATTGGCATGCACAATTTCGTTGACATTCCTGACATGAGCGTCATGAGTAGACGTCGAAGGGCATCCTGAACGTGGGTCATCTTTAACTTCCATCCGGCCATTTTTAAACTGCGCGAATCATTTGTAACACTGAGTACGGCTTAAGCACTCATCACCGTAGGCTTCCTGCATCATTTGGTGTGTCTCTGTAAAGCTTTTCTTGAGTTTCACGCAAAATTTAATGTAGATGTGTTGCTCCTCTAACTCTGCCATCTTGAAATTCGCAAACTGTGTGATACAACATTCTACTCAATACAGCACTGAACAATAACTAACAGACATAGAATAATGAAACTTTCACCAGTTACACATTAAACACAGGCATGTGCAGGGATGCCAACTGCATTTCGCTCCATCCTCCATTGGTGCGAGATTACAAATGTTCCGGAATTTTTTGAACAGACCTGATAAGCGATTACATTGAGTATGAGATCTATATGTTTCCCAAGGTAAATTTCTCAGATTAAATATGACCATATCTATGTTTTAGGTGCTTTGGCCATCATGTAATGTACGGGACCTGGTGCTTTGGAGTGAAGTTTACTTGGGAGCAGTGGAAACGACCACACCTCTGATCCCCAGTACGGGAATGTCGACTAATCAAGGTACTGAAGATGAAAGCACAACACACCAAAACGGCTCCAGTGGTGCAGTGTCTCCTGTCCCAGTTGGTAAAACACGATCATATGACGACCTGCTGGCTGCTGCAGACCACACTTCACAGATGCATCGTCGCTCCAGTGATCCTAGCATTGCTTTGGATGCGTGAGTATAGAATAGCACTTTTTTTTTTAAATATTACTGTCAGGTGATTTATAGATTGTGTTTCTGCTGATATTTGCAACACGAATTGGAAAGAGCAAATAGATTAAATAACTGTGTTAATCAATGAATTATATTTTACAGAAAATGCAAACTAATACTGTATTGGCTCAAATATAAGATGGTTGCTCATATAAAAGACCCCAAATTTTTGGAAGTTTTTCACACTAGTAAACTTACCTATATTTGGTGCCAATCAAGAAAGGGATTGACAGTTACTAACCACTTTAAATGAATGGGGAGGGGATGGATATGTCATAGCAGTTGTCATAGCAACGATAGATGCAAAAAACCTTGTTGCCAATATTGTAACACGTGATTAGCACGACGTGCCTGGCGAGCGACTGTTGCAGTAACATAACCACACATCTTATCTTCTGCTGTCACTGCGGTTATAAACAGTGTCTTCCTTTAGCCACAGCTTGCAATGTATTTGCGTCAGTTTAGAGATTGCCTGTGTACTGACAAGTGATTTTGCATCATCCTAATTTGCTTTGTGTTTACGTGAGTTTGAGTCCATGTATCTGTGCGTGTGTTGTGGGCATTTGTAACTGTGTTAACACTTTTAATGGATATATAACAATATCCAAAAATGGTGACAAAGGCAGCAAGCCAAATGAAAAACTGAGTGTACTCGGTAACCAAATAAAATTTATTTGGTAAAGCTATCCCAATTAAATGACAAGCGCGGGAAATAATATGCTGTATGAGAGTATCAGTGGCATTTTCCCGTTAGAATAAGTATCAATATTTCACAGGTGTTTCTTTTGTTAACACAGATCTTTACACTGATATATCCTTTGCATGTATATTTGTTATTTTATAATTTGTATGCTGGGCCAAACATTCAAGCCCCTCCTGATAGGGAGTTGCTTGGATTGGGTTGGACTCGGCGGGGCAGTGGTTCCTGATACCCTTGGGTGATTGGGTACATCTGGCTGGTGTCGGCCGTACCAAGGTTTTCGGTAGTCACCCTTCCTAGTCCACCCACTTCCAATCCCGCAAAAGTGGGAGGGCCTTTTTAGGAAACAAGGTATTGGCCTCACGGTTAGAGAGCCACTTGGATGGCGCTGACCCTGGGTTGTTAGGAGGGGGCTTGGGGTTAGGCTCCTGCTCAGGTAGACCTTCAAAGCAAAAAAAATTGTCCTCATATACGAATATAAATAATACCTGCCCTACAATGCGGCACAGCTGAATCGCATTCGTACACATAATTCTCCATGTGGTTGCGATAAGCGACGTCACCTCCCTCTCTCTCCGCAAAATGCCAATCCCTTTCTTCTTTGGCAATCAGTTTAAATAATGAATGCCATTAGAAAATGTTTGTGACATATTGGAAAACCCTGGTTTCATTTCTCCTACACAAATTTAGTGACAAGTATCAATTTATGAATTTTCTCTGTTTGATCCTCTGAATGTTTTCCTCGACTTTTGTTCATCATTGTGCCATCATACTTTACACTCAAACACTGAACTTCATCCCAGCCTGTGCGTTATTAGTACGTTTTGCACAAAACATGTAATTTGAAGTTCACATCATAACATCTCTTTCCTTTATTCGACTGATGCTCTTTGTATTAACTGCCGTGAATGGAATACTGACCAAAACTGAATGTTTTAATGCAACAGCAGCAAGCCAAGCAACAATAGATCATGGCGGGAGTGATCGTCAAAGTTTGAGAAATTCTGATATATTCGTGACCTTGAGCTCAGGCGTGATGCGCATGTTGACCCCCACTGCTCAAGCCATTTCAGTCCTGCTCAAAAATAAGTGTCTTTAAATATTAGGCTGTACATATAATATGACTCCTCCTAGCAGTGATAGGTAAAGCATACGAGGTCTGTTCAGAAATTTCCAAAACTTTGTACACATTTTTCCATGCTTAGCTTTTACTTATTGTGCATGGTCTCCTTTAAAATACTCTACTCCACAATTGATACACCGCTCCCAATGCCGTTTCCACTTCCGAAAGCAGTCTTAGTACATCTCTTTGTGGATCGTGCGAAGCGCCGTCTGCGAAGTTCTTTTATCTCGTCTCTTGCTACAAATCTTCGTCCTTTCAATGGGGTTTTCAACTTTGGAAATAAAAAAATGTCCGCAGGGGCCAGGCCTGGAGAGTACAGAGGATGAGGCAGCATAGTTATGTCGTTTTTTGTGTAATAGTCATGCACCAACAGGGATGAATGTGCGGGTGCGTTATTGTGATGCAAGAGCCATGAATTGTCTCGCCACATTTCAGGTGGTTTCCTTCTTACATTTTCTCGCAGGCGTCGCAACATGTCCCAATAGTCTTCGATTGGCATGCACAATTTCATTGACGTTCCTGACATGAGCGTCGTCGGTAGACGTTGAAAGGCGTCCTGAATGAGGGTCATCTTTAACTTCCATCCGGCCATTTTTAAACCGCGTGAACCATTTGTAACACCGAGTACGGCTTAAGCACTCATCACCGTAGGCTTCCTGCATCATTTGGTGTGTCTCTGTAAAGGTTTTCTTGAGTTTCACACAAAATTTAATGCAGACATGTTGCTCCACTAACTCTGCCATTTCGAAATTTGCAAACTGTACGACAAATCTACTTAATACAGCACTGAACAATAACTAACAGATATAGAATAATGAAACTTCTGGCAGTTACACAATAAACACAGGCGTGTGCAGGGATGCCAACCGAATTTCGCTTCAACACTCCGTTTGCGTGAAATTATGAATTCCGGAATTTTTTTAACAGACCTCGTAAACAGGGATACTAGCCGACAGAATATAGAGATGGGCAGAGAAAGAGGGGAAGCTATCAGAATTCGAAGCAGGATTTAGAAAAGCAAGGAGAACAACAGATAACTTATTAATTATAAAGACAATGGTGGATAAATACTTAAATATAAAAGATGGCAGGGTATACTGATTTTTATTCATTTAGAAAAAGCATTTGACACTATCAAGAGGGATGCACTATGGCTAAAACTAATTAAGAAAGGGGTGAGCGAATCATTTATAAAAAAATATAAAGCATTTATATGCAAATAGTGAGTGGTGTGTGAAAATAGCCAAGGGAAGAAATACAGAAGAGAACGTGAATAATTCAGGGCTTAGACAAGGGTGCAAGTTTAATCCGTGCTATTTAACCTGTTTATAGATGATGATATGGAAAAGATAAATAAATTGAATAAGCATTCACCAGTTATTAATAATAAGGAAATACTAGGATTATTGTTTGCAGATGATCTAGTGGCAGGTTCCATCTCAGTTGTGGGGCTAAGTAAAGCTATTGAAGCAATTAGCAAATACTGTAAAGATTGTGGGTTGAGAATAAACAAAAAGAAATCAAAAATAATGATTTTTAAGAAAGGATATAAACTAAGAAAGACCGAAAATTGGTATTGGGAAGGAACAGAGCTGGAAGTAGTGAGGACAATTGACTATCTAGGAGTAAGGCTCAGTAGTACAAGGGATTGGGGAGAACAGAAGAAAAAAGTACTAGCAAAGGGGAAACAAGCAATACAGGTAATCAGAGTATGTGTGAATAAAATACCAGAAATGCAAATTGTGTGGCTAGAAAGGATATATAGCACAGTGGTGGAAGCAAGGGTGTTATACACAGCAGAGATATGGGTGCTGGAAAAAGGTTGGGAAAATGTAGATGCTGTACATAGGAATGTTTGCAAAATGACCCTGGGATTACCAAGAAGTTCACCGAATGGAGTAGCACAGGCAGAACTAGGGAGGGTGGGAGCTAAAGGCAAAATGGTAGAAAGGGCAATCAAATACTGGTTCAGATTAAAGCTACTAGAGGAAAATGAGATACTAAAGCAATACTTGGTTGTACAGGAGAAAATGGGATAAAAGAAACTTGGATGCACAAGATACAGACAACATTGGAAGAAATAGAAATGGGGGGAAACATGGGGAGAAAGAAACAACAAAAGTAAGGGTTTCTGGAAAGAAATTAGAGCAAGGGTGAAGGATATTGAAAAGCAAGAAATTATAAGTAGTTTCAAGCAAAAAAGGTCATTAATAGATAATAAATGTTTTAAAGCGGAATGGGAAAAGAAAGGTACATAAAAGTATGTTACAAAGAGGCCAGAATGGGGTATGCATGTGCGAGGACAGGTGTAATGAATTTAAGTGGTCTAACAGGGAGAAGAAGGGGGGAGAGATGTAGTAAATGTAATGGATTACCTGACAATTGGCATTATATTCTGGAATGCAAGGACATGGATAAAGGAAGAGAGAATTTAATACTAGAAAAATGGAAAAATTTACCATTACAGCAGAATCTCGTTAGTACGTTTTTGCAGGGGCCTAAGGATTTGGACGTCATAGGCGGGAAAATGTGTTAACGAAAATGCAAAATTTGCAATTTAAGAACATAGTTATGTAATAAAATCTAATAAATAGTACGTCTACATGGGCAATTGAAATCGATTTTGAATACAATTTCATACTGAATACGATCCATGTTTCCGTGTTAAATTCAATGTGTGTTCAAATGGATTTGGATACACAAAGCCCGAGAATAAATAATTCAATCTTTTATGTTGGTCAACTTGGATTTTTGAGGTTATGAACGTTTTTGAAAGATAAATTGCAAATTATGGAAGCGACAATAGTGGCTTTGCTGTGTGTTTTATTGCACATGTGATAATTTCCGCTAAAAAAGAAAACAATATTATGAGCGTGCATCGTGTTACGAGTACAATAGACAATAGTATGTTTGGCGTATTCAATACGGTAGGTGTTTACATGCCACAAATTTCGTTCCGATCCTCTTCTCATCCTATTTTCCAAGAGGAAAGTTTTGTTTTAGCATTTTTCCCTTCTTTAAAAGCAGTTTCAATCAATTTAAGTTTGCTAACAATTGTGTTTAAGGTTGGCGGAGGAATGTTTAACTTCCGCACTATATCCACATGTTTCATATTTGGATTGTGATCTATTTCAAGGATTTTCAGTTTTACGCCATTGGTTATTTACTATACTGTAATTTTTTTTTCATTGCAAATGAAAAGTTAAAATACAATCTATGTATGTTTGGTCAACACTCAACAGTAGTAACTATCGTGTCACACAAATATTTACATACATGCATGTGATTGGCTGCCGGTATCCACCCGTGACCAAAGTAGCAAATGAGGACATCAAACTTTGAACGTGTTAAGCGCCTACTCCCACTGGACTGACCAAGGATCGGCCAAAACAGCGAATGAGGACGTCAAACTTCAAATGTAGTAAGCGGGACCGGGAAAACGCACTAAGCAAACGTTATTTATTACATTTGGCGATTTAGTACCGGGACTTTTATAATTCAACTAATACAAGGGAAAACGTGTTAATGAGGAACGTGCTAACAAGATTCCACTGTAGAGCTAAAAGTTAGGAAGATCTTTAATACAAGATCAAATGAATATATTTAGAAAGCAGGAAAATATTTAGGTAAAATTAGGTTAAAGTGGTTAAAAGAGACGTGAAGCAAATTGGAGAAGATACGGAAAAAGGGTAACAAGGCAAAAAAGTAAATAGTGGAAAATTATACTTCCCTATTATATATACAACAGAATGTTAAATATAAGGGGAAGAGAAATACTAAGCAACTCCATTGTATTGTAAATATTGTATGTTAGTTCAAAGTAGACAAATCATTCATTCATTATAAAATGGTTGTGGTTTTTAAAACCAATTTTGAGGTAAACCACTGTCTTATATTTGGGCCAATGTGGTAATACATGTTAAGTTGGCCAGAAAGTTTTTTCCTAAAGTCTCTTCAATTTTTTTCCAGTATTAGAAAGCAAGAGTTGATCTGTATTTAATGAGGGTCATTTTAAGGATTTGTTAAGATAAGTCTAGCCTTATTTTGTTGCATTACATTTATTTCAGTGTATCTCAGACTTAATAAAGAATGTGCAACAACGAAATTACAATTTATCTTTTTAGATTCTTTTGGAAAAAAGTTTTGAACGCTGAGGCACAAGCTGATAAACGTATGTCTGGTAGAAGGGGGAGAATGTTGTCGGATAACGTCGAGCTGGTTCAGATGATTTATGCTGCAGATACTAGCCTTGAAGATAAGTCATGTTTTGGACGTCCAACTGTAGAAAGTGAAGTTCTGTTTAATGCACTGGAAGAAGATAGCTTGTGAATTACCAGGAAAGTTGGTGTATCCAAAACAATATCGTGCATCTGCATCAACTCAACAATGTATAAAGTTTAAGACTAGTTCCTATGAACTTAATGAGGCACTGGCCCAGCAGTAGTTTGATAGTTTTAAATAACTTCTTGAAAATCCCCAGCATTACTAATTCAGGAAAATGTTATGACATGTGATGAAAAACGACTTTGTTCTAATATTCTGAGAAGAGAAAGGTAACTAATGAAAAAGAACCTGAATCTGTGATTTTTCAAAGTTATTTTGGAAAAGGTGATACTTTGCACTTGGTGGTGCTGCAAAACTGGTGTTCATATGGGGTGGCGCACAGGAAATAGTACATTTTCAAATGGTTATTAACAGGTTTAGCAAATATTTACGCCAATATTACATATAGATATCTGTTCTACAAATATTGCCATTACTGAAAAGCACAAATACAAGTTTATTTCTTAAAAAGTACATCACGCAAATGGCTTCCATCATTGGTGATGCATTGCTGAAGATGTTTTCAGAAGCACCTCATTACCTTAATCTCTTCCCGGGTTGTGGGTTACAACTCATCAGTATTGTGGAGCCGCCTTGAAAAAACTTTGTTCTTGAGGTGACCCCACAGAAAAAAAATCGGGCTAAGAGATCAGGTGATCTTGCTGGCTATGAGAAATCAGCGAATCGTGAGAGTAATCGATGTGGAACCTATACCCCTGCCACTGTATCTTTGCACTTGACAGTTCGTGTGGCTTCGCGTAAGGTTGGCTACATTGTGGTTGCGACGTTGCCAGAATGGCTGGTAAACAAGGACAGCTGATTGTTCTCCTTTCTATCGTGTCTAAGCCATATACAAAAAAGTGTACGTAAGTAGCGAACGTCAATGAATAATAACTATTTCGTATTATTATTGTTAATTGAAAATAAGCGATATAAGCAGCTTTGGTTTGGTCGAATACTCCTTTCTATAATAATAGGCATAAATGTGCCTACGTATGGCGTCTAATTGGAAAGCATCAAGATTTGTGACTGGACGAGGCTGCTTTCTTTTCTTCCCTGGAGTTGATAGAAATACCTGTTTCATTCCAGATGGTTCAGGAATTTTGTCCTCTTTCTCTTGGAGTTTCACTCCCTTGTGAATAACAGTTCTCGTTCTTAGTCCAACAGCTGCTGCAGTTCGTTGTACGGCTTTATAAGCAGGAATAGAGGCTTTGCCATGAAGCTTCACGTACTCCTTTTCCTGTTCAAAGAATTCCCGGGTTCTCCTTAATAGTTCCAATGCCTGACTATTAAGTGGCACACCTCGGCACAAAGGATTTTCACTTCGTGAATCATCACTCGGCGATCGGCGTCGTTTTTCAGACATGTCGCACTTCAGTTTTGTTTAAATAAATAATATGAATGAAATATATGTATATATAAAATAAATATAAATAAATATATATATATATGTATAAACGAACACTAACAAAACTATCAAACAATAACCACAAATATAAATAACAATGAACAATATGTAACTTGCAAGAACCCGACACTCGTGCTAGAAATTCACAAACTGAAGCACGTGGTAGGGAATAGTTACATCCGGCAACAGAGCCGATTCTAGTTCCGGTTCCGCTTTGTCATCGACCATCCGGAATGCTGCCTTGTGATTGGCTTAGGAAGTCAAACGGTTGAAGCTTTTCATCTGTTTTTTTGCGAGTGTACCAACTTAAACACAGCTGTCAAGTGCAACGTTACAGTGGCGGGGGTATAGTGCCTCAGTGTAGTCGATTACTCTTAGGATTTGGGGATATACTATGGTTGGTGAGATCACCTAATCTTTCAGCCCTTGAGTTTTTTCAGTGGGATCATCTCAAAACAAAGATTTTAGATGGCGACTCCACAATACTGATGAGTTGAAAGCCACAATCTGGGAAGAGATTGAGGCCGTTCTTCAGAAGTGATGAGAACGTTATGAGGAGCTTCTCCAAATGTCTTCAGCAATGCATCATCCATGATAGAGCCATTTGCATGATGTACTTTTTAAGAAATAAACTTGTCTTGTACGTTAAGAAATAAATGTGTGTTTGTTTTTTTTCAGTAATGGCAATGTTTGTACAAGTTATCTATAAGTTATATTGGTGTAAATCTACGCTTAATAACCAATTGAAAATGTTCTTTTTCCTGTGAGCCACCCTGTATTAAGCTGGTGTTTAAAAATGGAGTTGGTGCTGTGAGTAACTGCAGGTTTATGAAGTTTTAAGGCTATACTGTCCAGCTTTTAACAATTAGAGAGTATGCTTGCTATACTTAAGCAAGATTATGCTTCAGCCGATTGACAAAAAGTGCCTTAAAAAATTCTTGAGTCAAAAGGAATAGTATTGCTGCCTCACTTAGCGAATAGTGTATATTCTGAACATCTTATGTGGTTTGTTGTGATCTGTGTGATCTGTCTGTGATATTTCTTCTAGCAAGACAATTCTGTAATCATAAAGATTTCAGAAACCTCTGTTCAGAGTTCTCCTAGTCTACAAAACCTAGGTTTGTTTTTGCCAACAAACCTGAATGCTAGTAGAAAGATTGGTAAAAGTAGTTGAAAATTAGGGCTGGTTCACAAACACTGAGAATGGTAACCAGAACAAGAATGGCAAACTTGAAATATATCTATATTAATAAAGCATTCACAATTAACGGGAAGCTTTTCTGGGCCCCAGGAATGGTAAAGAGGACTTGACCAAGTTTTAACGCTCTTGTTTACTGGCATGGCATATTAGATCCTTATTGTGCATATTAGACTCTTTGCTAAAGGGATTGTTCTAGGTGGCCATGACATGAAACAGCTGCTAGTGCTCTCTCTAGTTGCAAGCTGGAAACATAAAACTGGAAGAAATTGTATGTATGCAATTCAAAACTTGCTCAAAAACAAGAGCAAAAACTACAAAGAATGGCAAAAATCAGTAGAAATTTAACAAAGAACAACAAGCAATTTTAATGTATGCCATTAAATAAAGGAATTAAAGTTTGGTACAACTATAGCTTTTTCACTTTAAGTTGAAAGGAGAAGTAAACAAAATTTAAATGTATCACTCCGCCAAGCACTGGCAGCACTACGTGGAGGATGACAGGAACTAAGTGCCTCTGAGAGGAAATTGCTTCAGACAGAATGCGAATACAGTATATCGCTCAGCTTGGGGATCATTAGCTTTTAAATATTGTATGTCTTATTCCTATATTTTGCCTTACATCCTAAACTTCTAATGCATAATGCTAAGAGTAGACAAGTAAAACTTGTACCTGAACAATTCTGGATCTGTGGTTAAAGGAACTGGATGAAACTGCTCTTAACTTCAGGCTTTAGAAATCATTCATTTAATGACTAAAATCAGTATACCACTTTTGCTTTAACCTTTTATGAGTCAAGTTAATAGCACTATAGGTTAGAAAACCACAGAAAACAAACACGATCCAAGCAATCTGAGCAATAATTCTGCATCACTAACCAAGAAGGTCAATTACTGCTAAATAATGACTAACAGTATTCATTGTCGCTTAAAGTTGGGTACATTTCACAGACTGTTAAATGCATTTAAAGCGTCTGCTTTCCATTTCCTGCATTTATGTTTTTCACGAGGATTCTGAGCCATGACACTCATTTTCTCAAATTGTTGTAAAAGTACAATGGTGGCTTATCCGGAAACCAAAAATGAACTGAAGTGCCTGCGCATAGTCTCTTAAACCGTCTGCTGTAACGGTTCATTTATACTGCTGTAACGTTGCACTTGACAGCTAGCGTTTAAGTTGGTACACTCGCAAAAAACAGATGAAAAGCTTTATCCGTTTGACTTCCTAAGGCAATTACAAGACAGCATTCCGGATGGTTGATGACAAAGCGGAAGCGGAACGCTAACTGGAAGTGGCTCTGTTGCCGGATGTAACTATTCCCAACCACGTGCTTTAGTTTGTGAATCTCTAGCACGAGCGTCGAGTTGTTCTTTGCAAGCTACATATTGTTCGTTTATACATATATTTATTTATATTTATATATTTTTATATATATTTCATTCATATTATTTATTAATACAAGATTTAAGTGCGACAATGTCTGAAAAATGATGTCGATCGCTGAGTGATGATTCACGAGGTGAAAATCCTTTGCGCCGAGGTGTGCCACTTAATAGTCAGGCATTGGAACTATTGAGGACCCGGGAATTGTTTGAACAGGAAAAGGAGCACGTGAAGCTTCATGGCCATCCCTCTATTCCTGCCGATAAAGCCGTACACTGTCACTTCAACCCTATCGAATTAATGTGGAGCGACATTAAGGCTTATGTGAGGGAGAACATGAGTCATTTACCATTACTGAGGTGGAAAGGCTTTTGTGGGAAGGTGTGACGACGGTGGACATGGCTTCGTGGAAGAAGAAAGTAGATCATGCAAATAAGCTAATACGAAAAGTAGAAGAAATAGACGGAATTATTAGTGAGAGTGAAGCATTAGTGATATGCCTTGGTGAAGATGTGATGATGATGATGACTATGATGCTTGCAGTTTTAAATCAGTGAGTGAAAATAACTTTGTTATCGCAGCTTATAATTTGTTTAATTTCTCCTCATTATAGCAGGAAAGTTTGCATTATTCTGTTTCTATATTGTCAAAAGTGCATAATTTATTCTGCATACGCTGCAATGTTTATGTAGAGTTATTTTCAATTAACGATTATAATACAAAATAGTTATTATTCAGTACACTTTTTGTATGCAGCTTAGACACGATAGAAAGAACTATCAGCTGTTGTTTACTAGCCACTCTAGCAACATTGCAACCACAATATACCCAACCTTACGTGAAGCCACACGAACTGTCAAGTGCAAAGATTCAGCGGCGGGGGTATAGTTATAGATGAATCTGAACAAACACATTTTATTTCATAATTTGAAGTGTTACAATAATGGGCTTTTTAAATTTCTCTGCACGAGGGTAATCGTATAATGTTACGATCTTAACTGAACTGTTTTATGTAGAGGAAGAGACGACATGCTAAGCGGGAAAAGTTGTAGTTTGCCCACCAGCCAATGAGATGCGCTCTTGTCACGTGGTTTTGTTTACAACTCCTTTAAACTTAAAGTGAAACCACATTAGAGGAATTGGAAATGTAACGGTTACCAGGCTATTGTAACCAAAATCTTGTATGTTCTTGTTTCAGTTTTGGTTAACGTTCTCAGGTTTTGTGAACCAGCCTTTATGATGTATATTTTGAAGAATTTTATGCTACCCCTTTAGGGAAAAAGGTTTCTGGCCAACCTAGAAGCAGGTTCATTATAAACTATTTAAGTAATTTTGTATCTACTCTTAATCTGTGTATCATTTGATGATATGCCTCCTAATTGTCATTTTCTCACTGGAAATCAGAAACATAAATGCATATTAGTGAAGTTTGAAGTTTACTAAAGGCAAAAAGAAAAAAACTTTTTTTTAAGCAAAGGCAGACATGTGATGAGTTATTGTACAGAGTATAAAGGAAAGAAAAATTGGAGAATAAAGATGAATGAATGTGAAAAGGGATGAAGAACTAAGCCACTGTTTCATAGTACTTATTTTTACTTTTCTATATTCTGGAGTCCTGGAAGTATAAGTTCTTGTGCAAGGTAGAGAAAAGAGTGGCAGGTTCTAAAATATCTGCACAACATTGAAGACTTTAATTACTTTTTGTGGGCTTAACATTGGGGTTAATTAGTTCCGCACAGACACTTTGACATTCTGTGTTAAAAGGCAGGTAACTTTTTCAGGAAATTTGACGGTCTGAACCTGACACAGCATAATGGTGAAGAGTCATTAGAGGGTTCCCAGGACCATTTAGGCCCAGCTGCCAAGCCCTCATCATTTCCTACAGAAAGCTTTCCCAGAACTGCGTCATGTCACCTAACTTCTGGCGAAGGCATTGCAAACACACAGCTTCTGGATGACTCTGAAGATGACGATGACAATGAGGACACCACTACAGAATCACGATCAGAAACAACAATATGTGCCACGATGCACGGCCCCGTTGTGAATGGTAGTGCAACCGTGAACGCAGCGAGTGTATCACATTCAGTGGACAGTTCCACCGATACTCTGGTGGCAGGTGAAGTGAATGGTGTTGGTATAGGGGGCACTAGTGGTGGAGGTGATGGGGGTAGTGGGCTCGTGATGAAGGCGGTAGATATAGCTTTATTGGCGGAAGAAGTGAATGGCATTGCTCTGAGCTCAGGAGCAGGACGCGTTACAGGGAACCAGACAGCAGATTTTTCAGGAGACATGTGCAGGGTTTGTGCCAGTAGCAGAAGATTCCTGGCCGACAACAATGGACGAGCAGATGGAAGTGCCAGCAGTTCCACTAGCGGGAAGACCTCGAGGTACTCCACGCCACCATTATATTCCAGAACGCCAAGCTCAGGATACCCAGCTACCCCGAGCGATGAGAGGGCACCTCGTCATACCGCAGTAGCTTTGGGAACTGCAGCCTTGCACCGGCCCGATGATCTGGATGGCTTAGCCCCACTGCATAATGATGTACAGATGCGATTACAGCAAATCATGGCTGAGCACAGGGTGAGCAAGGCCTTGTAAATCTTAGTCTTTAGCACATTTGCTTATTTACACCAACTTACATTGTTAGGCTCAGGTGAAAACACCTATTCAGTGAACATAATTACCTTTTATATATTTTTTTACAAAAGATTAACACACTATCCTATCATGAGTGAACAAAGATTTTGCTAATTGATTGTTGTGTGACTTATTTGCAAATGCCAATTTATTACATTTTCTTTTTGTTAAGATTACAAAGATGTATTTTAAGTGCCAGTTATTGAACTTCAATGTTTATTTCAATCAGACTGACACTAATTTAAGGCCTGGTATTATAAATGTAGTTTGAAGAGGTATAAACCGCAGTGCAATAGTTGTGTATATCTAAACGCCGAGAAAAGAAAATGATTGCTAATCTTTTTCTTATACCTTCACTTCTTATACTGTTGGTAGACCTGCCAACATAAAAAGTAGAGCAGAACAGTAGAAAAAAAGACAATAGATAGTGTTTATATAGTTGAAAAAAATGGCTGAAATGAACAAAAAGAAAGCAAAGAGATGTGTAAACCTTTCCACACTCCTAATAAACGTTGGCCTAAATGGAATATTTTCTCAAAAAAATAAATAAATTGAGTTTTTATTTATGGACGCTCCTTTAACTACTATGGTTCTTAGTGTTCCATTCTGTATAGGATGTAAAAGTTCAGAAATTTTGCTCATAGGCCTCTTTATCAGGCTTGAGGTTCTTTTATGTGCTGTAAATCTAAGACACCGAACCGTCTTCACTTCCCTTCTGAAGGAACCCATGCTAAGGATTTTTGTGCCTGAAAAAATCATCACCCTCTGCTGGGTTTTAACGGGCAACCTCGGAAACTAGACCTCCTATACCACGGAGGATGACTGGAACATTTTATTGTAGGTATACAGAACAGGCGAGAGGTAAATGTTTATAAAAGCATTACAGGGGCGGATTGAGAAGTCAGCGACTTTTTAAAGAAAATAACAATTTTTTCCAAAAAATCAATTTTATTTTTCATCATAGGCTCTTTTCAATTCAATACACATCCAACGTTTCTCCAATTTTTTAAACTCTTCCAAAAAATATGATTTTTCGAAGTCTGCAAAATATGAGGTATCTGCAATGATGTGTTCACTGGACATGAATTTCTTCCCACCAAGCCAATTTTTCAGGTTTGCGAAGAGGAAGAAGTTACTTGGAGCCAAATATGGAGAATATGGTGGGTGAGGTAGCAGTTCATAGCCCAATTCCACACATTTTGTGATGGCAATGGTTGACGTGTGTGGGTGCATTATCCTGGTGAAAGAGAACCTTTTTCTTCACCAAATGGGGTCGTTTCTGTAACAATTCCTTGTGAAACTGCTCCAGCATTGTGGCATAATATGAACCTGTGATCATTTTACCCTTTTCCAGGTAGTGGATGTCTATCACCCTTTGCGAATCCCAAAAGACAACTGCCATGATCTTTCCTGCCGACAGAATGGTTTTCGCTTTCTTTGGAGCATGTTTGCTGAAAGAAATCCACTGCTTTGATTGTTATTTGGTTTCAGGTTGATGTAATGGATCTAAGTTTCACAACCGTGATATAATGCCGCAAAAACTCATTTGGTTTGTGCTGGAACATGTTCAAACATCCCTGTGAAATGGTCACACGGTTCCGCATGTTCTCAACCGTGAGCAGTCGCGGCAGCCATCTTGCTGACAGCTTTCTCATACTCAAAAATTGGTGCAGAATGTTATACACCCGTTCACTTGAGATGTTTACGGTCTTGGCTATCTTGCGGATTTTCACTTGGCGGTCTTCAAAACAATATCATGAACTTTGTTCACCATTTCTTCTGCTGTGACCTCAACTGGCCGTCCTGTGTACACAGTATCTCTTGTGCTCAAACAGCCACATCAGAATTTTGTGAACCATGCCATGTGATGGTGCAGAGTTCCCATAATACTTGTTCAGCCTTTCTTCCGTTTCCTTGACCGTCTTACCACGCAAAACATCTGCTCTCAAGAATGTTCTAAAAACAAATGACAAATTTGTGCGATTATATACAGAATATATGTAAGACTTGGGTGCAAACAAGAAACCTGTGATTAGGATGCTATCTCTCGATAAAGTCATGGACTTATCAATCCGACCTGGTATATCCTTTACGTTTATGTGAGGCTTGGATCAATTGCACATAGTATGTTTATGCTTAGTTGTTTTGTATTGTTATTTTAATAGAAAGCCAGCAATAAAATAAATGGTTTTACAGCTCATAGCTTCTCATTGCATGCTGCATCTGGTTTCAAATTTGACCAAATAAGGTTAGGACTGTCTGCTTCATAAGTCTGATTCTGTCTAACAACTCATGGTCTTTCCGAATCTGAAAGTGATAAGATCTAATTAGGAAAATTCTGGGTCTCTGAGGTCTTGTAATTATCCAAATAACTTCATCACTCAGCAATTCCTCGAACACCTCCCTGATGTACACATGTGCAGCTGCGACCACCATTTTACAACATAACATTAACTGCAGTTAAACAGAGGATGAGTTTCACTTAAGGGGACAAAGAGTCTGAGCACATGGAAATTACACCTTAAGTGTGTTAAATTACCACTACTCTTAAAGTTCTCAATGATTTTTCCTGAAATTTTTACTAATTCTATAAACAATGACAATTATTTCAATTGGTGGTTTGCATTGATAGCTTGTGTAATTGATTCCGCAAAATTATTTCACTCAGCAGAAAAATAATAAAATAAATATGTGAATTTATGTACCTTTTTCTCTGATACAACTTGCAATACTGAATCACATTTTTGCATGCTTGTACCTTTTTCTCTGATGCTACTTGCAATACAGAATCACATTTTTGCATGCTTGTTCGTAGGATAATCAGCTATCTTCTGAACCTCAATTATTTAGTTATGTGTATCAGTTCACTAGAAATTGAAAAAAAATTATTTGCAAAGTCAAAAAAGTAAAAGTGTGGAAAATTTGCAATGTTGTTGCTTTCTTAATATCACATAAGTATCCAAAAATGTTGTTCTGAGAAAACTGAACTTAAAGTTTGAACATTAAAACTCTGACACACTTCAGTACATTCCAGGGTCTCATAATCATCAGCACCTTCATTCCTGGATTGCTTCAGCTTTTCTGATTGTCTTCTGTTGGTCCTGGCCTCTTTTGTTAATTGCCTGAACTGCTCGCTGGGCATGATATAGTCGTTCGTTGTTGAAACATACAAAGATGTTATAAAAAGGTGCGATACATAACAGCTTTAAAGAAATGCAGACTGGCATTTAAATGGTATTAAATGTCTTAAAAACCTGTTAACCCCCAAAAAGTATATATTTTCTGAAATTGGAAATAATAGAGATTTTATTAGTGTTAAAACAAAACATGTGATTTTTGACCGTTTCAGAGTACCTTGTCCCCTTAAGTTAAACGGAAGATTTAACATTTATAAATGCAGTAAAACTAAAAACTATAGATTATTAACTTGAAATATCGTAGAATAAGTTAGTGGCACTACACTTTAAATCTAGATTCAGAACATGTTTCGGAAGCAATTGCTTCCATCTTCAGCCTTGGTCTGACTGGCAACACTCGAGACATGCTGGTGGTTGTAGAGGTGGCGTCATTTGGTTTGCTTATGATGAAACTGCTGAGGCTGTTTAAGGGGACACTGTTACCAAATGGACTTTCTTCCCTAATCAACCAAATTTAATTAAAGTTTTAGGTTAAATTGCACCTGCCTTGATATATTGTTGGTATAAGTTTGATTACTCTAAATTAAATAGTTGTGTAGTTAAAAATAATTTATTATTAAATTTTTTAGAAAGAATTTAATACTAATAAAAGGTATACTTTTTGTGCTTTAGAATTAAAATAGAAGCCTGAAATTTGGTATGCTAGTTTTTCTATGCCTATGCAATAAAATTGCTTATCGGTTTTCCAAAATATTAATATTTATTAAAAATATTAATTTTTTTCTATTTAGAACAGAAAAAAAATTTCAATAATTACAAAGAAAAAAGGCATATACTTGTATGTATGAGTGTGATCAACAAACCCATACACAGTCTTCTTTAACAAGTCATATTCTACATGTCCTGAAAATTTCAACTTTATCTATCAATATTTACTGCAAAAAAGTATACCTCAAAGAACAAAATTGTTATATGGAGAAAAAGGTATATAAAGTTTTGGAACACGGTTATTGGAAATATTGCTCTTCACTCACCCATTAGAATTCTCCTGCAGGATATAACACTCCCTCTCCTTTCAGCTTCAAATCTTCTTTGATGATATTTGCCACCCTTGTTGCATTTCTCCATCTTCCACAATGAGTTAGAAGATTTCTTTTGCACAGACTCGATTGACATGAGGTAAGTTTTAGTGCGTGCATTGAACATTCTGCTATACACTGCAATGTGCTTCCATCTGCAACTTGACTTCGATATCGGGATTTATGGCCATGCGGTCTAAGGCATGATAGGAGTAGCTAACCTATCAAAACCAAGGATCATAGGCTCGAAACATGGTAAAATGCATGTTCTGCATTCATTTGAAACTGTGGAAAAGGATGGGGAGGGCCCAACTAAAGCAAGTGGTGTGACGGCATGGTTGGTTGCTGATGGGTTTCGATTGAATGCATGTATATGCAGTTTACCCTTTTTTTGTTTGTTTTGTTTTAAAAAAAAAATTCACTCACTTATTGAGACGAAACAATGCTGCAACTATCGTGTGTTCATATGGCCAAGCAGCCAACATGTATATTTTAAAGGCAATGTACCATTAAAATTTAAAAACCACAAATAGAACGAGCCTTAGCTACGAATTGAAATCTGACAGATTTTCCACGCCCACTTTTCATTGCAAGCGTCTAAATAAATTTGAAATACACCAATTTCCAGGTGGATTTGACATATAATATTTAATGGCTATATTCTGGACATCTTGAAGATAATATTTCTTCAAAACAAAAAGGTTTTGTGAAATAAAAACAGCATTTTTGGCCATTTTGGTACCAGAGTGTCCCCTTAAGGGAGGGCTTTCCATACCCAGATCTGAAAATCACCAGGAAACATAATACATGCTTTTGGCATACATTGAAAACCCACACTCGGACAACGACATCAAGAATGACAGCTTCAACCCAAAACTACACCAACATTTCATAATCAATAGTCTTGCCTACAGATTGGTCAACTTACCTCTAAGCAGTGAAGAATATAAGCAAGAATGTAATCACGTCCTATCCATAACACAACAGAATTGTTTCAAACCCAACATAGTGCATAACAAGGTTCCAAAATTCCAGAACCAACAAAATCTCGGAAAGAACAATATCCTCTGCACATAAGAACCATGGGGACAATTTGTAAAATTCACTTACGAGGCAGTCCCAGAAGTACCTGACCTGAAGTGTATATATATATATATATATATATATATATATATATATATATATATATATATATATGTAGTGGTGGTTGTTTCAAACAAATGACTATGGTCAAAAGTACCAACCTTATAAAGCTTAAGTTTGACGATGCTACGTTGTTTAGTAATTGTTTGGCAGCCATTAATAGTGAACTCTCTCAGCAAATTTGTAAACATGGATAAAACTGGCCATCGTTATGTGATACAATACTTTCATGTGAAAGGTCTTAGTCCAACTAATATTAAAGCTGAACTAGATTCACTCTGGGGGAGTCTGCTCATTGTTTACAACAGTAAGATATTGGATGGCAGAGTTTAAGCGAGGCCGTACAAGCTTTTAAGATGAACATCGCAGTGGTCGACCAAATGAGGTGACCATGCCAGAAATTGTGAGGAAAATCCACAAAATGGTATTGGATGACGGTCGACTGAAAGTGCGCAAGCTAGCAGACATCATAGGCATTTCAAAAAGTGCTGTACATTGCATATTGACTGAAAATTTAGACATGAGAAAGCTGTGTGCAAGATGGGTGCTGCATTTACTCGCATTGGAACAAAAGCAGCGTTGTGAGGATGTTTCAGTTCAGTGTTTGGCAATGTTTCGCTGCAATAAAGCCAAGTTTTTGCGTCGATTCATAACCATGGATGAAACATGGGTCCATCACTTACACCTGTGATGAAGGAACAGTCAAAACAGTGGATTAGAAGGGGAGAATCGGCTCCAAAGAAAGTGAAGACAGTTCCATCTGCAGGCAAAGTCATGGTGTTAGTTTTTGGGATGCGCATGGGATAATTTTCATTGATTATCTTCAAAAAGGAAAAGCAATCAATGGCGAGTGTTATGCAAACTGATTGCAGCATTTGAAAGATGAAATCAAGCAAAAATGGCCTCATTTAGCGAAAAATAAAGTTCTGTTTCATCAAGATAAAGCACCAGTTCACACATCCATTATTGCCGTGTTCAAAATCAATGAGTTAAAGTTCGAATTGCTTCCTCATGCACCCTATTTGCCAGACTTAGCCCCCTCTGATTATTTTCTGTTTCCAAAGTTGAAGAAATGGCTTGGTGGTAAAAGATTTGCCAACAATAAAGAGATGGAGTTTGCAGTTGATGGTATTTTGCAGAACTCGACGGTTCTCACTATAAACAGGGTATCGAAGCTATTGAACATCGCTGGGAAAAGTGTATCGAGCTGAAAGGAGACTGTGTAGAGAAATAAAGATGTTTTTGTGTTTTCTTTGTTAGGTCGGATACTTCTGGATCAGCCCTCACACCATGCTAGTCCAAACTATAGCTTCAGAAAATTTTCAAGAAATACAACATAATTTTAGCACCACAGAACAGATATGCCATAGAGAATGTGCTTGCACCTCCATTAAAAGACAAAATACCACCAGAACAAAAATCGGACATCTTGTTAATTAACTGTGAAAACTGTAACCTGGTATATGTAGGCAAAACAAAAAGAAACTTTAAAACCAGAAGAAAGGAACATTTTAGTTTCATTACCAATAAGCAAATAGAAAACTCGGCTGTAGCAAATCATTTTTGGTCGGTCAACCACAATATCAACCCAGAAGTTACTTTATTGAAAAACGTTAGCATGTCCACTGAATTAAAAGTTTGGGAATACATTCACATCATAAAGAGGAAAGTAGGTGCAATGAATTTTGAAATCCTGTCCTTAAACAACTTCAGCAGCTTCATGATAAGGAAACCAGATGACACCATCTCTACAGCCAACACCAGCAACAATGTTGCCAGCGGGACCAAAGCTGAAGGGGAAAGCAATTGCTTCTGAAACATCTGAGTCCAAATTTTAAGTAAGTGAAGTTAGTGCCACTAACCGACCGAACAATCTCCCAAGTTATTGTTTCACTTCACTGTTCCCAGCTTTTAACCCCCATATTAACTGTAGATTAAACCTAACCAAGGGTTTAAACCCTGTTTATAGCATATTTACTTGGCTATAGGACCCCACTGTCTATAGTAACCCCTTTAATGTTTGAGAGGCAAAATTAAAAATTCTAGGAAATTTATGAATTCCTTACTTACGATGTCTGTTAAAAAAATTCCGTAACTTTGTTCACAACATTTTTCTACACTTAGCTTTTACTTATTGTGCATGGTCTACTTTGAAATACTCTCCTCCACAATTGATACACCGCTCCCAATGCCGTTTCCACTTCCGGAAGCAGTCTTAGTACATCTCTTTCTGCATCACACAAAGCGCTGTCTGCGAATTTTCTTTTATCTTGTCTATCGTTGCAAATCTTCGTCCTTTCAACAGGGTTTTCAACTTTGGAAATAAAAAAAAGTCTGCAGGGGCCAGGTCTGGAGAGTACGGAGGCTGAGGCAGCATAGTGATATCACTTTTTGTGCAATAGTCACGCTCCAACAGGGATGGATGTGCGGGTGCATTACCGTGATGCAAGAGATATGAATTGTCTTGCCACATTTCAGGCCGTTTCCTTCCCACATTTTCTTGCAGGCGTCGCAACATGTCCTGATAGTTGGTCTTCGATTGGCACGCACAATTTCGTTGACGTTCCTGACATGAGCGTCGCTGGTAGACATCGAAGGGCGTCCTGAACGAGGGTCATCTTTAACTTCCATCCGGTTATTTTTAAACTGTGTGAACTATTCGTAACATTGAGTACGGCTTAAGCATTCATCACCATAGGCTTTCTGCATCATTTGGTGTGTGTCTGTAAAGGTTTTCTTGGGTTGCATGCAAAATTTAATGTAGACGCGTTGCTCCTCTAACTCTGCCATCTCGAAATTCGCAAACTTGCAACACAACGTCCTACTCAATACAGCACTGAACAATAACTAAGAGACATAGAATAGTGAAACTTCCGGCAGTTACACATTAAACACAGGCATGTGCAGGGATGCCAACAGCATTTTGCTCCAACAATGCATTGGCGCGAAATTACGAATGTTCCGGAATTTTTTGAACAGGCCTCGTATGTCAATTAAATCTGATAACGTTGCCTTATTAGCTTCTGTTACAAGCAAATGACGTGGTAAAGCCCAGTGGCTAGTCTTTCAGGCCTACAACCAATCACAGAAGAAGAACGGTAAAACCAACACCTTCCTGGTTCCCACCCACTCACACGACTGCTTGGTTTGCACTTGCCTTATGCATCCAGTCTTTATCTTCAATGTGTACTGTGAGTGTGAAAACTTATGAATACCAGGAACCACGGAATGAGTCTTACAGCCTCTTTTAAATTAAATGTTGTTGAGTCTGCAAATAAAAATGGGTAAGAGCAGTAGCTCGTGAATTTAACGTACAGCGTAAAATGATTTTATATTGGCACAATCAAGAGGAACAACTAATGCTAATTAAGAGAGACAGACTGTAAATCTTTTTGTGTAATGTGGAAAGGAAACTACAAAGTGTTAGGAATGGGTTGTTGAAACAAGGAACAATGGTCACACTGTAGCACATGAAACGCTGCAGTTGAAGGTGTGGATTGTAAAAAAACCAAGGGACTTCAGGTTCAGAATTTAAACTGAGCCCAGGCTGTGCAGTGATTCCACAACAATAGATACCGTATTACTATTCTTCCCTTGCTTAAATATTTTTGTGAAGCATAATTACCTATGCCAGTACTAAAAACAAGAGTTTTCATGTTATAGGTAGCCAATTGTTATTCATGTTTCTACAGGCCATGCTCATCCACCACAGTATGCATCTTTGCAGAAGTTGTTGCTGCACGGGATGTTAACAGACTTACTGTTAGAGCAATGAATTGTTGATTACATATGGTTTACTTTAATCAAATATCTCATAAATGACATTTAAATAAAATAGCTTATGTTTTAATTACTCCTCTCCAAATCAATTGATTTTATAAAGTTTGCATCTATAGGACCCTCCTGCAATTTTGGAAGTACGAGGGGCACTATATATATTTTGAGCCTTGGCAACCCTGAATGTTGTAGGTGCCATCTGACGTTTCCAATGGAAACTTTGACAGTTTTGACCATAATCTACTTCAAACATTTTGTCAATAGAGCGTCATTTGTTTTGTTTACACTAACTTGAAAATTGTGTGTCAACAAAAACATGGAATTAACTCGTGAAAATGTTCGTGCAATGATTTATTACGACTTTTGATGTGGATTATCAAGACAAGAGTGCATTGATCAACTAACTTTCACATTTGGCGACGAAGCTCCATCCTTTGCCACTGTGAAACGCTGGTATAACGAATTTAATCGTGACCGCCATTCGCTCAATGATGAAGTTCGTGAAGGTCGTCCAAAATCAGTTGTGCCAGAAAACATTGATACTGTGCAAAAACTAATAATGAAAGATCGTCATGCGACATATTGTGAGATTGAGGCAACCCTAGGCATTAGTTCCACCAGTATATGTAAAATATTGCATGATTATTTAGCTGTGAAAAAGGTTTGCACTCGGATCCCACGTAATTTGGCGCAATCTCAAAAAGATGCTCGTGTCGATTGGTGTACAAAAATGCTCAAGAAATACAATGGCGGTGCCTCAAAAGACGTATATAAGTTTGTAACATGTGACGAATCATGGATCTATGCGTATGAGCTGGAACGTAAACAGCATTCGACTGTATGGGTGTTTCAAGATGAAGCAAATCCAACAAAAGTTGTTCGCACTCGAAGCACTTTGAAGCAAATGGTCGCCTGCTTTTTCAGCAAAACTGGCCATGTGGCAAAAGTGCCTTTAGAGGAACATAAAACGGTCAATGCCAAATGGTACATAACCATTTGTTAGCGGAAGTCTTCGGTGAAGTAAGGAAAACCAACAAGAACCGCAGGAATGTTCTTCATCAAGACAATGTGAGCACACACACATCTCGTCTAACAACAGAGTATTTGAAGGCTCAAAAAATCAAATTGATGAGTCATCCGCCATACAGTCCTGATTTGAATTCTTTTTGTTCCCGAACATCAAGAATAAATTGCGTGGACTACGATTTTCTTTGGTAGAAGATGCCTTCAAAACCATGTTTTGGAGGTGTCTCAAGAAGACTGGAATAAATGCTTTGACAAATGGTTCAAACAGATGCAAAAGTGTATTGATCATAAAGGAGAATATTTTGAAAAACAATAAAGCAGTTTTCAATCAGAAATTACTTTGTTTTAATTATTAGGCTCAAAATATAAATAGTGCTTCTCGTAAAAAGAGGGTCCTATAGTTGAAATATGGTAGTACTGGCGTTAAAAGATGAAAACATTATTATATGATATGCACCCAATGGAAATAACTGCTTGTTTACCATCAGGTGTAATTTTGTTTTAGATTTCCTAATAAGGCTTTGGAGCAAAAGTTACTTTTTGCTTCCTTGTTTTTTCCGCTTTTTCTCCAGTTTTAATTTGGCTTATAAGAATTCTCTTAAAAGTTTACCATTACATAGTTTGTTGCTATGATATGATATACTATCATAGAAAGATAATTTGCACTTGGGGATCTGCTATACCATGTTTTTCTTATTGGAAATTACAACAGTCATGGTGTGTGGGTGGAATTAAGTGACATTGATGTTACAACTGTATCAGAGGAGGTGTTGAAACTGCACATCAATTTCTGGACACTTTTGAGCAGCTTTTTAAGAAATGGCACCTCATTCATCGTAGTTTATGTTGCATAATGCTATCCTTTATCTGGTGGGTGTTTTTACTTCTAGTAAGCAATCCACCCAAAAATTTGATATCCAGATTAAGTATAACTGGTAAACCATAAGGGATTGACAAAATCTTACTACACAAAAAATATAGATCTTGTTAACGTATGCAATTATATCAGATAAAAATTGTTGCAATGTTTACCATTTCCTAGATATTCTTTGTTATTGATTTGGAATTTTCTCAAAAATGCCTCTAACGATTTTGATTAAAATATCATAGGTTTAAGATACTTTCATGACAAATAAAATGTATATTTTGAATTTTCTGGGAATGTCTCCAAAAGTATTCTTCATTGTGAACGACTTTTGCATAACTGGTAAACCATAAGAGATAGACAAAATTTTACTGCACTAAAAATGTAGTTAGAGTTAAAATACACAATTTATATCAGATACATTTTTTTTTTGTTGAGTGAACCATTTTCGAGATATTGCTTGTTATTCCCTTAAATTTTCCAATACTTATACTTTTTCTCAAATGGGAATTTGTTATTCTTTTTTTTTCCTAGTAATGCAAAGAGAGTGGAATACTCCACATAGCAACCAGCTCTTAAAATATTTGACTGTTGCTTAAAGCCTAGCAATTCCCCTTACATCTACAAGAAAATTAGCAATAAGATTAACATCTCGATTAACATGAAGCATATGGAGAATAAGCGTTTGTAAAAATAGTTTGTACAAGAGTAGAGAAAGTCATGTGATTGACGAGTACATATTTTATATTAATTTATAACATTTTATTAGTCTTTCACAATCTTTTAAATGTGTGTGGAATCTCATTTTACATTTACTTACCTTGCTGAAGCTGTATACGTGACAGGATATAAGTGGCTTACCGCATCTTATGGTAGTCCCAGTGGACTTTACCCTGACATCACTTTCCAGGTAGAAACTTGTAGAACAATGTTGTATCACAAATTTAGAGATGTCGGGTGTCTCTAGAAAAATCCTGGAAAGCCACGCAAATCCAGGGTGGTGACGTACCATATATGGTAAAAGCTCTCCATAAATCAATGGTCAGGCACCTTGATAGAAGCATCACCGAGGGTATGCCCAAGGTGCTACCCAAAGTACCCAGGCATGGCATTTGACTTTACATCTGCTCAATAAGAGGTAATCTGCCACTAAGTATTTGTAGTCTCAGTTCAAACAAATTTCTCATACCCAAAGTTTTGTGCAGTGTGTTATACACCCGTTCACTGGAGATGTTTACGGTCTTGGCTATCTCACAGATTTTCACTCGGCGGTCTTCCAACACAATATCGTGAACTTTGTTCACCATTTCTTCTGTTCTGTGAACACTTGTGAACCATGCCATGTGATGGAGCAGAGTCCCCATAATACTTGTTCAGCTTCTCTTCTGTTTCCTTCACCGTCTTACCATGCAAAATGTAGTGCTTTATCAGAACACGGAATTCACTTTTCTCCATTTTCTACGAAGCAACACACATCTGCTTATTTTTTTAGACGCTTTCAACAGTGTTCTAAGAAACAAATGACAACAAATTTATGTGATTATACCCAGAATAGATGTAAGACTTGGGTGCAAACAAGATACCTGAATTAGAATGCCATCTCTCATCAAAGTCATGGACTTATCAATCCGCCCTCGTATTTTCATTGTGGAAAAGTAAGGAAAAATCAATCCGAATAAACCAGAAATTTGGATAAACAAGGTTCTTGTGTAATTGCATGCTTATGTCGTTGAAAGTTGAAAAGTTGGCTTTGATGTAATTCTGGGTTTGTGTGGGTTTTCTAAAGAATGCCAAATTCAATTCTATTGCCATTTCTTATTACTTCAGGTCCAGATAAGGTAGTACGTTGTCAGTTTCTATTCTATGCTGAAATTTATAGATTATTCCTGCAAGTTCAACAATTTAAGAGCATCTTCTAAGAATGCTTCATTAACTACAGTCATCACATCATCCAATACCACACTTTGAAAATTAACATGTAAGATCTTTGTAGTAATTGCCATTTCCAAGCTGCTCATAGCTTAAAAAGCACAAGGAATGCCAAGAAGTTGGACGTATTGGAGAAAATTTTCAACAAAAAGCGTGAAGATCAAGTTACGAATTTTGCTATTCCTACAGATGTAGATAGATATGTGAATTTGTTAAAGTCTCCACCTCCAGGGGAACTTCCGTCAAGCCATGAGGGATCCAAATGTTTGAACCAGTCAACAGCAGTTGACAATGTACTTAACCTACAAAAGCATGCTCCTGCAGTATATGTATGGTAAGTGAAACCTAACGAGTGTTTGGTAGATTCCAACTCGTATTTTTTACATTGTTGGCGGCTTCACTGTACAAAGTTCCTTTACTAGTATCTATCAGAAAGTGTTTTCAACCTGAGTTAATTGTATACCCAATAATAATCCACCTTTTAATTCAAAGAATTACTGATTATTTTTAAATTAACCCTTTCATGGTCATTGGGAAGAATAGTTTTCACTTTCCAGTTCATCATAAGTAGGGTTAGGATGTTAGGACCTGAGAAAGTAAGAAATATGCAGTCAATGCAACTCTAAACGTGACTAGGATATGACCATGAAAAAAAGAGATTGACAATAAGTATTAATATATTGTATTGGTTTAACGATTAAAAGAGCTATATTCATTATTCAAAGTAGGGTTAAATACTTATTTAACATTCATACAACATTCAACAGCGTTATCTGTAATATTTGTCATTGTATAAATCAAAGATTAGGACAAACGTTCAAATTATTTTCTTGTTCCATAAAAGAAAATAAGGTACTTTTTTTTTAGCAAGCTGCTTACCATGGGTATGTTAAACCACATCAAAATAGTGAAGTGTAACATCACATTCTTACATACCTATCTTCATTCTCTGTTTTGTCAGCATTTCAGTATATGACTACGTGCATCGTTAAGTTTTCGAAGAGGAATCTCCTTCGGTTGTCACTTAACAATGCCATGTACTATAAAGAAGGTCCTCTCTCAACCTCACATGATGTTATACAAGGGCTGCCCCAGAAGCACCCAACAGAAGTACTTATTTCTCTACATACTCTCCTTTCAGGTCGATGCACTTTTCCCAACAATGTTCAATAGCTTCGATACCCTGTTTATAGTGAGAACCATTGAGTTCTGCAAACGCCACCTCTTCATTGTTGGTAAATCTTTTACCACCAGGCCATTTCTTCAAGTTTGGAAACAGAAAATAATCGGAGGGAGCTAAGTCTGGCAAATAGGGTGCATGAGGAAGCAATTCGAACTTTAACTCATTGATTTTGGCCATGGTGATAATGGATGTGTGAACTGGTGCATTGTCTTGATGAAACAGAACTTTTTTTTTCACTAAATGATGTCGTTTTTGCTTGATTTTATCCTTCAAATGCTGCAATAAGTTTGCATAATGCTTGCCATTGATTGCTTTTCCTTTTTGAAGATAATCAATGAAAATTATCCCACGCACATCCCAAAAAACTAACGCCATGACCTTGCCTGCAGATGGAACTGTCTTCACCTTCTTTGGAGCCGATTCTCCCCTTTCAATCCACTGTTTTGACTGTTCCTTCGTCTCAGGTGTGAAGTGATGGACTCATATATCATTCATGGTTATGAATCAGTGCAAAAACTTGGCTTTATTGCAGCGAAACATCGCCAAACACTCGACTGAAACATCCACATGATGTTGATTTTGTTCCATTATGAGTAAACACGGCACCCATCTTGTGCACATTTCTCGTGTCTAAATTTTCAATTATTGTGCGAAGTACAGCACTTTTTGAAATGTCTACGATGTCTGCTAGCTCGCGCACTCAGTCGACGGTCATCCAATACCATTTTGTGGATTTTCTTCACAATTTCTGGCGTGGTCACCTCATTTGGTCGACCACTGCAATATTTGTCTTGACAGCTCATACGGCCTCAGTTAAACTCTGCCACCCAATATTTTATTCTTGTAAATGAAAGAGCAGACTCCCCCAGAGTAGAATCTAGCTCAGCTTTAATATTAGTTGGACTAAGACCTTTCAAATGAAAGTATTCTATCACATAACAATGGCCAGTTTTATCCATATTTACAAATTCGCTGAGAGAGTTCACTATTAATGGCTGCCAAACAATTAGTAAACGACGTAGCATCGTCAAACTTAAGTTTCATAAGGGTGGTACTTTCTACCACAGTCATTTGTTTGAAACAATAACTGCTATATATATATGTCAGGTTGGGTACTTCTGGAACTGCCCTCGTAGGTATATGTTTGAAGAGAGAGTTAAGGCCACACAAAATGTCATTAATTTTCAACATACTTATACTGATCTACACCATTCACTTAACAGAACTGAAAATATGAGTTCAACAGCTTAGAATAAGTCTAAGAAAGGCACAGAAAACTCCCCTCTCCACTGCCTTGTGAGAGAAAACTGTTGTCATGATGACAATGGGTAGAAGGAACAGCTACCTGTATGTAAAGTAAAACCAAAATATGGCTAAGTTGTTTTCTAAGAATTGAGTAAACAGAAAATGATATATTTTACTTAATTTCAATAATATTTAAATTGTATTATATTTTTCATAAAATGTAACGAAAATATTGCTCTGAACCATACAAATGGCCAAAATATGACCTGAACTAGAAAAATAACTTAAATATGCAACCATATGACCAGTAAAACCAGTCTAAATTAAATATCGTCAGAAATATCCAGTTCGGATTGGAATTCATGTTATAGGTAAACTGGCTACTGGATAAACATGCAACATGTCTTAAACATCCTAACTGTAATCATAAGTAACCAATATGATGGATGTTTAGCCTTACTCCTTCCTAAACTTTCATGAAATAGTTGAGGTTCTAAAATAACAACACTTATAAAAACTTATTCAATAAGAACATGTTATTACAGCCCCATGAGAAAGAAATGAAAGCATGAAGTTCAGAGGAAGATTTACAGCTAAAACATATAAGTATTCTGTATTATGAGGATTAGTTCATAAATAATGCACTGGTTGATTGAATTATGAAGTGTAGGAATGAATAATACACCAGTATAGTTAGTTGAATGCTTAAGAAAGAAAAATGGGTTCTGTTTTTGTTCATGGTTAACCTGTGCTATCAGGCTTAAAAGTTCTGCCTTTGTCACAATTATGTGATATTTGATGATCAAAAGTCTTAAATTAATACTGAAACTTTACTTGGCAAAAATCTCACTTTGAATGAAAGTTATGATAGGTCACTGTGTTCAAGTGAAGTTCCTAGTTTGTGTACTTGTTACTTTCTTTAACAGTAGGTAAAGAAGGTATTGCATTCCACCCAAAAATTTGATATCTAGATATCACTGGAAATATATGTATTGAGGCTTATTTCAGAAAATGGTGTGTGCATGCGTTTACAGAATAGCTCAAAAATGAAAAGTCTGTTAAATGCCAAACTTGGCATTTAAGTTCAGCATCTTTCAAGGAGCGACACAGAGATTTTCAAGAAGATCCCTCCCTCCATCTAAAACTATCCTTTACATGGTAAATGTTTCGAAATGTTTGATTTTCTCTAATTTTGAAGATTTAGAAGCTAGTAAGAGTGATGGGTCATAATTTAAAATAAAGAGAGTTGAAGGTTGTTACACTACATCACTGAAATGTTCTTGCTTGAACGCGTTTCGGGAGACGGTTTGGTCCCATCGTCATGTTTTCAACTGATTTTGCCAGTTATTGTCTGGGGAATGTGTGTGGCTAGTGGTGTTCTCTGGTGCTGGGCTGATGAACCTCCAAAGACTGCTGGGTGGCAGCAGTTTGAAATTCATTAGGCGATTCCTGTGTTTGACGATATGTATTTTTTCCTAGATTAGACTTATTACAACAGCAGTGAATTGGACATCTGGGAAAAAATACATATCGTCAAACACAGGAATCACCTAATGAATTTCAAACTGCCGCCACCCACCAGCCTTTGGAGGTTCATCAGCCCAGCACCAGAGAACACCACTAGCCACACACATTCCCCAAACAATAACCGGCAAAATCAGTTGAAAACATGCTGATGATGGGCACAAACCGTCTCCCAAAATGCGTAAAGTAAGAACATTTTAGTGATGTAGTGTAACAACCTTCAACTCTCTTTATTAAAAAAAAAAATAATAGTAATAAATAAAATGTAATTTTCTGAGAATAGCTTGGGAAGTCCTCTTCATTAGTAAGGAAATTTATATAATCTTGCATGACTGGTAAATGTTAAGGATAGATGAATACGTACTACACAAAAAATGTAGATCTCTTTAAAACACAGTTTTTTCCAAATAACTTTTTTGTGGCACCAGTCATTTCCTATATATCAGTTATTCTTCTTCTTCCTTCCAAGGTATAGGCCAATGACCTTTTTCAATGTCAGTTGTGTTGATCACTCCATCGCCTTCGTGGTAGTCTCTAGTTCCCTTAGGTTTATAATACATTGCTAGCTTAGGTAATCTACAAGGTGACATTCTCATAACTTGCCCTTTTCATTGCTTCTGGTAGTTATATATTTCGTCTACTATATTCTTGACTCCCAACTGTGTTCTTATGTCTTGGTTTCTAACTCTGTCTCTTCTGGTCTTCCCCATCAGATAACGCATAAAATACATTTGTGCTGCTCCTAAACAGCGTTTATCCCGGCTTCTCAGTGTCCAGGTTTCAGTTCCATATCTCAGGGATACTCATTATTAATGGTTCAAATTGTTCAATGCTTTATTCTTTTAAAGTCCTATCGATTTTCAGCTGTTTCTCGTGATGACATGGAAACAGTATGGAATTTTAAGCTCAGCATAGCGTCCAGTTGTAAACCATTTGACTATCACTATTCCCTTTGTATCTATAAGGAAATGTGTAAGGCAGCTATTTCCGGGAAGGTTTATCTCAATTAAAATGAAGTAGGATAAGAAAATAAACTTTTGTAAGAATAATTTACATACCCACTAATTAGCAATAACAGGTAGCTCAAATAGAAATGAGCAGGGTGGCAAGCAAGGGAAAGATAATGGAAAGAACATTGAAATATTGGTTTAGGATCTTAAATTTGGATAAAGGAAATGTATTAAGACAATGCTTAGAATGGCAAGAAAAAAATTTAGGGAATAGCAGATGGATAAATAGTGTGAGGTACAATTTGGAGAGCAACGGGTTAGGAGAGATATGGAGAAGTAGGGAAAATAATGTGAATAAGTTTTGGAAAGTGGTAAGAAAGGGATTAGATGATATAGAAATACAAAACATATTTAGCATGATAGCCAAAAAGAGATCCTTAGTTTTTTATATACAATAAAAAACACATTGGGGAACAGAAAAATATGTAGATAATGCAAGTAAGGACGAGCGAGAAAGCATTGCATGGATAAGAACAGGAATATGGATGCTAAGAGGTTTAAGGAAGGGTATACCTCAAAATCAATGTCCCATATATGGTGGAAATGAAGATGTCGAAAATATATTTAAGTGCAAAGGTATAGAAATTTGGAGAAGAGAGTTTATTGAAAGGAAATGGTTTAAGGTAGATAGAAATAGTGCTATAATTGAAATGATTCAAAAAGATAATAAGAGTATAGGGCAATGCTTGAGTAAAGCTAAAAACAAATGGATTTGATCAGTGAACAGATCAGCAAATATGGTTAAATAGGATTAAGGAAATGGGAAGTAAAGTAAGTAGATAAAAGGGAGTATTGTTATTGTAATATGAATATGACTGGTAAAGAGCCATGGCTGAATGCTGGTCATAATACTTGTACATGGTTAGTACAATAAAGATAAAGATTATTATTATTATTATTATTATTATTATTATTATTATTATTATTATTATTAGATTTTTGTAGATATGTAAGGGATTAATTATTCTCAGAAAAAGAAGCAAGTTGACAGATCTGTCACAAAGATATGCATACATTTACAATGCATGTGTATTCAGTAAAGATCAAGTAGATAAGCACATGGAATGGTGATTTTTAGTTTTGTTTGTTACAGGCCAAAGAAGACGCATTGCAGAGAGAATTGCATACAACAAGACTAGCACTGATTCAGCAGGTGTGCCACCATTGTAGCCACACAAATGCAGAGAGACCTGATGATGATGTATGTAGTGCAGAATCAAATACTTAACGTTATTTGTACATTGTAAATCACAGTTGTTTGTTTTGCACAGAATTAGTTGTTTACTGTTAAATTCTTAGTTTTCATTTGTGTAGTAAGATGCAAATATTTTTACAGACTCATACCCATAGAAGAAGAGAGAACAATTATATGTTCACCATTATCTTGAGTACTAAAAATATCTTGAGTTGAATGACAATTGAACTGTGGCTTTTTGCATGGAATTTGTGCTATATTAAAAGTTTTCCAAGCAAGGGGAAAAATCTATTTATTTACTAATGCTAAGCTAATGCATGTGAATGTGACAAGGCATTCAGCCCAGGCTCTTAGCCAGTCATATTCAATATATAAATATAACTTCTGTATACAATTTATAGCGGCTTCTTAAAAAGTACGAAAGCATTAAAATCTACCATGCAGTTATGTTTAACTGCCTCTCTTTTATCACACCAGTTTTCTACTTTCTTTTTTTACTTCGCTTAAGAATTGTCCTATGTTTTTGGTTTCCTTTCCTTTTCTAAAGGTTTTAGATTTTTCTATCTAATTTAAACTGTTTCTGATTTATTAGCTACTTTCTCCACAGATCAATAATATGTGTTTAACTTCTTTAAGCCCTCCGCAAATGGGGCACTGATTCTGTGGGACACCCTTTTTATTCCTTTTAATCTCCACACTCCTGCTCTCACCCATGTGATACCATTTCTTTGTTCAATATTTGTTTTTATCAATATATATTTCTTTCCCCAAGTGCCCTTCATGAATGAATGAGTTTATTCACAAACTTTCAATACATAAATTATTTTTTTTATATTGGTACAATATTATTATTATAGACTTATTACTACATTTATAATTATATTTTATAATTTAAAATTCTCCGATTTATGGAGTTACGTTACTTCCATTCTCCCATTATATTTAACACAAGGTCATATATATAATGGGAATATATATTGGATCTGCCATCCTAAAAGTTAATTTTCTTGTATACCTCAAGATTATCTCCATTGTCCTTTCCGTTACTGTTGCCTGCTCACCTTCCATAACTATTTTTTCTCACCTTACCTATGTACTTACTTTGCCAGTGGTTTTATGTTTTCCTCTGATCTTAAATTTAAAATTTTTCTTGTTTTAGTTGTGGTGATAACTGTGGTAGTGATGGTGTTGGTTTTAGTAGCAATGCTGCTTCTTTTTATTATTCTTTATTTTATGGTGATGATAGTGGTGGTTGTTTTTGGTGATGGTGATTATGGTGATGGCGGCCTATTATTTAATTTGGTAAGTTTTTCCCACTTTTGTAAAAGGAATTCATACCTCCACATTTTAGTTTGTTTACATTCTAGAATGCAGTGCCACGCATTTGCCACGAATCGCCACGCCAAGCTCTGGAATAATTTAGAATTTCTGGTGTAATGTGCTGCCTACACGTGGTATGCCATCCCTTAAGAAAAAATTGTATCACATCGCTGCGACCCTACATGAAAACTCTCAATACAAATTCAGATAGAAAAAGAAACCCTTCACACACTCACATATACAAAACTTACCTCAAATTATAGAATTAACCACCATGTACACAAAAAAAATTTAACACTCACGCTACAAACACACACAATTTTCTTCACAGTGATGTGATAACGTTTGCAACACAAATATTATTTCATACCCGGCGCCTCCATCAAAAATGTTATACACTGGGGTGAGGCCAAAAGGTTTTGCAGCTAGTTATTAAATTTAGATACCTCGGCATAAACATTAGAGGACGTAGCTTCAGCAGCAACGAGAGGACCAAGATCTTAGCTGTAGATTTTAAAGCAGGCGTGGGATATTCATAACAAAATACACATAATTTCACATTACCTGTGGTTCATTAAATTTTTGGCACGGTGCCTCTTCAGTCACAAAAGATCACAGAACAGACATTGGAGGGAGATGTTCCACTCTCACACGAAACACACACGCTACATCCACTCGCCCTGAAGAGACACACACGACTGACCCATGCTACTGACTGATGCTACCAGACAAAAAAAGCTAGTAACACTGCTTGCCCTCACCCCCTTTACTCTCTCCACCTCTGGCCGGGAGGTGAGGAGAGATGCCGCGTCGGACAAAATTCGAAACCCCAATCGAAATAATTATACCCAGCAATGTCATTGCTACAAAGCAATAATGTGTCCGACGTGACAATGCACACACATACATGCTACAATATGTTATCTGCTTGTTCACACATTGGAAATTCTCCCTTTATACATACATTCCTTATGCCTTTTAAGTATGTTATTCCATTTCTAAACCATGTCAACCCTTCCCTTCCTGCTTTATCATAATTTCAATATATTTTTCTCTTCTCAATCATTTTCGAATGACCTGATTAGTTTCAAAGATCTTTTGTTAATTAGATTAGCCCATAATTCCTGTTTTTCAATATCCTCTATTCTTGCTTTTACCCCTTTCCAAAATCCCTTTTCCATTCTTTCCCTCTCAAATCACATTAGTCCCAAGACAATCTCCTGTAGAATATTTTGGATTTTATATGTCCATGTTTCTTTCTCCCTTAATGTTCATTTGCATTACCAAACATGTTCGATGATTTTTTTCTTCTAGCTTACATATTCTATACCAATACTTCAGCACCCTTTCCACTACCTTAGTTTTATAGCCCAGTCTTCCCAATTCCAATATAGCAACCTCATTAGGTGAAGATCCAGGTAAGCCTAGTACAAGTCTACAAAATAGTCTATCAATTTATTGCTTTCCAGCCCTCATCTGGCCCCCAATTTCTACACTATACATCACAGTGTCCTTCATTAAAATATAAAATTTTAGAGACCGTTTTTCAGCCATTTCACTGAAGAATTTTTAAATTTTTATATCCTCAAATCTTTGTCTTGCTTATTTACAAAAGCCATTATAATTGTTTTCTCTTCTCCAAATATCTCCTACCTATTATTTTCCAAGTTATTTCAAAGACTGAAAGAAAAATAACAACTTTATTATTTCTTGAATATTGTCACTGCCTCTATGATTTATAAATACAGGCAGCCATGCAGACTGTGCGACTCCTGTAAAGGCTGGTTCACAACCAATGAGAACGGTAACCAGAACGAGAACGAGAAAGTTGAAATACATGTATTCAAATGGAATGTTCACAACCAACGGGAAACCTTCCCGAGCCCCGGGAACGGGAAAGAAGAGTTGCCCAAATTTTAACTTTCTTGTTCCCGGGTACGGCATATTAGATTCATATTGTGCATATTAGACTCTTCACTCTAGAGGTTGTTTTAGGCGACTGTGACATGAAACAGCCACTAGTGCTCTCTATAGTCGCTAGCTGGAAACATGAAAGTGGAAGGAATTAGTAGTAAATGTGCTTCCTAACCTCATCCCGATACTCGCAAATCTAATTAGCGTTGCTTCTTCTGGTGAAGGGGTCATTTGTAGTTTGTTTATATGAAACTCAAAACTGGCTATTACCTAAAAAACAATGACAAAAGCTACAAAGAACAGCTAAAACCGGTGGAAATGAAAAAAGAACAATAAACAGTTTTAATATATGCCATTAAATAAAGGAATGAAAGTTTGGCATAACAGAGGGATCAGAAATGTAATGGATATACATTTAGATTATGTTTACTCTATCGAATTTTGACGTTGGCTTGGCTAAATTGGAAGTAGGTGAAAAAATGTCATTGGTCGGTTAAAAACAAATGAAATCCCAATGCACAAAATTGACTTTCACTTTGTGATCGATATGCATTCCCGTTTTCGTTACCGGGCTGTTGTGAACCAATATCTTGCATGGTGCATTGCTTCCCGTTCTCGTTTCTGTTCTGGTTACCATTCTCGGGCAGTTGTGAACCAGCCTTAACAGCTGATTCATAAAGGGACAAATCCTAATTCTGTAAATATGTGAGAATGTCATTTAATTTGTATAAAACATATTCGAAACTGAACAATAAAAGTTGAAGTTATACTAAGTATAATGTTATCCTGCAATTTACATTGCCATGAGAGAAGAGTAATTTTAGATTGTATAATGAGCCAAGTTTGGACGTCATACTTGTAGACATATTTATAAGGAATTGAAAATGTGACATAGACAAATTTACGAGGTGTGGCAATAAAGAAACCAGACCTAATTTATTTTAGTCATTTCCCGCTACATTGAGGACTGTGGACTCCCCTCTATCGTCACACAAAGTTTCACTTGAATGACTGAATGATTTATTGTCTACTTTGAACTTACATGCAATTTATACAATGTTTGCAATACAATGGATTTGCTTATTATTTCTCTTCCGCTTATATTTAAAATTCTGTTGTATATATAATGGGGTAGTATAATTTTTCACTATTTACATTTTTTGCTTTGTTACCCTTTTTACTTTCTCTACTACGTATAGTAAGTAGGGGAAGTATTGCATTCCACCCAAAAATTCGATACCGAGATTTCACCGGAAATACATGTTTTGAGACCTCCTGAATCCAAAAAAAGCATTTTTGGAAACATGTCCGTGTGTGTGTCTGTGTGTCTGTGTGTGTGTGTGTCTGTGTGTGTGTGTGTCTGTGAACAGCATAACTCAAAAACTAACAGTCGGATAAACACCAAACTTGGTATTTACGTTCAGTATCTTCCAGAGATGCGACACGAAGATTTTCAAGAAAATCCCCCCACCCCAGACTACCCTTTACATGGAACATTTTTCGAAAATTTTAATTTTCTCAAAAATGGCTCTAACGATTTTGATGAAAATATCATATGTTTAAGATAATGTCATGAGAAATGAAATGTATATCTCGAAATTTCTGGGAATGTCTCCAAAAGTATTCTTCATTATGAACGACTTTTGCATAACTGGTAAACCATAAGAGATAGACAAAATTTTACTACACAAAAAATGTAGATCGCGTTAAAATACACAACTTATATCATATACATTTTTTTTGTTGAGTGAACCGTTTTCGAGATATTGCTTGTTATTTCCTTAAATTTTCCAATACTTATACTTTTTCTCAAATTCGTTATTCATTTTTTTATGTCCTGGACATGCAAAGAGAATGGAATGCGCCACATAGCAACCAGCGATAAAATATTTGACTATCGCTTAAAAGCTACCATATTCCCCTTGCATCTACAAGAAAATTACAAATAAGATTGACATCTCGATATCTCGATTAATATGAAGCATATGGAGAATAGGCGTTTGTAAAAATAGATTGTACAAGAGTAGAGAAAGTCATGTGAGTGTAACACATCAGATTTTTACTTTCTCTACTACGTATAGTAAGTAGGGGAAGTTTTGTATTCCACCCAAAATTTCGATACCGAGATTTCACCGGAAATACATGTTTTGAGACTCACTGAATCCAAAAAAAGCATTTTTGGAAACATGTCCGTGTATGTGTCTGTCTGTGTGTCTGTGTGTCTGTCTGTGTGTCTGTGAACAGCATAACTCAAAAACGAAGAGTCGGATAAACACCAAACTTGGTATTTAGGTTCAGTATCTTCCAGAGATGCGACACGAAGGTTTTCAAGAAAATCCCCCCACCCCAGACTACCCTTTACATGGAACATTTTTCCAAAATTATAATTTTCTCAAAAAGGGCTCTAACGATTTTGATTAAAATATCATATGTTTAAGATATTGTCATGATAATTAAAATGTATATCTCGAATTTTCTGGGAATGTCTCCAAAAGTATTCTTCATTATGAACGACTTTTTCATAACTGGTAAACCATAAGAGATAGACAAAATTTTACTACACAAAAAATGTAGATCGCGTTAAAATACATAACTTATATCATATACATTTTTGTTGTTGAGTGAACTGTTTTCGAGATATTGCTTGTTATTTCCTTAAATTTTCCAATACTTATACTTTTTCTCAAATTCGTTATTAATTTTTTTATGTCCTGGACATGCAAAGAGAATGGAATGCGCCACATAGCAACCAGCGATAAGATATTTGACTATCGCTTAAAAGCTACCATATTCCCCTTGCATCTACAAGAAAATTACAAATAAGATTGACATATCGATATCTCGATTAATATGAAGCATATGGAGAATAGGCGTTTGTAAAAATAGATTGTACAAGAGTAGAGAAAGTCATGTGAGTGTAACACATCAGATTTTTTCGTATCTTCTCCAATCTGCTTCACATCTCTTTTAAACATTTTAAACTAAGTTTTCATAAATATTTTCCTGCTTTCTCCATATATTCATTTGAGCTTGTATTAAAGATCTTCCTAACTTTTAGCTGTGTTGGTAAATTTTTCCATTTATCTAGTATTAAATTCTCTCTTCCTTTATCTGTATCACTGCATTCCAGAATATAATGCCTACTGTTTCATAATCCATTACATTTAGTACATCTGTCCCCCCTTCTCCCTGTTAGACCACTTAAATTCATTACACCTGTCCTTGCCCATGCTTATCCCATTCTGTCCTCTTTGTGGCATTCTTTGATGTATCTTTCTTTTCGCCATTCTGTTTCAAAATATTTATAATCTATTAATGGCCTTTTTTCCTTGAAACTACTTATAATTTGTTTCACTTAAGTGCAGCAGTTAGTCAGGCTGTGACCAATGTTAAAAGCAGATCATGGTCTGAGCTCTGTCGGAATAATGCTGAGCACTAAAGTAGAACAATGTATTAACATCAAATTCTTCACAATACTTGGAAAATCTGCCACAGAAACTTCCAAATTGACAGAAGTTTATGGCATCTATCTCGTATGCAAGTTTTTGAGTGGTTTAAGAGATTTAAAGAGGGTAGAGAAGATGTTGGAGACAATCCAAAATTGGAGAGAAAGTCGATAAAATTATTCAAGGAGACCGCCAATTTAGCATTTGAGTAATTGGTGAACTTGCTGGAGAGAAAGTCGATAAAATTATTCAAGGAGACCGCCAATTTAGCATTTGAGTAATTGGTGAACTTGCCAACATCAATTAGGGAAGTGTTAGATAGATTTTGCACTACAATCTGGGCATGAGAAAATTGTGTGCTAAAATGGTGCCAAAAATCCTCATATCTGCGCAAAAGGAACATAATATGAATTTTCCAATATGATCCAAAGATAAAGCGGCAATCCATGTATTGAAAGAGCTCCCCCCAATAACCAGGGAGTTATCTACATTGAGTGGGTGCCTGGGTGTCAGTCAGTTTATTATAAAAGTGTTTTGAAGGCATTCTGTGAATTTGTGCTACGAAGTAGACCAGATTTGGGGAAAAATGCCTCCTAAATCTTCCACCAGGACAGTGCTGCAGCCCACAATGCGCTATATGTGGAGTTATCTGGCAAAAAAAGAATGTTTCAGTGATGAACCTAGCACTGTATGACTTTTTTCTCTTCGCAAAAGTCAAGTCCACACTCAAAGGAACTGTATTCAAGATTGTATGCATTGAAAGCAAAAGCAACACAACTGTTGAACAGCTTAACACAAGATGACCTCAGCACTGCTTAGAACATGAATCTGATTTCATTGAAATGGCATCAATGATTTTGCGGTTCACCTCAGTTTTTAATGCGGAGGGCCATCCTGGACGTTCAGAATCTTCAAGGCTTTTTTCACTATATTTAATTTTTTATGCAATTAAAAAATACTTGTTTTTTGATAAAGTGCGGTCCCCATATGCCTCATGTATCATTTGCAGCAATTCAGTTCCCGATTTTTTCAGTACATAAAACCGAATTGACTTAAGTTGTTCTAATTTTAAATCCATGCTGGGTCACTGAAACACGCACTTATTCAATAGCTCCCTCTGACAAACTGAACAGCTCACGGGCAACATTGCATATATTACAGTATCACACAGCGTCGCACCCCCTTACATATTGGTAATATGTCTCTCATTGATCCAGGTTTCATCTAAACAGCATATTAATTATATTGAAGAAAGAGTGAATCGACTCAAGATACTCTTTGCTCCACTTACTACATATTACATGCAGGACATGTTTCATGAGGCATTCCCCACATCTTCCGCTGCTATGTGTCGACTGACTTCGGAGTAGGATTCCGGTTCTCTGTACCATCTGTTGACCGATTGATGAACTTAGTGATGAGATCTCTTCCCGGTGGTATTTCAAAGCTCATCAGTTGCTCTTGGAACTTTTTGATGTATATTTTCTCCCACAAGCTTAATTCTAGCGGTTTCTTGACGTACTTTAGTAATTTTGCTTCCTTTTCTACTGTGTGGTTCTGTTTCCAAAAATGGTTCGCTACAGCAGACCTTTCTGTTTATATCTGATGTTGCAGTAGTGTTCCTTTAGCCTGGTTCCAATGTTCCTCTTGGTCTTCCCTATGTATATTTTGTCACAGTTTATCTGATATATACCTTGTTTCTTTTCATGTGGAATACTATTAGTAGTGCTAGATTTTAACATCTTTCCTAAACTGAATTTATTGTATGGTGCCAAGGTTATCTTGTATTTCTTGAAAGTCTTCTGGAATTTGTGGAAGGCCCAAGGGTGGAAAGCAATTCTCTTGTATCTCCAATTTTCTTCAATTGGTGCAAGAGTCGTAATCTGTCTGATTTGTTTTTCTCTGGTGAACTTGTTGATTTTTCTGTCTATCATGTGTTTGTCGAATCCGTTGGCTTTTGCTTTTGTTACGATGTGTTCATATTCATTCTTGTATTCTATTTCTTTAAGAGGGGTATTTATTAATCAGTGAATTAAACTGTTGAATATTGCATGTTGGTGTGATCTGGGGTTAAAACCTTGAGCTTTTATGTAGTTGTTTGTATGCGTGTTTTTCCTATGTATTCCATATTCTATCTTTTCCCCATTGTGGATTATTTTCAGATCTGGTCCTCTATTTCAAGTGTGAATTTTACTGTTGTGTCCTGTAGGTTAAGCAACTTTAGTGTGTCTTCTATCTGCTTCTTGTTCACAATGGCGAAAATGTTGTCTACGTATCTGTGCCAGGTATTAATATGTGTGGGAATGCCTTAGTCATGTGGATTTCCCATTGCTAAGCCTGAATTTTGCTGGTAGAAGTGCTTATTGAATGAGAAGTATGTTTGGTTTATGCATATTTCTGTTTGGTGTATTCTTCTATTTTTCCTATTTCTATTTCCAGGGAATGTGCCCAATTCTTTAAAATAGTTATAAGTTTTGTTTTTGGAATGCTCGGGAACAATGAATTTACGTAGAAAGAAACCAGTCTGTCATCCTGTGTTAATCGTATGTTTTTTGTTTTTTCAATTAGTTCATGGGTGTTTCTGATGCTAAGGCTTTTGAATTTTGGCAGGGACTGGAAGGTATTAAGAAGCCATTTTGCAAGGTGATATGTTGGAGAGTCTATGTTGTTTATAATTGGGCACATTTTATTTCCTGGTTTGTGTATTTTTGGCAATCCTTTCATTCTGGCAATTACCGGGTTGGGTGTTTTTAACTTCCTTTTTTCTTTTTCGGGAATGCATTTGCTATCTCTCAGCATATTGATTGACATACAGCTCTCAAATATTTGTGCTTCCACAATGCTATGTCTTCTATTGTCACATTTACTTTCTTTCTTTTCATGAAACCTACTTCTAAGAGCAGTCTGTGAAATGTGGACCTCTTAAATGTCCGGTAAATCTGGATCGTTAGTGACTGCACTTAAAACTTTGTCGGTGGTTTGTTATGAAAAAAGAAAGCAAGAACTTAAGAATGAATAGCACACTTCACAAAATCATCCAGTTTGTCCAACACAGTTCTGGTTTTATTTCAGCATACTTGTTTCTTTAAATTAATTGCAAATAGACTCCTGAGGAACACTGTAAATTCATCTTGAGTTGCACGTTATCATCACTGGTACTGTGGGATAACTCTGCATTAGAGAATTGAACACATTTAGCACTATTTACTTTGTGTCACTCTTTAATGGTTTAGCCTTGGGTGTTTTTTAACGTCTGAAATTTTAACATTATTAGAATGTTTACCAATAGCCTCTTAACAGTACTTGCACTTGATTGAAAAGTACTAAACCAGCTCTAGCACTAAAACTGGCGCCTGAAAGCATGTGGTGTGGAAAGTCTAACATGTTAATTGCTTACTTTCTCGTAAGTAAACATGCTCAGAATAAAACATAAACTCTGTAATAATACATATTTTATTCATTTATTTTAATGGTACCTTTATAATTACACAAGAACCTTGTTTATCTGGACTAAGTGGGACTGGAAGTAAACAGGATTAACAAAAATCCATATAATCCAAAAACAAAGTTAAATGAATATGAGGTCTGTTCAAAAACTTTCGGAACTTTGTCGACAACATTTTTCTACGCATAGCTTTTATTTATTGTGCATGGTCTCCTTCAAAATACTCTCCTCCACAATTGATACACTTTGATTTATTCCACCGGCATTCTAAAATAGCACTAAGAAGTGCTCTTCTTTTAACTTTTTTGGCTTGGGAAGCATGTGTTGTAGTCCATTTAGCGTTACCCAGGGAACACCACGTGGAGGCGGAGTACCTTGTTCCCCTTAAGAACATATATTAATAGCTTAAAATACAAGAATATAATTACAACAAATATAATTGCAACAGAGGTGACGAGTCCAACAGAATATATTGATATACAATATCAGAGTGACCTGATATATACAATACACAAACAAAACAATATACCAAATGAAATGAGAGCCATAGCAATAGCTACAGAAAATGAAAGATACCCAGAAAAAGAATGGCTTCAAATATATACAGATGGATCCCTCATCAATAAAAAAAAAATGCTGGTGCAGGAGTATACTGTAAAGATTTTGCACAGTATCTAACATTAGATGAAACGTCAAACCACTATGATGGAGAATTAATAGCTATAAAAGCAGCATTACAGAACATTCTATATAGACCATATATAAAACAAAAAATAGTCATTTTATCAGACTCAAAATCAGCCATAGATGGAATAGTAAATTACAATAATAAAACAACAAGAAATATTAAAGCAATATGATACCTAATTAAAGCAGTTCAAACTAGAAATCATGTCACTCTACAATGGATCCCAGCTCTTGTTGGACTTTTGGGCATTGAACATGCGGATCAATTAGCAAAGAAAGGTGCAATACAACAAATAAAACCTGTAGGACAAATAGAAATAATTAAATAACATTAAACAAAATTTCAAAAGACACCAGAGACTTGATGAAAAAGATAAAGATTATAAGAATATTAAACATAGAGTTGATATACAAAAACTACCAAGGAAGACTGCAGTGGCCTTATTTAGGATGGCAACTGGCCATGATTGCCTCACAGAACACCTCTACAAGATAGGATGCCTACCCACACCCAAGTGCACCCTCTGTGAAGAAGATGTCATCCTGAACAAACAACATCTCGCCAAATGCAAAGGCCTTAAAAGTGATAACTTACAGGCTTTGTGTTGGGAAGCCAGAGGGAAAATGATACAGATCAATTAATCCCGTGTCATTGGTGAACAACAACAATTGATATACTGTTCCCAATGCCGTTTCCACTTCCGGAAGCAGTCTTGGTACATCTCTTGCTAGATCGCGCGAAGCGCCGTCTGGGAATTTTCTTTTATCTGATCTATCGTTGTAAATATTTGTCCTTTCAACAGGGTTTTTAACTTTGGAAATACAAAAATGTCTGCAGGGGCTGGAGGATGAGGCAGCACAGTGATATAATTTTTTGTGCAATAGTCATGTACCAACAGGGATGAATGTGCGGGTGCATTATCGTGATGCAAGAGCCATGAATTGTCTCGCCACATTTCAAGCCGTTTCTTTCTCACATTTTCTCGCAGTTTTCTCAACACGTACTGATAGTCTTTGATTGGCACGCACAATTTCGTTGATGTTCCTGACATGAGCGTCGTCCTGAACAAGGGTCATCTTTAACTTCCATCCGGCCATTTTTAAACCGCGTGAACCATTTGTAACACCGAGTACAGCTTAAGCACTCATCACCGTAGGCTTCCTGCATCATTTGGTGTGTAACATTCTACTCAATACAGCACTGAACAATAACTAGCAGACATAGAATAATGAAACTTCCAGCAGTTACACATTAAACACAGGCATGTGCAGGGATATCAACCACATTTCACTCCAACACTCCATTGGCGCGAAATTATGAATGTTCTGGAATTTTTTGAACAGACCTCATAAGCTTTGATTTACAATAGTGAAATTTGTATCTTTGAAAGCTGAAAAGAAAAGAATTGAAAGTGTCCAGATGAGACTTTTATGATCAGTGTCAGGAATAAAACAATCTCACACAGTTAAGGTTTATTGTTCTGTGATACTGATCATGGTATACTGTTTGCTTAAAGCATGCAACTGGCGGCAATCTCTACGTTATCTGTGGTGTCAACATTCTTATGCATTTATCGAAGAATGCACATATTTTTGTAGTGAAAAAGTAAACAAACATCATTCTGAATAAACAGGAAATCCAGATTAATGAGTGCCGAATAAACGAGGTTCTTGTGTAGACAACATTTGTGAAATAATATGAGGAGTATTTTTTTGCTTAGTGTTTATTAGGAGATGGTTGCATGTGAATTTATTTACATCCAGTAGGCTAATTGTAATGAATAGAGAATAGTAATTTAGCGACAAAATGAGTATTAAAGAAACATTAATAACCCATTAAAATATTATCTCACTTTAAATAAAACTCTTAATGAAGCTACGATTATGCCAAATTAAGAAAACTAAATAAATATGGTAAGTAATTCAGTTTTACCAAGTATCTAATTTAACCAAATGATTAAATAAAAGTGACGTTCTTTTAATACATCTGAAAGCTTAAAATTATATCGAAAATTCTTTTAAACTAGTAGAAAAAATCAGCAATACAGCATTGTCTGCTAGTGATAAACTTGTTTGTTTTGAAGTAACTTTTATATCCAAGTATTCCAACAGAAAAATGCTTATGATGTTTTTTTTAAATCTGATGTGTTAAATTCGCATGACTTTTTCTACTCTCTATTGTTTATCTGTGGTTATACAAACTATTTTTACTAAAGCTTATTTTTCTATCTGCTTCATTTTAATTGATAAGCCATTGCAGAAAAACCTACATTAAACATTACAAGTACCAATGAAACAGGATAGTCAAATATTAAGAATTGGATGCTATATGCTGGCCGTAAAATTTCATCTCCTTCCATGCATTTGTGAGAAGCACCTGAAAATTGACAGGACTTCAAAAGAAAAACAAAGTATTGAAAAATTTGAACCGTTAATAATGGATAACTCAAAATGGTTTATGCTACTATAATGGTTATTTGAAATAAATTGTATTTTTTAAAGAGGTCACCATTTTTTGTGTAATATGTTTTCGTATTCGCTTACTGCTTACCAGTTAGACAAGGTTATACAAAAGTCCTTCTGTATGAAGAGGACTTCACAGAGTATTTACAGAAAATTCAAGATATGCATTTTATTTGTCGTGTAAATCTGTTAAATAAACGGTATTTTAATAAAAATTGTTAGCCATTTTTTAGAAAATAAAAAATGTTAAAAATATGTTCTATGTAAAGGGGTGGGATGATTTTATTTGAAAATCAGTGGTATTCTTGAAAGATACTGAACTTAAATTCCAAGTTTGGTACTTATCTGTCTTTTCGTTTTTGTGTTATGCTTTTCAGAGAGAGAGAGAGAGAGAGGGAGAGGGAGAGGGAGGCTCTCTTTCTAAAATAGCTTTATTTGGATTCAGGAGCCTCAAAATATATATTTCTGGTGAAATCTCAGTATTTTAATTTTTTGGGTGGAATGCAATACCTTCTCTACAATTTATTTCAAATAACTTTTTTTGTGGCATCAGCCATTTCTGAGATATCTGTTATTAATGCTTCGATTTGTTCAGTACTTGTCATTCAAATCCTGTTGTTGCTCATGATTGCATGGGCAGAGGATGGAATTTTGAGGCCAACATAATATAGTGTCCTGTTCTTAAACATTTGACTATCGCTGTTCCCTTTGTACCTTAATGAAATGTGTAATATAGCTGTCTCCACAACGTTTATCTCTGTTAAAATGAAGTAGTTAGAAAAATAAGCTTTTGTAAGAGTTGGTATACCGACTAATAAACGATAAGAGGATAGACAAAGTTTTGTGAACATAACACATTAGATTTTTTTCATTGGTTAAGTTGCTACTTGTTTTTTTCCTGGTCATGCAAAGAGCATGGAATTTCAGAGCCATCACATAGCGACATGCTCTTTAAAAAACTGACTAATGCTGTAGCACATTTTACTCTTATAACTACAACAAATGTGTGAAAGTTTATCATTGGTTAACAAGTAGTAAGTAGAAGAATAAACTTTTGTAAGAATAGTTTCTAGAGGAGTAAGCAGAGAAAATCATGTGAATGTAACACATCAGATTTTTGTTAATGTGACATTTTTAGCTGAGTACTTTAAAGGAGTTGGCATAAATCACAAGCCTTTTGGCAGTAGTTAAGAATTGACACATTTATTATATTTAATATGAGTTATCAGCATATTATGAAGTCTGTTCAAAAAATTCCAGAACTTTGTACACAACATTTTTCTACGCTTAGCTTTGTGCATGGTCTCTTTTGAAATACTCTCATCCACAATTGATACACTGCTCCCAATGCTGTTTTTACTTCCGGAAGTAGTCTTAGTACATCTCTTTCTGGATCGCGCGAAGTGCCATCTGCAAATTTTCTTTTATCTCGCCTATTGTTGTAAATCTTCATCCTTTCAAGGGGTTTTCAAGTTTGGAAATAAAAAACAGTCCACAGGGGCCAGGTCTGGAGAGTACGGAAGATGAGGCAGTACAGTGATAACGTTTTTTGTGCAATAGTCTCGCACCAACAGGGATGAATGTGCGGGTGCGTTATCATGCTGCAAGAGCCATGAATTGTCTCGCCACATTTCAGGCCATTTCCTTCTCACATTTTCTTGCAGGCGTCACAAGACGTTCTGATAGTCGGTCTTCAATTGGCACACGCAATTTCATTGACGTTCCTGACATGAGCGTTGTCAGTAGACGTCGAAGGGTGTCCTGAACAAGGGTCATATTTAACTTCCATCCGGCCATTTTTAAACCACGTGAACCATTCGTAACACTGAGTGCGGCTTAAGCACTTGTCACTGTAGGCTTCCTGCATTCATTTCTAAAGGTTTTCTTGAGTTTAACGCAAAATTTAATGCAAACGCGTTGCTCCTCTAACTCTGCTATCTCAAAATTTGCAAACTGTGCGAGACAACGTTCTACTCAATACAGCACTGAACAATAACTAACAGACGTAGAATAATGAAACTTCCAGCAGTTACACATTACACAGGCGTATGCAGCGATGCCAACCGCATTTCGCTCCAACACTACAATGGTGTGGAATTACGAATGTTCCAGAATTTTTTGAACAGACCTCATATATAACAGGGAATCTGAATAATAGAGCTGAAAATCCCAGTGTCATTGTAGGTGAGAATTGAGGCATTATTTCTGAAAGCTTAATGACAGCACAATACTGAAACCATTGCATCCCTAATGGTAATTCCTGCATTTTGAAAAATTGCATTTGTTAGTACCTAGTAATGCAGACTTGATTGTGTCTACCTTTTCTAGGGTTCATTGCCAGAATCCGTTTGTAGTGGAGAGCAACCTTCAGCAGGGGAGTCACTACCATCTGATGTATCCTGGGAGGCAGTGGAAGAAAGAGAGGCAGGTCCCACTCTCTGGGTTCCAGATCATGCTGTGAATCGTTGTATGGGTTGTGACACAGAATTTTGGCTTGGCAGACGTAAACATCATTGCAGGTATGTAAATCTCTTATTGCCCATTTCATCAATTTGCCAAGTTTGTACGAGGGCGGATTGATAATGAAGTAGAATATTTGTTGGTAGTTGGAAGATGCTTCATGTTTATCTGCCCCACGTATGGGAGCCAATTTGTCGCGGTAACTCATGTTATCTTTTTGCTGAGCGCCTGTTATTGTTTTACTACTTTGAGTTTTGGGTTCTTTGTCCTCCGGCTAGCTAGCATTTCTCAGTCGAGCATATCTCTTAAACAGGGTGTGTAAACGGAAAGGATTTATTACTGAAAGATAACACTGATAAAAGAATTTGTTTTTACACTTTTATTGCCGTCACACTTTATTCATTTCACATAATTATTCTTGATACACGCCCGACTGAAACTGTTATATTTTTTTATGTTACTATAATCACTTATTTGCTGCACATTATTAATTTGCATATTTCACATTTATAACTAACTTTACGATGTGAGAGATTTTGTAGAACTGCGCGATGTTTAACGCGTGAATAATTTTGTAGAACTGCACGACGTATAACCCGCAAATGATTCTGATGAACTGTGCGACGTGTAACTTCTGAATAATTTTGTAGAACTGCACGACGTATAACCCGCAAATGATTCTGATGGACTGAGCGACGTGTAATGCGTGAATGATCCTGTTGAACTGAACGTTACCCGCAAATCCTTCTGTTGGACAGAACGAAACCTGTCTCTGGCATGGAATTTATACTCCCTTACCTGATATGCCTAAAGATTATAACCGAGCTGCTATTGGTTAATAAAACACTCCAACATTAGCGTCTATATTTATATCCAATCAAAATTACGAACACATATGCTCTAGGGAAGAAATTCCCTCCATTTCTAAAGAAACGCGCGCTACTCTGACATCATTTGTTTGTCTCTAATAATTGATAAACAACTCACCCCCTCGCTTATTGTTACCCGCTCTTATTGTCAGTTTCAGTGAGGCCGTGTAAACTTATTTCCTAACAATGCTTATAATTAACAATCATCTCAAATCAATGTCATACAATAATGCTTATTTACACTACAATCACTCTGGCATTTACATTGTTGTGATATAAAATACTGCCACAATAAGTCCATGACTTTGACGAGAGATAGCATTCTAATCACAGGTTTCTTGTTTGCACCCAAGTCTTACATCTATTCTGGGTATAATCTCAGAAATTTGTTGTCATTTGTTTCTTACAACATTGTTGAGAGCGTCTAAAATAAGCAGATGTGCGTTGCTTTGTAGAAAATGGAAAAAGTGGATTTCGTGTTCTGATAAAACACTACTATTTGTGTGGTAAGACGGTGCAGGAAACGGAAGAAAAGCTGAACAAGTATTATGGGGACTCTACTCCATCACATGGCATGGTTCACAAGTGGTTCACAGAATTTTGATGTGGCTGTTCAAGCACAAGAGGTGCCTTGTGCACAGAACGGCCGATTGAGGTCACAACAGAAAATATGGTGAACAAAGTTCACGATATTGTGTTGGAAGACCGCCAAGTAAAAATCTGTGAGATAGCCAAGACCATAAACATCTCAAGTGAATGGGTGTATAACATTCTGCACGAATTTTTGGGTATGAGAAAACTGTCAGCAAGATGGGTGCCGCGACTGCTCACAGTTGAGAACAAGTAGAATTGTGTGACCATTTCACAGGGAGTTTCAACATGTTCCAGCGCAACCCAAATGAGTTTTTGCGGTGTTATATTATGGTTGATGAAACTTGGAACCATTACTATCAATCTGAAACCAAACAACAATCAAAGCTGCTCCAAAGAAGGCCGAAAACCATTCCGTCGGCATGAAAAATCATGGCAGATGTCTTTTTGGATTCACAAAGGGTGATAGACATCCACTACCTGGGAAAGGGTAAAATGATCACAGGTTCATATTATACCGCAATGCTGGATCAGTTTCACAAGGAATTGTTAAAGAAACGATTCCATTTGGTGAAAAAAAAAAAAAAAATAGGTTCTCTTTCACCAGGATAATGCACCCGCACACAAGTTAACCATTGCCATTGCAAAATTTGTGGAATTGGGCTACGAACTGCTACCTCATCCACCATATTCTCCAGATTGGTTCCGAGCGACTTCTTCCTCTTCGCAAACCTGAAAAATTGGTTCGCTGGGAAGAAATTCACGTCCAGTGAACACATCATGGCAGAAATAACCTCATATTTTGTAGACTTTGAAAAATCATATTATATGTAAGGGTTAAAAAAAATTGGAGAAACGTTGGACAATGTGTATTGAATTGAAAGGAGACTATGTTGAGAATAAAATTGGTTTTTTGGAAAAAAATTATTTTCTTTAAAAAGTCACTGACTTAGCAATCTGCTCTTGTATTTAATAGAGGGTGTGCATAAATTATCTTTCACCTTAAATAACTGAATTAAATGAATGAAACTGAATTAAAGTTTATTATATTGTTCAAAGAAGAATTCATAGTAAAGTGCCAAATTTCTGTATCTCCCAAAACAGAGCGTTTGCTATATTGTGGGGCCTTGGATTGTGCATGTGTGTGTTCCACATATATTAGTCTGTGGGGGGGGGCATTTGTGTTGTAAATCTTCCGCGTTACTCATAAGTAATAGTAGCATGCACTACCTTGTTATAAGTAGTGTTGAAAATGATGTCCATCTGCTTTGAGGCATTCCTGGCATCTTTGTGTGAAATTTCCATTCCACGCATAAGTTTTACTCGTATAATTCTCATAATTTCTGTTCTTATATTGTCCTCAAGTTCATATATGGTGCGTGAATGTTCCTATAAACTTTACTTTTTAAGGTTTGTATGATGCACCAATTTCATCAATTTTTTTCCTCCATTAGAAAATTTTGTTTTTGGTTCTTAGGTTTAGCAGTTAGCAATCCCTAACAGTTTCTCTACCTGGAACTCTTAATACCAGCAAGTTTCTCCTGAAATTGTCTACACACCTGTTATTTTGATTTGGTTTTTACGTAAAATTAAATTAAGTTTTATTTATGGACGCTCTTTAACTGCTTATGGTTTTTAGCCTCCCATTCTATATTGGGCGTGAAAGATCACAAATTTTGCTCAGTGGCCACTTTATCAGGCTTGAGGTTCTTTTACGTGTCGTAAATCTACAACATGGGACCACCGGCTTTACTTCCGAAGGAAGCCATGCTAAGGATTTTTGCACCCGGAAAAATCCATTGCCCTCTGCTGGGTTTGAACCCGTGACCTCTGGAGCCAGAGGCTAGCATAATACCTGTAAACCACGTAGGACGACAGGTTTTTATGTATGTATTGTACATAAAATTTCGTTGTTGAAGCGTGAATTTGTCGGTAGGCATTTCAGTGGGCTAATAAGACAAGAACACCAACAATAACAAGAGTGCTCTGTAAGTAAATCGCACATAACACAGATGTCTTGAATAAACTTTCACCTTTGAGATGCACAAACTCTAGTGCTTGCAGCATGAACAGAAGGTAGCAATTGACGCAGTACAACTATAACACAGCTGATAAACTTAGCCTTGAGCGGGTCATTCACTATTAGTGTGCAGTGGAAAAATACAGAGGTACTGCAGAGCATGCAAACATGCAATCTGTGGCCCCCATACAGTATAAGCTAGTTTTAACAGCATATACACTTGTTTGCTTACCTACCCTTAAAAATTACACCTGGCGTTTACTTGAACATATTTTGTAATACAGTAGACACACGATTAATCAAGTCCTAATTAACCCAGTCTGTGGGTTAATTAAGGGAGTTGTTGGAAAATAAACGTACATAATTTTTGTGTCAGTATGGTGCTAGGCAGCCTGTGTTAAAGTTGAATGGTACTGTAGCTAGCTAGCTAAAGAGCTACCAATGGAAATGACATTAAAAAATGAGGACGTCCTCTAGTGTTGTCAACAATTAGGGTTGACTGATGATGCTATTGTTGATATGGTCATCCCTGAAGAGGAGCACAATCCCGACGGAGATCACCCCAAAAATATCACATTCTGAGGGACTGATCGAATACAGCAAGAAGAGTCTATGCTATGTGATTTACTATCCCTACAGCATTGGCATTACCTCATAACCTCCAAGAGAGGCAAGAGTTTAGCCTAAAAAACTATGAGAATTTTTCAAAAAGTTATCTTCCCATTAAATATTGTAACCTTTATCTTTTATTTAAATGTATATAGTGTTCAGTGTATATTTTAAGGAATTATGTTGTAATGAACAATTACTATCGATTTTTAAGCATTTTTTCGTCATTTACGAAACTCATTATCTCTCTATTATCCAAGTTTTTCCATATCCAGATAGTCTCGGTCCCAATTAGCTCAATAATTGCAAGTCTACTGTGGTGTAATATACCAGAAATCTGAGTTCACAGATGTAGTTAGCGTAGAGAGGTGATAGTTCATATATGAAACCAGTTTGCAGAGTGTCTGAAGGTTCTTATGAAAGAAAACTTTAGAAATTTGCAAATCATTTTAGCTCGTTATTTAAAATTCATGATAAAATGAAGTGCTTCATACAGCGAAGCAGCTAAAAATGCTTTTACTCCACTTGTTTAAAATATGACAATGAAGGAGACATCCTCTCATCAGCTGGTTGGTCAACTGGCATTTGTAGGTTCTTTGCTTCCCCTACCCTTCATTGTGCTGTCTGTTCTTCTATTGATGAGTTGTATGACAGCTGATATTTTGAAATTCATGACAAAGTTTGAGTTCTTTGTGATATAGACATACAACTTGAGGCAGTATTTGTAACACCTGAACAATTTCAATTGTATTATATAAGTAAATTATATAACAGCCCGCCTTGAAACAATATGTATGTAATAATTATTTAAAATGTATGTAACAGTCATTGCATATGCTTATATTATTGTAAACATGTTCAATAATGTTATGTGAATATATTACGTAATTTAATAATGTAGGAGCTGTGAGAATAATAAGTTTTAAGTTGCTAACAATGAGGTAATAATGAGTTTGAGAGTTTGAATGTTACTAGTCAGATTAAAGCAACGATAATGTAATTTCTTTGACAGTTTAAAATTAGCCAATCAGTAGCAACGAAAAAGTTTTAAGTAAAATATAGATATACTATTGGACTAGAATTAGCCAATCAGAGACTTGAAATACCGAAGCTTACGGGTTTAACGGTTGAAATAATGTTCAGTTGCTGGCAAACCTTGGTAGTGACCAGATGGAAGATGTGTTCTCTACAGAAATATTACACGTGAATCGTAAAATATGTATACTCGCTAAGTGAAAGTATTAAAGAATCCTCACAGCTCTTAAAAAGTGTAGTGTTTTATTAAAATGTGCAAAGGATAAAATAAAAGAAGTGAATTTTAAAAACTTAAAGTTTGTGTATGCCTACAATTATCGTCGTACCACACCCTGCCTAAGAGATACATGACTCTACAAACATTACTGACGCAGCCGAGGCAAATTCAAACATAAATAATATATAGAAGCAGTTTTAATACCAAAGTTAATATTATATTGTAAAACTTGGAGTGTAACAATAAAAACACATCTTTAAATCAGCTTCTCATACGTAGCAGCATATTACGTAATCAACAACTTCAAACCGATGCCCAAACATGTTGCAAACTTCTTAAACAAAGTAAACTCCGAGAACAATTGTCTTCAAGTCTAGCTTACCAAGCGAGAGGCTAATATAATAAAAATTACTTAAATTATTCTATATAACAAAACATCTACATCAAACTTGAATTTTTTATGTTGCCTGGAATATATTGTCTTGATTGTGAAGATTTTATTTATTTATTTATTCCTTAGAATATGGCTATACATCAGCCCAAGCTGTTGTCTTGCCACGTTCTACCCATATTACATTCTTTAATTATAATATAAAAATAATGATGATAATGATGATGATGATGATAATAATAATAATAATAATAATAATAATAATAATAATAATAATAATAATAATAATAATAGTAATAGTAATACCAAAATAATACTCTAATAATACTAATATTATAATAATGGTAATATCATTACATAACTTAACATCACATGATGAAACTAATTCACATCTCTCTTTATTGTCCATAACCATTTCTTTTTTACTTTGGACAGGTACTCTCCTACTTTTTTACTGTCTTTGTTAAAAATCTTGCTTAAGGCTACTTTCCTGTCCATTTTTAACCATTTCCCATATACAGCTTGGTTTCTCCAGTGCTGTGTACCTTTACAATAAAAAACGATGTGTTCTAAATCTTCTCTTTCCCCACATATTGGACACTGGTTCTGTGGGAACCCATTTCTCATTCCTATTAGTCTCCATACACCTGCTCGTACGCAGGCTATACTTTCTCTTTGTTCCTTATTTGAGTTATCCACATACTGTTCTCTAGCCCATACATTTTTACTTTCTCTACTACGTATAGTAAGTAGGGGAAGTATTGTATTCCACCCAAAAATTTGATACCGAGATTTCACCAGAAATACATGTTTTGAGACCCCCTGAATCCAAAAAAAAAACATTTTTGGAAACATGTCCATGTGTGTGTGTGTCTGTGAACAGCATAACTCAGAAACGAACAGTCGGATAAACACCAAACTTGGTATTTAGGTTCAGTATCTTCCAGAGATGCGACACGAAGGGTTTTAAGAAAATCCCCGCAGCCCAGATTTCACTTTACATGGAACATTTTTCGAAAATTTTAATTTTCTCAAAAATGGCTCTAACGATTTTGATTAAAATATCATATGTTTAAGATATTTTCATGACAAATAAAATGTATATCTCGAATTTTCTGGGAATGTCTCCAAAAGTGTTCTTCATTCTGAACGACTTTTGCATAACTGGTAAACCATAAGAGATAGACAAAATTTTACTACACAAAAAATGTAGATCGCATTAAAATACACAATTTATGTCATATACATTTTTTTTGTTGAGTGAACCATTTTCGAGATATTGCTTGTTATTCCCTTAAATTTTTCAATACTTATTTTCTCAAATGGGAATTTGCTAAGGACTATAGCAGTTAAAGAGCGTCCATAAATAAAACTCAATTTAATTTTAATTTCAATGTCACAACTGCTCAGTCACGGCACCCCATCATAATATCACAATTGAGTTTAGTGACTTGGGGACATAGGTTTAAGAATCAGATGTAGAGCAGGATTAATGAAGTGGTCTAACTACAATTAACTTAGCAAGTAGTGTTTTAATATCTATAACTTGCCAGTGTTTGGTTCACAATGAAAAGGCTCCTAAATTGAATTATTACATGATAATTAGAGATTAAGGCAAGGAATTTCTCATTAGGTCTTACCTTAGACGTGTCAAAAGTATGTCATTGGCGAGCAAGACGGTCGGGTCCAGAGTGCCGTAGGGTGTCTATCTCAAGACTTGGAGCAAGAACAACAGCAACAACCTCATGAAACCCCCGAGAGGGCTCGATTATATAGAGAATTCATATCCTGTCCTGAGGTCTCATTGAAATGGCAGCTTAACAATATTTGGTGTGATGCTCCCCGGGATTTACGTGGGTTGGTAGGAAAATTGGCGCCTTACATCACCTGTTGCTGATACAACCTTTTTCCAGGTCTTTCTGTCACTGTAAAGTCCCTAGGTTCTACCATAGGAAATGGTTAACCACGTACATCTGATCACGTACGCAGCTTAACAAAGTTTCTATGCGTAAAAATGTTATCTCAACTAACATCATAAAATCAAATATTACCAAATAATAATAATAATAATAATAATAATAATAATAATAATAATAATAATAATAATAATAATAATAATAATATTTTTATTTGCCTATAGACATGCATTCAGTAGTTTCGAACATCATCACAATCGTTTACAAAACAAAAAATAAACACACAAGAAATATTCTATACTATATTGTTGTAACAGCTAATTACAATTCATCTGTTCTATAAAAACATTTTTCTATTAAATACTTTTTTAGTTCATTCTTAAATGTATTTCCTTGTAAAGTTTTTAAATAATTTGGCAATTTATTATAAAATATAATTCCTTTCATTAATGGATCTTTTTCATTTGATCTACTCCTTATTGAGTTTCTATGAAAGTTATCACATCTTCTAGTATTATATTCATAAAATTTGCTATTTCCATTTACATAAATTACATTGAATTCATTTTTATGTACAAGTAATATCAATTTATATACACTATGTGATCAAAAGTACCCGGACACCTGGCTGAAAATGACGTGCAAGTTCGTGGCACCCTCCATCGGTAATGCTGGAAGTCAGTATGGTGTTGGCCCACCCTTAGCCTTGATGACAGCGTTCACTCTCACAGGCATACTTTCAATCAGGTGCTGGAAGGTTTCTTGGGGAATGGCAGCCCATTCTTCACGGAGTGCGGAGCTGAGGAGAGGTATCGATGTGGGTCAGTGAGGCCTGGCACGAAGTCGGCGTTCCAAAATATCCCAAAGGTGTTCTATAGGATTCAAGTCAGGACTCTGTGCAGGCCAGTCCATTACAGGGATGTTATTGTCATGTAACCACTCCGCCACAGCCCGTGCAGTATGAACAGGTGTTCGATTGTGTTGAAAGATGCAATCGCCATCCCCGAATTGCTCTTCAACAGTGGGAAGCAAGAAGGTGCTTAAAATATCAATGTAGGTCTGCGCTGTGATCGTGCCAGCAAAACAACAAGGGGTGAAAAAGCCCCCTCCAGGAAAAACACGACCACACCATAACACCACCACCTCCAAATTTCACTGTTGGCACTACACACGCTGGCAGATGACGTTCACCGGGCATTCGCCATACCCACACCCTGCCATCAGATCGCCACATTGTGTACCGTGATTCGTCACTCCACACAACGTTTTGCCACTGTTCAATCGTGTAATGTTGACGCTCCTTACACCAAGCGAGGCGTCGTTTGGCATTTTCCTGCGTGATGTGTGGCTTAAGAGCAGCCGCTCGACCATGGAATCCAAGGTTTCTCACCTCACGCATAATTGTCGTAGTACTTGGAGTGGATCCTAATGCAGTTTGGAATTCCTGTGTGATGGTCTGAATAGATATCTGCCTATTACTCTTTACGACCCTCTTCAAATGTCGGCAGTCTCTGTCAGTCAACAGACGAGGTCGGCCTATGTCCTTTTGTGCTGTACATGTCCCTTCACGTTTCCACTTCACTATCACATCAGAAACAGTGACCTAGGGATGTTTAGGTGTGTGGAAATCTCACGTACAGACTTTGACACAAGTGACACCCAATCACCTGACCACGTTCGAAGTCCGTGAGTTCCAAGGAGCGTCCCATTCTGCTGTTTCACGATGTCTAATGACTACTGAGGTCGCGGATAATGAGTACCAGGCAGTAGGTGGCAGCACATTGCACCTAAGATCAAAAACGGATGTTTGTGGGGGTGTCCGGATACTTTCGATCACATAGTGTATATATACAGTTAAAATCCTTTCCTTTATAAAAGTTGGTCTACATGATATTCTATTTCCAAAATTAAACATTGTTCTTATGCACATCTTTTGTAATTTTAAAATTCTGTTCATATTTGTTATGCCACTACTGCCCCTTATCTCAATTCCATAGCTAAGATGCCTCTGTATTATTGCATAATAAAACCATTTTCAGTACTTCCTTATTCATATATTTAGACAAATTTCTTAATGTATATATTGCACTACTAATTTTATTGCATACACATTCAATCTGTTTATGATATTTTAAATTTTTATCCAATTCAATACCCAGAAAATTTGTAGATTCATCCTGAACAATATGTTGTCTAATTTTATACCTACGCCGCTGTATCTCCGGCCTGACGTTTCATGCGGGTAAAGAAAGAGACAGGTATATATTAGAATGGCCACCTTTAGCAATACTAGCGCTGTGAATTTCCATGCTAAAGGAAGCTATTCTGATTCACTTCAACAGATAAATGGGGACTGTAATTTGATTTCTTTTAAGTCTGTAATAAATATAGTCTACTGTTGTTGCTTAGAGCTTTGCTGAACATAAACCACAACATTAAAGAAAAGAATAAAAGATCCGGCAAGGTTTGCAGTGCCGAGTTGACTCACACAGCAAAGGGTGGAAGTTGTCTGCTAGGACCAATTACAGGCTTCCTCTCCGGTACATACACTGCAGTTTGGGCTGTGTTGCCGATTTTCTTGTAAGTGAAGCACGTGTCGTCAGTAGCTGTTTGCTTTAGTCCAGGTTAAGTTTGTTTTCTGTGTGCATACGATTTACTGCGTTACCCTTGTTTAAGTTTCCTATAAATGCTATCTCCATACTTTAAATACTCTAACATAGCATCGTTTGCATTTTACAAAGAGATGGCACAGGTATACACACTTGTTCAGAGTAGGGGTAAGAATTCGCAACACTACCTCTCTCGGTCGTGCTAAATTTCAGAGCCGGAGATAAAAGAGTGGTACTATAAACTTGTTCGGTAGTCAAAAATAATTAATTTACTTTTGCGTATGTTAAAATTCAAATTATGAAGTTTTATGTATTTCAGTATTATGGAAGTTTGGTTTAGTAAATTTTGTTTTAGTTGATCTTCTAATTTATTCCAAAATAATACAGACGTGTCGTCAGCGTATGTGATTATTTTATAATTAATGGAGTCTGGTAGGTCATTTACATAAATCAAATATAATAGAGGACCACGAATGGATCCTTGCGGCATTCCTAATTTAATGGTGTCATAATTTGATGAGATTTTATTAACTACATTTACATTTTTATAGTTTATTTCAACACGTTTCCGATTTGTCAAGTACAATTTTATTATTTCAAGCAATTTCCCTCGAATATTATAATTTTCTAATTTGAATGTAAGTTAATGCTCTCGCCGATGACATACGTGACACTCCTGCCTCTTGAGCCAGGTCTGCATGGTGTCTTTGCAGTGGAAATGTCCTCCAATCATTTTAAACGATACAGTGGTGAGAAAGTCATGTTAATGTAACACATCAACAATTTTTTGTTTAAATTTCAGGAACTGTGGTAAGATCTTTTGCGCTGATTGCTCAGAAAATGTAATGCCTCTTCCAAGCGAACAGCTGTATGATCCAGTGCGAGTGTGTACCAGTTGCTTCTCGCTGCTCCACAACGCCTCGTCACTTCTGAAGCGCCCACATATGAATGGTACGGGTGGAGTGATGCACTATACTAATGGCTTGATGGCGGACCCAGACTCTCCAAAGCCACTACCAGCTCCAGTTATTAATGGTAGCCTAGACAATTGCAAACAACAGGTGACAGCAGCTTCGGCATCTGTAGCTTCGGAAGCAAAGTGTCCTGTAACGGCAGCATCCACCTGAACCTGAACATCTGTAGTTGCTGGAAATTATTGCTTATCTAGATAGGCTGCATTGGCCTTAAACGGGGCTCTGACTCTGCTGTTTTTATGTGATTCAGGCATTTGGCTTTGCAAAATACTGAGAAATTTCCACCAGATTTGAAAACATGAAATTTCTACTTTTATTTTGTTATCCTCTCTTTTTTAAATATAGACTTACAGGGTTTAAGAACAACAAAAAATGAAGTAGTTCCCTCTGCCATAAATACACAGCCTATAATTTTATTCATCTCCTCTTCCCCGTCAGGTTCACGCCCAGTAGTATTGTCATTTGGTGACATGACAAGAGAATAAATTGAGCGAGTTGAATGACCGCATTAACAGTTCCTGAAAATAGCCAGGAGTGCATTGACTCCATTTTTGCAGTTTTCATTATCATTCTCAGTGCCACTTTCCTCCCAGAATTTTTAGTGTAGTGAATTAAATGTACTCCTGAGCGCAGAGCTGATTTGAGCCAAAATATCACGTACTGCTTACTAATAGAAAAACATGGCAGTGCTTTTCAACACTTCATACTCTGGGAAGTGGGGTTTATGTTGTAAAATTACTAGTCATTATATGTAACAAATGTAATATTTTGTAAATTGGTTTACCCATATGTGGCTCTTCCAAGCTCTGCAGAAGCTTTATTAAATAAGCTGCTGACATCTAGATGGTTTGTGATATTACTGCTATACTACAACTGTAATAATAATAATAAAATATACAGTAATAAATAATGTTGAAGACTATCATGTGTTTCATTGAAAAATAAAGCACTTAGGGCTGGTTTCACCAACCGATGTTAAAAATACTCCAACATCTTGTTTGTTAACAAGGTGTTCAAAGTTTAACATAGGTTAAAACTTTTGCGTTTCATTAAGCTTTTACAGCAAATTGTTACACTGCTTCTGAACATACTCGATGCACTTTTGTCTACGTATCACTGTGCTGTCTGTGTCAATAGCCGACAACTATTTACATTCATGGCAATGGCCATGTGATTTTCCTGCTTGTTTGAGGTTAGAATTACGATGTCAACTGAAATAAACATTTCACTGCTTGAAACGTAAGTATAGATGTATTGTCAAGTGCAAAAAAGCTGACAGTCTGACATTGAAGGATAAGATTGCAGCCTAGGACAAAATCCACGAGTAATTTAATTGGAATAAATGCTTTTCTCTAAGTCCAGGAAGCAACTACGGCAATTTTATGCTAACATAAAGTGCTGCACCAGAAACGTTAGGTGCGAAGAGCGTTTAAGATGGTTTAAAACTGGTGGTGAACACTGCATTGAAACTAAAGTGGGCAAAAACGTGTTATCACTGATTAATCAAGCAGACCCAAAAAATATAGTTTGCTGCTTGAGGCAATTGCTTTGGAAACCTTCCGGATAAACCCACAAATGATAGTTTTGGAAATACTAACATTATCACAAGCAAATGAAAAATGTTAGTAGCATAAAATCTAAGTACCTAATTACTATAAGGAAAAAGAGGCATGCTTCTGTTGGTAATATTTTAACCTCTCGCATTTCCCATAAAACCGTGCTCATGGCCCCTTGGACAGTCTATATCGCTTTAAAAATTCCTCCTTTTGCAGGGTTTCAAATTTATTCTTCTATTAAGAATGACATTGAAAATGCCAATTATAGCAAACTCGCAACAACAGCTTGGTTTGTGGCAGCCATTTTCCATTTCTAACATTTGTTAAACGCCTTAACACAGGGGTATGGAGATGTTAACTTAACACCGACTTTAATGCATTGTTAAAGTTAACATTGTTTGATGAAACAGAATTTGTGTTAACTTCAGTGTTAAATCAGTTTAACATTGTGTTAAAATTTAGCATCTGTTGGTGAAACTGGCTCATAGTTTGATAAAAGTAAGCAGCAGTGAGGTATAGATCTATACAAGGGCAGTTTGTAAAATTCTTAAGGGGAGATGTAGGCAAATTTTGTCAAACTGGCATTTTTCTTAACACTTTATTTGATAGATTAAGCATTTGAGTACATGTTCCAAGGGTATTTTTTGTTTTTCCACCTCTGAATTCATTTAAAAATTTAAAAGCATTAGCAGTGCAACTGTGCCACATCCCTTTTTCAAACAGGCACCAGTTTTATGTTTGTTAGTTTGAGTTAATGTTATTAATTTCAGTAAAATTATAAATTATTTTAAATAACTTAAGTGGTTTATTACCAGGAACCCCAAAATGCAATATTACTTACAAAAAACTGAGTGTATACCTTTTTCACTATAAGCTGAAAGGAGAAGTAAACAAAACTTAAATGTATCACTCCGCTGAGCACATGGCAACATCACGTGGAGGATGATGGGAACTAAGTACCCATGAGAAGAAATTACTTCAGGCAGAATGCGAATACAGTATATTGCGCAGCTTGGGGATCATTTGCTTTTAAACATTGTAGGCCTTATTCCTATATTTTGCCTTACCTTCTAACTTCTAACATACAATACTAAGAGTAGACAAACAAAAGTTGTATCTGAACAGTTCGGCATCTGTGATTAAAGGTACTGGATTAAACTTTTCTTAACTTCAGGCTTTAGAAATCATTCATTCAAGGACTAATAGCAGTATACCACTTTTGCTTTAACCTTTTATGAGTCAAGTTAAAAAAAATTATTATTACTATAGGTTAAAACACAACAGAAAACAAATGCGACCCAAGCTATCTGAGCAACAATTCTGCATCACTAACATAGAAGTTCAATTATTGCTAAATAATGGGCAATCATATTTATTGTCGAATAAAGGTGGATACTTTTCACAAAATTTGTTAAAAGCATTTAGCACCATCGTCTTCTTTCCATTTCCCGCACTTATTTTCCACATTGGTAGAAGATTTTCAGCCATGACACTGTAAAGTAATATTTTTTCAACGCGTTGCAAAAGTACACTGGTGGCTCATCTGCAAAACGGAAATGGATGGCAGCACCTGTGCATAGCCTCTTAAACCCTCTGCTATAACAGTTTATTTAGTTATGGTGGAATTTGAACAAACACATGTAGTTTCATAAATTGAACTGTTACAATAATGAATTTTTTAAATTTCTCTGCACAAGAATAACCACAAAATGTTACGATCTGAACCGAACTGTTTTTTGTAGAGGAAGAGACAACATGCTAAGCGGGAAAGGTTGTAGTTTGCCCACCAGCCAATGAAGTGCCCTCTTGTCACGTGGTTTTGTTTAGCTCTCCTCTCAGCTTAAAGTGAAAATGGTATAGTAATAAAAATACAAAACCTGATTGCTTCTACCTGCCCGTCATCATCCAGGCATGCCTACCACCAATTATTTAACCTGGGCCCACCCTATCCTAATCCACAGGTGAGATAGAGCACCCAATGGATTTAGCCACAATCCTCCAACACCATATTTCCTGTCGTGAAATAGATCAAAATAAAAATTTGATGCTGCATTCAGAGAGTAAATAAACACGTATATTAGCATATAATAATATAATTAACATATTTTATGTGAGAAAATCAGGTGTTAAAATTACAGAAAAACAAATACAACTAAGGATGTAACTCTGCCATTTATTTCTTATAATATATCCGTTTGAATATAATAAAAACAATAATTCAACCTGCTATCTTGAATGTTGCAGCATGGACTGAGTGATATTTCTTGGTGCAAATATTTGCAGGGTAAGGCTATGGACACTATTTTGTGTTGCACTATTTGCTTTGTATTATTGAATGCTACTTGATATGAATTTTACATCAATTGCCAAACTTTAAAAAATAGTTAATCTTCTGCACTCTTTTCTAGAAAATGACGTTTTCCCACAAATAGTGTACCTTTTCTCTGAGACTACGTAATTAGAGCAGTGGCTTGTAGCACTTTTTAAAAGTGCAATAAACAATTCTATGCAGCAGTTTTTTAATATTTTGAAAATAATAATATTTATGATTATACATACCAATGAATTTAAGGAGTTTTTTCAGGCCAAAACTTAACAATTTTTATTTAAACAATTAAGAGGGTAATCAAAATTTTGTTGCATGCAATTATCACTGCATAAAGATCTTGGGCAAAAAGGTTTATTATAATTTAGTGGTTAATTCCAAAGAAAAATGTACCATAAGAAAAATTTTGTTTATCAATGGTGAACTTAAACATGACAGGAAAATGCTTCAAACTTACAGCATTTGTGAACAAATGTATTCCAAATGCTGATGACAAGTTTCATTATATGATTTTAAAAACTTTGGAAGTTATAACTAATTGTGTATAACCATGCAATTTCATCTACAGCCCCCTTAAGGCAGGTTCACAATAACCTGAAATTGGAAACCAGAGTGGAAATGAAATCAGTAAGCAAAATCATTTTGGTTCTTAATTATCCAGTAATATGAGCAGGAATGCATATGAATGACTCATCGATAGCAAAGTCAGTTTTGCACATTGGGATTTCATTTGTAACTGACCAGAGATATTTTTTAACCTACTTCCAATTCACCCAATATAATGCAAGTTAGCCAACATCAAAATTGGATAGGGTAAACATTTTTAAATGCAGATCCATATTATTTCCAATTTGTCTAGTTGTACCAAACTTTATTCCTTTATTGATAGAGTACTTTAAGGTTGTTTGTTAATTTCTACTGATTTTTACTTTCTCTACTACATATAGTAAGTAGGGGAAGTATTGTATTCCACCAAAAAATTTGATACCGAGATTTCACTGGAAATACATGTTTTGAGGCTCCCTGAATCCGAAAAAAAGCATTTTAGGAAACATGTCTGTGTGTGTGAACAGCATAACTCAGAAACGAACAGTTGGATAAAAACCGAACTTGGTATATAGGTTCAGTATCTTCCAGGGATGCGACACGAAGGTTTTCAAGAAAATCCCCCCACCCCAGATTACCCTTTACATGGAACATTTTTCGAAAATTTTAATTTTCTCAAAAATGACTCTTTAATGATTTTGATTAAAATATCATATGTTTAAGATATTTTCATGACAAATGAAATGTATATCTTGAATTTTCTGAGAATGTCTCCAAAAGTATTCTTCATTGTGAACGACTTTTGCATAACTGGTAAACCATAAGAGATAGACAAAATTTTACTACACAAAAAATGTAGACCGCGTTAAAATACACAATTTATGTCATACATTTTTTTTGTTGAGTGAACCATTTTCTAGATATTACCTGTTATTCCCTTAAATGTTCAATACTTGTACTTTTTCTCAAATTCGTTATTCATTTTTTTATGTCCTGGACATGCAAAGAGAATGGAATGCGCCACATAGCAACCAGCGCTTAAAAGATTTAACTATTGCTTAAAACATACCATATTTCCCTTGCATCTACAAGAAAATTAGGAATAAGATTAACATCTTGATTAACCTGAAGCATATGGAGAATAAGCATTTGTAAAAATAGTTTGTACAAGAGTAGAGAAAGTCATTTTGTTTTTGAAGCAATAGCCAGTTTTGAGTTGTATATAAACAAACTACAAGTGAGCTTTCTCTAGGATAACAAACACTCAATGGATCTGAGAGAGTCAGGATCTGTGGCCAGGATACACATTTGCTGGAATTATTTCTAATTTAATGTTCACAGTTTGCAGTTAAGAGAGCTCTAGCAGCTGTTTCATGTCACAGCCACTGTGTCATATTGAATAATTTTTACAGTGAAGAGTCTAATATGCACAATATGAATCTAATATGCTGTTCCCAGAAACGAGAATGAAAATGTTAACCCTGCAGTAGCCGTGCGATATTTGTAGTTCCTGTGGCCGGTAAGACCTCATGGGGAAAAATATGGATTTATAAGTAAAAAATCTGATGTGCTACACTCACATGACTTTCTCTACTCTTGTACAAACGTTTATTCTCCATATGCTTCATGTTTATCGAGATGTTAATCTTATTGCTAATTTTCTTGTAGATGCAAAGGGAATATGGTAGGTTATAAGCAATAGTCAAATCTTTTAAGCCTTGGTTGCTATGTGGCGCATTCCAATCTCTCTGCATGTCCAGGACATAAAAAAAATGAATAACGAATTTGAGAAAAAGGATAAGTATTGGAAAATTTAAGGGAATAACAAGCAATATCTCGAAAATGGTTCACTCTACAAAAAAAATGTATACGACATAAATTGTGTATTTTAATGTGATCTACATTTTTTGTGTAGTAAAATTTTGTCTATCTCTTATGGTTTACCAGTTATGCAAAAGTCGTTCACAATGAACACTTTTGGAGACATTCTCAGAAAATTCAAGATATACATTTCATTTGTCATGAAAATATCTTAAACATATGATATTTTAATCAAAATCGTTCGAGCCATTTTTGAGAACATTAAAATTTTCGAAAAATGTTCCATGTAAAGGGTAATCTGGGTGGGGGGATTTTCTTGAAAACCTTCGTGTCGCATCTCTGGAAGATACTGAACCTAAATACCAAGTTTGGTGTTTATCCGACTGTTCATTTCTGAGTTATGCTGTTCACAGACACACAGACACACACACGGACATGTTTCCAAAAATGCTTTTTTTGGATTCAGGGGGTCTCAAAACATGTATTTCCGGTGAAATCTCGGTATTGAATTTTTGGGTGGAATACAATACTTCCCCTACTTACTATACGTAGTAGAGAAAGTAATAACAAAGTAACACAGAATATACAATTTACTATATTTGAATTTTAATTTGCTAATTACATATGTTTTATAAAACAATGAATCCTGTCCAGTTCTACTGAAATGATAAGTTTAATATGTTACGTGTGCTTCAAATTCGTAAACAAATACTGCAGAATATTGTAAACAGGGTGAAATACATGCATTGAATGCTGCAGTGCTTCAGATTGTACATTTCAGTCACTGTCTTTATCTTTCATGGTCACTCTGCCAAAATCTCAACAACAGTATTCCTAATTCTTTCAGACTCTGCTTCGTAAGGATCCATTCTGCAAAAAAATAGATGACTAATAGAAAGTGAAACTTTAACAATAAGAAACTCTATGAGAATAAACTATTGCATGACTACAATAGCTCACCTTTACTATTACTGCTAATGGCAACAGTGTAAATAATTTTCAACATTGTTGCTTGCACGGGACTGTTGGTCTGCAATTGTTGACCATTTCAGAACTGTTGCACAGATCCAAGTGGAACAAAGGAATAATGTAATATTGCTGATTACAGTAAGGTACTGTGATAACCTGATTCTTAAGTTCAAAGAGCTTAAGGGGAACAAAAAAAATTATTGTATTTATGCGAATCTAATGCACACCTTTTTTGATCAAATGTATTACTCAAAATTGTGGTGCGCATCATATTTGTTGGCACATTAGATTTGAGTACAAATCCGTTCTGTAGAACGCCAGTAACTTCATTCAAATGTATTGTTTATTACGTTACAATGGATTGCTGGAGTTAACATGCATCCGGAAACTCGCGACAAGCTAGCTGCTCATTTATCATTGACCTATTATTGAGTTACGATATGGAGGGCGAGGGCCAACAGAGAAGGTCTTGATGCTTCCTTAAAGCGTAAAGTAATCCTTTATGCTGAAAAATGGTAATAGAAAGGCAGGAAGGAAGCCCAATGTATCAGAGAGCAACGTTTGCTTGTGAAGAAAACAGAAATTGTCATTATTTGCTACTAAAGGTAGTAGAAAGAAATTTACAGGTCCTTGCAAAGGAAGACATCCTGAAGTTGAAGAAAAAGTGTTGGGATTTGTGCGTGAAAGGAGGAAGAATGAGCAACCTGTGACTAGTGACACTATACGGAAGAAAGCTAAAGAGGAGGCTGAAGTTCTTGGTATTCCAAAACAAGAGTTTAAGACTAGCCGTGGATGGGTGGATCTCTAAGATGCTGTACAACAATGTGCCAGAAGCATCTTGCAGATTTTGAGGACAAACTACAAATGTTTCAGCGGTATGTCATTTCACTTTGGAAGAAGAAAATTTTTTCAATGAGGCAAATAGGCAACACTGATGAGACACCAATTTGGTTTGATATGCCGCAGAACTACACTATTACTGAGAAGGGAACAAAGGAAGCTATCAAAACAACGGGTGTGAAAAAAACATGTAACAATAATTTTGTTCTTTAACAATGTCACCTAACAGTAGGGCACTTTCAATTCTATAATCTGATGGTTTATATATAGGATAAATCCATTGTTGTGTAAAATAAATTTAAATAAAATACCTATCACCTATTTTATGTTTTTGATGTGGTTTACATTCGATACAAATCCTTTTTCTTTTATAATTTTAAGTTTCAAATATGGGGTGCGCTTAGATTCGCATAAATATGGTAGTTTTGTATGGACTGTGAGTCCATTTGTGAGTACTGCAGGGTTAAAACTCAACCAAGCTTCCCGTTGATTGTGAATGCTCACATTATAATATATGTATTTTAACTTTGTCACTCTTGTTCTGGTTACCATTCTGATATTGTGAACCAACTTTAGCTTATGAAAGAGAAAGAGTTTTGTACACAGAATTTGTTGTATTTTCATCACCTTTCAAATCGGTATGCTTGGACCAACGATATTAAAACTTACTTGGGATATCAGTATAACAATTTTCTAACTCTGCAATATAAGTATCTGAGCTATGACCTCAACATCTAAGAGAAGATTTTATCCAGCAATAAATTTCCTCAGGTGTGAAAAGAGATGGACAGTGGTTAGATTGCTCACCAAGGCAGCCCAGGTTTGATCCCAGAGACCTGCATGTGGGATTTGTGGATAAAATGGTGTCTGGGTGGTTTTTTTTCCAGGTTCTCTGGTTTCCCCTACCATTCATTCTACTAACTGGTCCATCATCTTTCTTTACATCTGTTTCAACATTTTGTATCCATTTCCTGGCTGTCATTACCAGGCATTGGGCTTATCACCCATCCTGCAATCTAAAAAAATCTAAATGTGCATCCTGCAATCTAAATAAAAAAGGTGAAACCACTGGGGATTGTACTTGGTGAATATGATGCATTGGGCAGCAGTTCGAGCAGATTGTGTAATTTTCAACTGCAGTTGGATGAATATTTGCAAGCTTAATGATCATGAGAGGGAAATAACTTCTCTGTAACAAGCGCCTACTTACTAACTTTTACAATTTGCCCATAAAATGTACAAGAGTGGAGGCTGCCTTACAACTTTATGGCAAAGGTCTTTTTGCAGGTTTTGGATAGATTCAAAGTGTTACAGATTTTCACCATGGACATGACAAAGCATTAAATTCTGCTGCATTACATCATAACTTAAGATTACAGACTGAATGTACTGCATTAATTAGTATACTGTGCTATGATAGGCCAGAACTTATCTGTGTGTCTATCAATATGATACCTTTACTGGGCTGCAACAATATTTGATTGCATCACCAGTAACCAGCAGTAAATGGGCACGAACATTCAGTAATGGATTGAACTGTAAAGTCAACTCCCTTGTAGATCATCTTATTTGCATTCTACAACTGTGGGATGCAAGCTTCCCAATTTTTGTATAATTATTGTATAATTCATGTTCATAGTTTTTTGGCTCTCTCTGTATTTACTTATCGTATAGGAAATTTTTTTATGAAAGAAAAAAACAAATTCTCCACCCCATTCCGGAATTGAATCCGGCACATCAAGAAAGTGCTCTGTCGTCCTCCGTGGTGTAGTGGTTACCATGCTAGCCTCTAGTTCCCGAGGTCGCGGGATTTTTTTCGGGCGTAAACATCCTTAGTATGGCTTCCTTCGGAAAGGAAGTAAAGCCGGTGGTCCCGGGTCGTAGATTTACGGCACGTAAAAGAACCTCAAGCCTGATAAAGAGGCCTCTGAGCAAAATTGTCGGTCTTTCACGCCCAATATAGAATGGGACGCTAAGGACCATAGTAGTTAAAGAGCGTCTATAAATAAAACCCAATTTAATTAGGAAAGTACTCTAATAACTAAGCCAAAAGTCTTTGTTATATCACTTTTAAACCTATCACCTGAAATCTCCAAACACCTACTGAAATCTTGGCTACTAGGGTTGGTCATTCTGCATTTAAGTACTGAATTAAAAGTAAAGCAGAGACTAGTATTCCTGTTATAAAGTAGGAGTACTTTGGTGTTCTGTGGTTTTGCGTATTCTCGAGTTACTTCACTTTGTTACCTTGACTTTGGTGTTCTGTCATCTGTGGTTTTCCTGTTGCGAAGGACGTGAACATTTGGAAGCCGTCAAAATTTAATCTTTTTCGTGGTTAATATGCTGGAATAAAACAATATGTAGATATATAATCAGTTTAAGAGTTCTACTGCACCTTTAAGTTAAAGATCTGGTGGAAGCGATTATATATAGTTAATGGTTTGCTAATGATAATATCTAGGTTATGTTTCATCATACTGGTAAATACCAGCATTAAACTGAGGTAACTTCGATGTCACAGCGATCTTCAGTGCTATTTCAAAAGTTTGTATGACGCAGAAATGAAATTATTAATGAGACCTGTATTCAGTGAAATGATCGCTCTACTATCAATTAACTTCGTAGTTATAACATGCGTTGCTTCCCTTTCGAATCATTCATCGATTCTTATTGTGTCGTATGACGGATTCCGGTATGATTATTTTAACAGAAATATTACACCGTATATGGAAAGTTTAAGAAGAAATGGCAGTCATGCCGAATACATGAAAAATGTGTTTGAAACGAAAACCTTTCCAAACCATCACTCAATAGCAACAGGCCTTTATCCAGAAGTCCACGGCATTCTTGCAAACCAACTATTTGACCCAGAATACAAACAGGTGCTGAACTACAGCAGTGAGTTCTGGCACTATAATGAAGCAGCAGTACCACTTTGGGTAAGTATATGAGTGGCATGTACGAGGCCGCACTTTATTTAGTCATTCTGTACATATTTTACTGCAGCGGAGTTACCGTCTTACCGCTATTACCTCAATACTATACAACATAATTATGTTGCAATATCAGTGGTATTAATATCATTATATAGGGTAGTTAAATTATATTCGAACCCACTCGCGGCCTTTCTCTAATGCACGAGACAGCCGGCAGTTGCCGGGGAAATTACGCCGACAGAGGCGGAAAAATCCTTACCTTATGATAGATGCTGGAAATGTTGACTTTCTGCTTCAAACAGGCAGCATATCTCGTGTAAATATTCTCGCTCACTCTCCGAAGCTCAGCAGCAGGAATTCTTGTGATTTCTTGCACAATGTTTTCTCTAAGTTCCGGTAGTGTGTGAGGATTGGAGCAATACACTTTGTCTTTTGAAGAACTCCATAAATAAACATCACAACTCGTTAGGTCAGGAGAACGAGGGGGCCACTAATCAACACTAATTATTCTGTCATAAAACACCCCTCTTATTGCATGTAATGATTCGGCAGCTATATGTGCTGTTGCAGAATCTTGCTGGAACCAACCATACGGTTTCTCTTCTTCTGTCAAGCGATTGCAAAATGGCCTCAGAATTAACCTCTGATATCGCTCTGCATTTATTGTTTCATCAAATAATATGGGCCCTATTCTTCTAGCACTCATTGCACACCACACCAATTTTCTGATCACAATGAGGCATTTCATCCAGTAGCACAGGTTTTTCTGAAGCCCCGTATTGACTGTTGTGAGTATTCACACGTCCACTTAGATGAAACCAAGATTCATCAGTAAAAAATAAAAGCTGTGGGTCAATGAAACCCCTTTCTATGGATTGGAAAAACCAGTTACAATAATTCACATGTTTAGCGAGAGCGATATCAGAGGTTAATTCTGAGGCCATTTTGCAATTACTTGACAGAAGAAGAGAAATCGTATGTTTGGTTCCAGCAAGGTTCTGCTACGGCACATACGGCTGCCGAAATCATTACTTGCAATAAGAGAGGTGTTTGATGACAGAATAATTAGTGTTGATTTGTTGTGATTTTCATTTATATGGTTCTTTAAAAGACAAAGTGTATCTTTCCAATCCTTGCACACTACAGGAACTTAGAGAAAACATTGTGCAAGAAATCACAAGAATTCCTGCTGCTGAACTTCGGAGAGTGAGCGAGAATATTTACATGAGATATGCTGCCTGTTTGAGAGCAGAAGGTCAACATTTCCAGCATCTATTATATGGTAAGGATTTTAGGCTGCCTCTGCCGGTGTAATTTCCCTGGCGACTGCTGGCTGTCTCGCGCAGTAGAGAGAGACCGCAAGTGGGTTCGAATATAATTTAACTACCTTATATACTCTGCATATACATACCTTCTTGTTCTATTGTTTTCCTTTATACCCTCCACTTTTTGTGCTTAGCAAATTGGTGCTGTAACAAGAATAATGTTCTTTTTTACTTTCTCTACTACGTATAGTAAGTAGGGGAAGTATTGCATTCCACCCAAAAATTTGATACCGAGATTTCACCGGAAATACATGTTTTGAGACCTCCTGAATCCAAAAAAAGCATTTTTGGAAACATGTCTGTCTGTGTGTCTGTCTGTGTGTCTATGAACAGCATAACTCAAAAACGAACAGTCGGATAAGCACCAAACTTGGTATTTAGGTTCAGTATCTTCCAGAGATGCGACACGAAGGTTTTCAAGAAAATCCCCTCACTCCAGACTACCCTTTACATGGAAGATTTTTCGAAAATTTTAATTTTCTCAAAAATGGCTCTAACGATTTTGATGAAAATATCATATGTTTAAGATAATGTCATGAGAAATGAAATGTATGTCTCGAATTTTCTGGGAATGTCTCCAAACGTATTCTTCATTGTGAACGACTTTTGCATAACTGGTAAACCATAAGAGATAGACAAAATTTTACTACACAAAAAATGTAGATCGCGTTAAAATACACAACTTATGTCATATACATTTCTTTTGTTGAGTGAACCGTTTTCGAGATATTGCTTGTTATTCCCTTAAATTTTCCAATACTTATACTTTTTCTCAAATTCCTTATTCATTTTTTTTATGTCCTGGACATGCAAAGAGAATGGAATGCCCACATAGCAACCAGCGTTAAAATATTTGACTATCGCTTAAAAGCTACCATATTTCCCTTGCATCTACAAGAAAATTACCAATAAGATTAACATCTCGATATCTCGATTAACATGAAGCATATGGAGAATAGGCGTTTGTAAAAATAGATTGTACAAGATTAGAGAAAGTCATGTGAGTGTAACACATCAGATTTTTTAACTTTCTTTGCTACATTCTTATAGTAAGGAAGTAATCCATTAAAAAATTGTATAACCAAGATTTCACAGGAAATACATGTTTTGAGGCCCTTGAACTCCAAAAAGCCTTTTTAGAAAGGGGTGTGCGCACACGTGTTTGGGCACATGAGAGAGAGAGAAAAGCATCTTTCAATGATGTGACTGAAGATTTTCAAGAAGATCCCCCACACCCCAACTGCCATGGAAAATGTTTACAAAATTTAGTTTCTCTCAAAAATGTCTAACAATTTCAATTAAAGTATCATATGTTTAAGCTATTTTCATGACAAAATATCTATCTTGAATTTTCTATGAAGAGCCTGTGAAGTTCACTTTATTCTGAATGCGTTTTGTATAATTGGTAAACCGTAAGAGATAGAAGACAAAATTGTACTACACAAAACCATAGATCTTGTTAAAGCACACAGTTTGTATAAATCAAAGCTTTTTGTGGCATTAACCATTTCTAAGATATTCTTTGTTATTGGTTTGAATTTTCAAATACATCCATTATACTTTCTTCAATTAAAAATTGCATTTTTTTTTTTCATATTCATGCAGAGAGAATAGAATTTCAAAGCTATCACATAGTGATGAGTTCTGAAGAGATTTGACTATCACTTTAGTGTACTGTATTCTTCTTATACCTATAATGAAATGTGTAAATGAATAATGAAAGTTTGTGTATTAACAAGAAATAGATAGAAGAATAAACTTTTGTAAGAATAGTTTGTAGAAGAGTGAATAGAAAAAACCATGTGAGTACAAAATATCTTTTTACTTTCTCTACCATGTACACAGTAGCTAAGAAAGGTATCGCGTTCACTCGAAAATTCAATATTGAGATTTTACCTGAAATACATGCTTTGAGGGCAACTGAACCCCCCAAAAAGGCATTCTTAAAAATAGATCTGTGACCATCCATGAACAGCATAACTCAAAAACGAAATGCCAGATAAATACCAAACTATATTTAAGATATTTACATGACAAATAAAATTCATATCTTGAATTTTCAGGCTATAGCTTTTGAATAGCATTAGCTTTAGAAGGAAATGTATATTACGAGGGCTGTCCCAGAAGTATCCGGCCTAACAAAGAAAACTAAAAAATTTTGGGAAAAAAAATTTTTATTTCTTGACATAGTCCCCCTTCAGCTCGATACACTTTTCCCAGCAATGTTCAATAGCTCGATACCCTGCTTATACTGAGAACCGTCAAGTTCTGCAAAATAGGCATCAACTGCAAACTCCACCTCTTCATTGTTGGCAAATATTATACCACCAAGCCATTTCTTCAACTTTGAAAACATTAAATATTCAGAGGGGACTAAGCCTGGCGAATAGGGTGCATGAGGAAGCAATTCGAACTTTAACTCATAGATTTTAGCCATGGCGATAATGGATGTGTGAACTGGTGCATTGTCTTGATGAAACAGAGCTTTCTTTTTCACTAAATGCGGCCGTTTTTGCTTGATTTCATCATTCAAAGGCTGCAATAAGTTTGCATAATACTCGCCATTGATTGCTTTTCTTTTTGAAAATAATCAATGAAATTATCCCACACTCATCCCAAAAAAGCTGATGCCATGACCTTGCCTGCAGATGGAACTGTCTTCGCCTTTTTCGGAGCCGATTCTCCCTTTCAATCCTCTGTTTTGACTGTTCCTTTGTCTTGGGTGTGAAGTGATGGACCTATGTTTCATCCATGGTTATGAATTGACACAAAAACTCGCCAAACACTCGACTGAAACATCCTCACGACGCTGCTTTTGTTTCATTGTGAGTAAACGCGGCACCCATCTTGTACAGAGCTTTCTCATGTCTAAATTTTCAGTTAGTGTGCGATGTACAGCACTTTTTGAAATGCTTACAATATCTGCTAGCTCGTGCAGTTTCAGTCGACGGTCATCCAGTACCATTTTGTGGGTTTTCTTCACAATTTCTGGCATGATTGACAACTGCGATGTTCGTCTTGGCAGCTAGTACGGCCTCGCTTAAACTCTGCCACCAAATATTTTAGTGTTGTAAACGAAGGAGCAGACTCCCCCAGAGTAGAATCTAGCTCAGCTTTAATGTTAGTTGGACTAAGACCTTTCAAATGAAAGTGTTGTATCACATAACGTTTTATCCATGTTTACAAATTTGCTGAAAGCGTGGCTGCGAAACAATTACTAAACAATGTAGCATTGTCACATTTCAAACTTAAGCTTTATAAGGGTGGTACTTTCTACCACAGTCATTTGTTTGAAACAACAAGCACTATCTATACATCAGGTCGGATACTTCTGGGACTGCCTTCGCATCTTGCATACTTGGTAAACCTTAAGTGAGTGCCTGCGATGACCGACTCACACAGCTAAGCACTCTTGAGGCCTCAGTTGCTGGGCTTCCAGAGCAACAAGAAACAAGAGTCCAGCATCCTCCAGTACTGCAACAATTCCAGAACAGTCATCAGCAACCGCAGGAAAGCTATCTACTCATTTAGAACTTCAGGGAAGCGCATATGCTTCCACTTCCACCAACACACAACACTATACCCCCGCCGCTGTATCTTTGCACTTGACAGTTCTTGTGGCTTTGCGTAAGGTTGGCTACATTGTGGTTGTGACGTTGCCAGAGTGGCTAGTAAACAACAACAGTGATTGTTCTGCTTTCTATCGTGTCTAAGCTACATACAAAAAGTGTACGTAAGTAGCGAACGTCAATGAATAATAACTATTTTGCATTATTATTGTTAATTGAAAATAACTCTGCATAAGCATTGCAGCGTATGTAGAATAAATTATGCACTTTTGACAATATAGAAACAAAATAATACAAACTTCCTGCTACAGTCAGTAATAATTCCGTATATTTCTTATGCTTTTCGTATTAGCTTATTCACATGATCTACTTTCTTCTTCCACGAAGCCGTGTCCACTGTAGCCTTGTGAATAACAGTTCTCGTGCTTAGTCCAACAGCTGCTGCAGTTCGTTGTACGGCTTTATCAGCAGGAATAGAGGGATTGCCATGAAGCTTCACGTACTCCTTTTCCTGTTCAAAGAATTCCCGGGTTCTCCTTAATAGTTCCAATGCCTGACTATTAAGTGGCACACCTCGGTGCAAAGGATTTTCACTTCATGAATCATCACTCGGCGATTGGCATCATTTTTCAGACATTGTCACACTTAAGTTTTGTTTAAATAAATAATATGAATGAAATATATATAAAATAGATAAATATAAATATATATGTATAAACGAACAATAACGAAACTATCAAACAATAACCACAAATATAAATAACAATGAACAATATGTAGCTTGCAAAGAACAACTCAATGCTTGTGCTAGAGCTTCTCAAACTGAAGCACGTGGTTGGGAATAGTTACATTCGGCAACAGAGCCGATTTTAGTTCCGGTTCTGCTTTGTCATCGACCATCCGGAATGCTACCTTGTGATTGGCTTAGGAAGCCAAACGGTTGAAGCTTTTCATCTGTTTGTTTGCGAGTATACCATTAAACGCTAGCTGTCAAGTGCAATGTTACAGCGGCGGGGATATAGATGTAATTAATGCCATAAGCACTACACTAAATAAATAAACAATAAAGAAACTATCCTACCCTTCTCCTCCAATCCCTGAGTGGCAGCCAGGGACTTGCGGCATGGCTGTTAACCTGGTCTACCCATCACCCACCCTGGTCACGTACTGGCAGTTAGCATCAACTCTTATTAACAGAGGTGCTAACCATCCCCTTTCCTTCACTTAACTTTTCAGTTCCTACCCTTATCAGCATTCCAATTCCTTACCCATACTCCTTCCCAAAAAGAACAACCCCCCCCCCTCCAAAATAAAAAGGTTGCTGATCAGTAGCAGCCATAGCCCATAGAAGAAGCTCGACACAAGTGGATCGAAACATCAGCAAATCGCCAAACATGTTGCGACCTACACCAGAAGTGCAAAAAATTTATGCAATAGATAATGGCGATGAAAGCCTGCATACCTATTAAAGTAAATGCTATTAATTCAAGAATGGATGAAGAAATGATACGAAATATCTTTTATCAGTAAAAACTTAGGTGTTAATCAGAATCCTTAAGTCCCCATACCTCTGTGAGTATCAAATGTTAATATGCTATGTGGCTATGTTAGTTCTTATCAATTGTTGGAATTCATGGTTACATATTTTTGCAGTCGAGTTTTAATTTGTAGCCATGGCTATGGTCATAGTTACACTTTTGAGAAGTGCTTAGTGACAACTGTGCGGTTGCATGAATGGCAACACACAGGGCAGACAATGAGACAGATTATGGAAGCATTACAGGAAAGATTTAATAAGGCTCCACTGCGAAAAGCAACACTTCTGGTTTGGGAAAGATGTGCTTTTGCTTTTAGCAGGGTTAAAGACAGCCCGCGGAGTGGAAGGAAGTAGACACGAGAAGAAACATTATTCGATTGAATAATCTCCTGAAGTCAACATGTAAACGTGCTTTGGAACTCGGTATACTGAGGACAACAATGCGAGATCACATGAAAAAAGACCTTAAGCTCAGACCTTTCCAACTGACTTTCATAGATGAATTATCGGATAGAGACCGGAATGAGTGCATTTTAGCATGCTATGCTTTGTTAACTCAATTTCCAAATGCAGTGAACCATGCCAAGGTTATGTTTTCAGATGAATGTGCGATTTATTGCAGCTCATGTGCTAGAAACGTTGTCCTTTGGGCAAAAGGGAATCCTCATTACACAGTCGAGTTAGAAAGGAACTAACCTCACGTAATGACATAGGCAGCACTGACATTACAACATCTGCTTGGACTGTACTTTTTTGAAGGGACTGTGAATGGTGCAAATTATTTACACATGTTACAAACATGGTTAATACCTCAACTTGAGGAAAGGGGCCTCACAGAATGCATATGGTTGCAGCAAGATGGAGCACCTCCTCACTACGCTCTTGCAGTGCACGAGGTCCTAAATGAACACTTTCCAGAACGGTGGATAGCAACACCACCTCCCTTGAAATGGCCACCAAGAAGTCTTGACCTTACCACACCTGGCAACCCGTTATGGGGAGTCATTAAGGCGCATGTTACTGCATGTTGTTATGCTACAAACGAAGAACTGCGCAATGCTGTTGATGCATTTCGCACTATAACACCGGACAAGTTCAAGAATATGTCAAGAAGAACATAGAGGTGTATGGAACTGTGTTTACAGCATGATGGGGAACATACAGATATGTTGGATGCTTAATATGTAAGTAGTTGTGGGAGGAAGGGGTTGTAACAAGAGAAAGGTCTTAGACAAGGATGCAAGTTAAGTCCAGCCCTATTTAATTTATATATAGATGATGTATTAATGGAAATTGGGAGAAATAACAACTCTATGCCAATAATTAGTAATATTCAAATTCCAGGATTACTATTTGCAGACGATTTAGTTATAGGTGCAATTACAGTGAATGGCCTAAAACAATCTTTGCAAGCGTTAAATAATTACTGTAAAGAATGGAGTTTAAAAGTGAACCAAGAAAAGACGCAGATTGTAGTGTTCAAAAGAGGGGAGAAATTGAGCAAGTATGAAAGATGGAAGAATGAGAATAAAAAAGAGTACAGGGTAGTGAGAGAATGTATTTATCTAGAAGTTAAAATAGACAGTGGGGGCAATTGGGATAAACAAAAGAAATTTGCACTGGCAAAAGGGAAAGGAGCTCTATCTGCTATAAGAAGGTGCAAATACAAAGTACCTAATATAAATATTAGATGGTTAGAAAAAGTATACGATATGGTGGTTGAGGCAAAAATGCTATATGGGATAGAAGTATGGGAATTAGAAGGAGGATGGGAAGGAATAGATGAGGTGCATAGGAAATTTTGCAAAGAAATACTTGGGCTACCAAATGCAACCACTACACAGGTAGCACAAATAGAGCTGGGCAGAGTGCCAAGCAAGGGAAAGGGCATTGAAATTTTGGTATAGAATATTGAAATTGGAAGAAAGTAGTTTGTCAAAATTGTGTTTAGTATATCAAGAGAAAAGTTTAAAGAATAAGGGATGGGTAAACTGTCTTAGAAATAACTTGGAAAGCAGTTGGTTTGGGGTAATGTGGAGAAGAGAAAATAATGTGAATAATTTCTGGAAGTTGGCAAGAAAAAGGTTTGAGGACATAGAATACAAAAAAAATTCTGAGTGTTACACTCACATGACTTTCTCTCCTCTTGTAAAACTATTTTTACAAACGCTTATTCTCCATCTACTTCATGCTAATCGAGATAAACATTTGCCGACTCTATCTTATTGCTAATTTTCTTGTAGATGTAAGGGGAATACATATTTACAAGGGCAGTATCGAAATACAGTAGCCTTTAAGCACATACATATCTCTTAATAGCTGGTTGCTAGGTGCAACACCATTCCCTTTCCCACAGATTAATACTCTTTGCATATCCAAGACAAAAAAATGAATAACGAATTCCCATTTGAGAAAATAAGTATTGAAAAATTTAAGGGAATAACAAGCAATATCTCGAAAATGGTTCACTCAACAACAAAAATGTATATGACATAAGTTGTGTATTTTAAAGTGATCTACATTGTTTGTGTAGTAAAATTTTGTCTATCTCTTATGGTTTATCAGTTATGCAAAAGTCATTCACAATGAAGAATACTTTTGGAGACATTCCCAGAAAATTCAAGATATACATTTTATTTGTCTTGAAAATATCTGAAACATATGATATTTTAATCAAAATCGTTAGAGACATTTTTGAGAAAATGGGTGGGGGATTTTCTTGAAAACCTTTGTGTCGCATCCCTGGAAGATACTGAACCTAAATACCAAGTTTGGTGTTTATCCGACTGTTCGTTTCTGAGTTTTGCTGTTCACAGACAGACACACAGTCAGACACACACACACACGGACATGTTTCCAAAAATGCTTTTTTTGGATTCAGGAGGTCTCAAAACATATATTTCTGGTGAAATCTCGGTATCGAATTTTTGGGTGGAATACAATACTTCCCCTACTTACTATACATATTAGAGAAAGTAATATTCAGTGAGATAACTGACATGAGATCTTTAGTCTTCTATATACCAATGAAAGATTCATGGGGAAGGGAAAAGTATACAGAAGTGACAAATAAAGAGGAGTGGGAAGGTATAAAGCAGGTGTATGGAGATTAAAATGCTTAAGGAAAGGTATTTCACAAAACCAATGTCCTATATGTGGTGGAAAGGAGGATGTGGAACACATTTTATTTGAATGTATGGGAACTGAAGTGTGGAGAAAAGAGTATATCAATAAGAAATGGTTTAAAATAGATAGAAATGTAGCGGTAGTTGACATGTTTAAAAAAGACAGCAAGAAGACGGGACAATTTTTACACAAAGTGAGAAATAAATGGATGTGGACAGTAAATAGACAAATGGAGTAATAAACTAGAATTAAATAACTGTTATAAAATATGAGTATGACCGCTAAAGAGCCAGGGCTGAACACCGGACATATTCACCTGTATATAGCTTAGCATAAATAAATAAATAAAAAAGTACTTGTGCTAAAATAAATCAATTAGCATTTGATACTAGTGGTACAGCAACATCTTGCCCATCCTGTACATTGATGTTCGCTTTCTTTATTGTGGAGAAAGAAATAATGAAATTGTTCAGTTGCAGTATGTTAAAATATCAGAGATTACAGCTGATATTTTTACCAAGGCTCTAGAGAAGTCCAAGCACAAATAATTTGTAATTCAACTTGGCATGTCTGTGTTCAAGTAAATTATTTGCTTTATTTGCAATCGTGTTCTGTATTTTTGTGCATATCACACATATTAAGGGAAAGTATTGTAATATAAATGGTATTAATATTTATAGTCTCATGTATACACACCTTGTGTTGTATTACGAGAGCAATACTGAAAATCTTTAGAATGTCATGTTTCTAAACACAAATGAAATTAGTTTATATTTGACAGCTGCTTTCTAACGTATAGTTTGTTAATTATCATCATTTAAAGATTTTGTGTTCACTCAAAAATGAATTTGAATAGAGAACATTTGCAGGCTATGATTTTTTAAGATTTTAAATCATCATTAATGCGTAAACAATGTAAAGATCAGTTTTGAATTTAGGGAGGAAGTTCCATCTAAGGCAACAATTTATAATTGGTACAGGGAATTCAAAAGAGATCGGATTTTTCTTAGTGAGGGATTTCGTGAAGGAAGCCCGGGAACTGCTGTTACTAATGAAAGTATTGCCACTATTTGAGAAATGCTTGAAGAAGATCAACGGACATCTTAAGAATTCATTTGAGTGACATTAGGCATTAGTATGAGTCAAATCCAAAACATTTTACATCAACAGACATAAGAAAATTTTGTTGTCGATGGATTCCACATAAACTGACTCCCAATCAACAACACATTAATTGGTGCAGAAAAACTCTGGAAAAATTCCAAGGTGGCACTTCAAATTTGGTTTAGAATATTGTTGCTGGTAATGAATCTTGGATTTATTGTTATGATCCTCAAAAGAAAAGTCAATCGGCTCGATGGGTCTTTCGAACAGAACCTAAGCCTACAAAATCCAATGAATTCGCAGTGCTGGTAACAAGATGGTTGCTAGTTTCTTTCTAAAATGGGCCATATTGTTACTATAGCATTAGAAGATAGACGTACTATTACTGCCGATTGGTACACAAATGTCTGTTTACAGTAAAGTTTTGAAAAAATTCTTCGTCGCGTAAAGCAAAACTAACAACTGACTATCTGGATGTCATAAAGGTCAGCACCATGGATCCTCCACCTTACAGCTTGATCTAGCACCTTGTGATTTCTTTTTGTTTCCAAAAATTGATAAAATGCATGGAATCACTTTTTGGTCATCAGATGAAGCAGTGGAACATTATAAAAATCTAGTTTCTGAAGTGCCTCAGGAAGAGTGGCATCATTGCTATAAGATCTGGTTTCATCAAATGTAAAAAAGGGGAATATTTTGAAAAGCAATAAAATCATTTAAATTGTTTAAAACTAATGCTTGTTTGATTTTATAAAAATTTTCAGCGTTGCCCTCATATAACATTATCTAAGTCGCATCTCTGGTAGTGATTTATAGCAATAATAATAATAATTTGATAATTACAGTAAGTGAATAATATACATTCCGGATTCTCCGGTTTCCCCCGTCATTCATTCCACCAACTGCTCCATCATCACCTTTCCTTTCATCCATTTCACCATCATTTCATTTCATCTACTTCCTTCCTCCCATACCAGGCATCGGGCTGATCACCCATCCTGGATATTCTGTCTGATCCATGAGTGTCTGCTCTTCGGCGGGCCTCTGACCCTAGGCACACGCTTGTAAGTCCTGGGGGGTGTCAGTCCTACATAAGAGGAGGTTAAACAGATAAAGAAGAAGAATAATATACATGATCTGGTAGCAACAATTAGACTACTTTGTAAGTCTGAAAGCAGTACTTAAGTTATTGATGTAGTATTGAACAAAAAATGAAAATATGCCTTAAAGTATGCCATTTAGTTTTGTACACCTTTTTACTTTCTCTACTACGTATAGTAAGTAGGGGAAGTATTGTATTCCACCCAGAAATTCAATACCGATATTTCACCGGAAATACATGTTTTGAGACCCCCTGAACCCAAAAATAGCATTTTTGGAAACATATCTGTGTGTGTGTGTCTGTGTTTCTGTCTGTGAACAGCATAACTCAGAAACGAACAGTCGGATAAACACCAAACTTGGTATTTAGGTTCAGTATCTTCCAGAGATGCAACACGAAGGTTTTCAAGAAAATCCCCCCACCCCAGATTACCCTTTACATGGAAGAGTTTTCGAAAATTTTAATTTTCTCAAAAATGGCTAACGATTTTGATTAAAATATCATATGTTTAAGATATTTTCATGACAAATAAAATGTATATCTTGAATTTTCTGGGAATGTCTCCAAAAGTATTCTTCATTGTGAACGACTTTTGCATAACTGGTAAACCATAAGAGAGACAAAATTTTACTACACAAACAATGTAGATCGCATTAAAATACACAATTTATGTCATATACATTTTTTTTTGTTGAGTGAACCATTTTCGAGATTATTCTCTTAAATTTATCAATACTTATTTTCTCAATTCGGAATTCGTTATTCATTTTTTTGTCTTGGATATGCAAAGAGTATTAATCTGTGGCAAAGGGAATGGTGCTGCACCTAGCAACCAGCTATTAAGAGATATGTATGTGCTTAAAGGCTACTGTATTTCTATATTGCCCTTGTAAATATATATTCCTCTTACATCTACAAGAAAATTAGCAATAAGATTAACATATCGATATCTCGATTAACATGAAGTAGATGGAGAATAAGGTTTGTAAAAATAGTTTGTACAAGAGTAGAGAAAGTCATGTGAGCGTAACACAGATTTTTTTATATAATTTCTTTCATGTAAGCTCCACCGGACCTGATGCAAATCTCTGCACAGTGCAGAGTATGAACAGATGTCACTAAATACACTGATTGCACACCTGAGACTTTTTGGCTATGTATAGGCTTTTTATGAATGAGACATGGATTTTCCGTTGCCCAGTATCTGAAATTTTGTTTATCTATGAGCCCATTCAAGTAAAAATGGGCTTCGTCTGCCATTATGAGTTTCTCCAGGAACTAGTCATCGTGTTTATTATTTGCATAACATTTTAACAATCCTGCATCCATGCATGATAATCATGAGGGATTTGGTTTTGCACAATTTTCAGCTTACAGGGATGGAATCTTAGATCTAAAAGTAATATATGCTTAACACTTCTGTCCATTATAGCTAAAAGTAGTGAATGCTGTAGTACTGAATCACAAGGGCTCTGCAGAAACAGCTTTCACTCTTTTTCCACATTTACGGGAGTTCAGGCAGTTCTACAGCAACCTGATGGCTACTTGTTAGTGGGTGATGCAATTGTTCTTGATGCATTAACCCAATTAACAATGGTCTGATGAGTTGAAACTCCATCATGTCTTCCCAGGTGAAAATGGTGCCTAAAAGCATGTGTTTATGTAGCTGTCCTAAAATATGCTTCTAAGTCAAATGCCGAATGTTTATTCAACCAAATTCCATCATTACTGAATGAATTAATCTACAAATTGTATGCTAAACATGCAAATGCAGCCAAATTAAAATTGTCTTGTTTCTGCTAGACCCTGTACCTGTTTTAAAGGATTTTGACAAGGTTGTTATTTCTGCAGACATTAAACGAAGTAGCGGGTGAAGGACGTCATAGTGGGGTGATGATGTGGCCTGGAGGAGGTGATATGATATACCTCAACACATCACTAACTTTTAATCAGAGCTTTGATCGCAAAGTGCCAGTATACAAGCGTATTGACACTGTAATGGAATGGTTCACAAACAAGACAACACCTGCCAATCTTGTCTTTCTATATTATCAGGTAAGAGAAATCTTCCTATACTATACCTGTTGTAAATGATTTGATATTTAAAGCAAACTGAAACTGTATTTTCTCTTAGGTGTTTCAAGCATTCATTACCATTAATTTAATACCATTTTTAATATGAAAGAACAATCAAAATTACCGTTTATAACAAACTTTTTCATGTTATTGGTTTTATAATTTTTTGAAACAAAGTAAGAAATGATAAAATGAAATAATAATGAAAGTACCAAACCCTATAATGTGAATATAACTTCAAGCAAGAACATAAGAAGAAGCCATTTGGTGTTAAGTTAGGAGATCGGGCCGGCCAACTTACTGGTCCTCCTCGCCCAAGCCACCGTGCAGGAAACAGATGGTCAAAACTTGCTGAGCCCTAAGTGAAAAGTGAGTTGGACAGCCATCCTGTTGATGCCACATTGGTAACCGTACATCCAGAGGAACACCATCAAGCAACTGGTGCAAAATGTTGACAAGGAAGTCTATAGTTCGTTTATGAGTAAACATTAGAAGATAGAAAAAAAGTTTTGGTAAAAGTTGTTTAATTTTAAAAGTACTATAAAATGATACCTTAAACAACCCGTGTTCTCATTTAAAATTTCAAAGTTGATCATTTGTACCCCTACTTCTGGTTTGTTCCAGAAAATAGAAATGCTATCAATTGATTCTTTACATATGTTTTGGTTATCTAATTGTTTTTGCAAACATCAAGTATCTCATAGTTTTAGAGAAAAAGGCTGATATGGTTGCTCTGAGACACATGGTATAATACAGTATACTCAGGCACAGTTTTGCATATGAATATGATTTATCATTGACAGGAACCAGATGAAACATCCCACACATATGGACCGGAATCTGAACAAGTTTCCGAAGTGCTCAAACAACTGGACAATGTAACAAAATATCTGATGGATAAACTGAAGGAGAACAACTTGTCTGATTCTGTAAACGTCTTCTTCTTGAGTGACCATGGGTTTGAATCGGTAACGGCAGCAAGAATTTTGAATGTCACAGACTTAATTCCGGAGAATGTGAACTGCTCATTTATTGGAGGATCACCTGTTTTGCAGGTCTACCCAGAAATAGGTAATGTTATAGGGTAGTTAAATTATATTCGAACCCACTTGCGGTCTCTCTCTACTGCGCGAGACATTACGCTGGCAGAGGCGGACTAAAACCCTTACCTTATAGTAGATGCTGGAAATGTTGACCTTCTGCTCTCAAACAGGCAGCATATCTCGTGTAAATATTCTTGCTCACTCTCCGAAGCTCAGCAGCAGGAATTTTTGTGATTTCTTGCACAATGTTTTCTCTAAGTTCCTGTAGTGTGCGAGGATTGGAACGATACACTTTGTCTTTTAAAGAACCCGATAAATAAAAATCACAACTTGTTAGGTCAGGAGAACAAGAGGACCACAAATCAACACTAATTATTCTGTCATCAAACACCTCTCTTATTGCATGTAATGATTCGGCAGCCGTATGTTCTGTTGCAGAATCTTGCTGGAACCAACCATACGATTTCTCTTCTTCTGTCAAGCGATTGCAAAATGGCCTCAGAATTAACCTTTGATATCGCTCTGCATTTATTGTTTCATCAAAGAAAATGGGTCCTATTATTCGTCTAGCACTCATCGCACACCACACTCCTATTTTCTGATCATAATGAGGTGTTTCATCACAACAATTCCTGCTGCTGAGCTTCGGAGAGTGAGTGAGAATATTTACATGAGATATGCTGCCTGTCTGAGAGCAGAAGGTCAACATTTCCAGCATCTATTATAAGGTAAGGATTTTAGTCCATCTCTGCCGGCTGTCTCGCACAGTAGAGAGAGGCCGCAAGTGGGTTCGAATATAATTTAACTACCCTATATCTTTCACTGTGGAATGGTTTTAAATAGATGCTTTAGAATTATTGTGGTGTTTGGGAATGTTATTTACTCTCAGCGTTCTAAATGTACTTGAATGAAGATAAACAGTATTTTGTTGTTCCAAATCTTCTTTTACTGTTGTTGTGGTGAGTCTTTTCTATTTTCATAATTTTTGTTTTCCAAATTTTGGATATGAAAATATTTTATATCAAGTTTATTAAAGTATGTTGAATTTTCACAAATTAATTATAAACGCTTTCTTACTACTGTCCATTCCAAACCAGAGTGCCTCTCTCACTGTAAACAAACTCTTTGTATATCCATGTGAAAATAGTTTGCAATCCCTGCCCCTAATGACTGCTTGTTCCTCTCTCACATGCATGCTATATATCACTTAAAGTTTAACATTGTTTCAATCTATAAAAAGGTGCTATGCGTGAGAATCATAGTTCAGTACGCAACCCGAAGTAACAATCAATTTTATAAGCATGCAGAAATGAACATTTTACTTACGTTAATCATATTTCTCAGGCAAAAGTGCAACACCCAAATCCGAATCCTCCGAAGATGACTAGCTGCCATATTGGAATCAGAACTATTCTCCAAGTTAATGACAAGCTTATCCACAGCATTGTCAGACACAAAACAAGTTCCCACATTTGATTCTCCTCTTCTATTATGTCTGTTTATATTCTCTGCGCACTTTGGTTACACTTCTCACTGAAATGCCTGTAAAATCGGATATTAGTTTCATAATATCTACTAATGCAAGTGTCGGGTATTTTTCTAATAGTGAGTTGAATACATCAAGTATTGTCTGTTTTTTGCCACTTTTTAACTGTTTCCCGATTTTGTGTTTAAGCATTTATTTGCACTACATGCATCTTCCTCTACCAATAGAGCTTAAATGCCAACTGATTAAATCACAAGATTTTATCTTAGCTGAGCAAATATGTGCTAGGATATTATGAATGACTGTTCGCTTATTATATTTCCTGTATTACGCATAGTGTTTATTCGGTACTCAGATAGCACCTCTAGGAATTCATTGCTGCATTTCTTGTATGTATATGTAAGAGATTGACAGTCATGCATACAGTTGGTATTAGCAAGCAAGATGCTCTCAGCATTAGCGCAATAGCAGACAAAAATCATATTTTGTAATCTCTTAACAAGTAGTATATATCCATTACCTTTAGCAATGAGTTCTTATGATAACTGCAATAAAATATGCAGTTCTATACCTTTCCTGCACCAATGTTTAATGATACAATGCATTTTTTAAGGAACTATTTATGTTGGCGTAAGAGTGTGTTCTTAGATTCATGACAAGCAAAAACACGTGCTTTTGTTTACATCAGAGGGAACTCTGGTTTGGAATGGACAGTAGTCAACAAGATCTCAAGAGCTGTTGTCTTGTTGAGTACTCAATTTTTTTTACTAGGTTTCATTGATGTCCATAGTTAGTATTTTTGTAGATAATTAATTCTTTTTCTTAATACAAATAATTATGATTAGTTGGGAGCTAAAACTTCCTATCCCTGCCTCACGATAATCCAGGTACTTATCTACGTGGAATTAATGTTCTCTATACTTTCTCGCGGAGCTATATTTATACTGCACGGGTGTTTCCCACTTGATTAATAAGCATCTCGTAGTGTTACATGCTCTGCCTCACTAAAAACGCAATAATGTCCTCTTTCTGCCTGTAATGTCTTCTGCAACTTTCTGTTTTCTGATGCTATGCTTCTGGTGTATACAAAGATTCAGTGGCATCTCTTTTTAGCTTGTTGATTTTCTCGTCTTTAGTAGCAGTTTTTACTTTGTTGCATGCTTGTGTTGCTAGTGTTGTTCAATTATTTCTACTACTATTTACAACATATTTAAGTGATTTCTGTTACTAGGCTTTCAAATTCTTTGTTTTACAATACATTTCTTTACATTTATTAAATTTAAAAATGTTACTAATAAATTTTACATTGTTTCATGGCTTTCTTCTTATTCCTTTTCTCTTGAGGCGATTCTATACAAATTTCAATTTTTACTTTCTCTACTACGTATAGTAAGTAGGGGAAGTATTGCATTCCACCCAAAAATTCGATACCGAGATTTCACCGGAAATACATGTTTTGAGACCTCCTGAATCCAAAAAAAGCATTTTTGGAAACATGTCCGTGTGTGTGTGTGTGTCTGTGTGTGTGTGTGTGTGTGTGTGTGTGTGTGTGTGTGTGTGTGTGTGTGTGTGTGTGTGTGTGTGTGTGTGTCTGTGTGTCTGTGAACAGTATAACTCAAAAACGAACAGTCGGATAAACACCAAACTTGGTATTTAGGTTCAGCATCTTCCAGAGATGCGACACGAAGGTTTTCAAGAAAATCCTCCCACCCCAGACTACCCTTTACATGGAACATTTTTCGAAAATTTTAATTTTCTCAAAAATGGCTCTAACGATTTTGATGAAAATGTCATATGTTTAAGATAATGTCATGAGAAATGAAATGTATATCTCGAATTTTCTGGGAATGTCTCCAAAAGTATTCTTCATTGTGAACGACTTTTGTATAACTGGTAAACCGTAAGAGATAGACAGAATTTTACTACACAAAAAATGTAGATCGCGTTAAAATACACAACTTATGTCATATACATTTCTTTTGTTGAGTGAACCGTTTTCGAGATATTGCTTGTTATTTCCTTAAATTTTCCAATACTTATACTTTTTCTCAAATTCGTTATTCATTTTTTTTATGTCCTGGACATGCAAAGAGAATGAAATGCGCCACATAGCAACCAGCGTTAAAATATTTGACTATCGCTTAAAAGCTACCATATTCCCCTTGCATCTACAAGAAAATTACCAATAAGATTGACATCTCGATATCTCGATTAACATGAAGCATATGGAGAATAGGCGTTTGTAAAAATAGATTGTACAAGAGTAGAGAAAGTCATGTGAGTGTAACACATCAGTTTTTTTATATTATCTTGTTTCTTATAAATAATTTCTTTACTTATTGATTTCTACCATGCATCTAAATTTGACGTAATTGAATAATTCCCTTTATAACTATAAGTGGTACAGTGCATTCGTAGATTGGCCGGACTGTTCTGTGGTGGCATTGAACTGGGTGAGGATTAGTGCACCTTCCGCCAGAGTTACACATAAATGACCAGCAAGTCATGGATATGGAATACTAACTACTGTACCAACTTACCTGCATCACAACGATGTTGTAATTGATGACCTTAGTCGTCCTCTGTGGACTAGTGGTACCGTGCTAGCCTCTAGTTCCCAAGGTCGTGGGTTCAAACCCGGCAGAGGGCGATGGATTTTTTCGGGAGTAAAAATCCTTAGCATGGCTTCCTTCGAAAGGGAAGTAAAGACGGTGGTCCCGTGTCATAGATTTATGACATGTAAAAGAACCTCAAGCCTGATAAAGAGGCCTCTGAGCAAACTTATCGGTCTTTCATGTCCAAGATAGAATGGGATGCTAAGCGCCATAGTAGTAAAAGAGTGTCCATAAATAAAACCCAATTTAGTTTAATGCGAACATATTCCCTATGTCTCCGAAAACAATACTGGTTTACTTGCAAAAGTTCATGTTGACTGATTGCCTGTTTTTTACTTTCTCTACTACGTATAGTAAGTAGGGGAAGTATATTTGGAAACATGTCCGCATGTGCGTGTGTGTGCATGCGTGCGTGACTGTGAACAGCATAACTCGGAAACAAATAGTTGGATAAACACCAAACTTCCAGAGATGCGACACGAAGGTTTTCAAGAAGATCCCCCCACCCCAGATTACCCTTTACATGGAACATTTTTCGAAAATTTTAATTTTCTCAAAAATGGCTCTAACGATTTTGATTAAAATATCATATGTTTAAGATATTTTCATGACAAATGAAATGTATAACTGGAATTTTCTGGGAATGTCTCCAAAAGTATTCTTCGTTGTGAACGACTTTTGCATAACTAGTAAACCATAAGAGATAGACAAAATTTTACTACACAAAAAATGTAGATCACGTTAAAATATACAATTTACTTTATATACTTTTTTTTGTTGAGCAAGCCATTTTTGAGATTTTGCTTGTTATTCCCTTAGATTTTCCAATACTTATACTTTTTCTCAAATTCATTATTCATTTTTTTTGTCCTGGTAATGCAAAGAGAATGGAATACTCCACATAGAAACCAGCTCTTAAAATATTTGACTATCGCTTAAAGCCTAGCAATTCCCCTTGCATCTACAAGAAAATTAGCAATAAGATTAACATCTCGATTAACATGAAGCATATGGAGAATATGCATTTGTAAAAATAGTTTGTACAAGAGTAGAGAAAGTCATGTGAGTGTAACACATCAAATTTTTTTCATGATGTCCTTCAATGCTTGTAACGTGTGCAGATTTGATGCGTACACTTTATTCTTTAACGTTCCCCATAAATAAAAATTGCATGGAGATAAGTCAGGGAAACGAAGTGGCCACAATCCTCGACTAATTATTCTGCCACCATACACACTTCGCAATTCATTCACAGAATTCTCAGTAGTGTGCGCTGTAGCTGAATCCTGTTGAAACCAGCCACACAAATTTTTATGTCATGTTAGTTGCGGAAAAAATTTATTTAAAATTGAATTTAAATAAACGCGCGAATCAACTGTTGTGTTGAAAAATATGGGACCGATAATTCTATGCACACCTAACCCCAACTTTTGCAGCGTGGTGAGGAACTGTATGAATAATATGGTGATTTTCAGTAGCTACAGCCCTACTCTCAGGCGGCAGGTGCGCCAATCCTCACGCAGTCCAATGCCGCCGCGGAATGGTCTGGCCAATCTACGAACATATGGCATAAATAATAATAATAATAATAATAATAGTTTATTCACCATTTGGTAATTACAATAATCGCAAGAGGCTTTCATGGTTACTTATCTTTAGGAATTCTTGTGTGCTATAAATTGAGTTTTTATTAATCACTTTCATATTTTATCTTTAAATCTTTTGAATATTTATATTGCATATTTCCAAAGGAAGTGAATCAAATACTTTTATGCCATTTAGCTTACAATACCTAGAGTACTTTTGAAACCTACGATATGGTTATGTCTACTCTATTCTTATTCAGTGTGTATTTCACTTCTTTTTTTATTTATGGACGCTCTTTAACTACTATGGTTCTTAGCGTCCCATTCTATATTGGACATGAAAGACGGTAATTTTGCTCAGAGGCCTCTTTATCAGGTTTGAGGTTCTTTTACGTGCCGTAAATCTACGACACGGGACCACCGGCTTTACTTCCCTTCCGAAGGAAGCCATGCTAAGGATTTTTACTCCCGAAAAAATCCATTGCCCTCTGCAGGGTTTGAACCCGCGACCTTGGGAACTAGAGACATGATAAAGGTGTAGATTACCAGCATTTGGAAGTTTTAAATAGTGGTTTACAATCTTCAGTTTTATTAGAATTTATCAGTAATGTAACAAGCTTTTTTTGAATCATTAGCACATCTATTATTTGTGGACTACTGCTCCTCAATATCCAACCATACCAAAAAATATGTTGAAAGAATGAAAAACAAATGTATGAGGCAGAGTAGAAGTTAAGGGGACAAGGTAGTCTGAACACATGGAAATTACACCTTAAGTGTGTTAAATTACAACTGCTCTTAAAGTTCTCAATGGTTTTTCCTGAAATTTTTATGAATTATTCTCTAAATCATGACAATTATTTCAAGTGTTTGTTTGCATTGATAGCTTATGTAGTTGAGTCCGTAAAAATTATTTCGTTACGCAGAAAAATAATAAAATGTACTCTTAAAACATGTAAATACATGTACCTTTTTCTCTGATATTATGTGCAATACAAAATCACACTTTTGCTTGTTCTTAGTCTAATCAGCTATCTTCTGAACCTCAATTGTTTAGTTATGTATATCAGTTCACTAGAAATTATTTGCAAAGTAAAAAATGTGAAAAATTTGCAGTGTTGTTGCTTTCTTAATATCACTAATATACATTATAAAATTATGATTGTGGTTCAGAAAGTTTAACAATGTATTGTATTGTATACGTGTACTGAATTTCAGCTCTCTACCTCTCGTACTTTCTGAGAAAAAGGTACATAAGTGTCCAAAAATGTTGTTGTTTTGAGAAAACTGAATTTAAAGTTTGAACATTGAAATTCTGACACAGTTCAGTACATTCCAGGGTCATAATCATCTGCACCTTCGTTCTTGGATTACTTCAGCTTTTCTGATTGTCTTCTCTTGGTCCTGGCGTCTTTTGTTAATTGCTGAACTGCTCGCTGGTCATGATATAGTCGTTCGTTGTTGAAAGATACAAAAATGTTCTAAAGGGGGGTGTTGCATGACTACTTTAAAGGAATGCAGACTAGCATTTAAATGGTATTTAAATGTCTTAAAAAAAACCTCTTAAATTCTAAAGAGTATATATTTTCTGAAACTGGAAATAATAGAGATTTTATTAGTGCCTAACACAAAAAATGTGATTTTTGACTGTTTCAGAGTACCTTGTCCCCTTAAGGGTGAGAATTTTAAGAGGTTTTCAGCACAAAGGTTTTGGAGTAGTAAGTGATTCTATGTAATTGTGATTGTTTAACATTTTTAAGCATTTTCTAAATATATTAAATTTAGGTCATGAAGATATGGTCTACGATGTACTGAAAAATGCATCAGAGCAGTTGGGTCATTTCAAAATTTATAAGAAATCTGAGTTGCCTGAACGCTGGCACTTCAAAAACAATAGACGTGTGCCACCATTCCTCCTAGTAGCGGATGAGGCTTATGCTTTCGACGACATGTATAAGTTTGCTGATGCTTATGCAAATGCAACTGGTTCAGAAGGTAAGAGGATTCTTTAATACTTTTATAATGAACTTTTGGAATTCCAAAATTAATTGCAACTTTTTAAATGTTGTTACAAAAATTTCATATAACATAATTTTTCATATTATATTGTTTATGAAATTAGTATTATGATACAACGAAGGAAAACAGTTTTGTAAGAATTTAAAATTAATTTTCTTTACGTTTTATAAACTGTCTTTGACAGTAAAAGCAAGAACTATAATAATTAATTTGACAGATCTTTGGTGTTTAAATGTGTTCTCTTCATTAATTATTACTGTTATGACACATTCAGAGGAAAAAGCATAGCACTTAAAATCGATGTTGGCCAAAACCATTCACCATTTTTCCCTGGAATTAATGAAAGGTTTCCAGTTATGTACGTAATCCTTTAGAGAACAGAAGTGGATGGTAAAAGGTGGTTTTTCTTTACATTATATTGTGTTAGTGACTTAAGGTCAGGTATGCGATGCCAATGGTCTGACTTTTGAAAATACGAGGGTGGTCCGAAAAGTTTCCGACCTAATAAAGATACAAGACATTTTTTCAGAATTTTTTTTTTTATTTTTCAACATAGTCTCCTTGTAACTCTACACACTTCTCCCAGCAATGCTCTCATCTCTGTAACCCGTCCAAATAGTACTCAACGTTTTTCTCTGCAAAATAATTGTTTATGAAGGTGATTGCCCCTTCATTTGATGAAAATCTCTGTCCTCTGAGCCCAATTTTCAGATGAGGGAACAAAAAGAAGTCGCTTTGGGCTAGATCTGGTGAGTAAGGCAGATGGTCAAGCAGTTCAAACCGTAATTCGTGGATTTTCGCCATTGCAACCACTGAGGTGTGAGATGGTGCCTTGTCTTGGTGAAACAGGATTTTCTTTTTCTGCAAATGTGGCCGTTTTTCCGCAAGTTGTGCCTTCAACTTGTCAAGTAATGATGCGTAGTATGCTCCTGTAATGGTTTTTCCTTTTTGATGATAATCGATTAAAATAACTTCATGACTATCCCAAAAAACAGTCGCCATCACATTCCCAGCCGAAAAAACAGCTTTGGTTTTTGTGGAGCCGGTTCCCCCTTTGCAGTCCACTGTTTGGACTGTATTTTTGTTTCAGGTGTATAATGGTGTATCCAACTTTCATCTACAGTAATTAATTGGCACCAACAGAGCATTGGAAATGTTCATTCAAACACGTTTTTGGTCAAACGTGAGCAAACGCGGCACCCAACGCTCGGACAGCTTTCTCATGTCTAAATGTTGATTTATTATGTGACAAACACGTTCTTTTGACATGTTCATAGCCTCTGCTATCTCTCTCTTTTTATTTGGCGGTCGTCTAGTACCATTTGGTGAACTTTGGCGATGTTTTCGTCGGTAGTTGCAATTTTTGGACGTCCCGAACGTTTGTCTCCCAAGCTCTTACGGCCACGTTTAAATTCAGCTGCCCAAAATTTCACTGTGGTAAATGATGGTGCAGAGTCCCCATACACAGAATCCAACGCATCTTTGATTTGCGTAGGCATATTGCCTTTCAAAAGCAAATATTTAATGACAGCTTGATACTTGGTTTTGTTCATTTTCATAAAAACACTCGCATCACCTCACTCAAACGACTGTTACAAAACAACTGAGCCTCCAAAATGGCTGAAACTTTGGTGAGTTACTGTCAACAGATGAACAACGAAATTCACTAGCTTTTATTTACAACTGCTGCCATCTTCATGTTGAGGTCAGAAACTTTTCAGACCACCCTTGTAATAATCCCAGTGAAAGAGAGAGAAAGAAAGAGATACAAGATGCAGTCCATGAGAAGAATGAAAAACTGCAGAGAAAGGCTACCCCTCTTAAGACAAACTATAAGTCCTTGTAAACACATCCTGCCCCATGCATGAATGAACTTTAAATGGGTCTTTGGAATGTTTGGACTGGCCCATGGCAGCATGATAAGAGAGGAAATTTATTTGTTGTGCCTGTGCAAGACAGATCTAAGAAACTAGTATTTATATTTACTGCACCTGTGCAAGATTGCTCTAATAAACTGCACTTTATTTATGCTATAAGCTCTGTTCATTCAACTTACAATGTATAAAGCTGTAAACAGAAAGATAAATGATAATAAACAATGAGCCGTATGCACAAAATGCAGTATTACCTTTTGCTTTAACCATAATAGAAGTTTTAAGGAATAGCATATACAGTAAACCCTGTCTTCAATGGAATTGAATTGGGCTGTCGAACATTTCCGTTTAACAAAGATAGGTCTAGCCTGTTAACAAAATTAAACCATAAACATGCACCTATTGTCACCTTTTAAACACAATGATTTATTCGGTAACGTGCAGGAGAATAATCCTGTCTCGTCGCCGTTTGCTATGTTTTCAGGTTTGTATGCTTCGATTATTGAAAGTAGTTTAGCAATCCAATCAGCGATGGTTTCAATATTAACGTCATTCGATTCACCACAAAGTTTGTTAAAAACTATCTGATGTCTTTTGCGGAAACTCTCCAACCATCCATCAGATGCTTTATTCCAAGGAAGACTGCAGTGGCCTTATTTAGGATGGCAACTGGCCACGATTGCCTCACAGAACACCTCTACAAGATATGATGCCTACCTACACCCAAGATGTCATTCTGAACAAACATCTCGCCATCTTAAAAGTGATAACTTACAGACTTTATATTGGGAAGCCAGAGGGAAAATGATACAGATTAGTTAATCCCCAGTGCCATTTGTAAACAACAACCACAACAGATTTGGTATGCCCGTGCAGTAAAATAAACATTCTCTTTATAAATGCAATGCTTTGAGCTAAATACGGAGGCAGAAAAGTAAAAGGAAAGGAGGTGTATGAACTACAATGATAGCTTAAAAATGCAGCGTGGTGTAAAATCATACAAAACTGAAAAGAAAGGCCTTGAATAAAAAAATATAACGCTTTTCTGTGTAAAAATTGAACACTCATTTCTGAAGTACACATAGCTGGCCTAACATAGGAGTTTTCTTGTCACCAGGAAGCACACTGTTTGCCAGCAGATTTGGATATTCCTAGCCCCTTAAATTCAAGTGCATAGATTTCTCATACAAGTTATAACTGCAGTGACTGCATACATTTGTCTTAGAAGATGTTGGAAATGATGTCCTTGTGCTGCACCTCTCTCACTCCTTTCAAGAAAATTTGTATTAACACTAATTTATTCTTCATGGTTGTGTAAATAAAACCTAGCTTTGCCCGTAAAAAAGAGAAAAAAAAAATGAAGTGCGGGTCAATAGAATGATCATTAACATTATCCAATATCCAATTCCAGAAATTAACTTTACTCACATTGTGTAGTTGCAGTTCCTGAACTACAGTTCTTTTAAAGATTTTTAATTTTAAAAGTTCAGTGGCATTCCAAGCTAGGTTTTGCAAAACTCCTGTTCAAGCTTTCTCAGAGATTTATTTAGACTTAATTCTAGCTTGTGAGTTTTTCCTCTGTAAGAACACAAGAATCCAATTTCAGTTTCTTAACAAGAATAGATCCCATTTTCGTAAATCTAATCACAAGATTACGAACTGTTTCTTTAAAGGAGCAAGAAGAATAGGGAATTTGTCTATAAACTGCTGTCTCACTTCTCTACAACAGTTTTTTGTTACATAGGAGTCACACATGATTCTTTGTGCTAAAGTATATGGACTTTTTGGCATTATAATAGCACTAACACACTGCAGTACTGAAACACATAGTCTCACAGCATATCAGCTGATGTGCAAAGACTTTGCATCAATTGATTAGCTGGTTCACACAGAGGAGAGAAAGTAGAGAGGAACAGAATCAGCTGGAAACAGTGCAGAGCAGGGCAAGCGATTCCCTGTAATATGGCCATATCTTGAAACAAAGCTCTGTAGAAAGCAGCACAAGGTCGTAATGGTTCTTTCTATAATGTGAAGTGGTTAAGATAGTACAGTAAAGCCTGCCTTCAACGGACCCCTTGTTAAACGGAAATATTTTATGGTCCCATGAATTTTTGGGGTGAAAAACATGCTAAATTCCCCTTATTAAACGGAAACTGTCTTATGCGAATAATCGGAATCAAAGTATGCCTTTTAACGGAAACTTTCCAGTTCCATAATGCAGAGTTTAGAACATTTTCAGGCACCGTGTGAAAGTCTGCTGTAAGTATGTGATGTTTTAAGTTAAAACCAGACCACTTTGCTGCTACGTGACCAGTCTAGGAGGGGGATGCGCTAATGACAGTCTGAATATTGGGAAACCGGTTGCACTCATCCTTCACTGCATAGTTAAGTTAACAATAAGCACAGCTGATTGTCTGTTATTGTTCTCTCTTCCATTTCCTATTCTAATGTCTTGTCAGGCAACTTAGAATACATCTCTAAACTTGCATAGGTGATGATTTAGCTCAGCAGTAGTAGTCATGGCTTCGAAAACAAGAGTTGTGCTAGAACTTAATACAAGAGTGAAAGTGATTTATGCCAGTGAGCGTGATAAATTGAGTGTAAAGCAGATCATGAAGCTGTTCAACGTAGGCAAAACTCAAGTTTCGAGATTCTAAAGAAGAAAACAGAAATTCTGAAGTGTTGGGAAAATTGTACTAATGGGAAAATAAAGAGAACTTAAGAAAACTGAAAACCAGGACATTAATAAAATAGTGTGGGAGTGGTTCATTAGTGTTAGGGCCAAAAAAAATAAATGCATATCAGGACCTGTGTTACAGAATATGTTAAAAACGTAACTGTAAAACTGGGTAAGACTGAATTCAAAGCATCTAATGGATGGTTGGAGAATTTCTGCAAAAGACATCAGGAAGTTTTTAACGAACTTTGTGGTGAATTGAAGATGTTAATATTGAAACCATTGCTGATTGGATTGCTAAACTACTTTCAATAATTGAAGGATACGGACCTGAAAACATAGCAAACGAGATGGGACTATTCTTGTGCACCGAATAAATTATTGTGTTTCAAAGTGAGAATAGGTGTATGTTTATGTTTTAATTTTGTTAACAGCCTAGGCCTACCTTCGTTAAACGGAAATCTATCTTTAACGGAAATGTTCCATTCAATTCCACTGAAGACAGGTTTGTATAGTTTATTTTAAGCGGTGAATGTAAAATTGTATAGAATCACTATTAGGTTTTAGTAACTATTTAGTGGAGAGAGAGAGGGGGGAGAGGGTGAGGGGGGGAATGCAACTATTAAATTGTTAACCATTTTGTTTACATTTTCAGTGAATGAAAACACAACTTTCGGATTACATGGATATGACAATGCAGAGAAGAATATGCATCCATTTTTCTTTGCATTTGGACCTCAGATCAAGAAAAAGTTCCAGATTGAGCCATTTGACAGTGTGGATTTGTACTCGCTTTTTGCTCATATGTTGAAACTAAAGTCATTGCCAACAAATGGCTCTCTGGAAAATGTGAAGAGTCTTCTTGTTTCTGAACCTGAACCTCCAATTCCTTTTATAAGTGAGTATGCAAAGCTTTATGGTAAATGTTAGTATGAACTGTCATTAAGGAGCAGATTTTAATGACATCTCTTTTCTGTACATCCGTGCAATGTCTGCAAATGTATAAATCAAATACAGTTTATCATCGGTTGGTTATGGTAATGTAACACTTTAGCATACTTGCCAAATTTTATGATTTGAGGCAGTATTTTAATACCTGAATAATTTCAATTGTATTTTATAATAGGTAAATTCAATAACAGCCCACCTTGAAACAATATGCATGTAATAATTATTTAAAATGTATGTAACAGTCATTGCATATGCTTATTTTTATTGTAAAATATGTTTAATAATGTTATGTGAATACATTATTTACTTTGATAATGCAAGAGCTGTGAGAATAATAAGTTTTAAGTTGCTAACAATGAGGTAATAATGAGGTAACCTTGTGGCAATAATGAGTTTTACAGTTTGAAAATTACTAGTCATGATTAAAGCAATGATAATGTAATTTCTGTTACAATTTAAAATTAGCCAATAAACAGCAAAGAAAAGCTTTAAGTAAAATGCAGATATTCTATTGGACTAGAATTAGCCAATCAGGGACTTGAAATACCGAAGCTTACGGGTTTGGACCGTTGAAAGTTGCTTAGTTGCTGGCAAACCTTGGTAGTGAACAGATGGAAGATGTGTTCTCTACAGAAATATTACGTGTGAATCGTAAAATATGTATATGTGATAAGTGAAAGTATTAAAGATTCTCACAGCTCTTAAAAAGTGTAGTGCTTTATAAAAATGTGCAAGAATTAATAAAAAGTTAAATTCTGTGATGTCTACATTCTTGTTGCACCGCGCCTTGACTAAGATACATGACTCTACAAACAGTACTGATTCAGCCGAGGCAAAATTCAAACTTAAATAATATATAACAGGAGTTTTAATAACAAAGTTAAATATTAAAGTGTAAAACTTGGAGTGTAACAACAGAATTACATTGTGAAATCAGCTTCTCGTACGTAGCAGCATAATAACAGTAACTATTACGTAATCAACAAATTCAATTGCAAACTCCTTAAAGCAAAATAAATATTATGTAAAAACATATTTACGTGAACCAAACACTACTACAAGTTGGCTTCCCAAGCGTGGAGCTAAAATATAACTATTTCAAGTTGGTTTCCATATGTGGGGCAGTTAAAATTACGTAACCAAACAAAACAAAACCAGCACAACATAACCTTCTTCAAGTTTACATAAACATATATATGTAAACAAATCATCTACTTCAGATTTGCCCATTAAATGCATGGAAGCTTAGATCTTTTACAACTTTACGACTAAGGAGGCATTTTTATGGCTTTTTGGGCAGATTCAAACTCTTAGGGCGGCGTACACCAACCTAGAGTAAGCTCTACTTTCATAGTAAACTACTATTTAAGTCAATACTCGGCGACTTCCATACGTGAATAAACTACTTCCGAAGCATTTTACTCCTTTCAGATACTACCAGATTAAATTACTGCAGGAGTAAATGTCGGAGAGCACCATCATGTAGTATGTTACTACGGAATTAAATAGAGCACAAATAAAGGTTAGAATTTACTCTTGAAACCTGGATGGAGTAACTAACCTGTGTATTGAACTAGAATAGCATATTGCATTTGGAGGAGGATGATGTTTTGACGTGTTCATGGATTACTTAGATTACAGTGATTATCTCGGTGAAGAAAACAGCGATTACTTAGGTTACGTTGATCTCGATGAAGGAAACCGGAATGCTATAGTGGTATGTGAGAACCATATGATACTTATACAGGAGAGAGAGAGAGTTCAACAAACATTTCGGAATTAGGAAAGAATCTTTTACATCCTTTTTAACTTACTTGGAGGGCATTTACAACAAAATTGAGACAGGAATTCAACTCTATAACCCAAATTATTGTTATGTGTCCTATGAGTGTTTTGTATTGGCACATTTCAGATACTTAAGCCGGCATTACGATGAATTTAACGTAGCGTGACAGTTTAACACTGTATTAAATGATATTTAGGAATGCGACGTTAACTTAAGAGTTTGCAATGTCAAACTTTTCCTTCCCATTGCTTCAAGTTTGATGTCGCATGGTAATTAGAACCAATCGGCGTGAAGCACCAGCTCGAAGTAATAAAAGAACTATCGATCGAGTCATTCCCATTACATTAAGCGTTTGCCAATTAGACGTTTGTTTTACATTACTGCATTTCTTAACTGCATGACATGTTAAGTAAAGTTCATCATAATCTCGTCATTTTATAAATAAACATTTACCACGCATCTGCTGGTCAGAGCACCTTTGAGGTTAAGAGCAAGATACATATCTACACACATAAATATACATGAATGTTCAGAAAATAAAAGGCAATTCTTCTTCACTTTTGCAGATTTCCCACACATGTGGTTGGAATTGACTGCACACATGTTACTATTTTGTGCCATCCGTGAATATAGTGAACTTTTCCAAAATCAAAAGTGGTATTTCTCCATCAACACGTGCTGATTTGTGATGCAAAATGAAGATTACAAACATTGTTTCCAGAATTTTAAGTTGCTCTGTAATATGTTTCCCGTCGCTCAAAGCATTAAACTCCTCCGTCAGGGCTTTTCAGCATCTTTATAACACTTTTCTATGCTCATATTGTTTAAATGGATTTTCTTTATCTCTACCAACAAACATTTATCTCTTTCGCTCACGTTTCCACCGCTTTTTCCTATCGCACATAACCTTAACCATGATCACGCCAAGTAAATCATGCAAACAAAACAATGCCTCCTGGAATAATGAGCTCTTACTTCTGTAGTCGTAACTAAAAGAGTAAATTGTAATTGAGCTCTCCAACGTTACTTCCGGAGCAAATTGCTCCCGTAGTAACCTACTTCCTTAGTATGGACTTCTTTAGTAAATGTCACTTCCGCAGTTATTTACTCCAACATGGTGCACGCTGCCCTTAGAGATTTTCACCATGGACAAGACAAAGCATTAAATTCTATTGAATTATATTGTAACTTAGGATTGTAGATTTAATTTATTGTGCTTATTGGTATACAATGCTATGATAGGCCAGAGCTTATCTGTGTGTGTATCCTTCATTGCAAACATGGTCCAGTTTAACTGGGCTGCAACAAAATGCAAAGCATGCAGGTTTAAAATTTGATTGCAGCACTAGTGACCTCTAGTTACCAGCAGTAAATGTGTGCAAGCATTCACTAATGGACAACATGAATTTTAAGATCAACTCCCTCATGCAAATTATCTTATATGCATTTTACGGCTATGGCATGTAAGTTTCCAATTTTTTTGGCAGTTGTGTATAGTTAATGTTATGAAGTGTAAAATATGGACTATACACCCGCCGTTGAAATGTTGCACTGGACAGCGATTAAGTTGGTACACTCACAAAAAAAAACATAAGAAGCTTTAACCATTAGACTTCCTAAACCAATCATGAGGCAGCATTCCTGGTGGTCGATGACAAAGTGGAAGCGGAACTTGAAGCAGCTCTGTTGCTGGATATAGCTATTTCCAACCATGTGTTCCACTTTGTTAATCTCTAGCACGTACGTCGAGTTGTTCTTTGCAAGCTAATATTGTTCATTGTTATTTATATTTGTGGTTATTGTTGGTGTTCGTTTATATATATATTTCATTTATATTATTTATACAAGATTTGAAGCGCGACAATGTCTAAAAGAAATGACGCTGATCACCGAGTGATGATTCACAAAGTGAAAATCCTTTGCATCGAGGTGTGCCACTTAATAGTCAGGCATTGGACCTGGGAATTCTTTGAACAGGAGGAGTACGTGAAGGTTCATGAGCACCCCTCTATTCTTGCTGATAGAGCCGTACAACCAACTTCAGCAGCTCTTGAACTAAACACAAGAACTGTTATTTACAAGGGAGTGAAACTCCAAGAGAAAGAGGACAAAATTCCTGAACCATCTGGAACGCAGCATGAGTGAAAATAACTTTGTAATCGCAGCTTGTAATTTATTTTATTTCTTCTCGTTGTAGCAGGCAAGTTTGCATTATTTTGTTTCTATACTGTCAAAAGTGCATACCTAATTTATTCTACACACGTTGCAATGTTTATGCTGGGTTATTTTCAATTAACAATAATAATACGAAATAGTTATTATTCATTGATGTTTGCTACTTACATACACTTTTTGTATGCGTCATAGACACAATAGAAAGAACAACAATCAGCTGTTGTTTACTAGCCACTCTGGCAACGTTGCAACCACAATATAGCCAATGTTACGTGAAGCCACACTAGCTGTCAAGTGCAAAGATTCAAAAGCAGGGGTATAGAAATCTGTGTATGACCTAGGAAGTGATGTTCTTTGCTTTAATACATGTTGATTGCTGTACCAGGAAGGATCTCAGCATGTGGGACATTTCAAATCATCCAAAATAGAAGAAAAATTGAACTTGCATTTTTTTAAATGAAACAAAACTTTTCATATTTGGAGGCAAGCCCAATACAATGTTTTATGCAAACTCTTAAAATTCAGAACTTCATAGTTTTGCAATTAAAATTGTTCAAGTTTATCATATCCTCCTAAAATTCCCAAGTTCAAGCTGTTGTAACTCTGAAACTTTAAATCTAGTTATTTAAATCAAGCTTTATATCGCTTCCCTAAGCTTTAATTTCATACTGATAAGTAAACATGTTCTTATTTTTATTTAAGAGAAGAAATTTCTATTTTTTCAAGTGTAGACAATAATGGATTAAGAAAAGTGAGTGTATTATATATGGTAAGATTCCATAATTTAAACACAATTGAACATATAGTTTACTGTAATGGTGACTGATAAAGATTGGTCTAAAATAGTTAAAGAATTAAATTACTATGTGCGCGGGAGTAGTAACATATGTGATCATGGTCGCTCTCACATATTAGTTTTGAGCTAAAGATCAAGCAAGCTGTTGTGCATAAGGTTAAACAATAACACTTACTAAGCAGTATGCATTTATGTGTGCTGATAGAGCATTTTAGTAAAAGATAAACTTATGATATTATTGTGCTGCACTACTAATATGTGGTAGAGAAAGTAAAAATTAAGATAAATTGTATTTAATAATTAATGATGGGCTTGTTTTTATGTTACAGTTATTTTAATGGTTGGTGCTGCACTTGTGCTAACTGCCTCTGCCATAATCTTTATTTGTTTGGTAAGGCATCGGAACAAATGCAACAATGATTTTGGTGCTCCTTACAGGTAGGCATTTTTATTTGTATTTTTTGTGATTCAAAAAAAAGAAAAGGTGAAAAAAGGAAACACTTTCACTTATTCATTCTTAAATTTTTTTCTTTGACAAATAAATATGATGAAAAAAAAATTGTAGGAACATTTGTCTTTTATAACTTTTTGCAAGTAGCCATAAAGAGCACAGTTACAGCATAAACAATGAAGTAGTACAGTAATGTGAAGCAGAGTGACAAAGTAAAAACCAAAGCACACAGCTTGCAATAATGCATTCTTGTTGAATTTCAGCTACATTTCTTTGTATAAACTTCGAAAAATGCAGTGTATAAAATAAACATAAATACAAGGCGGAGCACTAGTGCGTTATGTGAGTAGGAGCATAATGCAGCATAAATACGAGGGTGGATTGATAAGTCCATGACTTTGATGAGAGAGAGTGTTCTAATCACGGGGGTTTTGTTTGCGCCCAAGTCTTACATCTATTCTGGGTATAATCGCAGAAATTCATTGTCATTTGTTTCTGAGAACATTGTTGAAAGCTCTAAAAATAAGCAGATGTGTGTTGCTTCATAGAAAATGGAGAAAAGTGAATTTTGTGTTCTGATAAAGCACTAGTTTATGCATGGTAAGACATGAAGGAAACGGAAGAAAAGCTGAACAGGTATTATGAGGACTCTGCTCCATCACATGGCATGGTTTACAAGTGGTTCACACAATTTCTATGCGGCCGTTTGAGCACAAGATATGCCGTGCGCATAGGACGGCTGGTTGAGATCACAACAGAAGAAATGGTAAACAAAGTTCACGATATTGTGTTGCTTAGACCAGCGAGTGAAAATCCGTGAGAGAGCCAAGACCGTAAACATCTTGAGTGAACGGGTGTATAACATTCTGCACGAACTTTTGGATATGAGAAAGCTGTCAGCAAGATAGGTGCTGCAACTGCTCACAGTTGAGAACAAGTGAAATCGTGTGGCCATTTCACAAGGATGTTTGAACATGTTCCAGCACAACCCAAAAGGGTTTTTGCAGCATTGTATCACCGTTGATGAAACTTGGATCTATTACTATCAACCTGAAACCAAATAACAATAAAAGCACTGGATTTGTTTTGGTGAACCTGCTCCAAAGAAAGCGAAAACCATTCCGTCGGCAGGAAAAATTATGGAAGCTGTCTTTTGAGATTCACAAGGGGTGATAGACATGCACTACATGGAAAAGAGTAAAACAATCACAGGTTCATATTATGGCGCAATGCTGGATCAGTTTCATAAGGAATTGTTAAAGAAACGACCGCATTAGATGAAGAAAAAGGTTCTCTTTCACCAGAATAATGCACCTGCACACAAGTCAACCATTGCCATCAGAAAATTTGTGGAATTGGGCTACGATCTGCTACCTCACCCACCATGTTTTCCAGATCTGGCTCTGAGCGACTTCTTCTTCACAAATGTGAAAAATTGGCTCACTGGGAAGAAATTCACGTCCAGTGAACACATCATGGCAGAAACAACCTTATATTTTGCAGACTTCAAAATATCATATTTTTTGAAGGGTTAAAAAATTGAAGAAACGTTGGACAATGTGTATTGAATTGAAAGCTGACTATTTTGAGAAATAAAATTGATTTTTTGGAAAAAATTGTTATTTTCTTTAAAAAGTCGCTGACTTATCAATCTGCCCTTGTACTTAGAAAAACAAGATGTTTTGATATCCAGAGGTGCCAGTAAGAAATAAGGATTTGTTTTATTCAGTTGTTACCGGAACAAAGTCATACTACCTGTCAATCCAACCTTCCTTTCTAGTGGCTACTGGCGACAGTTTGTGATGAGTTGCCAACTGAAGAAAACAGTGTCACTAAAGGATTGTTGCCATGAAAGGTTCATTGGAGTTTAGCCTCACAGATCCCACAGCTACGCCTTGTCATCGCTGTACTGGCCACAACGGCTTCACCTATAAAAATATCATAATGTGTTAATAGGGAACAAAAGTGACAAAATATAATTAAACATGCAAACCACAATGTCCAGTAGGTTCCTTATGTGTAATAATGTTATGAAAGTAATAAAGACAATTCTGTAGATGTGTGTGTACCATGTGTCTAGCAGATGCGGCTCCTACTCATATACCATACATTATCCCAAGGTGGTATTCAAAATATTTGTGACTGGTGCTGCCAGGTTGACAGCAATGCAGTAGTGTTTTGGTAGCACTAGTGTATCTGATAAGTCAGTGTGCAGAGTTTCATGCAACTGTGCTGATGTGTTGAGATTTTACAATTGTTTACATGATACTCTGTCTGTGGTGTGTGGAGATTTCATGATGGAACAGTGAGTGTGCTTCAAATTCTGTGCGAACTTTGGGAAAATGGCCAATTACCTTACCTGGACATCAGGATCATCAGAAATAATGCACACAACAAACTAACGTTCGGCATTTACAGAAAACCAACTCTCACAGAAAATTATATTAAAAACAATAGCTACAATCCTACAAGCCACAAAACACAATTTTAAATAGTATTACAAACAGGTTAGTACATATACCAATGGAGAAAGAGGAATACCAGAAAGAATACCAACACATTATCAACATAGCCACTATGAATGGATACCAGAAAAAAAACAATAGATAAGAAGATAAAAAAGTTTGAAAGACAGAAATACATCCAACAAACGACTACTTTACTCAGACAACAAAAACCACAAGCATATAGGAAATTCACTTATCACCCTTGGACACATCATAAATTTCAAAGGATTTTCAAGAAATGCATCACCCTGTCTCCACAGAATAACCACAATATACAGAAACTGCTATGCAACAGAACAAAAGACCCTATCCCCAACGATAAATCAGCTGGTATATATCAAATTGTTTGTAATGACTGTAACCTGGTATAGATAGGAAGAACCAAAAGAAATCTTGAAATAAGACTTAAAGAGCATATGAGATGCATTTACCAAAAGCAGCCAGATAAATCAGCAGTAGCACATCATTTCTGGTCTTCAAACCATGATATCACTCCAAACATAAAACTCTTAAAACCGATCAATAGCAGCAATGAATTGGACATCTGGGAAAAAATACATATTGTCAAACACAGGAATCACCTAATGAATTTTAAACTGTTGCCACCCAACAGCCTTTGGAGGTTCATCAGCCTAGCACCAGAGAACACCACTAGCCACACACATTCCCCAGACAATGACTGCAAAATCGGTTGAGAACATGCTGACGATGGGAGCAAACCGTCTCCCGAAACGCGTTCAAGTAAGAACATTTTAGTAATGTAGTGTAACAACCTTCAACTCTCTTTATTTTAAATTTGGGAAAAGTGCTATGGAGACTGTGGTAATGATTAAACAAGTGTTCAAGGAACAAAGCCTGAACTGCACGTGTGAGTTTGGGTGGCATCTTATTAGCTGGCTAAAAGATGTACTGATATACCCTGTGTTGGCCCTGAACTAGTGGTTGGAATCAGTTCAGTACACGTCGGTAAAAGCATGCATTAGGGAAGCACACCAACTCAGGTGGCAAAGTTATCCTGGGGAAAGACAAGCCACGAAACTGGTTTCAGGTCCATGCAACAAAAGTTTTTTTCTTGTCTCTCTTGAGACTGGATAGAGCAGGAATAAGGTGCATTAATTTCTGAACATGGTCACTTCAGGAAACATAACGTAAAGGTGGCCTCTACATGGATTGTGCAAAGAGGGTGAGGAAACTGCCTTGCACATTCCTGTTAAGAAAGACACTCTTTCTATAACAAGGGAAGATCTAGGAAAGAATACTGACTTTGGAACCAGGATCCTGGAACTTGTTCAGGGAACAGATTTTGGGAAACAATGAAGCCATCCTTTCAAATGGGGTTGCACAGAAAGCCTTTTAGGCTGATGTGCAGGAGGTCGACAAAACCAACAACACCTGTTATATAATCTAATCTTGTGTGGCATCTGGTTCAGGGCCAGTCATACATCCATTGAATATGATGGCCATATGGGAAGGTCCATCACCTGCACAATGCCTGACATTGTTTTCAAAGTTCAACAGCTCATTTGCAAGGATCGTCAAACCAAACATGACCATGCTGATGAAGTGGGAATTGGTTATGGGACATGACAGCAAATTTTGACGGATAGATTGGGCATACATTGTGTTGCCTCAAAATTTGTCTGTTGATCAGAAGGCGCAGTGTGTTGAAGCTTGCAGGGAGGTTTGTCAGGTCATTTGCAATTATCCAACCCTCTTGTTCAGGATTATCACTGGATTCAACCCTGTGTAAGAACCCAATCTTCAAGACCAAAAAAGGTGAGACAAGTGAAAAGCAAGTCAAGAGTATGCCTTTAGTTGTCTTTGATACCAAGGGGAATGTGCATAAGGAATTCATCCCAACAAACCAGTCAATTCCAAGTACTACAAAGATGTTTTGTGACGGCTCCATGAAAATGTGCAAAGATGTTCCAAATTTTAGCGACATGCGAACTGGCTGTTGCATCATGACAATGTGTGGGTTCAAACCTGGCGGAGGGCGATGGATTTTTTTTGGGGTGTACGAATCCATAGTACGACTTCCTTAAAACCTACATTTCCAGTGAAGCATTTTTGGGTGGAATGAAATACTTGCTCTGCCTACTAGGTATGTGTTAGGGAAAGTAAAAATCTGATGTGTTACATTCACATGACTTTCTCTACCCTCTATTGCTTTTTAGTGGGTATACAGATTAATCTTACACAAGTTTATTTTCCCATCTACTTCATTTTAATCAAGAGAAACCTTTCCGGAAATAGCTGCATTACACTTTCGTTATAGATACAAAGGAAATAGCAACAGTCAAGTGTTTTAGAACTGAAGACTGTACACTGGCCTTAAAATTCTAAATGCTTTCCATGACATCGCGAGAAACACCTGAAAATTGACAGGATTTTAAAAGAATGACAAAGTATTGTATAAATCGAACCATTAATAATGGATAGCTCGAATATAATTGATGCCACAAACATTTTTATCTGAAATAAATTCTGTCTTTTAAGGAGATGTACATTTTTACTTTCTCTACTACGTATAGTAAGTAGGGGAAGTATTGTATTCCACCCAAAAATTCAATACCGAGATTTCACCGGAAATATATCTTTTGAGACCCCCTGAATCCAAAAAAATCATGTCCGTGTGTGCGTGCGTGAGAGAGAGGGAGAGGGGGGGAGGGAGAGGGAGAGAACAGCATAACTCAGAAACGAACAGTCGGATAAACACCAAACTTGGTATTTAGGTTCAGTATCTTCCAGAGACGCGACATGAAAGTTTTCAAGAAAATCCCCCCACCCCAGATTACCCTTTACATGGAACATTTTTCGAAAATTTTAATTTTCTCAAAAATGGCTAACGATTTTGATTAAAATATCATATATTTAAGATATTTTCATGACAAATAAAATGTATATCTTGAATTTTGTGGGAATGTCTCCAAAATTATTCTTCATTGTGAACAGGTTTTGCATGACTGGTGAACCATAAGAGATAGACATAATTTTACTATACAAAAAATGTAGATTGGGTTAAAATACACAATTTATGTCATATACATTTTTTTTTTTTGTTGAGTGAACCATTTTCGAGATATTGCTTGTTATTCCCTTAAATTTTTCAATACTTATTTTCTCAAATGGGAATTCGTTATTCATTTTTTTGTCTTGGATAGGCAAAGAGTATTAATCTGTGGCAAAGAGAATGGTGCTGAACATAGCAACCAGCTATTAAGAGTAATGTCTATGCTTAAAGGCTACTGTATTTCTATATTGCCCTTGTAAATATATATTCCCGTTACATCTACAAGAAAATTAGCAATAAGATAGAGTCTGCAAATGTTTATCTCGATTAACATGAAGTAGATGGAGAATAAGCGTTTGTAAAAATAGTTTGTACAAGAGTAGAGAAAGTCATGTGAGTGTAACACATCAGATTATTTGTGTATTGAGTTATCGTATATCGCTTAACGTTTGCCAGTAATAAAGATTATACAAAATTCCTTCTGAATGAAGATGACTTCACAGGCTATTTCCAGAAATTCAAGATATACATTTTATTGTGATGTAAATATCTTTAATATGTAGTATTTTAATCAAAATTGTTATAGCCATGTTTTAGAAAATCAAAAGCTCTGAAAAATGTTCCATGTAAAGGGTAGTTTGGGTTGGGGGGGATCATGTCGCATCCTTGGAAGGTACTGAATCTAAACACCAAGTTTGGTATTTATCCAACTTTTCATTCTTGAGTTATGAAACATGCACACATGCATGCGTTCTCTCTAAAACGGCTCTTTTTGTATTCAGGGGTCTCAAAACATGTATTTCTGGTGAAATGTCAGTGTCAAATTTTTTGATGGAATGCAATAGCTTCTCTACATACTATGTATGTGGTAGAGAAGGTAAAAATATAAGTTTGTAAAGATGCTAGGCAGAGGGATTTCCAGCAACACCTTTGACAGTCAAAATCAGCTGTTAAGCATGTCCTGTAGTAATCAAAGTTAATATAGTAAGTTAAGTGTTAAAATTAACTTAAGTTTTAGGAATTAAAGTTACTCTTAATTAGTCATAAAATTCAAAATAATCAAAATGAAATTTCGGTAGAATAACAACATATAGTGTTTGAACATCATGTTGTGTGTGTAATAATTTCAGACCATCATATCTTTTTACTCTCCTGAAAAATTTACCCAAAGACTCAATTAGCATGTTTGGAATGCTAGAAGTGAAGCCATCAGTAGTAAAGGCTGGTTCACAATAGCCTGAGAATAGTAACCAGAAAGGAAACAAGAATGGGAAGCAATACAGCATACAAGATTTTGGTTCACAGTAGCCTGGTAACGAGAACGGGAGTGCATATCAATGATCATATTCATCACAAAGCGGAAGTCGATTTTGCGCATTGTGATTTAGTTTGTTTTTAACTGACCAATGATATTTTTTCACCTGCTTACAATTCAGCCAGTATAGGGTAGTTAAATTATATTTGAACCCACTCTTGGCCTCTCTCTACTGCGCAAGACAGCCAGCATTTGCTGGGGAAATTACGCCGGCAGAAGCGGACTAAACTCCTTACCTTATAATAGATGCCGGAAATGTTGTTCTTCTGCTCTCAAACAGGCAGCATATCTCATGTAAATATTCTCGCTCACTCTCCGAAGCTCAGCAGCAGGAATTCTTATGATTTCTTGCACAATGTTTTCTCTAAGTTTCTGTAGTGTGCGAGGATTGGGACAATACGCTTTGTCTTTTAAAGAACCCCATAAATAAAAATCACAACTCGTTAGGTCAGGAGAACGAGGGGGCCACAAATCAACACTAATTATTCTGTCATCGAACATCTCTCTTATTGCATGTAATGATTCGGCAGCCATATGTGTTGTTGCAGAATCTTGCTGGAACCAACCTTACAATTTCTCTTCTTCTGCCAAGCGATTGCAAAATGGTCTCAGAATTAACCTCTGATATCACTCTGCATTTATTGTTTCATCAAAGAATATGGGCCCTATTATTTTTCTAGCACTTATCGCACACCACACTCTAATTTTCGTATCATAATGAGGCATTTCATCACAAGAATTCCTGCTGCTGAGCTTCGGAGAGTGAGCAAGAATATTTACACGAGATATGCTGCCTGTTCGAGAGCAGAAGGTCAACATTTCCAGCATCTATTATAAGGTAAGGATTTTAGTCCGCTGCTGCTGGCTGTCTTGCACAGTAGACAGAGGCGTGAGTGGGTTCGAATATAATTTAACTACCCTATATAATGTGGTTTAGCCAGTGTCAAAATTCGATAGAGTAAACATTATCTAAATACAGATCCGTTATATTTCCAATTCCTCTAGTTGTACCAAACTTTCATTCCTTTATTTATCAGCATACATTAAAGCTGTTTATTGTCCTTTGTTAATTTTTATCAGTTTTTGCTATTGTTTTTGAGGAAATAGCCAGTTTTGAGTTGCATATAAACAAACTATAGATGACCCTTTCATTAGAAGAACCAACACTCAATGGATCTGTGGGTGTTGGGATCTAGTTTAGGAAGCACATACGCTATAGGGTGCCCTATAAAGAGTGCAATTTTTAATTTAATAATAAAACGCAATTTATTTGAGAGTTGCTAATATTATTATATCAATATGACGCACAAAGACTGCGATTAAACATGAAACGAAATATTGGACAAATGTCCTTCATGGCTTTTGTCTGCGCACATCCACTCAGGACAAAACTTTCAACGACTCTAGAGCAAAGTTTTGCTTGAATTTCACCCATGACATGTCTAATTTCTGCCTTGAGTTGGGAGATGGTTCATGGATTGTTCACATAAAAATAATTGCATGTTATGATATCACATGATCTCGGTGGCCAGTTCTGATCGCCATTCCGAGAGATGACATGAGCAGGGAATCTTTCTCTCAGCAACCTTGTGTTTCATTGGCGGTGTGACAGGTTATCTCATCCTGTTGGAACCACATGTCTTCCACATTCAATTCTTGTTTGCAGCCATAAAAACTGTGCTATCCTGTGGTGATAACGATCACCATTCACTGTGACTGCTTTTCTAGTCTCGTCTTAAAAGAAAATATGGCCCAATTAGTCTGCCAGTCCATAATCCACACCAAACAGTGGCTCGTTTTGGTTACAGACACTTCTCACGGACCAAATCCGGCACTTTTGTTTATTAACATAACCATTAAACTGGAGGTGTGCCTAGTCACTAAAGATGGAATTCTGGTTTAATGAATAACCAATTGGCAAATGTTCATACTTCAAATGGTCCATCGGCTTCAGCTCTTGTGCTAGTTGGATCTTAAAAGGATGCAAATGCACAACTTTCGTTAAAGTTCACTGTAAACTGCTTTTTGAAATGCCAACTTGTTGGGAACGACAACGATTGGACTTCATTGGGCTCGTAGCAACGCTCCATCTAACTAGGCCGACATTCTCTGTCGATCGATGAGAACGAGGACGTCTAGGTGATTTGATGTTGTCGATCCTGTATCTTCAAATATCCTTACCAGCGTATGCACTGTTGATGCATTAGGCACATTTTGCTTACCAAAAATTACATGAAGTCTTTGAATGGTCTCTGCATAGCATTCAACATACTTTCAAAATCGGGATGCGTTGATTTTTTGGGTATCGCTCCATTTAGGTGATAACCATACACACAAATGACAATTGATAATGACAGTCGCTTAAATTTCAGGTCCAGCAAACTAACAAACTGAAAGAGTTATGGTACACCCTTTACTATTTCTTCTGTTTTCATGTTTCCAGCTTGCGATTATAGAGCGCTAGCGGCTGTTTCATATCATGGCCACCTAGAATCATCCATGCAGTGAAGAGTCTAATGAACACAATATGGATCTAATATGCCGTGCCTGGGAACGAGAACAAGAAATTTAAAACTTGGCCGTATCTTCTTTCCTGTTCTGGGACCCAGGAAAGTTTCCCGTAGATTATGAATGCTCCCGTTAAAATACAAGTATTTCAACTTTGTCGATCTCTTTCTGGTTACCGTTCTCAGTTGTTGTGAGCCAGCCTTAAATGCCTGCACTGTGCCTTGTCATTGCAGATGTTGTACAAGATGGATCTGTGAAATATGGCGTACTACAAGGCACTGTGCTGGGACCATTATTATTTATTATCTACATTAATGACATTAAAAATCCACCAAATACTTCAGTGATAACTTATGCAGATGACACCACAGCTGTATGCTGGAATAAAACAGTAGAAGGATTAAATACTACCATAAACAATACCACCTCCTGTTTGCTGAATTACTTCAAATCGATAAATCTACACTGCAACATGCAAAAAACTAAAGTGATGCAATTCAATAAAAATGATGGTAAAATATCACTAAAAGTCGATGATAATAATAATATACTGGATGTAAAATCACATAAATTTTTAGGTCTTATTGTTGATAACAAGCTAACATGGGCTGAGCATATTGAACATATATGTGCTAAAATTAGTAAAACAGTGTATCTACTCAGATATTTCAACAATCATAGTGATGGTAACATATTGAAACTAATATACAATGGATGTTTTTATCCACACATACTCTATGGGATTGAAATCTGGGGTGCTGCTGCAAAAATGCATATGGATAAATTACTTATATACCAAAAGAAATGCATCAGAATCATGTTTAACCTAAAACCAAGGGAATCGTGTAGGGAAACCTTTGTTAACAATAAATTGCTTACTATTTACTCTCTCTATGCATATAGAACAATAATGTATGTAATAGATAAGTACAAACCAATTAAAAACAACCAAATCCATGAACATAATACAAGAGGAAATTTGGACTACTTTAGGCATAGTGTAAAAAAAAGTGTATCTTTAAAGAATTTATATATTTCTGGAATCACGCTATTTAATAAATTACCACTGGAAGTCAAATCTGTAGTTGATGTTTCTAAACAGCAATTCAAAAGGAAATTGAGGGTGTATCTAATAAACAAATGTCTGTATGATTTAAAGGATTTGTAAAGATGTAATTGTTTTGACATGTCCAAAATCAGATGTATGATAAACTGGATGAAATAAATTATTATTATTATTATTATTATTATTATTATTATTATTATTATTATTATTATTATTATTATTATTATTATTATTTGCAGCACAATTGATGACCTGGAAGGTCCTCGTATGGGAAGGCAGAACAGAAATCGAGAAGTTCAGCATCTTCTGGATGAAGATACAGATGAGTGAGACTTAACAATGGTATCTTTTTAAATGGCTCAGTATTTTGATGACTACAATTTAAGATTTAAGTTTTGAAGCATTGCTTCCTCTTTCTAATTTACTTAAATGCCTTAGAAATATAGACATATATTAAAGGAAATCTGTGTGTTTGTAGGAAGGTTTCTTAGTTTCTCTAAGCAAAGGGAAGTGAATGTTTAATGAACAAAGTTTTTATGAATACTTGATTATAGCAGACAGATAAAATGAGAGAAAACATAATTAGCTCTTCTCCAAAGTTTAATTGAAGTTAAACAATGAGGAAAGGGAGGATGCCATTTTATTTACATTAATATTCACGAAATTTATTTCAGGAATTAAGTTTTAGGTAACAAAACTGTATGTTTATGATTTACAGTTGAAGCAATGAATAAGTACATGGTTAGTGCAAATGATTTATGACAATAATGATTCATTGTCATGTAGACTAGAACCTTGTGTATGTGGCCCTCATTAATCCAGATTCCCAATTCATCTGGAATAATCTTTGCCAACTTTTTCATCATGAAAATATGTGCATCCTTTGATAAATACGAGGGCTGTAAATAAAGTAGTGGCAACATTGATAGAACACAATATTTATTGAACTCGCAAGTACAATTGCATTACATTCCTTCAATGTAGTCACCTGCAAAGTCCCTGACCTTTTGCCAAATGTAGGGCAGCCGTTGGGGACCGTTGGCAAGGCGATCTCTGTCGATGACTGCGACGGAGGGCCCTACTGCGCGAACTACAGATGCCACGTCAGGAAATCGGCAGCCTCGGAGGGGTTCCTTCAACTTCGGAAACAGCTCGAAGTCACAAGGACTCATGTCTGGTGAGTACGGAGGATGTTCCAAAACCTCCCAATGCCACTGTTGCAATAAGAGCTGGACATAGTTTGCGACATGGCAATGTGCGTTGTCATGCAACACTATGGGGTGATCGTCTCGCAATAAACGTGGACTTTTGCGCCGCATTGCCGGACGAAGATGTACTCCAGAAATCGGCAATAGTAGTCACTGTTGACGGTTTGTCTCGCAGGCACAGCATGCGTAAGAATAACCCCCTCGTAGTCGTATGCCACAATCAACATCAGCTTCACCCGACTGGGTTCCTGTCGAACTTTCTGTGGATGTGGTGAACCTGGGTGACGCCATTCATTCGACTGACGCTTCAATTCCGGCTCGTAGGCTTGTGCCCACGTCTCATAAATGGCGACAATACGCTGCAGAAATGTGTCTCTTTTGTTGCGGTATCTGTCCAGGTGGATGCCAGCCAGTGCATACCGGTGCCATTTCTGTACCTCAGTGAGTCGATGTGGAACCCAATGGGACGCAATTTTCCTCAGGAGAAGACATTTCGTCAGGGTATGCCACACAGTTTGATGACTGAGACCAACCTCTACGGATAACTCCCGGACAGTCCATCGATGGTGCATGGCAACAAGACCACTCACGATGTCAATCTGATCTTGCGGAATGGACGGCCGACCTGTGCAGTGCAAATCCGCAGTCTCAGTCCGACTGCACGAAACGCCTTGACCCATCGTGCAACCATCCTGTACGGCAATGCATTCCCGCCACAGGCTTCACGTAATCCTCGATAACATGCTGATGCATTTTTGCCACGGGCAAAACCCCGTCATCAGCCCAGCACCAGAGAACACCACAAACCACACGCATCCCCCAGACGATGACCGGCAAAAATCAGTTGAGAGAAAATGCTGACGATGGGAACAAGCCGTCTCCCGAAATGCGTTCAAGTAAGAATATCATAGTGATGTAGTGTAACAACCCTCAACTCTATTTTAAATTATGACACATCACTGTTACCAGCTTCTAAATCTTCAAAATTAGTAAACAATATTTAATGCATTTAACTCACTATTAGAAAAATACCTGACACTTCATTAGTGGATATTACGAAACTAATATCTGATTTTACAGGCGTTTCAGTGAGGTGTGTAATCAAAGCGCGCAGGGAATATAAACAGACATAATAGAAGAGGAGAATAAAATGTGTGAACTAGTTTAGTGTGCGGCAGTGTTGTGGATAAGCTTGTCATTAACTTGGAGAATAGTTCTGATTCCAATATGACAGCTGAGTCATCTTCGGAGGATTTGGATTTGGGTGTTGTACTTTTGCCTGAGGATTGTGATTAACATAAGTAAAATGTTCATTTCTGTATGCTTATAAAATCGATTGTTACTTCAGGTTGCATTTTGAACTATGATTTTCATGCAGGGCGCCTTTTTATACATTGAAATAATGTTCAACTGTAAGTGATATGCAGCAAGCACGTGAGAGAGGAACAAGCAGCAACTAGGGGCAGAGATTGCGAACTACTTTTGCGCGGATAATACAAAGAGTTTAAAATAAAGAGAGTTGGAGTTTGTTACAAAGAGTTTGTTTACAGTGAGAGGCACTGTGGTTTGGAATGAATAGTAGATATAAAAAAACCTTGATTTCATAAGTAATACAGATGTATTTAGCTCATAATCCACTACCATATCAGGGCCATAAAGTTTTAATTCCAGACATATATTGTCTTTCTGTTTGGTGCTTTTTTATATATTGTGTACAGAAATGTCTTTGCACAGTGGTTAAGAACCGTGTGTGGAATCCAAGTATGTAATATGCACGCTCTTCTCCTGTTGCCACCATTTCTCACACCTGGCCACCTAGCAGTCAAACAGGTGTACTAATATACTCCTGTGATAATTTAAATGGAACTTGAGTTTCACTTTTCATTGGCATATGCTTCACTACTGTAAACCTCACACTTTTCATAATACATGACAGTGAAATTGGGTAAATCATTTGTGCTAACCACGTATACATTTGATAAATTGTTGAACATGAATGGAATTTAAGAAGAAATTAACATACGACATAGTGAAAATTACCCTTAATTAGCTTTGTAAGTCATATTTTCTGCTCAAGCACACAACTATTGGTACAATATTTTAATACAAAGGAGTGACTCTTAATAATGCTTGCAGCAATGTATTATGCTGCAAGTGACCACACTTCTATGACATAGCATTGAGCATTTGTCACTGTATGTTCTCAAAGGTTCAGCATTCAAATCTGTATAAAGATAAATTTGTTGCCTGGTTAACATTTAAGTACCAGGTAACTACGTGCATTCCAGTCTTATTTACATATTCAGTATTCCCTGCAAAAGTTGTATGCAAAATATTTTTTTACAGTTTTCACAAATGTTTTTGAAAGTTTCAAAGAAAACAAAACTATTTTATGGTCATTTCTGAATAAGAAAGGAGAATCAGAAATGATTGATATAATTTATATGCTGTGTTAAACATAAGATTATTTATACCAGTTCTTAGGTCAGTACATTAAAAGGGTAATTTATGAGCTTTATTCAAACAAAAGTTTAACAGAATGTCAGTTAACTATTTTGATTAATTTAAGTTGAAAAGTATGGATAATTAATTTCATTATTTTTGTGTCCTTTAAAGAAAATTGTTGTCACCATCTGTTCTTTTCAATTAACATTTTTTCTTCTTGATATTTATTCTGATTCTTCAATAATATAAAGAAGTGAACTCTTATTAGTAATTATTGAGTTGATTGTAACCTACATCACTTACTTGTTTTTATAATGAATACATGTTTCAGGAGCTAATTGCTCCCATCCTCAGTTCCCTGTCGACTGCCCGCATCCTTTGTCTTGGTTTCTCAGCATTGCCAAAATTTGAAACTTTAGGCATAAAAAACTCAATTCAAAAAATAAAAGATGTTGAAATAGCAAAAACAGATTCCATAGTTTCTTTTGATATTACGGCTCTCTTCCCCAGCATACCAACAGAAACCCTACCAACACACATCAAAAACTGGCTGCTAGCAAAAGGAAGGCTTACAGAAGAAATCCAAGAATACATCACACTAACTAAGCTGTGCATAGAACAAAATTATTTCACTTTCAATGGGAACTACTACAAACAGAACTCAGGCCTAGCTATGGGCAATCCACTTTCACCACTACTGGCAGAACTCTTTATGAGTAATATTGAGACAAGAGTCACAAAGGCTTTCCCCTGGATATTTAAACGATGGTACCGCTACGTTGATGTCATTTTTGCAATAGTTCCGGAAAAACACTTGGAAGACGCACTAAAATTATTGAACCTTCAAGAAAAATCCATAAACTTCACAATGGAAAAAGAACAGAATGGACAACTCCCCTTTCTTGACCTTAAAATCATCAAGAAAGAAAACCACCTAACATTCGGCATCTACAGGAAACCCACACACACACACAAATAGCTACATAAAACAAAACAGTTTAAATCCCGTTCCCCACCAGCATGCAGCACTCAACAGTCTGACACACCGACTGATCAACGTCCCTTTGAACAAAGAGAAATGCACACTTGAGTTAAACAAGATATTGGACATAGCTACAGAAAACGGATTCAGGCCAGAAACAATATACAAGAAAATGAACAGAGCTGCCAGCAAAAAGAAAATAAAAGAAGTTACCACACTCATCCCTACTGAAAAAGAAAAGATGATCTTCAAAAAATTCGCATACCACCCAACAGCTTTCTACAAATTCCAGATAATCTTCAAGCAACACAACATCTCTTTGGCCCCCAAAAACAATTACACCATAAAAAAAACCTACTAAACTCTAAACTAAAAGATGATATCCCACAGGAGAACAAACCAGGAATATACCAGATCAACTGCAATGACTGCGAAAAAATATACATTGGGCAAACCAAGAGAAATATAAAAACAAGAACAAAAGAACACTTCAATTACATAAAACAAAAACAGGAAGATAAATCAACAGTAGCTTGGCACTTTTGGAGAGACAAACACACCATAGACAGAAACCCAAAAATACTTAAAAACATCTCAGGAAAAGCAGAACTTACAACTTGGGAAAACATTTATTTTTGGAAGAACAGAAACCGCACTTATAATTTTGAAACCCTGCCAGGAGACTTATTTTTGAAGAAGTTCTTCCAACCGCCACCAGAGATCAAGCTTACAACCAAAATGAATGATGCAGACAGTCAACAAGGAACTGAGGATGGGAGCAATTAGCTCCTGAAACATGTATTCGTTATAAAAACAAATAAGTGATGTAGTGTTACAATCGACTCAATAATTACTAAATATAGACACATCACTGTCACAAAGTCCACCAAAGCAAGTTTATTGTGAACTCTTGTACGAGGTCTGTTCAAAAAATACCAGAACTTTGCCCACAACATTTTTCTACACTTAGCTTTTACTTATTGTGCATGGTCTCCACAATTAATACACCGCTCCCAACGCCGTTTCCACTTCCAGAAGCAGTCTTAGTACATCTCTTTCTGGATCGTGCGAAGCGTGTTCTGCAAATTTTCTTTTATCTTGTCTATCGTTGCAAATCTTTGCCCTCTCAACGGGGCTTTCAACTTTGGAAATAAAAAAAAGTCCACAGGGGCCAGGTCTGGAAAGTACAGAGGATGAGGCAGCACAGTGATATCGTTTTTTGTGCAATAATCCAGCACCAACAGGGATGAATGTGCGGGTGCATTATCGTGATGCAAGAGCCATGAATTGTCTCGCCACATTTCAGACCATTTCCTTCTTATATGTTCTTGCAGGTGTCGCAACACGTCCGATAAAAAAGTTGGCAATAACCGGGCTCAAAGAACTGCCCATTGCGACTCCCTCGATCTGTTCATAAAAATTGTTGTCCCATTGAAAGTAATTAGTAGGGACCCCAGATTGTCGGTAAATAAAATAATGTAATATCGGTGTAAAAATATTATAGTGAGCGGTGTTTTGGGCGGTAAATAAAACTGCTTAACGGTGTTATCTCGTGCAAAAAAAAAGGGGAAAAACAAAAACACAGTTTAAACTATTTTACTGTGGAACAAAGGGCACCTTACATGTAACTTAAAAAAGAGGAGCATGAAAATATTTACATAGTATACATTTTGACTGATTTACTTTGTTAGAGACAAAGCCACCATAAATTCGGTGTTCTCTGGCTTAAGATTTGTTCTTAAGTTTGTCCTGTTGTTCCCATATGCAGAGAAAAGCCTTTCACTGTCCACATTGGACATGGGTACCCACAATAGTTTCATACACTTCTCACTGAAACACAAGTGGTCACATTGAAGTCCAGAAAGTAAATCCATATGTTCACTTCAGCAGCATCATCTAATTTCTCACACACTATGTTCTACAGAGCAGCATATCCCTCCTTGAATGTCTTCTTTGACAAGTCTCGCAGAAAAGGTAACATTCTTCTTGCTTTTTCTATAGTTATATCAGTAGATGCCTCATTTTATACTATTTTTCGTACATCAAACAATTTACCTGCAGAATGAATAATATCAGCAGCTGGATCAGCTGACATTAAGGAATTCAGCTTGGTAACTGACTTTATGCCCAATTGCTTGAACTGACTGATAACATAAGACTTCTTGAGGGTTGGCAGTCTCTGAAGAAGACTTGAAGTTTTCTCTCCAAACGAGCCCTCAGCTACTATTGTGAAGCCATTTGATATATCTTTAAGTTTGCTATATAGTTTATGAACAAATGGATATTTAGATCCCTCAAGCACTTCAATAAGGCAAATGGTGTCTTTGCAGTTTTCAAGAAGGAAAGATGCCTGGCAGTTTATTATATTTTGAGACCGCATTGAAATACTACTGTGGAATCGGTTTGAATTTCCGCGTGCCGCAAAACTAAACTGACCTGGCAACGTCTTGCACATGCTGTCTGTACGGCGCGCGAACGGCACGTTGCCAACTCCACCGTCAGCTGAATTGTGCATGCGCTAGCTTAATTTGAAACGTGGCTCCATCGGCATAATTTCTTTTCTTTTTCAGAGCAGAAGGTAAACAGACTCCTTGCGCTAAATTGTAACGTAATTTAAAGAATATAACTTGACTCCAAACGAATCTTTCAGTATAGCGGACACAAAATATACCTAGACATGCGTTCACATTATGGCAACGTCGCGAGACAGCAACAATTTTCGTGCGAGTGGTACAGGAAACGGAGACAGTGATTGGTAGAAGAAGCTGTCTACTGTCAGAATTGACTTGAACCAGACTTAGAAATTCATGCATTATTTAACGATACTTTTGCGACAGTCTTTTTCAGCCGGCATGAAATGGGGCGATGCAAGCACGAATCATTAAAATACGGCATTAGAGAAGAATTGCAGGTAGTATTGTCATTTAAATCCAAAGAATAATTTGAGTGAAATGAGTAATCCGTCATTGATGCGGTGTTGCCGAGTTCCGATAAACATGGCATTCCTATTGTTGTGCATGCGATTGGTGAAGAATGAAGGGGACGGGGTAGTCGAAGCAGTACCGATGTTTGCCGAAGCTCTGGTTAAATCACAGTGCAGTTTGGTGTTCTGTGCCGTGCAGCATGGCTATAGTGAATGACAATACACGTATCCGTAAATGACTGATAAGCCAAATATCTGATTGTTTATGTGAAAAGGAGAGAGAGAGAAAAATTTCGGATTATTTTGCACATTTTTTTTCATAATGGTGTTATTTCGCGTTTTCGCGATATAGAACTAATGTCGCGTTATTTCGCGACTCAGAATGGATATATATGTGGAATTTAAAAATAATTGATTAAAGGTTTTCCTTATTGTTAATTTTCGGCCAATTTCACGAATTAACTAGTCGCGAGAAGTCGGGGTCCCTAGTAATTAGCTGTAAGGCAGTGACGAAACAGCTCTGTGATATCCTTGGGGAACAGTTCTTGAATGTGACTTAAGGCGTCTTTTATCGGTACTTTGATAAATAATGAGATAACATCAAAGCTCACTAAGCGGTCCCCAGCTTCTAGTTGAATATGCCCGAGTTTCTCTATGAAGTGGTCTGAGTTCCTAATGTGTGTGTCTGTGGTACCGATGTGTGGTTATAGCAGAGTGGAAAGGTGTTTAGCGATACGGTAGGTAGGCGAACCTATGCTGCTCATAATGGGATGTACGTTGTCCTTGTGAATTTTCGGGAGCCCATATAATTTTTGCAGCAAAGCTTTGCTTTTACAGGTCTCCTTCTTTACATTGTCTGGTAGAGATGAAGCTTTTATGAGGCTGTTAGTTTGTCTGAGAAAACGTGTAGTCGGGTCCTTTGTCAGCTTCCTGAAGGTTTCAGAGGATAGCATGTCTGAGATCTTTTCTTTATATTCTGCCGTTTCCATGACAACTGTGGCGTTGCCTTTGTCTGCCGGTAGAATAATAATCTTTTCATCTTTGTTGAGTTCTTTGATGGCCTTCCTCTCTTGTGGTGAGATGTTACTCTTGGGTGAAGGTGCCTTGGACAGAATACGAGAAGTCTCTCGTTGAACCTCCTCTGCCTGGACTGATGAAATATTTTGTATGGCTGCTTCCACGTTGGCGATGATGTCTTCAACTGGGATGTGTTTGGGTGTTACAGCGAAGTTTCCTCCTTTTGCCAATACAGATGTCTCTGCCTGCGCTAAGGTGTGAGTGCTTAGATTCACCACCGTGCGAGATGTCTCCAATGAGTGGGCAGCTTTAATTTCGCCCTCAGTACGGCAGCAACATTGAAATTTCATTTTCTGTATGGAGGTGGCTTGATCAAATGTGGACCTCATGGAATGGTGCGTGATATCGTCAATTTTGTCCCAGTCTTCCCTGGACAATCTATTGCTTAGATAACCGTGGAGTTCTAGAAGGGATTGGTCCGCAGTGGCGAGCTCTCTGCGTGTGCTGTGAATCCGTTCCCGTAGTAGTGCGTGCTTGGTACGGCTGTAGATTCGGTGTGCCATCCTCCAGTCTCCGCATTCAGACTCTGACCACCGCAGACACTGAATCACTTCACTCTGAAGATGCCAAGCGCTGTACTTGGCAAAACGTCTGTATCTACGATGCCTTCTAGACCACGGCCTACAAGCCCGGATAGTTGTAATTCATTTATTAGTTATGACGCCGGCTGTGAAAGCCTGAATATGTAAAAGCAGTCAGCGTATCATTATGGAGCAGGTCTGTCAACACAATGAGACAAACCTTAAGAAGTGGCGAAAGGCAAATGATCATGCATTGTTTTGCAATGCTTAAGAAACCCTGAAGCATAACCTTATGCTACTACAAGATAATATTAATTCTGTTTTAATAACTTACTGGCAATGTCATACTCTATTTATTGTCAGACAGTTAGCACTGCTACAGCTTAGTGTTGCAAAACTTATGTGCACACATATACATCAAAGACGTGGCAGGTTGAATGCGCTCTGTCTTGTTGTTTACAAAAGGATTGTTGTCTAGGATAGAGTGTACGAGGGCTATTTTTTTTTCATCCTCTGATGGGTCATAATTAAAGTACATAGCCAAATAAATTTATTACCAAATGTTAGGTACAAATGTTTTTACTTTTCAACATAATCGCCATTAAGGTTGCGGCATTTGGCATACCTGTGGACAAGCTTTTCGATCCCCCCTGCACAGTTTGTTGCCGCCAGTGAGTTAAGATAGGTACGGACGTTGGTTTGAAGGACTTCATCATTCTCAAACTTCCGCCCTCACAGCCACTTTTTCAGTCCAGGGAAGAGGTGAAAATCACTCGGTGCCAGATCAGGGCTGTGTGGCAGTTGGTCGAAAACGCCCCATCGAAATTCCTGAAGAATTTGTTGGGTGACATGAGCACTGTGAGGGCGGGCATTATCATGAATCAAAACAACCCCAGACGTCAGCTTGCCTCTTTGTTCTGTATGGCTCTTCGCAGTCGTAATGTCTCACAATAAACAGTTGCATTGATCGTAGACTCCCATTCCAGAAACTTCACCAGCAACACACCTTCTTGGTCCCAAAAGTCTGTGACAGTTTTTATTTATAGTGTATATTATGAAGCATAAAATATGGACTGGAAATGTGTGTATAATCTAGGAAGTGGTGTTCTTTGCTTTAATGTGGTACCAGGAAGAATTTCAGCATGTATGACAGAAAATAGCACTACCAGATCTTCAAGAATTCTTATAAAATGAATTTTCATTTATTTTGCATGTAATTTTTGCATATTTACTGCACTGAACATTTTACACATTGCAAAATTATTGGCTTTGCTGGATGAGGAAAGTTTTATGGGTTTCAATTTCAGGAAGTTGGCAAGTATGTAATACAATCAACTGATAATATATATTCTAATTGTTACATACAGTGTTCCACTGTATAACATTCACTACACTAATCACTCCTTTACACAAAGATGTTGTACAACTTGATTGCTATCATATCCAGCACTGGGAAGCACACAAATTGTGTACAAAGTAGGTTATTAAAGGGATTGTGGGAAAAGTTCAGGATGGTTTGCAAAATGTCGTCCTCCGTGGACTAGTGGTACTGTGCTAGCCTCTAGTTCCCAAGGTCGCGGGTTCAAACCCGGCGGAGGGCGATGGATTTTTTCGGGCGTAAAAATCGTTAGCACGGCTTCCTTCGGAAGGGAAGTAAAGCCGGTGGTCCCGTGTCATAGATTTACGGCACGTAAAAGAACCTCAAGCCTGATAAAGAGGCCTCTGAGCAAAATTACCGGTGTTTCACGCCCAATATAGAATGGGACGCTAAGAACCATAATAGTTAAAGAGCGTCCATAAATAAAATACAATTTAATTTAATTTTGGTTTGCAAACTTTTAGTCGTTTATGAGCCCATGCCGTAACCTCGGTTACCTATGTCAGTGTATTGAAACAGTTAGAAATAAGGTGCTGTAAGTAGTTAAATTTAGTTTTCTGTGTCATCAAAATAAATCTGACAATAGCTTAGTTTATAGTTGTAGTTCCTCTCTTCTGAAAGGGGGGGGGGGAAAATGTTGTTGAATGACCGGTTTAGTTATTGCTTTCTCGAATACATGCTTTACTGCATATGGACCTAGGATGTCTGAACCTGTGTCATTTAATAAGCAGTGCCGTTAGCCATTAACAATTGTAATGGGAACTAATGTAGCTTAGTAATGATTTATATTTTGAATAGTATGCACCAGTCTCAACTTCCCTTTTCACTAGAAACCTATTAGATTAGTTTTTTTCTTTTAAAGTAAGCTCCTTATTTCTGAAAAGACTACAAGGAAAAATAGAAAGAAGTAAGCAGTTTTGTAAAAATAATAGCAGAAATTCTGCTTTCTAATGGTTGACAGAAACCTAAAAGATTTCATGATGTTGAATAATAATTACAAACAGGTTTTATAACACTTTATAGTTGCTGGAAATATTTTCCCCATGCAAGAACGGTTATTAGCAGTAAGAAAACTAAAAGTCATGTATAAATTTCAAAGAATAGAGTAGTTATAAGTCGTAAACAAAACTGACAGGGAATGGTTTCTAAAATGAGGTATTTGTATTATCTAAAGACAAGGAATGTACAGTCAAATGTCATTATAGCGAATTTCTGGGGACTTTAAAATTCTTTTCGTTGTACTGTATTTAAGTATTTTTATCTTAAAAGGGCCAAAATTACAACTTTTAAGTTTAATATGATACTGTATCTACGAGGGCTGATCAACAAAGACTGAGACTGATTTTTTTTCACGGATGTTTATTACTCCAATTCAATGTTTACATGATCTTTTTCAAAGTAGTCCCCTCCTACTTCAATGCACTTTTTATATGTCTCTGCCAGTCCTTGAACATGTGCTGCAGACCATTCTTTGTCAGGTCCTTGAGAATCGCCTCACTTTTCTTGAGCACTGCTTCAGAGTTCTCAAATTGAATATCCCTAAGCTTTGCCGTTAGTGATGGGAATAAAAAAAAGTCACAGGTGCAAGATCGGGGCTATAAGGTGGATGTGGTACACAGGTAATGTTGAATCGAGCCAGAAACTGCATGACTTGATTTGTGACGTGAGGCCGTGCATTGTCATGATGAAGTCGCCACCCAGTCCGAGAAAGCTCTGGCTGTTTCTTTGCAATGTGCTTCCTCAGTGTAGCCAATACTGACGTGTAGTATGCTGCTGTAACAGTAGTGTGAGGGGGAACTGCAGGCTGGTAAATCATTCCATTACAGTCAAAAAATGTGGTCACCATCACTTTCCCTGCAGATGGAACAACTTTTGCCTTTTTTGGTGTTGGAGAACCTGGCGATTTCCACACTGTGCTGGCTTGTTTTCCTTCAGGATCATAATGATGCAGCCATGACTCATCACCGGTGATAATCAATTTAAAAAATGCATCACCTCCATCAGCAAAGAGACGCAGCACCGCACGGCTTCTTTCTATTCGCACAGCCTTTTGTTCGGGAGTCAACAGACGTGGCACCCAACGAGCACAAACTCGGGTCATATGGAGATATTCATGCATAATTGTAAACACACTGCCATATGAAATTCTCAACACTTCACTGAGGTTACATAACGCCGATTCTTTCGGACAATCACAGCAGCTGTGTTGATGTTGACTTCAGTCACAGCAGAAGCCGAAACACCAGGCCCACCTTGCTTAACACTGACAAGTCGGCCTTCTTTGAAGTCCTTGAACCAGCTAAACACTGTTGCACGAGGTAGTGCATCTTCACTGTACGCTTGCTTCAGCTTTTCATAAGTTTCGGTGGCTGTATGGTTTAAACGAAAACAGAATTTGATTGCGCTGTACTGCTCCTCTCGCGTCACCTCCATTGTCTGGTATGCGAAATGCACATAGGGTCTACAAAATAGAGCATTACTACCAACCTACCAATACGAGAGTGCTGCCGCCTACCAACATTATACATAAAAACCCGCTCTTTTCAAATATTTATGTTACAGATACGAAACTATCATGGAAGCTACAGGAAGAAATCAGTCTCAGTCTTTGTTGATCAGCCCTCATATTTACCATTATTCTTGGCAACATTATGCAATTAATTAATATGCACAGGTTTGTTATATGACTAGTGGCCGGCAGAGCACAGTAGGTTACTCAAGAAAGACACGGAATTGTTGGGCGTAAAATGTTTATTGAATGCGTTACTTAAACAATAACCTTGATGATAATGATGTGTCATAAGGAATGTTGAAAATGTTGTCCCTCAGCAATACATTGATGACATCTGCATGTGAAATTCTTGTTAACTTCCATTTAATTTAAGTAACATTGTTGCATATTGATACACCTGTCTCCTAAGCAGGACGATGGAGTGATTTTTTTGGCAAGTGTTCCCTTGCACCTTGACCAGAAGAGGTCTTTTGTGCTGTCCCTTATACCCAGTTTGGTAACGTTATACCCCGAATAGGAACTCACGGGCACAAATATTCATGCCCGTGGTGGGAATCGAACGTGCAACCCTTTGTGTTACAGAGGGCTGAAGTCAAATGCTCTAGCAACCGCGACTACATCAGGCCTCCTATTGTGTGTAACTTTTCTTCAATAAGAACATGGCACCTCGTAACCCATTTCCTATCATTGACAGATCCTGTCTCTTGGAACTATGTAACAAGTCATTGAACAGTTTATTTGGAACATGATTACCAAAGTATTCCCATGCAAAGTGCTTTATCCTTTTCTGCAAGAATCGGTTTTCATGCAATTATTGTGCATAAATACTCTTTGTTCAACACTGAATAGCGGTATAATTGACAAAGAACAATAACAATGGGAAACAAGAAATGGAAATAAGATCTAAGATAAACTCAGGAAGTATGCTATATCTACTTTGAATGTCATATTATGGGATAAACAGGACTCAAAGAAACTAAAACTACAATTTTTAAAACAATAGAAGCATTATAACCTATAACTCCGACCCATGGACTCTGAACTATCAATTGAAAAGAAACTTATTGGTAACAGAAATGGATTATTGGAGGAGGTCTGCTAGGATATCTAAAAGAGAAAAAATTAGAAATGAGATTATAAAAGAAAATATGAATGTTCAGAATTCAATTTTAGATTTTATTCAACAGAAACAATTAGAATGGTATGGGCATGCTAAAAAAATGGAAGATGAAAGATTATTTAAAAGAATAATGAAGTGGGCATTACCAGGAAAAAGAAGAAAATGAAGATCGCATAGCATGTAGATTCAAGGAATTAGAGGGGCAATGATGGATTGGGAAATTGAGGAAGATTTATGGTTCCAACAGGCAAGAATGAAGAAAAGTAGTAAGAAGATGTTAAAAACAGTAGTCTTGGGTACTAGAAAAATGTTTGTACATTGTAAAACCGGAAATATACGAGGGCTGATCAATAAAGACTGAGACTAATTTTTTTTCACAGATATTTATTACTCCATTTCAATGTTGACGTGGTCTTTTTCAAAGTAGTCCTCTTCTATTTGAATGCACTTTTTATAGCGTCTCTGTCTATCCTCGAACACATGGTACAGGCCATTCTTTGTCAGGTCTTTGAGAATTGCCTCACTTTTCTTCAGCACTGCTCTCAAATCGATTGCCCCGGAGCTTTGCCTTTAGTGATGGGAATAAAAAGAAATCATAGGGGACAAGATTGGGGCTATAAGGCAGATGCGGCACACAGGTAATGTTGAATTTAGCCAAAAATTCCTGGACTTGATTTGCAACGTGAGGCCGCACGTTGTTGTGATAAGTTCTGGACATTTCCTTGCAATGTGCTTCCTCGGTGTAGCCAATACTGACGTGTAGTACATTGCTGTAACAGTGGTGTGAGTGGGAACAACAATCACAGCAGCTGTGTTGATGTTGACTTCAGTCATAGCAGAAGCCGAAGCACCAGGCCCACCTTGCTTAGCACAGAGGACTCGCTCTACTTTGAAGTCTTTGAACCACCTAAACACTGTTGCACGAGGTAGTGCATCTTCACTGTATGCTTGCTTCAGCTTTTCTAAAGCTTCAGAGGCTGTATGATTTAAACGAAAACAAAATTTTATTGCTCCTTTTGTGTCGCCTTCATTTTGTGGTATGCAAAATTCAACTAGGGTCAACAATATACAGCATTACTACCAACCTACCAATACGAGAATGCTGCCACCTATGGACATTATACATGAAACCCCGCTCTTTTCAAATATTCATGGTAGAGACAGGAAACTCTCAAGAAAGCTACAGGAAAAAATCAATCTCAGTCTTTATTGATCAGCCCTTGTATAAACAATAAGAACACTAGGTAACACGTAAAGTAATACACAGTGTAAACAGAAAAGTGCGTACAACATGGCCAGTCCTTGAGAATTATGTGCTCCAACTGACTAGAGAACCACACGCCCAGCACCAGCACTGGTAGGCGAGATGTTGTTTCACGGGGAAGTAGCCATGCTCTAACGGCTGCTTGTTCTATTAACAACCCTGCAGTAAGCTTATATGTATACTACATAACATATCTTACAAGTGTTTTCATTTTGAGAAACAGTCCGTAATTTTTTTATGGATAGAACACTACACAATTGATTCTCGCAGTTTGTTTTCACATTGTCAAGTTGTAAGATTTTTAACTTTTCTTTTAGAGAAAACTGCTTTGTTTTACTTTTCACTACTCCACTTTAAAATGAAACAAACAGTTACCTTTTAAACATACTGCTGGACTATGGAATTTGATTGGATAGAGACAAGACCTTTTATAACAAAAACTGAGGCAGAAAATTGTATGTTTACGGATAAACAAACGACTCTCTGAATGAGGAACTGGCACTATAATTGTTCACTAAGTCAAAAAAAAGTTTAAAAATTCAGTCGGTCATATATTGAATAAAGTGAATTTATTATTTTTGCTATACTGAGATTTTCATTATACCAACGTTTGTACAATTGAAATAATTTAACATAGACGCTTATGGAGATGTAGAAGAGGTTTTCAGTCTTTTTTGATGAACTGAAGTATTTGTAAAAGTGGCATTCGTTAAAATGGTATTTGACTGTATATATCTCAAAATGTTAATAGTTTTTGGTGAAATGAATGCATTTTTGAAGGTTTATAAAGTTGTAATACATTTATTTAAAGGTGAGTCGGAATTGTTACACTAACATCACTTAAGTTTACTCACTTAACATGTTTTGGGAAACAGTTGTTCCCATCCTCAGAAGGTTAATTCGACTGGCCCGTGTTGTTGGTGTTTCCGTTTTTTGGACTGGATCCTGTGGTGGCATCTTGTGGTGGAGAAATGTACTTCCAGAGAGGATTTGGTGGCGGCAAATCAAAATTCATTAGATGTGTGTTGTGTTTTAGAATGGTGATCTTCTCCCATGCATCTAATTCGGCTGCAAATTTGGCAGGTTTGACTAATGTAATATTGGTTTTGATGTTGTGATTAGTGATCCAAAAATGGTGTGAAACTGCAGATTTGTCCATTTGTTTGTATTTAATACATCTCATGTGCTCCTTTAGCCTAGTTTCTAGGTTTCTTTTTGTCTTACCTATGTATACTTTATTGCAATCTGAACAATTGATTTTATAGATTCCAGCTTTTTTGTCTTGTGGAATGGGGTCTTTTAACTAGTTACAAAGTAATTTCTCTATGTTAAATTTGTTCTGTGGAGCTAGGCTGATGTTATGTTTCATGAAAATCTTCTTAAATTTGTGAAAAGTTCCTGGGTGGTATGTGAATTTCTTGAACTTTAGCTCTTTATCTTCAAGAAATTCACATACTACCCAGGAACATTTCACAAATTTAAGAAGATTTTCATGAAACATAACATCAGCCTAGCTCCACAGAACAAATTTAACATAGAGAAATTACTTTGTAACAAGTTAAAAGACCCCATTCCACAAGACAAAAAAGCTGGAATCTATAAAATCAATTGTTCAGATTGCAATAAAGTATACATAGGTAAGACAAAAAGAAACCTAGAAACTAGGCTAAAGGAGCACATCAGATGTATTAAATACAAACAAATGGACAAATCTGCAGTTTCACACCATTTTTGGATCACTAATCACAACATCAAACCCAATATTACATTAGTCAAACCAGCCAAATTTGCAGCCGAATTAGATGCATGGGAGAAGATCACCATTCTAAAACACAACACACATCTAATGAATTTTGATTTGCCGCCACCAAATCCTCTCTGGAAGTACATTTCTCCACCACAAGATGCCACCACAGGATCCAGTCCAAAAAACGGAAACACCAACAACACGGGCCAGTCGAATTAACCTTCTGAGGATGGGAACAACGGTTTCCCGAAACATGTTAAGTGAGTAAACTTAAGTGATGTTAGTGTAACAATTCCGACTCACCTTTAAATAAATTCAATACACATCACTGTTTCTAGCTTCTTTTCATTACAATATCATTGTAATACATTATTAACAAAATACACAGTAAAATATTTTCCAGCTCAAGATGATATGTATCACAGGAAACAATGTACACTTGGGAAAGATTCTATTATTGTGTTTGTCAACTATTTGAAGGAAGTCATTTATGTAAATATTTAAGCTGACATTTCTACCATCCCAAATAGTAACATTGTATCTCAACAATGAATATTTCGAGTTAGATGGCTGTTGCAGTTTATTGAAATGATGCAGCAAAATTGGTGAACAACAAAAAATTTGTAATTACTGGTGTATATTTTCTCATGTTTAAGATGATGTATTATTCATTACTATTAAAACCCCTGAGTTGCAATGTTATTGCTTGGGATCATCAGTTTATTACTGCTTTCATACTAGCATATATTGTGAACTGTACTGAAAATGTGAACTTAAAACATCTTTCAGTTTCAGACTAATACTTAAGTGTGTTGAAATGTAGAATAGATTACAAGTTAACGAGTCTGTGATTAAGAATATGGTATTTTCTGAGCCAGAAGATATATTGTCTCTAAAATGTTAACTTTACTAAGCTTGGCTATTATGTATTAAAAACTGGTGTTGTAACAAGCAGAAATGCATAGATTTAGTAGAGCATATTGCAAAAGCTTAACAAATGAGGCCTCTAGGGCCAGTTTCACAGTTTAAGCTTAAGCTTTGTGAGTTTCAGAGTAGGGCAACCACGTTTGGCTTTACTGAGCTAAAAACTCAATGGAACGGAAAAGTTGGTAACGCTTGGTCATGTGCATTGAGTGAATTCCCATCTTTTGTTTATGGCGATGCTGTTCCTAAAATAAACTTTTGTAAGTTATCCAGCAACATATAGTTAAAATGACTGAAAAATTAGAGTCAAAACACACTGTGAACTTTACTTTTCTAGGCATTCCCTTAGAAATTATGAAGCAGAATAAACATGTAATAGAGTGCAAGCAATCAAATTACTGTGGAGGGAGAAAAACCAAACGTGGGGAAAAATTGAGATACAAAGAGTGCATTACAATGGTGTGAGGCAATTTTTACAGCTCTACATGCTGTAGATTTTGAGATGTGGACAAAACCTGCAACTGCAATTGGCATGCTTCCACCTGCCTATAACCTCAATGTCAAAAGAAGGCATTATTACTGAAATATAAAGCAGTATGTTATAGATGTGGTGGCAGTGCGTGCAACAAAGTATAGGATAAAAGTAGGGAAGTGTAAATTTATAATTAAGTTTCACTTATCAGTCAGTTTTATGTTTAATTTTCTCATCAATAGTTTCTAGTACCATCATTGCAGACTGTTTACTTAATCTGATAATGCATGAATTATTTTGCTACATATGACATTCTTCTCCTAAATACTAAACCAGCTTTTATATCCCGTCACAGGCGTCTTAATGGAAACAATTCAAATAATCGTGATCCTTAAGGCAAGACAAAATGGACTGGCCATTCCATTCAAAGCCAAATGTCATGACCTCAAATCCCAGTGACTGCAGTCAAATGTGTCTGTAATAAAGGATGGGGAGGATGCATGAAAATAATTGGCATGATGGCATGCATGGATGATGACGGGGTTGCATTCAAATGTAGTTGCATAGATTTTTGTTCTATAAAAATACAATAATATTGAAATAAATAAATTATATTTATAATATAAATAGCTAGAAATACTTGTACTTTATTGTTAAAGGCTAGTATATCATGAATTCTAGGTCATTCCATACATGACACATTCTAGGTTGTCTTCTGTTGTACATATGGGTTAAAACAATTTTGCATTTCTTCGTCACTAATATTGTCTTCCTAGATAACACGGTGAATGCTTAGCGTAAACCACAGTTCAGTACAGTTTAAGCCATACTTACACTATGTGTTATGAAACTGCAGTGTAGCTTGTGTCTCCACTTAAGTCTGATATGAAGCTTAAACTTAAATTGAGAAACCGGGCCTAAGTCAAAAATAAGTGATATCATTTGTTATTATGTTGCAACTAACAGTGTGTGTATGTACGATTGTTCAAGTAGTCTACATTATAGTTAGCTGTTGTGGTTTTGGTAGTATATATATTGGGATATTGCTTGTATATGTGTGTGTGTGTGTGTGTGTTTTGTTTAAGTAAAATTAACCATATCTAGGCTGTTATTACATTAAGTCTGACATTTAGAAATTTTTAGGTAAAGGTGAAAGCAAGTGTGCTAATATTTTGTATGCCATTAATATATACCAATGGTTATAATTAAACTGATGTGCAGCACAGCATGGAGTATACATCATACTAGCCTGAAACTTCATAGGTATGTCAATTAAGCAATGTGCTCGCAAAATGTGCCAAAAAATAATTGTTCCAAGTCTTGCCACCAAGTGAAAGTATGGAGCTGTAAACAGAGCATGGTATGGGTGCAGAGAAAAAGGCAGACACATGGTTGCAAACACTGTTCAGTATGATAGCATTTTGCATCCATATATCTAATGAAACCAGAGTGACATGTCATTGTAGACAGATATTTGTTTTTTTACTTTCTCTACTACGTATAGTAAGTAGGGGAAGTATTGTATTCCACCCAAAAATTTGATACCGAGATTTCACCGGAAATACACGTTTTGAGACCCCCTGAATCCAAAAAAAGCATTTTTGGAAACATGTCTGTGTGTGTGTGTGTGTGTGTGTGTGTCTGTGAACAGTATAACTCGGAAACGAACAATCGGATAAACACCAAACTTGGTATTTAGGTTCAGTATCTTCCAGAGATGCGACACAAAGGTTTTCAAGAAAATCCCCCCAACCCAGACTACCCTTTACATGGAACATTTTTCGAAAATTTTAATTTTCTCAAAAATGGCTCTAACGATTTTGATTAAAATATCATATGTTTAAGGTATTGTCATGAGAAATGAAATGTATATCTCGAATTTTCTGGGAATGTCTCCAAAAGTACTCTTCATTGTGAAACACTTTTGCATAACTGGTAAACCATAAGAGGTAGACAAAATTTTACTACACAAAAAATGTAGATCGCATTAAAATACACAATTTATGTCATATACATTTCTTTTTTTGAGTGAACCGTTTTCAAGATATTGCTTGTTATTCCCTTAAATTTTCAGTACTTATACTTTTTCTCAAATTCGTTATTCCTTTTTTTTATGTCCTGGACATGCAATGAGAATGGAATGCGCCACATAGCAACCAGCATTAAAATATTTGACTATCGCTTAAAACCTACCATATTCCCCTTGCAACTACAAGAAAATTAGCAATAAGATTAACATCTCGATAACATGAAGCATATGGAGAATAAGCGCTTGTAAAAATAGTTTGTACAAGAGTAGAGAAAGTCATTTAAGTGTAACACATCAGATTTTTTATTTCACTTCGTTAGTTACATAAATTAATTCTCATATAAGTTCTATAATACATAATTTTATCTCTACACATTACCCTTTACATATCATTTTCACTAAGTTGCTGCATTATTAAGGGCCCGCAAACATCCAACACCATGTTTGTTGAGTCATTGGGTCCTATTTAATTTATGATTCAACAATCTACATTTTCTTTCTATTCCCTATTTCTAATTTTTTTCAACCATTTATTTCTCAGTACACCTAAATATTTTCCTATTTCAAATAAACTTTCCTTGGATTTAACTCTTAACAACCTTTTACCTATAATTTCATTTGGTAATCTAGACCAATATCTAACTCTTTTCCAACATCCCTTCTCACGTGATTGTCTATATTTCCAAATATCCCCACACCCTATTTCATTGAGAATTGCTTCTAGGCGCTTATACCAAGTATCCTCTTTATTTAACTTGCGCTGAACCTCCAAACATTGTTTTAAAATATTATTATTCTCCGATTCCTCAATTCTCAACCAATATTTCACTATTCTTTCAATAATTTTCGCCTTACTACCAAATCTCCCTAACTCCATTTGTGCAACCCCATTAGGTGAGGCTCTTGGTAGACCCATAATTATTTTACAAAAGCTCCTATGCACTTTATTTACCTGTTCCCACCCCTCCTCAATACCCCAAATCTCTGCACCATACAGCATTTTTGCCTCAACTACTGCTCCATATACTCTTTCTATCCATTTTACGTGCATCCCAGGTATTTTATATAAACATGCTCTAATAACTTTCATTGCCACTTTTGTTAAAACCTGTTTCTTTTGTTCTCCCCATCTACCATTGCTACTTAGTCTTACTCCCAGATAATCAAAATTTCTGACAACCTCAATTTCCTTACCTTTCCAACTCCATTTTTCGTCCTTTCTCAACTTATTACCCTTTTTAAATACCATTATTTTTGTTTTGCTTGTATTAACCCTAAGACTCAACTTGTTACAAAAACTCTCTATACATGTCATTGTATGCTAGCCTTTAGATGGGATATGTCCTTGATAAACGTGATCAAAGCCGTGTTTTTTTGTTATTGACGATATGAAGGAAAAATGTTATACAAATTCTACTAAAAGTATCTGTATGTCTCACAATAAATGTGGACGATTTATACCTGTAATGTTTTAGCAAATTTTCTGAATTTTTTTGTTTTAACTACCTGAATTTCAGAGTGAAAATGTTTATTTTTATGTTACATTGAATTCTGCAATTATTTCTGAAGTTTGTATCAGGTTAATAATGAAACTGATGTATTGGCATTTAAAGCTGAAGGTAACCAGTTTCATGGATTTTGCGAGATATCTGTTCAAGCCATACCATCAAATGCGGACAGTGAAAAATTCTTTCCACAGTATAATTTAGTTAGTTACTGGCGAGATCTTCATTGGTCTGAAAACATTGTAACTTATATGTTGCAATTTGGTGTCTTTGGATCAATAATATTTTCTACCAACAATTAATATCCTTTCAAAAATAACCTGCATCTCTGCTAAATTTCGCATAAATTACTGTGGTATTAATGATTTGATTTTACAGATAATGCAATATTATTTTGTGTTGTGTGAGATAAGTTAATCTTTTTTGTCCAAATGAATTCCAAAATCATTATTATACAAACCTATGTATGTTTTGTTTTTTATTTTTGTTATGAAATTATTGCAAGATTATTATTATTATTATTATTATTATTATTATTATTATTATTATTATTATTATTGGGTGGCGCCGTGGCCAAGTGGTTAGAGTGCTCGCCTCTCACCGAGGCGGCCCGGGTTCAATTCCAGGGACCTGCATGTGGGATTTGTGGTGGACGAAGCGGCGTCTGGGTGGGTTTTCTCTGGGTTCTCCGGTTTCCCCCACCATTCATTCCACCAAATGCTCCATCATCACCTTTCCTTTCATCCATTTCACCATCATTTCGTTTCATCTACTTCCTTCCTCCCATACCAGGCATCGGGCTGATTCACCCATCTGGATATTCTGTCTGATCCATTAGTGTCTGCTCCTCGACGGGCCTCTGACCCCAGGCACCCGCCTGTAACTCCTGGGGGGTGTAAGTCCTACATAAGAGGAGGTTAAACAGATAAAGAAGAATATTATTATTATTATTATTATTATTATTATTATTATTATTATATTTTAATTTTAACATGGAAATCTAAAAGTTCAAAAATTAAACATGAATTCTTAAAAAAGTTATCACCAATAAAACCTGACCCTGGACAGGATCTTTCAAATATTCTCACAAACATCTGTTTCCTTGAATGTTTCATGTTCTTTAGCCCATTAATTGAAATGGGGTCTCTTCTCAGCTGTTTTTGTCGGCTATATCCCAACAATCCAGCATTGCTATTGCTGCCATTCTGGTAAATCAACTTTGGTAGCCGTGCAGGTCTCTCTTTTCAATAACCACTGCATTTCACAAGGAAAACTTCAACCTTTTTAATTTTCAACAAACATTCATTTCACAAAAAGAATCATCAACGTGCACCTCTAAACAACCAGGGAACTCTCACAAACAATGCCACTTGGAAAACATACGATGTCAGAGCTAAAGAAAATGGCATGTTCTGACTGCTTACAGCGCTGCATTTTCACCTGGTGGCAAACTTTTAACTAAGTAATTTTTGGTGTAATTTGCAAGCACGTTGCTTAACATATCTATGAGGTTTTGGACTCCTACATCATTACATCACAGCCACACTGAACAGAGTCACATTTTAAAAGAAATAGAAGCTTAGATTTTAAGACATACTAATATTAAGTGCTAATCATTTAGGAAAGATGTTAAGAAATATGTTAAAAATTAGTTTGTATGTGAATATTATAGTACCTGCATACTAAATATCAGAAGATCATTGGTTGGTGATAATCTGTAAATGTGCTTAAGAAGTATTTAAATAAAATGGAATACTGGAGGTAATACCTAATCTCTGGTATAAATAGGTTTGCAGTAATGGAAATAACAGGCACAGAGACATTGATTGAAAATGTTCCAGAAGTAAACAATTGAAATATAAATATTCATTTGTTCAATGTTGATGTATGTACAAGTAGCTCTTCAACCTGATAACAATTTCAAGAAACGTGGAAAGTACTTTATTACTTTTGTTGGAGATTATTAAGAAGTTAAAATTATTTTTTCAATGAATCATAGCTCTAATTTGTTGAATCTAGCATACTTTTACACATGATTGGTCCATAGCAGATAACGTATAAGGGTAATACAGGAAGTAATGACTGTTTGTGCATCCCTGCTGCGCAGATTGCTATGGTTTTATCCAAGATCATAAGGTTTTCTTGACATCTTTTCTCATTGTTGTGTGAATGCCAGTCGAAACAAGGTATTGTGTATTCTGTGATTGTTCAAAATGAACTGTGAGGTTTGAGTTATTTAATTTTTGAATGCATGATAGAAATTTACCACCAATTAAAGGAAGTGTATGGTGATACAGTAATGAACGAAAGAAATGTGAGAAAGTGGTGTGATATGTGCATGACAAAAGTTGACTGGGATGATTTGAAGAATCAAGTGAACAACAAAATCATGCACGATAGACGCCAAACTGTACACAAGTTTCAGATTTCTTTCCCAAACATTTTTTGTTATTTGCTTGGTAAATAATGTTTAAAATCTTGGCTTAATAGACTGGCAGCAGTCGACTGCAACACAGGAATTCTAAACCTCGTGGACAGATATGTCAAATGTTTAAATAATGGAGGTGATTATGTGGAGAAATAAGGTAAGTTTCAAGTGACAAGTTTTGTTTTGAATTTATTGCCAAATGGTTGTTACTTTCTGTATTACCCTTGCGCATATCTATGTGGAATAATCTGGCAGGTGAAAAGGATGGGTTAAACAAATGAATGCACAAATAAGCTTAGGATTTAAACCTACCTGATATTCATTTTAAGCACTGGGAGAAAACCCAGTTAAAAGTTCCAGTCATGCAGCTTGATCCAACCAAGATTCAAATCTTGGCCACACAGTAAAAGTTAAGAATGTTATCCCTGCCCACCATGGTGCTTATTATGAATCATGTTCTTAAATGGTGCATCATAACGTCAAATCTGAATTGTGTTGTACTATTTTAAGTGCAATATAGTGCATGGATCCACTGCTATTAAGGAAGAATTGTTAAGTGCTTTTCTAAAGCTTCTTTCTTCACTTATTTTCCATGTATCTGTAATAATGATTTTATATTCAGAAATTACTTGAATTAGAGGTTATGTTCTTATAATCCTGGTGATGTGCTTCCAGAAAATGAGTATGATTGGCATGTTTTGGAGGGGTAGTGCCTATCTCAAGGATGAAAATGAGAAAATCAGTTTTAAATGTTGTATTATTTTGTTAAAAAAGGTAGTAAATTTTAGTTTTATTAGCTAAATGCTGTGAAAAAAAAAAGTATAAAGATTTATGTATAAGATGAAATTCAAGGAGTTAAAAGATCAGTGATACTTCAATAAGCAAAGAATAATGATGTAATTTAATATTTGGGGAAGAATTACAATCCAAAATATGCTCCTAATTATTAGTGTAAGTGGTGTATAAAGGCCATTAATCAACTCAAATTCTCCTCCAAATAATAACTAAGAGTTGAAACTTCTAGTTTGGCAGCATAAAACTCAGCTTTGATTTTACAAAGTTTGCTCAAACATGGTAAATAGCATAAAAAACATAGTAAATATTTAGAAGGATTGTCTATGCTGACTAACAATTTTAGAGTTAAGGCTAAATATGTTGAGAAGTTTTCCTTATTAAATGTTTTTGTGGCCTGAAATCAGCTATTAACCCTTAATTTGTTGATGGGTGGTGGAAAGCATATTTCCCATTTTTGGTGAAAAATATCACTTGGACTTAATCTTGGTTCTTAAATAGAATATGTTTCATAAGCTGTTACTCTTACCGTGAACTGGTTATGAATTGCCATACTTAAATTTGGTCTTGAGGTGACCACTTGTATGTATATTCTTAAGCCTGAGAAAGAAGTCCCATGAAAGAATCAAAAGTAATTAACATGATTATACCTAGTACAAGTCATAAAATGCCAGGTATCCAAATGGGACTGTAATAAGATGTACAGAGTTTATTTCTTTTGGCTCGGAAAATATTGTGTATTGTACTGAAATGTCTGTGATGAAAGTAAGTTGGTTAATTATAGCCTGTGCTTGTTTTATAAATTTGAAATGTGAATAAGCATGTTCCTTGCAATTTCAAGAGAAGTATTTATTGGTGCATGCAGATGAACCCTCTCCAATCCTATCCTGATAACAGTTTGCTTCACTTCTAAAGTAGAGTGGTGCAAAAGTTAAAAGGCATATGAAGGTGGGCCGTACTGAAGACTCCAGCAAATCATATGCTTGCTCTTTCTACCAGCACTGCTGATTGTGGTAAAGTATCTTATATGCCTGAACTGAGAACATGATTTTCATTAATTGCGCTTGGATAAATATTTTAGAAAGATAGATGCCAATATTATGATTAGACATAATTTTATTTTTGATTATTACTGTTTAAAAATCCTGTCGTTATGATACTTAGAACGTGAGCTGTGCACCTTTTATCTTCACATGGTTATTGTCACTCAACACTGAAAAGCCTGAAAAATACAACCATTCCTTCCTTACAATGCTTATATTAGATATAAACAGTATACTATGAAAATACAGAAAGGGTAGATTGATAAGTCAATGATTTTTTAAGGAAAATAACAATTTTTTTCCAAAAAATCAACTTTATTTCTCAACATAATCCCCTTTCAATTCAATACGCATCCAGTGTGTCTCCATTTTTTTTTTTTTAACCCTTCCAAAAAAGTGTTCACTGGACGTAAATTTCTTCCCAGCGAGCCAATTTTTCAGGTTTGCAAAGAGGAAGAAGTTGCTTGGAGGCAAATCTGGAGATTATGATGGGTGAGGTAGCAGCTCGTAGCCCACTTCCACAAATTTTGCGATGGCAATGACTGACTTGTGTGCGGGTACATTATCTTGGTGAAAGAGAACCCTTTTCTTCACCAAATGGGGTCGTTTCTTTAACAATTCCATGTGAAACTGATCCAGCATTGCGGCATAATATGAACCTGTGATGGTTTACACTTTTCAGGTAGTGGATGTTTGTCACCCCTTGTGAATCCTGAAAGACAGCTGCCATGATTTTTCCTGCCAACGGAATGGTTTTCGCTTTCTTTGGAGCAGGTTTGCCGAAGCAAATCCACTGCTGTGATTGTTGTTTGGTTTTTGGTTGGTAGTAATGGATCCAAGTTCCATCAACCGTGATATAATGCTGCAAAAACTTATTTGGGTTGCGCTGGAACATGTTCAAACATCCCTGTGAAATGGTCACACCTTTCCGCTTGTTCTCAACTGTGAGTGGTCGCGGCACCCATCTTGCTGACAGCTTTCTCATACCCAAAAATTCGTGCAGGATGTTATACACCCGTTCACTCGAGATGTACACAAGCTACACAGAGTTTCAAAGCAAAAGTGTAATTTATACATGTGCTACACTACACAAGTTTGTACTAACATGTTCATGCTCACCTTGATGAAATCTCGATGGATTTGAAACTGGAACAGAGAGCAAGCATCGAATTCTATGTGAAACTTGGGAAATTGGCAACCGAAAGCCATGTAATGTTGAAACAAGCTTATGAGAATGAAGCAATGAGTCAGACGAGATGTTTTGAGTGGCACTCACGTTTCACAAATAGCAGAACATCGATGGAGGACAACCAAGAGCATGAGCATTGTTTTGGCATTCACAGGATTGTGCATCATGAATTTGTTCCTGTGGGTCAAACAGTGACTGCTGTTTTTTACTATGACATCTCAGGGAGGACAACTCGCTACAGACTGACGTAACTACACTTTTTGCTGTTTTTGAGTTACGACTACTTCCGTAATCAGAAAATTGAGCGCTCTATCTTACGATCAAACAATCGTATCTCTAGCTATAATAGTGTCCAAGTTAAGCGTCGACGTAACTACAATGTCATACTTTTTGTAAGAGTCAAAGGAACGTAAAAGCCGTTACGTTTGACTGACCCTAACGCTATCTGCAAAATAATAATTTTGGGAAGGATCAGAGGATGGTAAAAGCTGATACGTTTGTCTGACCCTAACGCCTCGTTTTATTATTGATACCTGATAAGCTCTTACGTTTGTCTCATCCTTCCTGCCTACGTGACTGACCACTGTAATTTTCCTGTTATTTTTTAATTATTGCCTTTACATACACAATTCCACATTTGAAGGTGTGCACATCACTAAATCGCGCATGAAAGCGCACGTATTTAAAGGGAATTTGTTATTTAGTGCAATATTGTTTAGCAGTGTGTGTTTAGCTCACAAGCATTACATTTGTAGATTTAAAAATTAGTGAAACCTTTTTATGGAAACCAGAGGGAGAAGAATGGATCAGTTAGTAGGTGAACAGAAGAATAATGAAAATAATGTGTAACGAAATGGTTCTTACGTAATATGTTTTTACGTAATGTTGTTAAAACTTGAAGATCTTATGTTGTGCTGCTTTTGTTTTGTTTGGTTACATAATTTTTAACTGCCCCACGTATGGGAGCCAATTTGTAACGGTATTACTTACAAATGTTTGTTTACATCACGTGTGTTGAAGCCATCTTGTGACGTCATTCATTTGTTTGGTTTGTAACTCCATCTGGCGTTAGCAATTTGCGGTTCCTAGTATCAGTTTTTGAAATAATTCATTTCAAATGTCCTCCGGCTAGCTATTATCTTATCTTGGGTCGAACATGTGTCTCTATACAGGTTGTGAAACGGAAAGGAATCTTTTATCCAAAAATTACACTGATGAAGAAATTTGTTTTATAATTTTTTATTGTCGAACACGTTCACTATCACTTTTACATATTGATTTAGATAATCGCCAAACTGAAACTGTTATAACAACTTCTTACTGATAATTCTTTTAATCCACATACTTTAATCTTTTGTATATTTAACTATACCATACTTTAGATCTTTCATAATTCTGCTGCGCGTAACTTGTGAATCTATATCCGATGTATGACGAACTAATACTTTCAACGAACTGACTGACTGAAGACGACGTGTAGTGTACACAGATTTTTGATGAACTGGGCTAAATACGACGTGTAATGTATGAATGCTTTCGGCGAACTGAAGGACTGACTGAAGACGACGTGTAGTGTATGAATGCTTTCGGCGAACTGAAGGACTGACTGACTTTACCTCCAACCTTGGCTTCTATTTATACCCCTTCATCCAGATACGCCCAAAGATCACAACCGAACTGCAATTGGCTAATAAAACGCGCCAACATTAGCGTCTATTTTAATATCCAATGAAAACCACGAATACATATGCTTTTAGGGAAACATTCCAGAAGGTTCTCAACGGAAAAACCGCGCGAACATTACGTAACTTCCTTGTTCCCAATAATGATAAACAGCTCACCCCCCTTTCTGCATTATTGCGCTATTATTGACAGTTTCAGTAAAGCCGTCTAAACTTATTTCCCAATAATAATTACAATTAATAAACATCTGAAATCAATGTCACATAAAAATGCATATTCACATTACAATCATTATTTACATTTAAGTAATTTGTGATAAAAATTACTGCATCAAATGATAAACATAAGTATAAAATACATTGGAACAAAATATAAATAAATATATGTTTGTTAGTTATTAAACTTGTATATGCGATATTGAAATAATAATTTAATTATATATGAGCTGTAACGTTGTAACTTAGTTAAAGCATTCAATACTTTGTTATTTTATAGTTCTTAGTTAAAGCATTCAATACTTTGTTATTTTATAGTTTATGACAGTGGGACATCAGAAGATGAGGAATGAGAAGCATTCTCTGATCTTGATTATGAGCCAAAACGTGGTGAGTAATTGTGATGTTATGGTTTTGTACTAGTTATTATTATTGTTGTTGTGATTGTTATTATTGTGTTTTGGAGGTCTACACTATAGACACATTATTCATTTATTGCAGATTCTAATGATGAACGAAGAGGGGCGTTGTCAATCCTAATGTGAAAGCCAGAGTTCTGGTGGCACAAACTATGGAAATTAATTGAGACAGTTAATGAACCTAGTAGCGATTCTAATTATCTGGATGAGAAGGTGATGATCTTATAACCATCTGAGAGTTCTTCTGATTAACATAGGTACTATATTTTGGAATATAATGTATTACAGATTCTAATGAAGAGACACAGAGAGGCATTAATACTGTAAACATGGTTCAGGTTGCAGAATCTATGGAAATGGATGATACTAATTAAGGCAAAGAGCCTGTCTTAGATGATCTGTGTAAAAGGGTGAGTCATCATAGAACATAGGGAACTATCTTTTTATTAAACCATATTTATTCCTATGTTTACAAATAGGCCTGTTTATAACTACCATTTATTATTAATTTATTACAGACTCCAACTATGATGAACAAACAGGAAGGGATGTCAATGAAAATGTAGAGAGCAGGTTGCAGAATCTAAAGAAACTAATGGTAAAATCAGTGAAGACCCTGTTACAAGGAAAAGAAAGAAGAGGGTTGTTATGGAAGAATGGAAAAGAAACAAAAATAAAGACTTAATAGACAGTCGGGGAAAGCATATACTTCTACCACAAATCAAGATGTTCCAGCTCGAAGGGTGCCTGAAAAAGGTTGTTCAAGGTGTACTCAAAAATGTAATGATAATTTCAATAACGATGATAGACAAAAAGTCCATCAAGCTTTCTGGGACCTTGGTTCTACTGAACTTCAGAGACAATATTTGAGTTCGTTAGTTGATGAATATGAAAAGGAAAGTATCCAAACACAATCAGAACATTCTAGAAGAAAAAATAGTAAACATCTTTTCCAAGTCAAAGGATTTGATAAAATTCAGGTATACAAGCAAATTTTCCTCACTACCTTTGACATATCGGAAACATACGCGAGGACAACGATTAAGAAAAGAGATGATCACAACGTAATAGAGAAGGAGAAAAGAGGTCACCATGCACCTGGTTGGAAACCACCTGAAGATAAGGAGGAGGAAATCAGAAACCATATCCGGAAATTTCCAGTTCTCCCATCTCATTATTCCAGGAAGAAGTTTGACAAGGAATACTTACCTGCATATTTAAATATTCGGATCATGTATAACAATGAATGTTTCAAATATTCTAATCTTACACAGATGGAGAAGGAAGATGAAAATACAAAGAAAAACAATGATGACCACATCAAGAAGAAAGAATTAGCACGAGAAATGAAGAATAAGAAAAAGGATGAAGCAAACAAAGGAAAAAATGAAATTGAGTTTTATTTATGGACGCTCTTTAACTACTATGTTTCTTAGCGTCCCATTCTATATTGGGCGTGAAAGACCGGAAATTTTGCTCAGAGGTCTCTTTATCAGGCTTGAAGTTCTTTTACGTGCCGTAAATCTACGACACGGAACCACCGGCTTTACTTCCCTTCCGAAGGAAGCCATGCTAAGGATTTTTACGCCCGAAAAAATCCATCGCCCTCCGCTGGGTTTGAACCCGCAACCTCGGGAACCAGAGGCTAGCAGTGTACCACTAGTCCATGGAGGACGACAGCAAACAAAGGTGAATGTGTCATGGCAGAATATGAGTTGGAGGCAGTACTGTACTGTCCTAAGACAAATACCAAGTCTTCGTTTTATAAACGACAATTTTTTGTCTATAACTTGACAATTTTGAATTTATCAAACAACCAAGCCAACATGTGAGATGAGTCAACAGCGAAAAGGGGTTCAACAGAAGGGCATCGTGTGTTTTGAACTTTCTGAGAGATGTTGCAAATGGAAAGGAAACAACACTAGTTTCAGATACATGTGGTGGACAAATCCGAAATATTAACATGTGTGCGATGTTGTTATATGCCGTCCAGAATATGAACATTCCAATAATCAATCAGTGGTTTTTCGAACCAGGCCACTCACAGATGGAAGTGGACTCTGTACGTGCCTGCATAGAAAATTTAGAGCAAGCACATAGATGTGTTCGATCCCATAGGATGGATTCTACAAAATTCGTAAACTTTACTGAACTTCAGAAAGAAACAATTAGGAATAGAAAGACGGTTGAAAAAGGAGAAGCAGTGAGTTTGTTGAAAATTGTATGGATGTAATACACAAGTGTGAACCATAAAAAATATATTTCTAGTATTGTTACGATGAGGCAGAATTTCATGAGTTGCAGACCATAAGAGCTGGGCACAGTAGTAGAAATCAAACATAGGAATTAGCATTACAACCTATGACAGTCCCCTGCCAGTCACCAAAGAGAAACTATCCGATCTGAAAGAGTTACGCCAGAAAGGGATAATTTCACAGAAGTGCCATCAGTTTTATTGCTCACTTCACTCCCATTACGACAGTGTAATATTAATGTAATTTTGTTTATCATTTAATTTATGCTTTAATAAAAATGTCTTACAACAACAAAGCGTGTGCAGTTTCATTATACGATTGCAATACCCATAGAGTCACAGCAGGAAATCGTAATTTATTTAGGATCAAAGAGACGTAACTACAGTGCATTTTATTAAAATATTAAATATCTACTTAAAATTGATTATTACAAACTAAACATCAATGCCAATCATTGGGCAAATGAACTAGGTTATCGAATTTCACAACAAAGTTTGTGTTCAGCAACGCTAATATACATATAGCATCATCACAAACGTAAAAACTTAAATATCTCAAAACATGCATTCATGTAGTTACGTCAGTCTGATCCTAAGGTAGCGAACTGTGGGCAGAGAAACATTGTGTGCTCCAAGATGACAACGCACCAGTTCGTAACAACATGGTTATCCTTCCTCAACCCCCATATTCACCAGATTGGGCCCTCTGGGACTTCTTTTTGTTTCCAAGATGAAATTGAGGCTGAAGGGTCGCTGTTTTGGCTCAGTGGAGGAGATCCAACGCAAATCGTAGCAGGTGCTTAACACGCTTCAAGAACGATACTTGCAAGGTGCATTCCAAAAATGGCAGAGGCACTGGAATTGGTGCATAGCTGCTCAAGGGGACTACTTTGAAGGGGATGGCAGCCAAATTTAAATCAGGTAATTTTATTTCCATTTATGGGACCAGTCTCAGAATTTAATGACCGCACCTTGTATGTGGTAAACTGTATATAAATATATTATGTTGTAACTCAGGAGAATGGGTTTGTCCTTGAACTGCAGTTCAAAACTGTTGTCAACAAGCGCAGTCGAACTGTAATGTTTCACATGTGTACAGTCATAATTATATTGTTTTACGGGTATACAGGTTTTTACAAGTTTTTTTTTATTGAAAGTATGATCATAATTGCTTTGTTTGATGCGGTAATATAATGTATTACTGATGCTACTTTGTGTAATACTTATTGTCCTGGGAAAGAAAGGATAAGTTACCTTTGGAACGGGATGTAAAACAATAGAGTGCTGGCTCAGGTTCGCTTACATCAACCACAAGCTCATAGCTAAACTCCTGAGTCAAACACAGTACATATTTGTGCTGATTGCATCATCAGTTACACTTTCATATTTTTTTAGTTACTTTTATCTCATTTGTACTGAAATGATTTCAAAAGTGTTCACACTAAATAAAATTAGTAGTATAGCTTTTAATCATAAAATAGTGAATAACAATATATTATAAAACAAAAAGAAGTCTTGTCTTAAAGATGCTTATGAGCTTATAGTGTTGCTATATTTTGAAACTAAGCATTAATTTCTACATTCATGCTTTTTAATTATGATAAATTATGGTCAAGTTCAATATAATTACATGTTGTAACTTACTTGCCAAATGTTATTAGTTTAAGGGGACCAAGTGGGATCGCCCAGGAGGTCCCAGGTTTGATTCTTGGTGACAGCCCACTCTGACATGAGTTTTTTTCAGGACTTTCCGGATCGTCAAGCAAATGCAGGAGTTGTTTCTTTCGCTCCCCAAATTTTTTGTCCTGTATTTCGTTCTATGAATCTAAAATTCACTCTTCAGCCCGTTTGGTCGGTTTTAAGGTTGGAAGTGTCTGCGATTGTGTTCCGGTGCAGCATGGCAGGGAAAAAGGATTCTGTGAACTTTCTGTATCCCATGGCCTTCGGCTAGTTGCCAGGGTGTCTCAGTCTAGAAAATGTAGGGACCCTGTCATTGCTGTGCCGTCACTCCTGTTCTGACTATCCAGTGTCTCTCTTCACACCTCATCCCTCCCTCCTGGTGGCACTCCCTTGTGGGGCATCGGTACAATATCCTCATTCTTGGATCAGCGGCGACTCCCCTCTGCTTCACAGTCCAATCCAATCCCGCCATTATGAAATCTTACTAAATTCATGAACCATCATCTTAGAAAATGAAGTTTTTACAGGATGTAGATGCATATCTTCTAGGTTTTCTGATCTACTTTTATCCAAAAAATCTGCTTATTAAGGAGCAGTAGACATTTTCTTAGTAATAAAATTATACCAACTTTTGATTAAAATTTATCAGTATTTATTTTTTTTAAAAAATAACCAACTAAGTTGTTAACTCCAAAGTGGATCCACAACAGCCTTAAGAGGTTGTTTTTATCATCCTAAAATTTAATTTAGCTATCTTCAGTAGTTTCTGAGCAAATGGGTTATTTATACCAGAAAATGTCATTCACAGGAAAAGCTGTTAAAAGCAAAAGTGGAGAAAACAAACTTGATATATTTGCAAAGAAAGAAACCACATAGCTTGAGTACACAGAATGTGCAATATTTAACAGTAGCACCAATTTGTACAAGAAAACTTCTAAACAATAGAGTAAAGTTTACCTCTCTACTCCAAAGAGTGTAGGAGTTATGATTTTTTTCTGTGAAGTGTTGCAGAAATGACAGTACAAAATGGCAGATGCAGTACCATTTTAAAAATACAGGGTGCCCGGCTTATACGTTTAACATTACAAACTTTTATAACTTTGGTTGTATTAGATCCAGATAAAAAGCATTTCACATATGGTTAGTAGGTCTATTAGCATTTATGATTCCAACAATGATAATATTATTAGGTTAGATTAGAATGTGCAAAGATGCAATATGGACACCACAAGAGAAGGTTTTTCTGTGTTCTCGGACTGGCTGGAACAAAATCCGTGAAGTGTGTAAAACAAAATTTTTGCCATGAATTTAACTTTGGCCATCACGATGATGTCCCCTCCTCTAAGCATTATGAAAGGAGCTGACCGCTTTCATTAGTGCACACCACACATTTAGGTCGCAGGTTCAAACCTGGCGGAGGACGATGGATTTTTTCGGGCGTAAAAATCCTTAGCATGGCTTCCTTCAGAAGGGAAGTAAAGCCGGTGGTCCCGTGTCATAGATTTACGGCACGTAAAAGAACCTCAAGCCTGGTAAAGAGGCCTCTGAGCAAAATTGCCATCTTTTGCACCCAATATAGAATGGGACGCTAAGGACCACAGCAGTTAAAGAGCATCCATAAATAAAAAAATAATAAAAAAAAAAAACTCAATTACTCTAGATATAACAATTTTGTCCGTTAACTTTGCTATTTACGTGGAAAGTTGCTTCATCAGAGAAACACAGTTTATCCAGGAAAGCACGTCTAAAATGTCTGAGGCAAACATCTTCCATTTGTTTTTATTCTGGGAATAGATTTTCTGCATAACTGAATCTTGTAGGCCCTTAGACGTAATCTTTTGTGGACTACATCATGAACCATAGACCGAAAATGGCAACTTCTACACTGGTGTGTTGAATTGACTTCTTTGGACTTCTTACAAAGGCCATACGAATCCTTTTCCTTTCTGCAGGCACATTCCATGTGCTATGCTTTCCGCATGTAGACAAAAGACTATCAGTTTCTTGTTATTGTCTGTCCCATTTCATAATGTTTACATAGGAGGGGATATCGTGACAGACAAGGTTGAATTCACGGCGAAAATTTCATTGTACACACGTCACAGATTTTATTTCAGCTAGTTCAAAAACACAGAAAACCTTCTGTTGGGGTGTTCAAGTCGCCATCTTTGCACATTCTAATCTAATCTAATAATACAGTGCGTTTGTAGATAAGCTGGACCGTTCTGTGGGGCATTGGACTGGACGAGGATTGGTGTGACTTCCGCCAGAGTTACACATAAACGACCAGCAACTCATGGGTATGTACTGTACTAGCTTTCATTAGCCTTGCCTGCATCACAACAGATGTTGAAACTGATGACCTTCATCTGTTAAAGTGGTTTGGTACAATGTTCATTCACTATTGGACACGTCAAGCTATACACACAAACAATAATAGGTTGTTGCAATATATACAATATGTTTTTACATTATATACAATAGGTATTTACATGCTAAATACTATGGTTCATGATAGACATTTGTGTTCAAGGTAATCATTAATAGAATAAAAGGAGTGGTTAATTAGATGTGCCTTAGACCGGATTTCAGCAGGTTTACATTTTTAATTGCTTGGTAAATTACTTGGTAAATTATTATAACGTTTAATGCCGGAGTATAAAATACTTTTTTGGTAAAGCGAGGTGTTGCAGCTGGTCACATGTATTTGTGTATTTTCCCTAGTATTGTGTTCATGCACCGTATTATTAGTTACGAATAGTGAATCAGAAGCATTAATGTTCTTAGCCATAAGCAGAATAACTGCATGCAGGGAAGTGGGAGGATCCCCAGTTTTTTAAAGAGAGGTTTACATGACGACTTTGGGCTGACTCCTTCAATAATTCTGATAATTTTTTTCTGTGCAATAAAGGTTGACTTGCTTGCTGGAGACTCACCCCAGAAGACTACTCCATAACTTACGAGCAAGTGCACATGTGCATAATGTGCATGTTGTCAATATTCTTAGCATATAACAGAGAGCTGAGTTTATTATTTATTAGGCTAGTATGGGCATCCCATTTCAGATTGCTTTGTACGCAGACCCTGAGGAATTTTATAGGTTCTACTTTTTTAAGTGTCTGATTAGAGAGTTGTATTTGAGGGGCAAGATAATTTTTGGTGGTATTTGTGCGTATATCCATTGCTACAGTTTTATTTGTATTTATAATAAGATTATTCAATGTAAAATAGTTTGTGATTTTCTCTGAGACTTGGTGAATAGAGGTTATAAAGGTTTCTTTTTGGGTTGCCTTAACCAGGATATTTGTATCATCAGCATTTTAGTAGATGGATCATTTATGAAAAGAAGAAATAGGAAAGGACCTAGTATAGAACCTTGTGGCACACCATAGCTTACTTGGAGTGGACTGGAGTGATAATTAATCTGATTATATGCTTTATCCTTTATTTCCACTATTTGCATATGACCACATAGTGAAGACATTCCCTATATCTTCAAAAACAGTTCTGGTTTACTTCGCAAAATTCATGTTGACTGATTGCCTCTATTTCTCTTGTGATGTCCTTCAGTTCTTGTAATATGTGCGGATTTGATGCGTACACTATTCTTTAACGTTCCCCATAAATAAAAATCGCATGGAGATGGGTGAGGGGAACGAGGTGACCACAATCCTTGACTAATTATTCTGTCACCATTCACACTTCGCAATTCATGCATAGAATTCACAGCAGTGTGTGTTTGTAGCTAAATCCTGCTGAAATCAGCCACACTATCCTTCATTTCTTGTTTCTTGCGGTTGTGGTGAAAAATATGGAACCGATAATTCTACGTGCACTCACTGCGCACCAAACTCCAACTTATGCAGCATGGTGAGAAACTTCATGAATAATATGGGGATTTTTGGTAACCCAGTATCTATTGTTCTGAGTAGAACTGTGACCTTGAAGATAAAACCACACTTCATCAGTGAGGAACGTTAAAAGTGGATCCATGTTGCCATTATGAATGGACTGCAAAAACCAGTTGCAATAATTAACCCTACTTACAGGATCTTGTGGTTGTAAAGCATGAACTACAGTCACCTTGTACGGCTTAAGTTTCAGAAGTTTCGTTGCCACAAAAGCTGACGTCTTGGAAATGTTAACCTCTTGTACTAAACGTCTCAGTGATTTTTGGGGTGAGTGCTCTAACCGGGCCCCTACTTCATCAAGATTCCCTTCTATCAGCACACAGCATTGTTGAATACATTTCTTGTTCAAAAAAGATCATGTATGCCTGACTTTATTGATAAGGTCATGAATAGTTGACCTGCTAAGAATTCGAACACCAAACGGATGTTGAAATTCTCTATAACATCTTCTTGCAGAAGAGTATTTCACATACAAATCATAAGAAAAATACTTTGTTCTAAAGTGTACTCGACCATTATTAATGGACAATAAATATATCACCAAGAGACAACACAATTTTACTCTAAACACGCACACAAACGTCTTTCCCTCACGACAGATCCAACTCATCAGTGGTAGCTACAGTGCTATTCTGGCAGCAGGCGTGCCACTTCTCACCCAGTACAATGCCGCCATGGAACGGTCCGGCTGATCTACGGACACATGCATGGTATTATCATTGTTACTGTTACGATCATAAGTGGCAAAAGACCTACTAATCATATGTCAAATGTTTTAATCTGATACAACTAAAATTATAAAAGTTTGTAATGTTGAATGTATAGACTGGACACCCTGTATATTTTAAATATAAGTATTGTGTTTACAATAATACAACATATATCAAAGAGAGCACAAAAAACTAATAACTAAAAATTCCCCCAAAATAGTTCTTGGGGAATTTTTGCCATTTAGTCTCCCCTTAAATAAAAAAAATTAAGCTTTTAAATGTGGAAATCTTGCATTCACAAATTAAATAATGAGGTAAGACTATATGGTCAGGTAAAGTTTAATGAAATGGAACAAATGCACAACCAGGAGGTCTGTAAAACAATTTTCAGGAGGAAGAGCAATCTTGATGGAAGTTTTAGTTGGAAACAAAATATAATATTCAAATATTACATTCCTTTCTATACTCTAATATAATAAATAATATCCCCCTCCCCCATGCCCTTATAGCCAACCCTGTTCACAACCATAGCTGTACAGAGAATTGTCTGAATTAATCATTGTAAGAAAAACATTTGAAAGCTTTCTTACATATTCATTAAGCACATCTTAAAGATATGACATGAAAATTAACAGAATTTTTATTTTAATGTTCTAAGCAAAATAAATCAATGGTATACTTCAAAATGTGAAGAAAAGATTCTCCTAGGCATGTATGGGTATACTTAATTAATAAACTAAGATAACTGGCGCTATAAAATCATAGAGTAAATTGGTAAACTGCAGAATTAGTGCGGCCACATTCTGAATTTTGTAGAATGTTTCCACAGCATGACCAGTGACGCCGGCCTGGATGTCCTGTGTGTCCATGACCGCAGCCTTTGTAACCACCTGTAAAATAGAAAAGCAAATATTCAGGAATATTTTACAGCTTTAAAAAATTTGTTTTTCATTTATTTATCATTACAGTTATATTCTAGACCAATATTTTCTTTACTACTAATATATATGAGATGTGATAAAAAAGTAACAGCAATTTTTGTTTTTCTTAAAGAATTTTTATTTAAGCATTAACATCCACTTTGTCCCCTTTAAAGTAATCCCCCTCAGATATAATAAACTTGTGCCAGTGCTTTTTCCAATCTTGGAAGCACTTCTGGAACTCGCTTTTCGTTATGGTGTTCAGCTCCTTCAGGGATTCTGTTTTTATCTCATCAATGGTGGCAAAACGTCCGTTCATGGTTCTCTTCAGCCTCAGGAATAGAAAGAAGTCGCAGGTGACCATGTCCAGCCAATATGTTGAAGAAGTATTGTTCTTCAACTTGCAGTTTGTAGGTTCCGTAATTATTTGGAAGTTTGCCCCACAGTTGCACGCCAATTTGAAGGTTTTTGGTTACGTAATGAAGATACACTTTGATGTTGTTTGATTTTTAGGATGCCAAACTTTATAGTGAAGATGATGCTTGTTTTTACGTAATATTATTAAAGTTATTTGCCTCGGCTACTTTCAGTCGCACTATAGAAACACGAGTTCTTGTAGGGTTGTGATAAGACTTAAATTATAAGACGCCACATAATTTACTTTTTAATTTTTTACTTTTTATTTCACTTTATATTTGCACATTTTTGGCGGAGAACACAAATTTTATCATTTATACTTTACAACATTTTTACCCACGACTTTCACGTCCACTCTCTACAACTTCATGTCCGCAACTCTTACGTCTGCTGTTTACTACATCTTGCCCGCAACTGACTAGATTCAACGGTAAAACCTTTAGCTTTGGTAATGCCAGTCACTTATTGGCTAAATTCTAGTCCAATAGAATTTAAGTATTCAAATTAAAATCTTTTCTTTACTTTTGATTGGCTAATTCCAAACTGTAAGCGAAATTATGTTATTACTGATCTTTTTTCATAACCAGTACTTTTAAAACTCCAAACACATTATTGTCACAAAAATTACATTATTGCCTCATTATTAACATCCTAAAACATATTATTCTCACAGTTTTTGCACTATTAGAGTATATAAACATTTACATATCACTAATAAATATGTTTACAATAAAAATAAGTATTTACAATGACTTAACATACAATTTATATAATAATTATATACATATTGTTTTCTAGGTGGGCTGTTATTGAATTTAATTAATAAAAAATACAATTAATATCATTTAGGCATTAAAATACTGCCTCAATGTTGGCTGTTTTGTTTTTTGCCAAAAAGTCGCAAACAATCATTGAGGTGTGTGTGGGTGCATTATCGTGATGCAATTTCCATGAGTGGTTTTGCCACAATTCCGGTCGTTTTCTTCAGATTGCTTCATGCAAACGGCACATAACTTCCAGGTAATATTCTTTATTGACCGTAGGACCATAAGGTAAGAACTCCTGATGCACTATCCCATTGTAATCTAAGAAAACAGAAGAACCTTCACATGTGATTGAATTTGTCAAATTTTTTTCAGTCTTGGTTCTTCAGGCAGTTTCCATTGGGACGATTGGGCCTTAGTTTCAACATTATACCCATATACCCATGTTTCGTCACCTGTTATAACCTTATTTACAAGTTCTGGATCATTTTCAACTTCATTCAGCAATTCCTGAGCGATGTCTATGCAACATCGTTTTTGGTTGAAATTAAAAAATTTCAGAACAGGCTCTGCTGCTATGCATTTCATGCCCAAAACATCCAAAATAAATTGCTTGGCATGAGCCAAAGGATATGCCGACATCATCAGCAACCTCTCTGATGTGATTCTGCAATTTTCAAAAACCATTTTCCTTACTTCTTCCACATTGTCATCAGTAATTGATGTGCTAGGGCGTCCAGGGAGGTTGTCGTCTTGAACATCTTCTCGACCCTCTTTGAAATGTTTATACCACTCGTAAACCCATCTTACTCATAGTAGATTCCCCAAAAGCCACAGTCAACATTTCGAATGCGGTGCTGCACTTTATTCCGTTTTTCAAGCAAAATTTAATGCAAATTCTTTGATCCATCTTTTTCGAAAGTAAAAATTCGCCGAGACTCGAAAACACGTATAACTTTTTCAACTGTCAACAATAAACTAAATATTCAGAACAACTGAAAATACAAACATACATCAGAGACATGTGTACCAACAAGATAAAACAAAAGTTTTGAACATCAGATGTATAAAACTTGCGAAATTAAAAAATTCCTGTTATTTTTTTATCACACCATGTATATTGGATATATATAAAACAAATTTATATTTGTATATGTACAAGGTGGTATCCAAAATATTGGAGACTAGTGCTGCCATCTGGCCAAAACTTTATTTGAGTCATCATTCTCAAAGTATGCACACAAAGTCCCTTACGTATGCACACACTCGTCCCAGCATTTCTGCCATTTTCCAAATGCATCCTGGAATCATGTTCTTTGGGGGTGTTAGCACTGTTAGCATTTCTTCTTGGATCTGCTCAGTTGTGTCAAATCGACGGCTTTTCAACTTGATTTTCAGTTTGGAAACAGAGCAAAGTCACAGGGTGCCAAATCAGGAAAATAGGGTGGATGGGGGACAACAGTCATACTGTTTTGGTCAAAAAGTTTCTGATGAACAAGCAAGTGTGACAGAGTGCATGTTGCCAAAGTTTGAGCCAAAATCTTCACACATTTTCATGGAGCCATCACTAAATGTCACAGTAGTAGTTAGAATTGACTTGTTTGGTGGGACAAATTCCTTTTGCACAATTCCGTTGGTATTAAAATGAAGAGCATGCTCTTGACTTATCTTCACTTGTCTCATGTTGTTTGATCTTGGTGAAGATAGACTCTTCCACTGGGAGGATTGTTGCATCCATAGATCCAGGTCTAATTGCCTGTGATAACCTGGACAAGAAGGTTGGATCATTGGATATGACCTAATGAAGCTCCCTGCAAACTTCAACATGCTGCGCCTTGATCAAGAGGATCCTTGGCATAAAATTTGTGGTGACACGATGCATGGCCAATTCATCAGTCAAAATTTGTTGATATGTCTGGTAGCCAATTCACATTTCATCAGAGAGGTCATTAATGTTTTGACATTGATCCTCAAGAACAAGTTTGGGTGTTTTGCAGCTGATGGACATTTCTGTGTGGTTATCGTCTCTGATGAAAGTACCGCTGGCGCTGAACCACGCATATCACTCAAACATTCATGTATGGCTTATGCTTTGTTCCTGGAATGCTTGTTTAATCATTGCCAGAGTTTCCGTAGCACCTTTCCAAAGATTTGCACAGAATTTGATGCACTCTCACTGCTCCATTCTCGGATCCATTGTGAAATCGCCACACAGGATATCATGGAAACAGTTGCATGAAACTCAAGCACACTGACTCAGTCAGAAATTCTACATCTATTGTTTTAGAATACTACTGCAACTGCTATCCAGATGGTAGTACCAGTCCCGAATATTTTGGAAAGTTTCCTTAAAGAAAAATAATTTTCTTACCTGGCATTGTACCACCACATCCACACGAGGCTTCTTTATTGCCTCCACTTGAGCAGAAGGTACAGCAATGGAATGTGCCTTGATGTGGACGCAGTGTGCGCACACATACATGGAATGGGCTTCCCTTAATTAAACAAAGAAAACGTTAGATGTGGACATAAATTTAAAATGTATCATTTACAAATCTTCAAACCTTTAAAACTCCAGTGGAAGTCTGAAAGATCGAATGCTTGATCACTATGACTAAGTACACTAGTCTCGTTTACGCAACCTTCAGTTAACTGATGTTTCACTGTCCCTGGATGTGAGGATGGATCTTTGCAAGAAATCGTAAGTTGGAAGGATGATGATTAGTATGAAGTATCATGGAGAAATTGTCACTCTTGTCAATTGTGATAACAAAATTGAATATAAGGATCAAGCATGTCATGTAAATATATATAATATATGATATTTTAATCAAAATCGCTAAGTAATTTTTTAGAAAATCAAAAATTTTGAAATGTGTTCTATGTAAAGGGTGCCTTGGAGTGGGGGGATTTTGGTGAAAATCTTCATGTCGCATCTTTGGAAGGTATTCAACCTAACTGCCAAGTTTGCTATTTATCAGACTTTTGACACACGCACGCGTGCACACTCTCTCTCTTGGATTCAGGGGCCTCAAAACATGTATTTCCGTTGGTATGTCGTTATCAAATGTTTGGGTTGAATGCAATACCTTCTCTACCTATTATGTATGCAGTACACAAAGTAAGAAAAATATGTATATGTAAATACTTCTGTTCATCTATGTGCATTCTCATGAAAATGTCTGTCACTTTTGCTTAGGATGCCCATGGGAAAATCCTCAGTAATGGTTTTCTTTTACTGATTTTACAATATAATGGATTAAGTTGGTAAAACTGCAAAGGGAAACTGAATTTACCTGTATTGGCTTTCCTCTTACAGAAGCAGAAAGGCTCAGATTTCCAGCAGTATCAGGTATGAAAGATATCAAATATGTACCATCTCGCCTGTCTGACACCTGTACTGGAATTTGTCTGCAACAAAAAAGTTTCAAACATATAATGAAAGATTTTCCAAATTACTGAAGTAGTGCGGAGAACAGTGCAAATGTGATCTTCCTTTGTTATTTTATAAAATGCTGAGCCATTGGAAGTTATTTTTGAGCAAATGCCATCTACGATTACTGGGGAATGCTTTATTAGAAAACATACAATTTGGGGAGTATTTAATTAAATTGCAGCTACGAGGGTGGTCTGAAAAGTGTCCGACCTCAACATGAAGATGGCAGCACTCGTAAATAAAAGCTAGTGAATTTTGTTGCTCATCTGTTGACAGTTACTCACCAAAGTTTCAGCCATTTTGGATGCTCAGTTGTTATGTAACAGTTGTTTGAGTGAGGTGATGTGAGTGTTTTTATGAAAATGGACAAAATCGAGTATCGAGCTGTCATTAAATATTTGTTTTTGAAAGGCAATACGCCTACACAAATCAAAGATGAGTTGGATTCTGTGTATGAGGACTCTGCACCATCATTTACCAGTGAAATTTTCGGCAGCTGAATTTAAACGTGGCCGTAAGAGCTTGGTAGACGAACGTTTGGGACGTCCAAAAATTGCAACTACCGATGAAAACATCGCCAAAGTTCACCAAATGTTGCTAGACAACTGCTGAATTAAAGTGAGAGAGATAGCAGTGGCTATGAACATGTCAAAAGAACGTGTTTCTCACATATTAAATCAACAGGTAGACATGAGAAAGCTGTCCGCGCGTTGTGTGCCGCGTTTGCTCACGTTTGACCAAAAATGTGTTCGAATGAACATTTCCAACACTGTTGGCGCAGTTTAGGCGCAATAAATCCGAGTTTTGGCGCCGATTAATTACTGTAGATGAAACTTGGATACACCATTATATGCCCGAAACAAAAATACCGTCCAAACAGTGGACTGCAAAGGGGGAACCGGCTCCAAAAAAAGCAAAAACTGTTTTTTTGGCTGGGAAAGTGATGGAGTTATTTTAATTGATTATCTTCAAAAAGGAAAAACCATTACAGGAGCATACTACGCATCATTACTTGACAAGCTGAAGGCAGAACTTGTGGAAAAACTGCCACATTTGCAGAAAAAGAAAATCCTGTTTCACCAAGACAACATCCATGAATTACAATTTGAACTGCTTGACCATCCACCTTACCAGATCTAGCTCCAAGTGACTTCTTTTTGTTCCCTCATCTGAAAATTGCGCTCGGAGGACAGAGATTTTCGTCAAATGAAGAGGCAATCACCTTCGTGAACAATTATTTTGCAGAGAAAAACGCCGAGTACTATTTGGACGGGTTACAGAGATGGGAGCATCGCTGGGAGAAGTGTGTAGAGTTACAAGGAGACTATGTTGAAAAATATAAAAAAATCTGAAAAAATGTCTTGTATCTTTATTAGGTCGGAAACTTTTCAGACCACCCTCGTAGTTTTCTGAGTTCCAAATTGATGACATTAGAAAGTTAGCCGTAGTGAAAATTTCCATAAAAGTAATACACAACTTTTTCTGCTCATTACTAATTCACAGGTATATTCCTTATGTATTGCTTTATTCATATAAAAAGTTATTCTATCCGTTTTACATTAAGGATGCAAAATGTTTGCTTAAGTATGGTTTCAAGTGAGGCAATATGTACAGTGTTCATCTTTATCCTTATTTGAGCTAATAGCAATCGTTTTTATTATAGACAAATTTGTTTATGATAGGGCAATTGCTCTATGCTTTATTAATCTTAAAGGAATGCTTCTTTCATTGGATGTGGGATCTCTTGGACTTAGTTGGAAGGTTCAACTTCTTAACCACTGGCTTTTTCCTACATTTGAGAGTTGGTTATTGTTCTGTGGCAGGTCCAGAATGTTAAAGAAATATAGAAAGTAGAAGAGGTGAAATTATCCTCTAGGCTTTGATTACTCGAATACCATCAGGATTGAAGACAACAAGAGGTCAGTCAAGGAAGACTAGATAAGAGGGGATCTGGTAAGGAAGAAGAACAACACATTTGGTCATTAACCTCATCAAGCTGACCAGTGCTAATTGATGAGTATCCCCCTCCCTTTTATTCATCAAGTAAGAACATGATTACCAACAACTGCATCATGGGAAGAATAGGAATGGGACATTAAGTAATTGTCCAGGTTGGTTCCTTTAAGTTTTCAAAAAGAAAGTATCAAAAACTCTCCCCCTGTTGGATAACAATTACCTTTATATAAAATTCTTAAAAAGCCCGAAACTAGTACCTGAACTACTCAAAAAGCAGCCATCGCCATATTTAGGCTTACCATTGGGCATGACTGCCTCAGCAAACACCTACATAAAATTGAATTGCTGCCATTTCCGAATTGTCTGTTATCAGTAAGGAAGAAGAAATGAATATGGATCATTTATTAATCTGTGAACAGCTTAAACTGTATCCAGATTTGACCTCAAAATATTGGGGAGCAAGAAGGAGAATGGCTTTGTGGACACGCACCCACACACACAAAGTTATCCTCCACGGTGTAAAGATTACCATGCTGGCCTCTAGTTCCCGAGGTCATGGGTTGAAACCTGGTGGAGGGCGAGAATTTTTTTTTGGACGTAAAAATGCTTAATATGGCTTCTTTCGGAAGGGAGTAAACACAGTGGTACCGTGTCATAGACTTATGGCACGTATAAGAACTTTATGCCGCAAAATTACTGGTATTTCCGCCCAATATAGAATGGGATGCTAAGGACCACAGCAGTTAAAAAGCATCCATAAATAAAACTCAATTTAATTTGCACGCACGCATAGTGTGGAACCTTTCCAACCTGCTGGGTGAGCCATACGTGTCATGTTTACTGAGGAGATACCGTGAAAGGGGTACAGAAGAAAATGGAGAGGAAGATCCAATAGCCATGGAGGGGAAAGAGGAGCTAACATTGGTAGCAGCGGCGGGGCGGAAAGAGATGCAAAGGAGGAGATGCTGCAGTAAGAAATGCATATGCGAAAGAGGGAATCAGCCATGAAAGGAGTACAGAAGAAACTGAGAAAGAAGCAGCAGCCAGGGAGGGGGAGGAAGAGGAGGAGCTAGCAGTTGCAGAGGCGGGGCGAGAAGAAATGCAGCAAGAAACACGCTTGCGGAGGAGGGAGTGACACGAGTGAGAAGTGGGGAAGTAATAAGAGTCAGAACGGTCAGTGAAGCAGAAGAAATTGCAAGAAGGGGGGAGGGTATACAATAATAGATCTGAGAGAAGGGAGGGTAATGCTACAAGGGAGGAAAGTGTAGACCTGGTATCCAGACGTACTAGACTCAGAAAAGCAATGGAGGAATTTACGTATCAGGACAAAACAAAGAACAAATAGGGAAAGGAAGTAAATTGATATGCAAAAAAAAGAAACTAGGAGTAAGGCAGGGATGTAAACTAAGTTCATATTAGTAACCTATTCATAGATGATATATTAAGAGTAAAAATAAGAAATTAGCATTATCCAGTAATAAGAGATAAGGATATTCCAGGTTCAGGCTCATTATAAATAGACGATTTTATGGTAGGCACCATATCGTTGATAGGGTCACAAAAGCAATAAATGAAATTCAAGAAAGTGTGAAAAATGGGGAATTGGGGTAAAAATCTAAAGATGAATGACTCAATAAGAGGCTCTAAGAAACAAAATCAAGGACTGAGAGAATAATAAGGAAGGTAAAGGGAAGAAAATTGTATAGAAAAGTAAGAGAAGCAAGGGCCACTCAGTGAGCGAAAAGGCCAGGAAGCAAGCAATCTGAGTGGTCCAATAAGAAAACAAGCACCAGACAAATTGTACAATAGATGTAGGGGTATAAACGAATATACATTGTATGTATTGTAAACATGTAGAACAAATTGTACAATAAATCCATTCATACTGGGGAGATGCAAGCGCACTCTCACATGATAAGAAAATCCACTTGCGGTGAATGGCAGAGATTAGGCCTACCATCTCATACAAACAATGCGCCAGTAACAGGTAATAACCTTTTATCAAAGCATATGTTGAAAATGACGTCCATGTTTCATTCTCAAGTTCTTGATGAGTATGTGGATTGTTTAGAAAGTTTTTGTTTCAAACCCCCCCCCCCCAAGATAAAAATCATATTATTTGTTGCTCAATATTGTAAACAAGGGATTTACTGTAACTCTCATGTGTTTTCAACAAGACATAGAATGACACTGAGAGGTTGGCTGGTTGGTAGAGCGTGGCAATTATTTTCTTCCTGTGAGGGAGTGGTCAGTTGTCCCCAGTAAACAACTAGAACTTGGATAGGTTCGAAATTGTCTGCACTGCACTTGGTCACAGGCACAATGCAAAAACAAAATTCATTTGTTTGCATCATGTTACTTCAGTGCAGCAATATAAACTTTGGAAAAATAAAATACAACAATGAATATTTAGGGAAGGGTGGTTGCTACGAAAAAGTTGCTTGACACAAACTGTGTACTTTAATGAGCACTAATTTTTTTTTCTGCAATACATTTTGATCTGATTTGCTGGCTATATAAGATTCAATGAAAACGAAGATGACAAGACTATTGAGGAGAAATCTACATATACATTTTGTTTTGTCATGCCCACTAGAAGGAAATTAAAATTATAATAAGTAATATATGGCAGTATTTAACTTCTAATGAACTTGTTCTGTAAGATTTGTTGCACGGCAGTTATTTTATAACTTTTTTCTGTGGTTATAATTTGCAGCAATCACTGAAATGTGCTGCTGAATAAAGATATTGTTCCATACTAAAAATATGTCTGCTTTCAACAGCACTATTTGGGTTTACAAATGAATTTGTGGGAGTTGTGATGTTACGCTCCAAGTTGTGGTGCCAATTTGCGGTAGTAATGTTGATGGAGTTTATTTGCGGTAGTAATAGCCAGCTCCACGTTTGGGAGCCAATTTGCGGAAGTAATGATGATAGTTCCTCGTTCAGGCGTCAATTTGCGGTAGTTTATAGGTTACGTAGTTGTTTGGAGGAGTTTGCCCCAAAGTTGTATGCCACTTTGAGAATGTTATTGAGCCTCGTTGTATTTGTTGCCAACTTTGAAGAAGTTATTTAGCTGGATATGAGATGTGAGAATCCCCACGTATGTGCGTCACTTTGAAGAAGTATTTAACCCAACGTTTTTAAGATACACTTTTATGTTGTTTGAATACTTGGGACGCCAAACTTTATAGTGAAGATGATGCTTGTTTTACGTAATATTATTTAAATTTGCCTCAGCTGCTTTCAGTCGCACTATAGAAACATAAGTTCTTTTCAGGTTGTGATAAGACAAAAATTAAAAGACGTCACAGAATTTTTACTTTTTAATTTCACTTCTTTTTATTTCTCTTTATACTTGCACATTTATAAAACACAACAGTTTAAAAGAAACACTGTGAGCACTTTATACATTCTAGCAGAGAACACAATTTTTACCATCCGTACTCTACAACATCTTACCCGCAACTGACTTAAGTATTCAAACTAAAATCGTTCTTTACTGTTGATTGGCTACTTCCAAACTGTAAGCGAAACTTACGTCATTACTGATCTTTTCATGACCAGTAGTTTTTAAAACTCCAGACACATTATTGTCACAGAAATTACATTATTACCTCATTATTAACAACCTAAAACATATTATTCTCACAGTTTTTGCACTATTAGAGTATATAAACATTTACATGACATTAATAAACATGTTTACAATAAAAAAAATAAGTATTTGCAATGACTTACATACAGTTTAAATAATAATTATATACATATTGTTTTCAAGGTGGGCTGTTATTGAATTTAATTGTAATAAAACACAATATCATTTAGGCATTAAAATACTGCCTCAAATTCCTCACCTTCTGCTAGCATCCCTGTATCTCAATTCTGCTGCTACTTTTTCACCACCGTGGCAAAGTGGCTGTTCATCAGCATCACGAGTTATCATCAATGTTTCTGCTTTTCTGTGCTGCCGACAATCCATTAAGGCTGTGAACACATTTTAATGTAAAAGATATTAGTTTATGGTTGTTCAGTCTGTCAAAGCATATGAGGGCCATTTCAAAAGTTCTGCACACACGCATGCACGACCGTTACGGTGGCATGATCAAGTTGGAATTTATGTCAGTTGTGAGTCAGACTTTAGACTTGACAGTTGTATATGTGTTTGCTGGTTCGTGTGGCTGTGTCATGAGTAATTCAGTTTTAAAATGGAAGCTGAAAACGAGTCAGGTTGGATTACACCTATACCCCCGCCGCTGTATCTTTGCACTTGACAGTTCGTGCGGCTTCGCGTAAGGTTGGCTACATTGCAGTTGCGACGTTGCCAGAGTGCTAGTAAATAACGACAGCTGATGGTTCTCCTTTCTATCGCGTATAAGCCGCATACAAAAAGTGTAGGAAGTAGCGAACGTCAATGAATAATAACTATTTGGTATTATTATTAATTGAAAATAAGCGATATAAGCAGCTTTGGTATGGTCGGATACTCCTTTCTATAATAATAGGCATAAATATGTCTACGTATGGCGTCTAATTGGAAAGCATCAAGATTTGTGACTGGACGAGGCTGCTTTCTTTTCTTCCTTGGAGTTGATAGAAATACCTGTTGCGTTCCAGATGGTTCAGGAATTTTGCCCTCTTTCTCTTGGAGTTTCACTGCCTTGTGAATAACAGTTCCTGTGCTTAGTCCAAGAGCTGCTGCAGTTCGTTGTATGGCTTTATGAGCAGGAATAGAGGGATTGCCATGAAACTTCACGCACTCCTTTTCCTGTTCAAAGAATTCCCGGGTTCTCCTTAATAGTTCCAATGCGTGACTATTAAGTGGCACACCTCGGCGCAAAGGATTTTCACTTCGTGAATCATCACAGCGATCAGCGTCGTTTTTCAGACATTGTCGCACTTAATTTTTGTTTAAATAAATAATATGAATGAAATATATATAAAATAGATAATTTTAAATATATATGTATAAACGAACAATAACAAAACTATCAAACAATAGCCACAAATATAAATAACAATGAACAATATGTAGCTTGCAAAGAACAACTCGGCGCTCGTGCTAGAAATTCACAAACTGAAGCACGTGGTTGGGAATAGTTACATCTGGCAACAGAGCCGAATCTAGTTCCGGTTGCGCTTTGTCATCGTCCATCCGGAATGCTGCCTTGTGATTGGCTTAGGAAGTCAAACCGTTGAAGCTTTTCATCTGTTTTTTTGCAAATGTACCAACTTAAACGCTAGCTGTCAAGTGCAACGTTACAGCAGCGGGGGTATAGTGACCAGCATTCCTACATCAAAATCGAATCCCTACGTGGAAAGAACCCAAGTGAACGGTGGTTTGTCATTTCCGTGAAGGTCAGGTAAGCATTAGGACAATCCAAGAATTGGAAGGCCATTAACTGCAAAAGACTACACCTCTCAGATCATTGGTAATGACATTTTGAGAGAGGATCAATAAAAAACATGCGAGGAAATTGCAGTTCAGTTTACAGATTCATTACTGAAAAGTTAAAGATAGAAAAGTTGCTGCCAAATGGGTTCCGCATGATCTGAGTAAAGAGCAGAAAGCAGGTCGCAGAAGAATTGCTTCAACATTATCAAACAGCAGGAGAACAGTTTCTGAAAAGGATTTTTGCACTTGATGAAACCTGGATACGAGATTTTGAGTCAGAACTGAAGTCTCGGTCATCAGAATGGAAAACTTACGCCGCCAACAATCAAAGGTGAAGCTGATGATGATCTTTGCGTATGACATGAATGGCATCATAGCTACAAATAAAATGCCCCAGTGGACATCTGTAACAGGCGCATACTACAAGCTGTTTCTGCAAAATGTTTTGTTGTCGTCGTTTTCAGTATATTATAAGTAATAAGTTCACTCTCTTAGTAAAGAATCACCGCTAAGAGCCATATCAATGTGTTTATTTCAGTTTGAATGAAAATCTCGAAAGAGAACTTGGATGTAAATGTGTCACACCGGAGTCATGTGATGGTTCACGAAGCTTCATACTTTTCTAATAAGTGTTTTTTGTTACTTAATTGTAATTTGTTGTTTAAAAGCTGTTTTATTATATTAAAAACATGAAACATATAAATTATATATAAGAGTAAATTCAGTACTGTAGTGAAAATGTGCAGATAAAATCAAATAAAAATTACAAGTTCTGGGAGACTTATGTTACCACTTGAGGGTTAAGAGTGTTAATGTTTCATTGTCAGTCCACTGCAATGCCTGCCAACAAATTCACTCTTGAACAATTGTCCTCCATAGTGTACTGGTGACCTCTAGTTCCTGAGGTTGCGGGTTCAAACCTGGTGGAGGGTGATGGATTTTTTCAGGCTTCAAAATCCTTAGATGGCTTCCTTTGGAAGGGAAGTAAAGCTGGTGGTCCTGTAAAAGAACCTCAAGCCTGATAAAGAGGCCTCTGAGCAAAGTTTGCGGTCTTTCACACCCAATATAGAATGGGACTCTAAGGACCACAGCAGTTAAATAAGTAAAATTCAGTTTAATATTTTTAGACAATTTCAGGAGAAGTTTCCTGGTATTAGAGTTCCAGGTGGAGAAACTGTTGGACATCTGGTTAATACATTTAGGACAATGGGAATTCTAAATGCTAAACCTAAGCAAAAATGAGACGTTCTAATGGAGAAAAAAATTGACAAAATTGGTGCATTTATTTGTGGGGAACCCTAAAAAAAAAAGTGCATAGGAACAATCCCCACACCATCGAGGAACTTAAGGACAATATGGAGCCAGAAGGCCAGGGTGCCAGGCAAAAAGAGCAGCATAGCTGGCAAGGAAATTTGTACATAGGTTAAGTTAGTTTACAAGTGGAATATTGTAAAAAGAATTGTGTATAAAAAAAAATCTGATGTGTTACACTCACATGACTTTCTCTACTCTTGTACAAACTATTTTTATAAATGTTTATTCTCCATATGCTTCATGTTAATCGAGATGTCAATCTTATTGCTAATTTTCTTGTAGATGCAAGGGGAATATGGTAGCTTTTAAGCGATAGTCAAATATTTTAACCGCTGGTTGCTATGTGGCGCATTCCATTCTCTTTGCATGTCCAGGACATAAAAAAATGAATAACGAATTTGATAAAAAGTATAAGTATTGGAAAATTTAAGGGAATAACAAGCAATATCTCGAAAATGGTTCACTCAACAAAAACAATGTATATGACATAAATTTTAACGTGATCTACATTTTTTGTGTAGTAAAATTTTGTCTATCTTTTATAGTTTACCAGTTATACAAAAGTCGTTCACAATGAAGAATACTTTTGGAGACATTACCAGAAAATTCAAGATATACATTTCATTTGTCATGAAAATATCTTAAACATATGATATTTTAATCAAAATCGTTAAAGCTATTTTTGAGAAAATCAAAATTTTCGAAAAATGTTCCATGTAAAGGGTAATTTGGGGTGGGGGATTTTCTTGAAAACCTTTGTGTCGCATCTCTGGAAGACACTGAACCTAAACACCAAGTTTGGTGTTTATCCGACTGTTCGTTTCTGAGTTATGCTGTTCACAGACACACACACAGACATGTTTCCAAAAATGCTTTTTTTGGATTCAGGGGGTCTCAAAACATGTATTTCCGGTGAAATCTCGGTATCAAATTTTTGGGTGGAATACAATACTTCCTCTACTTACTATACATAGTAGAGAAAGTAAAAAAATGTACAAATAAAGTATCTGTCTATCTTAAGGACAATATAAAAACAGAAATTATGTACATTATGCAAGAAGAGCTTATGCGTGTGAATAGAAATTTAATTTGAAGATGCCAGGAATGTCCTCATGCAGATGGACACCACTTCCAACAAGGTTAGTACTTATTATAGTGCATGTTACTTTCACTTGTGAGTTACAGAAAAAAAACTCTCAGTGTAATAGACAGTGTGCAGAGCATGCATACGTGCGATCTGTGACCTCACCATAAAACGATTGCACTGTACTTCTCAGTTGTTACAGTCCTGATTATTTCTTTTGCCTATTCAAGCTTCTTCACACTTGCAAGGAAGAACTCAAAACATCCCTTGTAAAATTATGGATTAATCCTTTGTGGTGAAGAAGATGGTTTGTTACCTTATTTGCACCACGTTTTGGGTGTCAATTTGAAGTAGTTGTATTATTTTTCAACTGTTGGGGAGCCGAACTTGTAGTAGTTGCAACCGCACATATTCCGGTAGCCTTCGCCGCGAATGTACTTTCAGGTGACCTTAGCCCCAAGTTTAAAAATATTAACTTTGTAATTTAAACTGTTTCTTTAAATATTATATATTTATGTTTGCCTCGGCTGTGTCAGCATTTATTTTAGAGACACGTTTCTCTTAGCAGGGTTGTGATGCGACAAGAATGTAGGCTTACACAGATCATAATTTTACTTCACTCCTTTTATTTATGATTGACACGATTTAAATAACACTTCACTGATAAAGAGAGCTGTGAGATTCTTTTTATTAATTAATTACACTTTTTAACACGTAAACTTATTTTTCGTCTCGCACGAATACATATTATATTTCTTGAGGATACTTTTTGCGTCTGGTTAGTAACGCTGTTTGTAGGCAACTGACTTCTAGATTTGTAAATTTTGCTGTATTTCAGTTTCTCTGGTTGTTGATTGGCTATTTTATAAACTGTCACTAAAATTACATTATTGTTACTCCAAGAATCACAAGTAGCACTGTTAAACTTTCTTACTCATTATTGACTCAAGGTTACCTCATTGTTAGCAACATTTAAACTTATTATTCTCACAGCTCCTACATTGTTAAATTATGTAATATATTCACATAACATTATTGAGCATGTTTACAATAATATAAGCATATGCAATGACTGTTACATACATATTATATAATTAGACTGAAATTATTTAAGTGTTAAAAGTACTGCCTCAGTGGTCTGTATAGAATAAGATGTTATAAAGCTCTTACCATCTATGTCAAGAGTGCAATGTGGTGGTGAAACAGTCTGGGTTGTGATAACACCATATAGGGGATACTCTTTGACCTTCCCAGCATTCTCGTTGGGCAGAAACTGTAGGCAGTCAGATACTCTTGGTTCTAAAAGACATGAACTTCCACCACCAGCAGAGCTGCAACACCATTCCAAACGACGAACCACTGGAACCACCAAACTAAGGAGCTGTAAATGATTGCAAGACAAATTGTAATAACAGTCATTTGAAGAAACTCTGTTAGAAGCCTTAAAAACACACAATGTATAGAAATTGTGTGTTCATTTCAGAAAGCTGATGTGAGCTTGGCATTTGCTAACACTATTAAATAAAGGTAAAAGTGATGGTGGTAACCTGACTTTATCAAAGGGCCCAGTATTTGCTTTCATCAGCAGACTAAATTTTTGACAATACCGGGTGTTTCAGAAATACTTCGGGTTCCTCACACCAAAAGAAGGAAAAAAGTTCATATGAGCATATGTCCCATAATCCTTGGTTTTCGCGTTATTCCTGTCACAATGAAAGTGTGAGTCCAACGGCCTTTGGGGTCCAACCTCAAAACTTCATTTCTCTATGCATTTATAGAAGGCGGTTGACCCATTGTAATACATACAGTAGATGACGAAGTGTTGCCATGGAGACTTGTTTACGTTTGTCATTTGTCATCAGTCTGTCTTCAACGTTTCAATTGTGTACGTGTAGTGAGTTAACTGCACGTGTTTCGTTCCACCATGGCTGGATATTCATTTCGTGAACAGGCAGACATGATTTTTATGTATAGTCGCACAAATGGTAATGGACGCGAGGCTGCACGGCTCTATCAGATGGAGTTTCCAGACTGAAGATAACCGAGTCATCCAACCTTTGTCGCTGTTTATCGTCACCTTGCTGATAAATGTGATAAATGTCTGGCTCCGGCACATTTTAGTCTTATTGTTCAAGATGCACTGACTGGTATCTACCATGACCGATGGATGGGCAGAGGAGGACCAGTTCCATGGCCTGCACGTTCTCCCGACCTTAATCCTGTGGGTTTTTACCTCTGGGGGCATCTTAAATCATTGGTTTATGGAGCAGCCATCCAGGATGCAGAAACGCTTCATCAACGTGTCATGGAAGCCTGCAAAATTATTCGACACCATCCCGGAGTTTTTGACAGGGTGCGACATTCCATGATTCGATGAGTACATGCATGCATAGAAGCAAGAGGAGGACATTTCGAGCACTTATTATGAGTTTTGTGTGTTATAAGTGTACCACTGTGTTGAGCACCTCCTAACGAGAAAACAAAGGATTATGGGACATATGTTCATAAGAACTTTTTTCCTTCTTGTGGTGTAAGGAACCCATACCCGAAGTTTGTAAAAGTATTTCTCAAACGCACTGTATAATAAACTGTTGATCACTGCTTTAAAGAACAGGGGGGAACATGAAAACTTACGATAACATATTACAGAAAAAGCTTTGGGTAATTTACCTATAGCATGTTTAGACTAACCTCTACATCAGATCCCTCTGTTAAGAGGTCTTCAGCAAAAGAAACAGCTGTACGGGTTTCATCAGCAAGGCTCTCTAGTTGTTGCTGTTGCGTACGGATTGCATGGAGTTTAGCCTCTCGCTGTTCCTGAACCTGAATCTGGAGGGTGCGCCTGTGTTCTTCAAGTGCTGCTATGTAAGCATCTATAAACTGATCCACCTCCACCTGAACCTCCGTACATCTTGCCTAAAAAATCATCATGCAAAGCTATTTCAGAAAGTCACATCAGGTTGCAATGCTTGCACATCATTTCTAACTCTAATACAGAAATTAAGAATAACACAATGAACTCTTGCTAAATCTTACAGTTCTGGAGCAACCTGTAGTATTTAATATGAGAGAGTGTAAAGAAATGTATATAAGAACTTTGCAGACATATTTCTCTTATGCAAATATGATATATGAATACTGATTCAGAAACTATGAGGGCTGATTGATAAGTCCATAACTTTGACGAGAGATAGTGTTCTAATTGCCCAAGTCTTACATCTATTCTGGGTATAATCGCAGAAATTCGTCATCATTTGTTTCTTAGAACATTGTTCAGAGCGTCTAAAATAAGCAAATGTGTGTTGCTTCGTAGAAAATGGAGAAAAGTGAATTTCGTATTCTGATAAAGTACTACTTTTTGTGTGGTAAGACGGTGAAGGAAACGGAAGGAAAGCTGAACAAGTATTATGGGGACTCTGCTCCATCACATGGCATGGTTCACAGAATTCTGATGTGGCCGTTCAAGCACAAGGGATGCCGTCCATACAGGACGGCTGGTTGAGGTCACAACAGAAGAAATGGTGAACACAGTTCACGATATTGTGTTACAAGACTGTCCAGTAAGAATGCATCCAGGAAACCTTCACCCTTCTTGGCATACTGTTGCATTCACTTGCCTTTCATCATGTCATGCAACTGCTTAGGCACCCAATGGCATGAAACCTTCCAGTACCCTAAGGACCCGTGAATGATATCGTAAACACTCCCATACAAAATGCCAAGCTCCCAGGAAATGACCTTGAGGTGCACATGCCGATATGCTTTCAACGTTGCATCCATGCAGGAAACGATGTCAGTCAGCGACGAATGCTCAAGATCATCAAGACTTCATGGCCTTTTGCGAACTCTCAACACCACCACCTCCTCACACTTCTCAAAGCGAAGCAGTATTTGGGCTGCATTTCCCTGTGGATCTTGATGGGCGTTCGTCCCTTGCTCCATAGAAAATGAATTACAATTCATTGCTTGTATGCCATTGACGAGTGAAGCACAGTACCTTCTTCAACAACTGATAGCAGCACTGTGCTGCAGAGCTACCGGCAGATAAGGTCAGTCCAGTCCAAGAAAGGTCCACCGCTGGTAATAAATATGTTGACTTAGCATTTACAGCCGTAATTTGGCTAAACAAAATAGGGGCAAAGACTTTCTGATTCACCCTCGTACAATAAGAGATACCATCCATTGTTACAATACACTTACAAACCAATCAATTGAAGTACCATATTCCAGGCTTTCCAAAACACATCACACTTACATGCATTTAGGATTAAACTTACACAAGAAATTGCCAATATGTATCAGCTCACTTCCAATAAATACATTTAAATCCTTGTTAGATAAATGGTGAGACAGTATTTTAATACCTGAATAATTTCAATTGTATTTTATAATAAGTAAATTCAATAACAGCCCGCCTTGAAACAATATGTATGTAATAATTATTTAAATTGTATGTAACAGTCATTAAAATGCTTATTTTTATTATAAACATGTTTTATAATGTTATGTGAATACATTATATACTTTAATAATGCAAGACCTGTGAGAATAAGTAGTTTTAAGTTGCTAACAATGAGGTAATAATGAGATAACCTTGTAGCAATAATGAGTTTTACAGTTTGAATCATAGTCATGATTAGAGCAATGATAATGTAATGCCTGTGACAGTTTAAAATTAGCCAATCAACAGCAAAGAAAAGCTTTAAGTAAAATGCAGATATTCTATTGGACTAGAATTAGCCAATCAGAGACTTGAAATACCGAAGCTTACGGGTTTTGACCGTTGAAAGTTACTCAGTTGCTGGCAAACCTTGGTAGTGAACAGATGGAAGATGTGTTCTCTAGTGAAATATTACGTGTGAACCGTAAAATATGTATATGTGATAAGTGAAAGTATTGAAGATTCTCACAGTTCTTAAAAAGTGTAGTGCTTTATAAAAATGTGCAAGAATTAATAAAGAAGTAAATTTAAAAACTTAAATTCTGTGATGTCTACATTCTTGTTGCACCACACCTTGACTAAGATACATGACTCTACAAACATTACTGATGCAGCTGAGGCAAATTCAAACATAAATAATATATAGTAGCAGTTTTAATAACAAAGTTAAATATTATAGTGTAAAACTTGGAGTGTAACAACAAAATTACATCTTAAAATCAGCTTCTCATACGTAGCAGCATATTGCGTAATAAAGTAACTATTACATAATCAACAAATTCAAACCGATGCCCAAAGCGTGTTGCAAACTACTTAAAGCAACTAATAAACTACGTAAATAATTACGTAACAAAAAACATCTACTTCAATGGCTAAAAGACAAGGCTGTGTGTTCAGTTGAGTACTTTGAAGTTGTAAAACAAATCAATCAGTAAATTGTGCTAGTAATTAAGATTGTTTCTAATGTATTGTATTAGTTGAGATTGATAAAATCAATTGCCTGTAAAATGGTTTAAAGTTGAGTTAAGATCTTATCCTACTATGAAATGTGCAATGAAAGTTCAACAAGAAGCAGACAAGAATAAGATTTTGTATGAACAGTTCATAGAAGACGAAGGCTAGTTTCATTCTTTTTCGTTCCTAATATCTCTTTCCTGCTATAGGAACATGATAGATCCAGTCTAGTTGCAAAGAATACCTTATTATAGTTTACAAACAAAGAAAATTCCAGGCAATATTAAAACCTCAGAAAAACAAAGTACCTGAATACGTTGATGCAGACGTCGAAGTCGATCAAGTGACACAACTGCATCATCAGCCATTGGTCTAGCACGATCCAAAGAGTCGCGCAGGGACCTGACATACAACTGGGCTGCACGAGGTGCTGTTTCACAAGAGTGGCCCCTGAAATAAATGTTTTAATCTATGATGTATTTTTATATGGAGACAGTAGTGCTTACATTTATTTTCAATTCTGAAAGTTTCGCTATGGTAAATGTCGTAATGGTCTCAGACATTTATTTACAAATAATGGTTAATGTCCCCAATGTCGTACTATTGAAAGAAATTGGTGAAATTAATCCTCAAATGGGCTGGGATATATAGAATTGAAAGTTATATTTACCTTTAGTTTATAAATAAGACAAACCTTTGGAAAATGCTTTGTGCCCATCCAAAATTCAAACTTGCTCTTTCTAGATTAACATGATAGTGATTATTATTAGAGCCTTTGTTTTGACATTACAGGGAACTGCTTGCCCTGCACTGCACTGTTTCAAACCAGTTCTGCTCCCCCTACACTTTCCCTCCTGTGTGTGCCAGCAATCAGTTGACATGAAGTCTGTGCTGTACAGAGGTAGATACATTGTGAGTCTACATGTTATATGAGGGTGATACTGATAAGTTTTAGAATGGCATGTTTCTAAAAACAAATGAAATTTCTTTTATATTTCTTTTTATTTTCAGCTTGCACGTGCAAGCGTTAACACTTGTTATAATGGTACAGTATTTATTCGAATGTGGAATAGGGGGAGAGGATCAACTGTATAGAATACCCCTATATTGGAATTTAAGGTTGGGGCACAAAAGCATTGCTACTTGTAACATCAATGTTACTAACATGAGCATCTCGTATTTTTTCCTTCATTCTTTCTTACTGTTTTTCTCCTCCTCTGTCATTTCCATTAAGTCTTTGGATAAGCGGGCTTTTATTATATATACTGGGCGATTTATGAAGAACTGACACATTTCTTTCTTCAATTATTCTGTTCGAAATTCACCCAATGCCCCAATTTTAGCACCAAATTAAGCAGAATGTTCTGGAGTTTTGATTGCCTGTCACTAGATGTGCAGATGTTCATGTTTTATTCGTAATTTTTAGTTTTTCGGCAACTGTTTTTGAGATTTTGTTCTAGTCAACGTGAAAATGGAGTACACATTAAATGAACGACTCTTCCTTGTAAAGCAATAATGATTATGAATTCAATTGCAGCTACTCAAAGGGCATACCAGAGAGAATTTGGTGTTTGGAATCCTCCCCAAATAAACACAATACTGGGACTGGTAAACAAATTGGAAACAACTGCATCTCTGGTGAGTGAAAAAGGGGAAACTCGTTGATCTAAGCTTCCCACGGTTGTTGTTGACATAAGAGCACGACTGGATCAATCACCCAAAAAATCATTAAGACGTTTGTCGCAGGAGACAGGGTACAGCTACTCAATGTGTCAGAGAGCTGTGAAAATTGCAGGCCTAAAGCCATATAGGATTATGGTTGTTCATCAGTTACAGGAACCAGATAAGCATAGGCGACTGAATTATTGTCTTTGGTTTCAGGCGTTCATTATGCAAAATCCTGCCATATTGTCCATCTCATGGCTCACAGTTGAAGCATCGTTCCATATTTCCGGCTATGTGAACTCAAATAACTCACGCTATTGGACCAGCGAAAATCCACATGTTATTCATGAAGCACTATGCACTGGATTAAAATCGGAGTTTGGTGTGCAATATCTGCACAGAGAATAGTGGGAGCAATTTCTTTTTGAAAACAATGTGAACACTGCAGAGTACCGACGGATTTTAATGGAGTTTGCTGAGCAACTAGACGATGTAGAGCTGAGTCAAGGATATTTTCAGCAGGACGGTGCTACATGCCATATATCAAATCCATGGCACTAATTGCAAGTTTCTTTGACAACCAGATAATTTCCAAGAACCTGTGGCCACCGAGATCTCCGGATTTGACATCACCAAACCTTTTTCTTTGGGGTTACTTAAAAGACAGGGTTTATGCCACACGTCCCCAGACATTGGACAATCTGAAGCACAACATTAAACAGGAGATTCAAGCTATTGACAACAGAGTCCTCCAACGAGTGGCCAGTAACGTGGAACAACGTGTTGAGTTGTGCCTTATGCAGGATGGAGGACATTTTCAACATTTGCTATAGAGGTAAATAATCTCCCAAAATTCCTCTGCATTTCAGGTATAATAAAGTTGTCGCTAGCATAACTCGTTTTGAAACAATTAAAGAAATACATGTGTCAGTTCTTCATAAATCACCCTGTATAAAACAAAGTTAAGTTTACATCAAGATAACTTAAAACTTTGTGTTTGTATTATACGTTGTTATGGAACTAGTCCCTTCAATTTATATGTAAATTTGTTTGGTTATTGTCCTAAGGACCATTGCTGCTCATGATGATTTACCTGTGTACTAAAAGACAGCATTCTCTGCAGGCAACCTGACTGCAAGCATTGCAGAATAATGTCAACTCCAACTCAGGATGTAAAGGACACATAACTTGTCTCCTGACGCAGGAGATACCCCTCTGCTTTGCTTCATGCAGAGGAAGGACCTCGTGTCCAGCAGTTACTCTCTGCCGGCTGTGTGCTTCTGCACAGAAAGTGCACAGGCTTAACAGACAGGCAGTACACCTACAGCTTGCCTGTAAAATAAACATTTGATTGAATAACTGAAATAAAAAATAGGAACTAGTACATACAATGTGATAAATAGATACAGGCCTTCATTTCGACATGTGGCCATCTTGTCACGATCCTGGATTAATTTAATAACTTTCCTTATTTCATGCCATGGCAAATGGGGGGACGTATACTCGCTTGGCATGCAAAACTACGTAATTTAAAGAAGAAATTAATTCAATTTTGACAATTTTAATAACACAAAATCTCCTACCTTACAAATTAAATATTAAATCCTTTACAAGAACATCCTCAACCCAAAACCCCCTCACCATGAGGCAGATGTCTGGAGCACTTTACACTATTAAAGTGCCATAGCTAAAGAGAGTGAATCAAGATGTCTCACTCATTTTATAATTAACCATCTCCACTACTTCACTTCATAGTGACTACACTATGGCAAAGGATGGGGAGGGCACGCATAAAATAGTTGGTGTGATAGTATGGTGGATGATGATGGGATACATTTCACTGCAGTTATATAGATTTTGATTTTTGTTATACAAAGAAAAACATTAGGCACAACAGTGTTGAAATAAATTAATATATTTAAGCTATAAAATAGCTAAAAACACTTGTATTTTATTGTTAAATCCCAGTATAATATGAAAATACGAAAAAACACTGTTAAAATTTCCTAAAAAGGACCTCTTTGCATATTTGCAGTGCATTGAGAGGTTAAATGCCATCCTATGTTTCTTCTTCAGTAGGTTGATAATAATTAGGCATTTATGGACAGCATAACGTAAAACATAATTTACTTACCTCTAGAGCATAGAGTATGTACTTACAGGAACGTCAGTAGAACACAGGTCACAAAGTATCCTAGTAGTGTCTCTGTTAAGCGAGGCCAGCACCAAGCGGTGTTGAAGCACATAGTTAGGAGGTAAGGCTGTAATGTTACCCCGATACTCTTCACCACACCTTGGACATGAAATAACTGCTGTCCAACTACCTCCACCTCCACTTTCATATCCTGACCCTCCAGAACCTGTGGAACCTGCTCCTCCATCTCGCAGCGATCCTAAAAGTCAAGCATCACCAGTTGTGTAACATATCTTTTATTGGGAGCAAAGAGCGTTGCTTGCACATAATGAAATACACTCGGAGGTGGATCCTGGATTTTCTAAAGAGGAGGGGTACCACAAAGCAAAAATAGCAAGTAATTGGGACATTTTACCTCTGTGTGATGAAATTTCTCAAGTTTATTTTAAGAAAACTTATAGTAAACGCCAGTTAAGGTGTAATATTATTATTTATTTCACCACAATGTTGTTTTCAAATGAAATGTCTGCCCTTGAACACTACAAGGTTGCCAAGCAATGGGAGTATTGCAGTGTTGTCATATTATGCACCTGTTAGTAGAAAGTGACACACGTCAAGTGAATCTGTCATTAATAGATACCACTTGTACTAGGTCCAAATATTCTAATTTTGCAAAAATTAATTCAAGAAGGCTGAGGGCAATATTCATAACACAACCATGAAAATCGCATATTTTTAGCTCAAATAGTTTTCATAATAAAATATATAAACATGCCTATATATTCGATCATAGCCAGATGGCTTGAAATGGTAGTCACTTGTATGTATATACATTTTTGTAACTACATAGTACTATAATGCAAACACTTGCCAGGATGGTACTAAAGGAATTATGTTGAAGAGAGACCAGGAATTGTTTGTTTCTTCTCTCTGTTGTTCATATGAGAGCCAATAGTTCAGTTAGCCTGGTAAGCAGAATGGTGCATCAGGAGAATGGCAGCCCTGACATGTTTATCCTTCAGAGTTTAAATACTTGATATCAGTAATCTGCTGTTGCTTTAAGTAGTAATAGCACAGGCACGAATTCATACAATGGCCTTAGGTGGTGAAGGCAAAGAGGCAGGTATTGTGAAGTCAGTCTCAAAATATTTTTAAGGTATACATATTTTTATTTTCTCTAATCATGTACCCATAGGTAGAAAAGGTGTTGCATTCCCCAACAATTTGATACTGATATTTCACTGGAAATAAATGTTTTGAGACCCCTGAATCCAAAAAACGCTTTTTTAGAAAAAGGCCCATGCATGCAGGACTTCGCAGGCTGCTCCCAGAAAATTCAGGATATACATTTTGTCATGTAAATATTAATATATGGTATTTTAATGAAAATCTTTACAGCCATTTTTTAGAAAATGAAAAATTTCTAAAAATATTTTATGTAAAAGGGTGGTTTGAGGTGGAAGAGTTTCTTGAAAATCTTCGTTTCGCACCTTTGGAAGGTACTGAATTTAAATACCAAGTTTGGTGTTTGACTTTTCGTTTTTGAGTTATGCTGTTTACGTGCACACACGGATTTTTTTCTAAAAACGTTTTCTTTTGTTTCCGGGGTCTCAAAGCATGCATTTCCGGTGAAACAAAAAAAAAGGGGGGCAATTTAGAAAAGATCTGCTATTGCCGCCTTGTTTGATGATACCCACACTACACCTCCAATAAATTATTATTATTATTATTATTATTATTATTGTAATACTTGAAGGTTTGGAGAAAGTTAACTTCATTAGTTTTAAAAATCGTCTTTGTAGATTTCATTTAACAAAATATTAAATGAAATATAACAAATTACAGGAGGTTATAGATTTTAATCGCTATGAAACCCTTAAACTTGGAAGAAGAAAAAAAGACAGGGAATTTATTAGTTTCTTTGTCGTTGCTTAATACTAATTACAATAGAACACTAAAAGCATCGTTTTACGAAAACTACAAGTTCAAGAATGTAGCTGATTTGCTGGAAAGAGTGGCGCGAGTTTTCTAAATGTCGCCGTTTCTGACACTCCACATATGGCCGATCACCTTCGACGTCTGGACCCATTTCTGAGGTGGAGCACCCAGCTGGCGGAATCCATTGTCTCCGATGGTAGGTAAGTGATAGGAATGGTGATCGAAGGAGAGGACCTACAGCTTTTACCGTGGACTCCAAGTTAGAGGTGAAGGCGTGAATAGGGCCAACTTGAAATCGCCACCCCAAATCCGGGAATGAATGCCGAACTCTCAGTGCGAGAGCCGAAAACGAAACCACTGCGCTACCCCTGCTCCCGTTTTGTAAATAAGTTTCATAGAAACTCCCCAAGTAGAATATCTGGAAAGCCCGGTTCATGCAAAATGATATTTTAAAAGCGAAAAGTTGTAAATCTTAGAAAATATGAATATGTGTATAGAATATGAAGATTTTATCAACATAATATGAAATATGAGGGTTTTGTTTGTTACGTGCATTGAATTCTACGCATTCTAAAACGTAAAAATACTTGTTCCCATAATGTTAAAATATGACATTTCATATTTTGCCTGACTGATTATTTATCAAGAAATTGCGTTGCTGTCTGTTAAGGAGGGCCACTGATGAGAGGTTTTCTTAATTATTCTACAGTTACGGAATCGAAATTACTTTAGGAATGCAATTAATGAAGTATACTTTATTTGTAATGAGAAACTAAATATCCTTTTTTTTTTTGGAATGTTTGCATTAACCCGGGCCAGAAGAGAGTTTCTGAAACAATAACTAGCATGGTAATTGGCAATAACGCCAGAGAAAGCAGCCCAGATTTAGAGGACAGGTAGGTCACCAACAGGTCAATTTGTTGATGACTCAGCGGGCGACATTGTGGGGCTTCCAGCTGACCTAGAGCTCCCGGACACTTGCTTCTCTGCCACGAGAAAGCAATTCACTGTATTCATCCATTTGTTAGCATTCTACGAGGGATGTTTTTAAAGTAAGAGCCCGTTATGCAATAAAATAAGAACTAAGTGATATTTTTGTTACATTCTATATAACTTGAGCCTTCTTTCCATACAGTTTTCACAATTAATTAAATTCTCATTCTGGTGCAGAATAAATTCTAGTGACTACTCCTGATGAAATTTCGCCGCCAGTCCATAAAACAATCGTAGCTCATTTTCAGTACAGAAAAAAGTAATTCCAGAAACCGTAAACACTTTCCTAGTTACCGGTGGCGGAAGTCTGTGATGAGGTTCTAAAAAAATTGTGCTACGATAAGACATGTTCAAAATACATTGATACTGGTAGAAAAGTAGTGTAAGGTTAGAAGACTTCGGTAAAAGAAATCTGATGTGATACATCCACACGACTTTCTTTACCTTCTATCTATTCTTACTGAAGCTTATTTTTATATCTACTACATTTTAATAATAAACCTTTGCAGAAATAGCTACATTACACATTTCGTTATAGAAACAAAGAGAACAGCGATAGTCAAATGTTTTAAGAACTGGACGCTATACGCTGGTCTTAAAATTCCATAATGTTTCCATGCAATCGAGAGAAACAACTGAATGTTGAAAAGACCAAGTAATGAACAATTGTAACCGTTAATAACGGATATCCAGAAATGGCTGATGCCACGAAAAGCTTAATTGAAATGAATTGTGTTTTAAAGACGTTTACATTTTTTTTTTGCAGCGCTTACGGTTTACCAAATATACAAGATTATACAAAATTCCTTCCGAATGAAGAGGAATTCACAGGCTATTCCCAGAAAATTCAATATATACATTTTATTTGCCGTATAAATATTTTTATATGTAAGGTATTTTAATCAAAATCGTTAGAGCCATTTTTTTTTGAAAAGAAACATTTTTGAAAAATGTAAAGGGTGGTTAGGTTGAGGAATTTTCTTGAAAATCTTCATGTCGCATCTTAGGAAAGTACTGAATCTAAATACCAAGTTTGGAGTTTATCCTACCTTCCGTTTTTGAGTTATGCTGTTCTCTCTCTCTCACACACGCGCGCGCGCGATCGACCTTCTTCTGAATATGTTTTTTTTTTATTCTGGTATTTCTGGCGAAATCTCGGTATCGAATTTTTGGGTAGAATGCAATACCTTCTCTACCTACCATGGTAAAGAAAGTAATAAACTATCGGAAGATATTTAGTAGTTCTACTTTATTGCAAAACGGACCTTACTTTAAAAATATCCCTCTAGAATTAACTTCTCTGCTCTTCAATTGTTTGTTCTGAATCTTCAATAAGTTGTTTAGCTTATTTTAAATGATGGCAATGGGATCGCTGGCTATGATGACAAAGGAGTTATCAAATTGTGAATGTTGATATGTCACAGTATTAAAAGTCTGATGTGTTGCATTCAGACGATTCAGAGGACTTTCTCTACTCACTCTTCTAGAAACTATTGTTACAAAAGCTTATTCTTCTATCCACTTCTTGTTAATACAGATAAACCTTCATTACTCATTTCGTTGGAGATACAAGAAGAATATAATAGGTTAAAGCGATAGTCAAATCTTTTCAAAGCAGTCGCTATGTGATGGTTTTGAAATCCATTTCTCTTTGTATGTACACGAAAAAGAAACTCCCTCGCCCCCCCCTAAAAAAAAGCGGTTTGCAGTTGAGAGAAGTATACGAGGGCGGATTGATAAGTCCATGACTTTGACGAAAGATAGCGTTTTAATCACAGGTTTCTTGTTTGCATCCAAGCCTTACATCTATTCTGGGTATAATTTTTCATTTGTTTCTTACAACATTGTTGAGAGCGTGTAAAGTAAGCAGATGTGTGTTGCTTCACAGAAAATGGAGATGAGTGAATTTCGTGCTCTGATAAAGCACTACTTTTTGCGTGGTAAGACCAGAAAACGGAAGAAAAGCTGAACAGGAATTATGGGGACTCTGCTCCATCACATGGCATGGTTCACAGAATTTCGATGTGGCCGTTCGAGCACAAAGATGCCGTGCGCACAGGACGGCCGGTTGAGGTCACAACAGAAGAAATGGTGAACAAAGTTCACGCTTATTCTCCATATGCTTCATGTTAATCGAGATGTTAATCTTATTGCTAATTTTCTTGGTGGTGCAAGGGGAATTGGTAGGCTTTAAGCTATAGTCAAATATTTTAAGAGCTGGTTTCTATGTGGAGTATTCCATTCTCTTTGCATTACCAGGAAAAAAAATGAATAACGAATTCCCATTTGAGAAAAAGTATAAGTATTGGAAAATTTAGGGGAATAACAAGCAATATCTCCAAAATGGTTCACTCAAAAAAAAAGAAAAAAAAAGTATATGGCATAAATTGTGCATTTTAACGCGATCTACATTATTGTGTAGTAAAAGTTTGTCTATCTCTTATGGTTTACCAGTTATGCAAAAGTCGTTCACAGTGAAGAATACTTTTGGAGACATTACGGAAAATTCGAGATATACATTTTATTTGTCATGAAAGTATCTTAAATATGTGATATTTTAATCAAAATCGTTAGTCATTTTTGAGAAAATTAAAATTTGCGAAAAATGTTCCATGTAAAGGGTAATCTGGGGTGGAGGGATTTTCTTGAAAATCTTCGTGTCGCATCTCTGGAAGATACTGAACCTAAATACCAATTTTGGTGTTTATCCGACTTCGTTTCTGAGTTATGCTGTTCACAGACACACACACACGGGCCTGTTTCCAAAAATGCTTTTTTTTTGGATTTAGAGGGCCTCAAAACACATTACCGGTGAAGTCTCGGTATTGAATTTTTGGGTAGAATACAATACTTCCCCTACTTACTATACGTAGTAGAGAAAGTAAAGATGTAGAGCTCGTTAAAACACACAATTTATGATACACTTTTTTGTGGAATGAACCATTTCCGAGATATTCCTTGTCATTTGTTTGAATTTTCCAATACTTATATTTTTTTCTCAAATGGGAATTCATTATTCGTTTTTTTATGTCCTGGACATGCAAGAGAATGGAATGCTCCACATAGCAACCAGCGCTTAAAATATTTGACTATCGCTTAAAACCTACTATACTCCCCTTGCACCTACAAGAAAATTAGCAATAAGATAGTTTATGCAAATGTTTATCTCGATTAACATGAAGTAGATGGATAATAAGCGTTTGTAAAAATAGTTTGTACAGAGTAGAGAAAGTCATGTGAGTGTAACATCAGATTTTTAGAAGAGGATGTGTGTGAACAGCATAACTCAAAAATGAAAAGTCGGTTAAACAGGCAACTTGGTATTTAGGTTCAGTAGCTTCCAAAGATGCGACACGAGGATTCTGAAGAAACTCTCCCCACCCCAAGCTATACTTTACATGGAAAATTTGTCGTTATTTTTTATTTTCTCAAAAATAGCTCTAACGATTTTGATTAAAATTCCATATGTTTAGACTATTTTGATAACAAATAAAATATATATTTATAATTTTCTGGGAATAGCTTTTCAAGTCCTCTTTATTCTGAAACATTTTTGTATAACTGTAAGCCGTAAGAGATAGACAAAAAATGTAGATCTCGTTAAAGCAAAAAATTGTGTCAAAACGTTTTGTGGCGTAAACTGTTTTCAAGATATTGCTTGTTATTTTTAAATACTTTATACTATTCTCAACTACAAAATCGGTATTCTTTTTTTCATCTTTCTTTTTCGTGTTCATACAAAGAGAACAGAATTTCAAAGACATTCCATAGCGACCGGCTTTTTTGTTTTTATAAAACATATGACTCGCGTACCTACTATATTCTCCTTCTACCTGCAAAGAAATGTATAATAGAACAATCTCGCAAATGTTTATCTGGATTAACATGTAGCAGATACAAGAATAATTTGTAGAAGAGTGGGTAAATAAAGTTATGTGAATGTAACACATCAGATGTTAAAAACATGGATTTAAAAACTTTGTTTTACAAACAATATTCCCCTAAAATTATTTCCCAAAGTAAAGAGAAATACATTAGCTTTACAACATTTTAAATTATACGGGAATTATGACGTAATGTATTGAATAATGTAAAGGAACGTAAAATCAATGTAGAATCTTTACCTTTATTTCACTTGGATTATATGACTTAGTTATAGATGACAAACGAAATTTAATTTCCTAAATTGGAACGGTTTAGTAATAAAATTGGAAACCTTTTAAGATTTAGAAGTCAGTCTTCTATTTACGTGCTTGACTGAATGTTCAGCTTTAGGACTTCGTAACTCAAAGCTCTATTTTCGAGACAACGGTAGTTGAATTTGTGTTTTGTCTCTTTTGTACTAAAAATACAATTCAACTATTATAGCATTATAATCCTTCACACTGTTAAGGCTAGCGAAATGCTTGCACAGTTTTATGTAAAATGAGCTGTTGCGAGCTTTTAAAGATTACAAACTACGAGTAAATTGCAATTTTGAGATGTATATCCTGGAGGTATGAAAGTACTGCATTTCTATAAATCGATGATCGTTTATTCAGTTCGAAACAATCTGTAAGCCTGTTTTGTGGACTTATTGTGATTATTAAAATCTAGGCACTAGGCACAGCGTTTTGAAAATCGGAAGACATAAAAAACCTTTCCAAAAATCATGCACGTAAGAGCCTGATGGGTTCCACAGCTATTCGCCTAAAGAAATTCCAGGTTATAGGACTCTTGAGCGAAAGATTTCTTGTCAACTTGGAAGACGTCAGACACGTGTTTCTGTGGCTGATGGTCAGCATACTGGCTTCGTAATTCGGAGTTCAGGGTTCGCTACACAACAAGCGGTTTTAGTTTTTTAAATTTATATTTTCAAAATAGATTTCAAAATTTTTGCACCAGGGACATTCTCGACACTCTGCAGGTCACGAAATAGTTTAAATTTTTGTCCTAGGCTTAATAGTATTGAAATTACAGCTCTCTAAAGTGGACTGTCCTAAACTTTGACACGCCATAAAACGAAAATAAATACGAATTTCGAAAAACGAAGGCCAGATTCGTGATTCTGGGGTTTTAAACTATAAGTATACCAATTTTCATCCAAATCGGTGATGGTCATTAGCCAAGTATCCCGGATTGAAGCTGGTTTTGGCAGTTTTCTGAAAAATAAAAGTATTAATATCTCTGCTCCTGAACCACGTTTTACACATTGCAACCTACCAAAAAATTCGCCCAAAAATTAGCTCCCCATAAAAAATATGTTGGAGGCCGTATATTTATCCGTTCACAAGTTATTCGCGTTCAAAGTTTCGAAAAGAGGTCCAAAATCCAAGTCTAAAGCCTTGCCATTTTTTGGGATTCGGAAAAAAAAATCGAGTTATCAGTGTGATCTCAAAGCTGAAGACGAGTAGAATTCAGAACCGATCTTAGTTTTTCGATATTTCAATATATAAAGAAGTTATGACGTAAAACGTGTGCATCTTGGAGAACATTTGAAAGGCAATAATTCATGGTATAATGGAATAATCGAGTGATGTGATATCTCGTTGGAAAGCTGAAGATTAGCAGAATTCAGATCTGACCTTAATTTTACGAAATTTTGAATTTTACAGAAGTTGTGATGTAAATTGTGCGTTAAAAGCTTTTAGATGTCATAAAGAGACGGTTTCATTCAAGAGCCGTGTTGTGGTGTAGTGGTTACAGTCACAGACTACGGTGCGGGAAGTATAGGTTCGAGTCGCAACGATATTTAAACGCTTTTTTCTCTATTAAATATAATCTTTAGTGCACTAATAAAGAACAAAATTGAACTTCTATATCAAATACAGTATAGCCGAGTGGTTAAAGGCTGCGGTTTGAGAGCATAAATTACCGGTTCGCGTCCCACTTACTGCATAAAATTTTTCTCTCATAAAATTCGCGTTCCAATGTGCTCATAAGGATAAAAACGGTGCTTATACGCTAAGTTCAAGATAGCCGAGTGGTTAGAAACAGTGTTTTTAAAGTAAGAGTTCAGGGTTCGAGTACTACCTCTTGTGTTTTCACTTTTGAACATACTAATAAGATTAAAGCGAAAAATAAAAAGCAAGTCTTACCTGGGTTTTTCATGCGGAAAGACAGCCGCCCGGCTATACTGCACTTCGTCTATAACTCGCATCTCTATCCATATTACTTACTACATTGAAGCAGGAATTTAAGAGGGATAAACTTGTGGAAGAGGGCAAACTTGAAGTGTTGCTTTCAAACCACTGCTCGGCTATCTTGCACTTGTTGTACAAGTCCCATTTTTATCCTTATTAGCACATTGGAACGCGAATTTTATGAGAGAAAAACTTAACGCAGGAAGCAGGAAGCAGGACTCGAACCCCGAATTCTTACTTCCAAACCACTGCCTTTAACCACTCAGCTATGCGTAGTTCAATTTTGATCTTTATTAGTGCACTAAAGATTATATTTAATAGAGAAAAAAACGTTTAAATATCGCTGGGACTTGAACCTACACTTCCCGCACCGTAGTCTGTGACTCTAACCACTACACCACAACACGGCTCTTGAATGAAACCCTCTCTTTATGATATCTAAATGCTTTTAACGCACATTTTACGACACAACTTTTGTAAAGTTCAAAATTTCGTAAAATTAAGGCCAGATCTGAATTCTGCTAATCTTCAGCTTTCCAACGAGATATCACATCATTCGATTATTCCATTATACCATGAATTATTACCCTTCAAAGGTTCTCCAAGATGCACACGTTTTACGTCATAACTTCTTTATATATTGAAATATCGAAAAACTAAGGTCGGTTCTGAATTCTACTCATCTTCAGCTTTCAGATCACACTGATAACTCGATTTTTTTTTCCGGATCCCAAAAAATGGCAAGGCTTTAGACTTGGATTTTGGACCTCTTTTCGAAACTTTGAACGCGAATAACTTCTGAACGGATAAATATACGGCCTCCAACATATTTTTTATAGGGAGCTAATTTTTGGGCGAATTTTTTGGTAGGTTGCAATGTGCAAAACGTGGTCCAGGAGCGGAGATATTAATACTTTTATTTTTCAGAAAACTGCCAAAACCAGCTTCAATCCGGGATACTTGGCTAATGACCATCACCGATTTGGATGAAAATTGGTATACTTATAGTTTAAAACCCCAGAACCACGAATCTGGCCTTCGTTTTTCGAAATTCGTATTTATTTTCGTTTTATGGCGTGTCAAAGTTTAGAACAGTCCACTTTAGAGAGCTGTAATTTCAATACTATTAAGGCTAGGACAAAAATTTAAACTATTTCGTGACCTGCAGAGTGTCAAGAATGTGCCTGATGCAAAAATTTTGAAATCTATTTTGAAAATATAAATTTATAAAACTAAAACCGCTTGTTGTGTAGCGAACCCTGAACTCCGAATTACGAAGCCAGTATGCTGACCGCCAGCCACACAAACACGTGTCTGACGTCTTCCAAGTTGACAAGAAATCTTTCGCTCAAGAGTCCTATAACCTGGAATTTCTTTAGGCGAATAGCTGTGGAACCCATCAGGCTCTTACATGCATGATTTTTGGAAAGGTTTTTTATGTCTTCCGATTTTCAAAACGCTGTGCCTAGTGCCTAGATTTTAATAATCACAATAATTCCACAAAACAGGCTTACAGATTGTTTCGAACTGAATAAACGATCATCGATTTATAGAAATGCAGTACTTTCATACCTCCAGGATATAAATCTCAAAATTGCAGTTTACTTGTAGTTTGTAATCTTTAAAAGCTCGCAACAGCTCATTTTACATAAAACTGTGCAAGCATTTCGCTAGCCTTAACAGTGTGAAGGATTATAATGCTATAATAGTTGAATTATATTTTTAGTACAAAAGAGACAAAACACAAATTCAACTACCGTTGTCTCGAAAATAGAGCTTTGAGTTACGAAGTCCCAAAGCTGACCAGCCAAGCACGTAAATAGAAGACTGACTTCTAAATCTTAAAAGGTTTCCAATTTTATTACTAAACCGTTCCAATTTAGGAAATTAAATTTCGTTTATCATCTATAACTAAGTCATATAATCCAAGTGAAATAAAGGTAAAGATTCTATGGAATATGATTCTACATTCGATTTTACGTTCCTTTACATTATTCAATACATTACGTCATAATTCCCGTATAATTTAAAAACTCGTAAAACGAATATATTACGTTCTCTACCACGTATATAGTAGGCAGGAAGGTATTACATTCCACCAAAAAATTCCATACGGAGATTTCACCGGAAGTGCATATTTTGAGATCCCCGGAATCCAAAAAAGAAAAAGGTCCGAGTGTGTGTCTGTGAACACCATAACTCAAAAACGAAAAGTCGGATAAATACCAAATCGTATTTAGGTTCAGTACCTTCCAAGGATGCGACACGAAGATTTTAAGGAAAACCCCCACACTCCAGACTACCCTTTACATGAAGCGTTTTTTTATTTTTTTTACTTTATAATAAATGACTAACGGTTTTGATTAAAATGCCATATATTAAAGATATTTAAGTTAAAATAAAATGTATATCTTGAATTTTTTGGGAATAGCCTGTGAAGTCCGCTTCATTTTAAGAAAATTTTGTATAATCTTGTATAACTGGCAAATGTTAAGCGATAGGCGAAAACGTACTGAAAAAAAACATAGATTTCTTTAAAACACAGCGTTTAACATTTTATTATTGTTTTTTTGTGACATAGGCCATTTCTGAGATATCCGTTATTATAGGTTCGAATTGTTCATTTCTTGGTCATTCTCTTTAAGTCCTGTCAACATTCAGCTGTTTCCCGCGATGCCATGGAAACAGTATTGAATTTTAAGGCCAGCATATTGTAACACCCCACGGGGGTGGTTACCCCCGCAGTAGGTGATTACACAGGGGGGTTGGTAGCTCAGAGGTAGGGGGGTGCGTTGGTACCGGGGTGGTAGGCAGGCCAGGGTGGCGTTCTAGGATAGGGGGTATTTAAATGATGCACAGGGGATGCATTGACCCAGTAAATTATATTGTTACTTTAAGTGTGAGTACATTCAGTTCGGGGTGAAGCCCCGGCAAATAAACAGAACTTAGATGAGACGCATGCTTACCTGGTTAACTGGTGGCGATGGGTCTCGAGTCTGACAACTGATCTGACGACTCTTTGATAACTGCTCATTGACTACTCTTTGATAACTCTCTCCTGATCACTCTTTGATCACTCTCCGACAACTCTCTGGTAACTCCCGCGACCGAGTCAAAACCCTGTAGTATAAATACGTACAGAAGAGCTGACTCGGCGTTGTTCAGCGTGGACGTGTTCTGTTAACCTGGTTTCCACACTTTGCGCTGGTTTACGACATATGCTGCAATACTCGGTGCTCAACCTGGTCCGCTACAATATATCGTCCAGTTCTTAAACATTTGACTATCGCTGTTCTCTTTGTATCTATAACGAAATGTGTAATGCAGCTATTTCTGCAAAGGTTATTTAAATTAAAATGTAGTAGACACGTAATGACATTAATTATGTTTCAAAATAAAAAAATAAACCTCTATCATTTATAGAACGTGTTTTATTTAAGTTCAAAGATAGGACACTCTTGCTGAAAGACCCTAGACTTCGATACCCCCGAATATCGAGAGTATCGAGGTTCCAACTCTACCCCACAGTAGACATCCAGCTTCTCAGTTTTCATCACTGTAGGTGTCTTTGGCAAAGTTCGTTTTCCCTTTTCTTACTTGTATAAAGCTTTCCTGACATTTTTGGACTTTAATCCAACTGAATGTCTATAATAGCTACTGCTAGGTAGTCTACATCTGAAAACACATTAGGTTCAGGAGGCCATATTCCTGTTTTCTTAAAACCACTGATTACATCTGTCATTGAGACAGCATGTAAAAACGTTGCTCCAAAGATCTAAGACACCTGGTAAAGGGTAAGAACCTTTCCTGGATTGTAGGGGAAGGTGGGGCAAGAGTGCCATGTTAAGGTTCAAACACTATTTTCTTCCTCTAAACAGAATCATATGTATCCCCCCCGTATACTAGATAAGCTATCATTACACAAGAACATGATAAAGTATTAAGACAGACTCTCCCAAACATTCTGAGATATTTTGATTTACATAAAGTAACATCACCTGACACTCTTGCCCCATAGGCTGGGGTAAGAGTGCCACTTACATTGAATAAACTGAGACATCGTTATTCCCTACAAATATCACAAATAAAGGTTCCTTTCACGTCATTAAAGTCTGTACAATCTGTATGAGACATTCCTTTACATTCTTGACACTGAATCATTGGCTCATCAGGTGGATCTGATAACCTTTCTTGGCAAATTAAGCAAAAGCAGACATCGTCTTTTTTCTGGTCTTCAGTAGTTCTCTGTGATGTTGCAGTATCACACCTTGGTTTCTTTTTTGTATCTTTGATTTTAACAGAACCTTTGTGGTAGTTGAGCGATTAGTAGAAGCTTGTTTGCTTTCAAGCATATTTTTATGTGGGTTGCTGTGCGGTGGTAAAGTAAGCAGATGAATTCCAGCTTCTCTGGCTCTGAGTAACAATGGTAACGATTTGTGTGACCCATGGCCATCTAGTACCAGAAGTAGTGGATTTTGTTGGCTTGCATTCGCGTGCCTTATAAAGTGATCAAAATACACAAGAAACCCTCCTTGATCTACCCATCCACTATCTGTGATATAGCAGATGGCACCAGGAGGAGTCCCTTTCATTAATTGGCCATTCGTTCTTTTTCTCGCAAATATAATCATCGAAGGAATGCATTGTCCTGCAGCACTGTAACTGCAAACGTTATAAATTTTGTTACAATGAATTGTTTGTACTATATTCACAGTACGGGGTAAGAGTGTCACTCTGGCACTCCTGCCCCAGAGTCAGCTGACATTTTTACCCCAGCTGCACGGGATTACGTCTGGTGACACCATGGAGTGGTGGCTGCATACACTACTAACTCTTCGCGTGCAATTGGATTCTCATATAAGTGGGGTTAAGCCATAATAACTGAGATATACCAGAAACTACCTTACCTAGGAATAAATTGGGTTTCCTGCCATGGAAATATAAGACCACAATTATGAAAAAAGTACTTTATTATACAACAAACACAATAACTTTCTAGAGCTGCTGTAATGCACAGCCCAACAAACACGCCATCTAACTCAGTGTACCCAATGTTGTAACAAAGTCACTAAGCCCATATTTTTGCACTTAAAGAGGAGTGACACTCTTACCCGATATGACACACTTGCCCCACCTTCCCCTATCTAAGCCATTTTATAATTTCGTCCCCATTGTAAACACTTAGAGGATTAAAAAAATGTTACGGGCTCAAAAAGCGGTCCTTATATCCCGGCAACCAGCCGAAGGCCGAGGGACGGAGAAAGTCCACTGAGAGCATCGTTTTCCCCTGCCACGCTGCACCGAAACACCACCGCCGACACTTGCAACCCAGAAACAGGCCAAACGGGGTGAAGGTTGAATGAAATTAATGGAACGAAATGGAGGGGCAGAAAATCCGGGGGATGAAAGAAACCACGCAAGCATTCGGCTAACGACCTGGGAAAACCCCGAAAAAACCCTTGGGTGAGAGTGGGCTGTCCTTGGGACCTCCTGACGTTTTCCCCTGAGCCATACCGCTCACCTCCTCTAGACCTCAACGCAGGGGAGAAAATTTTCATCCACAGACACAAAGTTATGAACTTTTAAATCCGGCCTCCAGATACATCAGATCCATCTACCGGATGAGAATGAAGACAACTGCTAGTCGACCTACAGCTGACGATGGTAGTGAAGCCTTCTGTAACATAATATCCTATATAATAATAGAGTAAGTGAAGCAAGTGTGTCTCAATTCGACTCCTAATGCTCAAGTGACTTTTGTTTCATTTAGATTTACAGATAATTTGTTTGCTTTAAACCAATTTGACATATAGTTCAACTTAATTATGCAATCATTTAGGTTTTAATTGATGACTAGCATCATGGTGTCAGCAGCAAACAGAATGGCACTTGCAATGTCTTTTATAGGTAAGTAGTAGGTCATTTATATAGGTCAGAAACAATAAAGGACCTACCTTTGATCCTTGGGGTACGTCATGTGCTACTGTTTTCCAATTTGATGTCCACTTTTTATAACCAATATCTCTGTTTACTTCAACACTTTATTTTCTTTTACTTAGTTATGGTAAAAAAAAATTTAGTTTTTCATTTTTTAGTCCATAAAATCCTAATTCTGCTATCAGAATGTCAAGATTGACACAATCAAATGCCTTAGCTACATCACAGAAGATTCCTTCTACATGCATTTTTTAATTTAACAATAATATTTACTTATTTTGTCCAGTTTATCAATATACTTTATTCAGACATGTCATATATTATACATACTAACATTATTTACAAATTATATTGTCTAGAATACACAATAATTTATAATTCATTTAAATCACACAAACATTTGGAATAGACATTTTGAAGTATCAATTACTAATTTAATTTCTGGTGGCAATAAACAAAAAAATGTGCATCCTTTTGAGACACACTTTTATTTATACTATACCTACAATAATCCAGGTTCTTGTGTTATGTTTCTGTAGGTACTTGATCATTTTTACACTTATTTATTACAAAAGTTATTGCCTATATGCATACAGAGAGTAGATGTGACTATGAGAGTAACTATTCTTTTATTAATGAAGGTTACCTTGCAGGATTCACTTGCTTTTAGGATAAACCTGATTCTAATGCATTAATTTTGATATATAAATAATTTATCCGTATGTCCTTCAGTGGCAGCATCCCAAATTTCAATCCCATATATTAAGTGTGGGTATATACCTCCATAGTATATTAATTTTAAAATTTTAGTATCACTGTAATTGGCAAAGTAAAATGATTTACTGATTTTCTCAGGTATGAATTCAATATGGTCAGCCCATTTTAACCTATTATCTATAAGAAGGCCTAAAAATTTGTGCATTTGCACTTCCACAGTGCCTTTACTATATATTTTTGGTGTTGTTGGTGTTTTCTTTAACATATTAAATTGTATCATATTAGTTTTTTACATGTTGTGTGGCAGTAATTTGTATCACAATAATGTAAATGCCAGAGTGATTGTAGTGTAAATAAGCATTATTGTATGATAATGATTTGAGATGTTTGTTAATTATAAGCATTGTTAGGAAATAAGTTTACAGGCCTCACTGAAACTGACAATAGGAGCGGGTAACAATGAGCGAGGGGGTGAGTAGAATATTAATTAGAAGAGACAAGCAAATGGCATCAGATTGGCGCGCTTTTCTTAGAAATAGTGGGAATATTTTCCTTAGAACATATGTTTTCGTAAATTTTGATTGGATATAAAAATAGATGCTAATATTGGCGCGTTGTCACTCTTTACTATTGTATGGGCTACCATTATGGGGAAATGCTATAAACAGTATCAAAATATTTAAACTACAAAAAACAGCAATAAGAATCTTGGTTGGTATCCCTAAGACAGCTAGCTGCAGAGAACATTTTCACAACTTGAATATTTTGACCTTACCGTGTTTGTATATGAAAGACATGCTGATTCACATCAAGGCAAATGTCTCTGATTATGTTACTAATGGTGAAATACATTCTCATCATACCCGGAATAAGCACAAATTACACCTTCTTACTCACAAAACCAAACTATTTGAAACATTCTTTAAATATAATGGTCTTAAGGTGTTTAACTATTTACCAGGGTACTTGAAAAATATAACCTGTGTAAATAAATACAAGGCAGAATTGCATAGATTCTTTGTTAAAAATTTTACTCCCTAGATGAATATGTGGAATATTGCACAGGGAAAAGTTAAGCTTAATTGTGAACTTGTTTTGTTACATGATCCCTGGTTTTATTCTATCTGCGGGAAATATGTTGGAGCAAGTGAGAACCTGAAGACTACCTTCAAGACTGCTTTCTATTTAACATTATAAGACTAAAATTGTTAATGTATTTACCCCATGTATTTTATTGTATCCATACTTTGAGTAGGCTTATGCTATTGTACATATATTTTATATTTCCTTTGACGAAACCAATAAGCCTATATGAATTCTAATGGTGAATAAATCTGAATCTGAATATATCTATTAAGTAAAATTTCAAAATATTTAATTACTGCTGCATTGAGAATGACATATTTTGGTGTAATATATCATTTTTTTAATTTAAAATAAAGAGAGCTGAAGGTTGTTACACTACATCACTAAAATGTTCTTACTTGAACACGTTTCGGGAGACGGTTTGCTCCCATCGTCAGCATGTTTTCAACTGATTTTGCCGGTTATTGTCTGGGGAATGTGTCTGGCTAGTGGTGTTCTCTGGTGCTGGGCTGATGAACCTCCAAAGGCTGCTGGGTGGCGGCAGTTCGAAATTCATTAGCTGATTCCTGTGTTTGACGATATGTATCCCAGATGTCCAATTCATTACTGCTGTTGATCGGTTTTAAGAGTTTTATGTTTGGAGTGATATCATGGTTTGAAGACCAGAAATGATGTGCTACTGCTGATTTATCTGGCTGCTTTTGGTAAATGCATCTCATATGCTCTTTAAGTCTTATTTCAAGATTTCTTTTGGTTCTTCCTATGTATACCAGGTTACAGTCATTACAAACAATTTGATATATACCAACTGATTTATCGTTGGGGATAGGATCTTTTGTTCTGTTGCATAGTAGTTTCTGTATATTGTGGTTATTCTGTGGAGACAAGGTGATGTTGTACTTCTTGAAAATCCTTTGAAATTTATGATGTGTCCAAGGGTGATAAGTGAATTTCCTATATGCTTGTGGTTTTTGTTGTCTGAGTAAAGTAGTCCTTTGTTGGATGTATTTCTGTCTTTCAAACTTTTTTATCTTCTTGTCTGTTGTTGTTTTCTGGTATCCATTCATAGTGGCTATGTGGAATGTGTTGGTATTCTTTCTGGTATTCCTCTTTCTCCATTGGTATATGTACTAACCTGTTTGTAATACTATTTAAAATTGCATGTTTGTGGCTTGTAGGATTGTAGCTATTGTTTTTAATATAATTTTCTGTGTGAGTTGGTTTTCTGTAAATGCCGAACATTAGTTTGTTGTGTGCATTATTTCTGATGATCCTGATGTCTAGTTAGGGTAATTGGCCATTTTCTTCTTTTTCTATTGTGAATTTAATAGATCGTTTTTGTAAGTTCAATAATTTCAAAGCATCTTCTGAAAGTTTTGTTTGGAAGAATAGCAAAAATATCATCTACGTACCTATACCAGGTTTTGGATAGGTGTGGGAAAGATTTAGTCTTATAGCATTCAAAATGGCTCATATATGGTTCTGCTAAAAATGGTGAAAGGGGCTTTGCCATAGTTGGCCTTGGTTTGTTTAAAGATTTTGTTATGGAATGAAAAGAAATTCTGGTGCAGACATAATTTTGTTAGTTTTAAGTAATCTTCTGTTTGTGCTCTAGGTGTGCCATTGTTTAATATCCAAGTTTCTAGGAGTGGTAATAATTCTTCTTTAGGTATGCTTGGGAAGAGTGCAGTGACATCAAATGATACCATCATGTCTGTGGGTGATATATTTATATCTGAAAGGTGACTGGTTAATTCTAATGAATTTTTTATACTTAGACTTTTGAACACAGGCATGGAGTTGAAGGTATTTGAAAGCCATTTTGCTAGTTTATATGTGGGAGAGTTTATGTTATTCACTATGGGCCTCATTTTGTTGCCAAGTTTGTGTATTTTTGGTAGTGCATATAACCTAGGTATGGTGGGAAAATCTGGTTTAATTCTGGATTTTTCAGCTTTTGTTAATATTTTGGTTTCTATCAATGTGTTTTGGAGTGACTTGGTGCATTCTTTTAATGGCTTTTTGTTGATTTCTATGTACTCTGGACTATGTAGTAATTGCATAACTCTAGATTCATAATCTTTTTGGTCTAATATGACTAATGTATTTCCTTTGTCTGCTTTGGTGTATACTACAGGCTTTGACTTCAGAGATTTTATAATATTTAGATGTGGTATGTAGACATCAGGATCATCAGAGATAATGCACACAACAAACTAACGTTCGGCATTTACAGAAAACCAACTCACACAGAAAATTATATTAAAAACAATAGCTACAATCCTACAAGCCACAAACATGCAATTTTAAATCGTATTACAAACAGGTTAGTACATATACCATTGGAGAAAGAAGAATACCAGAAAGAATACCAACACATTCCACATAGCCACTATGAATGGATACCAGAAAACAACAATAGACAAGAAGATAAAAAAGTTTGAAAGACAGAAATACATCCAATAAACGACTACTTTACTCAGACAACAAAAACCACAAGCATATAGGAAATTCACTTATCACCCTTGGACACATCATAAATTTCAAAGGATTTTCAAGAAATACAACATCACCCTGTCTCCACAGAATAACCACACTATACAGAAACTACTATGCAACAGAACAAATGATGCTATCCCCAACGATAAATCAGCTGGTATATATCAAATTGATTGTAATGAATGTAACCTGGTATACATAGGAAGAACCAAAAGAAATCTTGAAATAAGACTTAAAGAGCATATGAGATGCATTTACCAAAAGCAGCCAGATAAATCAGCAGTAGCACATCATTTCTGGTCTTTGGAGGTTCATCAGCCCAGCACCAGAGAACACAACTAGCCACACACATTCCCCAGACAATAACCAGCAAAATCAGTTGAAAACATGCTGACGATGGGAGCAAACCGTCTCCCGAAACGCGTTCAAGTAAGAACATTGTAGTGATGTAGTGTAACAACCTTCAACTCTCTTTATTTTAAATTCTGACACATCACTGTTAATAGCTTCTAAATCTCAAACTTAATTAATAATATATCATTGCTTGCAATATGGAATTGAAGTATGGTGAACCACAAGTTTGCATAACTTAAATAGGCTGTTGGTTTCACAGAAGAAGTGCATAAGAACTGTCAAAGGATTTAGAAATGTGTCTTTGTGTCATAATACCTCTAAAGAAAACAATTTGTTCAATGAAATGTCCTTATATGTACATAAGGTAATATTATGTATTGTAAATAAGAATGATGTATATCTATAACACATTACAATAATTAATTCCATATCTATAATACACATGGCAGGAAAAATATATATAGGACAAGCATTAACAAAAATACAACTGAATGAGACCCAGTTATAAGTGATGCAAAGTTAGATTGCTAAGTACCATAAAAGAAAAGCATGGTGTAAATTTCAAAAAGGAATTAAAGAAGTATTTAATAAAATAAGTAAATGCTTACATAGAGTAGATGAATTGTAAATAGTTGTGACTATAAATTATAAAACCAGAATTTGTACTGTTTGAATTGAAATCTATGTATTCTGGTGATTGTTTGATAACATTGACAATGCCTAAAACATGTCTATGGCAAATGTTAATAATAATAATCATAATATATATATATATAATTTATTATTGTCTTTATTATTATTATTTACAGATTATGAGGGTGAGTGGTATGTTGCACATACTATAATATTACCAGTGCTCAAGCAGTTTTAACTGCAGATGCTTCTAAAACCTTCTCTATACATAAATCTTTTAAATTTATTTCAATAAACTTCAGTGGCATAGCTTGATACTGTGTTCTGAGTATAATTTTTTTAATGATGCACAAATTCCCACACATAAGCGTTTCATAAAATAATGTGAGTTCTCTATTATGATTCAATTATTGTTATTATCATCATTTGCTGTTGTTGTTTTAGTAGTCATTAGCCTCACTACTAATTGCCGAAATTGACTGAACATACATTTTAAACTAAACTAGATTATAAAAATATAGCATTAGGTGTAACTTTACAAAATGCTGATAAACCATTGTATGATTGTAAACCATAAAAACAATGTAGGTACTCACTTAGATTTTCTTTTGTATAAGCACCAGTTGGCAATTTTTATTGCAAGCTTTTCTTTCAGTGTTTTTAATATTTTATATTCCTTCAACACTCCATTCCTTTCCCTGCCAAAATCAAACTTACAACATAACACACTTTGTTATGAATGTAACTGCCAGTTAATTAATTAAATTTACTGCACAAGGATGTTCGAAATGTCCGTTTTTGGCTCTTTTCCTGGAAGACAATGCCTTTAAGTTCACACTTTTTCTCATAAGATAAAGTCAAAAACTGAGTTTCTAATAAGTAATCCACTAAATCAATGGAATTGTCTATATTCCTAAAATCATAAATAAAACTTGCATAATGAAAACAATACACAGTTTACATAAAATTAACACTTTACTACACTGCATGGCTGCACGCACATAATGCTGGTTCACCAATAACTGAGGAATTAAATGTTTATGTTACACTGTCTTGCCCTACTCTTGTCTCCAACCCCTATTGTCCTGTTCCCGGACCTTGGAGAGAGCAGGTACATAGAGACTAAACACCTCATTAAACGTGTTAAGTCTCTGATGCTGCCTTTGTGCCCTTAATGCACAACAAAATATAGGCATGTCTTCCTACAATAAGAGGTTGAAATTTAGTGGGAAAAGCTATATAAGTCCACTCTTGATGAGACTTGCACTCGCTCAGCCATCCCAGACTCTACTCGACTTTGCTGCCACATCATGAGATTTTGAAACTGCCTAAGTATGCAGCATTACAATCTGACACTTAGCAGTAGGGGTTAGGGCGTTGGGGTAAGCAGCGGTGAAGGTGATTGCATTAATTCATTTTTCATCAATTATTTGAGGCTGTTTTTATTTATATGTTTAAAAATGTACTTAGTTTCTTGGCAGTTTATTTAGGTAGACTCAGTGTCAAAGTCTATCCTTAAGCTACACCACTGATAAACTTTATTTCTCCTTTGTATATATAATTACTTCACCACCTTTATAATTTAATCTAGATGTTTTGGAAGCTATTTTATGAGTTATTAGTTTTGGATATTTCATTGCACCATACTCAGTTATAACAAAAATGTCTGCATCTACTTCATTTAATATTTCTGTAAGTGCCAACAGCTTTGATTGTATATACTGAATATTTAAGTGAAATACTTTTGAGTATATTACAGTTTTGTTTTCTACTACTAATTATATGTGAGCATTTACTTTATAGTGTTAATGATTTACATTATTCTTAGACTTATCAAAAGCCTTTGATACTATCAACCATCAAAAGCTACTAGCAAAACTAGAAAAATATGGAATCAGGGGGTTACCCCATAAGTGGATTAGTTCATATTTATGCAATAGGAAACAGCTCGTTCAGATTAAACACAGAAGAAATTTAGAACTAAAGAACCATAGATCAAATTCCCTCAAAATGAAATACGGAGTACCACAAGGGTCCATACTGGGCCCAATAAATGAATGATTTTACTTTAAATGATCCTTATGCTAAATCTTTTCTCTTTGCTGACAACACAAACATCGTTGTGAGGGCAAACGACAAGGAAAATGTTTTAAAATCAATCTGGCAAATATCAGATAAAATAACAAATTATTTTATTGACAATAACCTTATTATAAATATTAGTATGACTGTTGCAATGGACATTCATATAAAAAGAAATAGCGAATACAAATTCAACGGTTATAATATAATATATAATATAATATTTATTTCATCATTATTACAATAATACAAATAAAGCTTACATCTAAAACTTATGTCTAGTGCACCAGTTTTCTAGCTCCCCCATACTTAGCCCCTAGGCTGTATATATAGGATAAAGCTACTATACCATCTCTCCACTTTCCAAACTGTGCCCGTTCTGCTGTACCTTTCTTAAGCTCCTTATCCACTTATCCCTTGTGTTGCCTAAAAATGTCCCCATCATTTTAATTGTTTCTACTTTTGTGCTTCCCAACATTCTTAATGCTACTGCTTCTTTGTTTAGCTTGTCCCATTTTTTATTCCATATAACCTCTGTCCACCTTTTAACCTTATCACATTCTATTAGACAATGAAAAGTACTACCCAGTTCATCACACATAATACATCTCCCCGAACAATTATATCCATTCCTTTTTAAAAATATTACTCCTGTGCGCATCCACGCAGGACCTATTCTGCAAAATTGATATATCTACATACTTCTCCCTTCCCCAATTTCTTTTAACTGATTTATACAAGATTAATGATCTTTTATCCTCAAAACTAGCCCATATCTCTTGTTTCTCGATATCTTCCACCCTCAATCTCACTTCTTTCCAAAACCCACTGTTATTATATTTATCTAATAGGAAAATATTCCTCATGCCAATTTCTTTTAGCACATCTCCCAAACCAACACTCTTCTCCTAAGACAGCTTTTTGAAACTGTATACATTCTTTTAGTATATTACCATCTTCTAAATTTAAACATCTATACCAATACTTCAAAATTCTTTCCACTATTATACCTTTTCTCCCTATCCTTCCTAGCTCTGCCAGTGCCACGCCCCTTGGTGAACTCTTGGGTAAACCCCAAACTTCTCTACAAAACATTCTATGGACTATATCAATCTTAATCCATCCCTTTGCCACCCCCCATATTTCTATTCCATATAACATTTTTGACTCCACTACAGCTTCATATAGCCTTTCCAACCAGTTCATAAATTCAACTGTTTAATCAAATCATTGAGAAAGTAGAAACTGCAAAATTTCTCGGTCATTGGGTTCAAAGTAATTTAAAATGGGTATACCACATAAATTATATAAACAAGAAGTTAGATACAACATGCTATATGATAAGAATACTAGCAAGATGTACGAGCAGAGAGACTGTTAGAACAGCTTACTTTGCCGTTCATTCTCTGCTAAGATACAGTACCTATATAATATTTTAGGGGGAAACAGCTGCAAGTAAAACTTGTTTCATAATGCAAAAGAAGATAGTTCAAACCATGATTGGGGCCAGTTCAAGATCATCATGCAAACCTCTATTTAAAGAACTAGAGATACTTCCCCTCCTTTGTAACTATATATTTGAAATAATAATGTTCATCCATAAAACCAACTTCAATACTAATTCGCCTTTCATAAAAAATGAACAAATACACTAGTATAACACAAGGCAAATAAGCAATTTACATATCTATCAGTATAATACATCTTTGTGCCCAAAAAGTATATTGCACTCTGGAATAAAGATATACAACAGCCTACCAGAATTTTTGAAAAGAATACAGCTAAAAAGAAATTTCAAATACTTTTTAAAGGCATATCTAATCAACCACTGCTTCTATTCAATCCAAGATTTCCTAACAAAAATAAATAATTAATTTCATGTATACATATCCAATCTTTGTATATCATACCTTTAATTTTTATTCTTTGTATTATACATATTTTAGTGATGATATTGTAATAATTTTGTAAACATTTTGTTAATTTTAGTTTGACTTGTCCAACATTGATTGTACTTTCTGTATCTGACAATTTACTGGATTAATAAATTACTTACTTACTTACCTTTGTTGTGTTTGAGTCTACTAACTTAAACTTGACATCTACACTGCATACACTCAGTTTCTCTTGCACATCATAGAAGAGATAGCATTGCACAACAAATAACTAAATATAGAAACATCTCTTCTGTTTAAGTGAACACTATCTTGAGCATAGTTACTGCCACTCAGCTATGAGTTACCATTGTAGCGGGAATTGATCAAGGTACAGTTAATTCAGAAGCCCAACCAAAACAAACAAACAAATTGAGAAAGAAAGTAGCAAAAATGTAAAATATAATATATAACATTTGAAATAACTCACATATAGAAAGAAGCATGTAAAACAAACTCTCAAAAAAACAACAACAAAATAATGATAGGAAGGATTTAAATGAATGACTAAAATAAGTAATGCAAATAAGTAAAAGAAGTGCTTGTTGTCAAAGACGAAGAAAATCAACAAGAGAGAAAGAAGATGCTATTGTAACTTTCTGGGCAACAGACGCATGAACTTCAAAGAAGAGAAATCTTGTAGAAGAACTTTGTAGAAGAGAGAAACAGCAATACTTATTCATGTGAGTTAGATACCATGGGGTCAGTATAGTTATGTGAGAAATCTCAGTTGGGGATATATAGATAGCTCTGCGATAATGTGTAGAAGAAACATCTCCATGTCGAGAAGTACCTGAACTTGATCTTCCACAACCAGGACAGAAATTTATAGCTCGCTGCCAATAGTGAGAAATATATAAAAGTAAACTAATTAAATATAAAGAACACAGCTCATAAAAAATCTGATGTGTTACACTCACATGACTTTCTATACTCTTGTACAAACTATTTTTACAAATGCTTATTCTCCATATGCTTCATGTTAATTGAGATGTTAATCTTATTGCAAATTTTCTTGTAGGTGCAAGGGGAATATGGCAGGCTTTAAGCGAAAGTCAAATATTTTAAGAGCTGGTTGCTATGTGGAGTATTTCATTCTCTTTACATGTCCAGGACATAAAAGAATAACGAATTTGAGAAAAAGTATAAGCATTGGAAAATTTAAGGAACAACAAGCAACATCTCGAAAATGGTTCACTCAACAAAAAAATGTATATGACATAAATTGTGTATTTTAATGCGATCTACATTGTTTGTGTAGTAAAATTTTGTCTATCACTTATGGTTTACCAGTTATGCAAAAGTCGTTCACAATGAAGAATACTTTTGGAGACATTCCCAGAAAATTCGAAATATACATTTCATTTGTCATGAAAACATCTTAAACATATGATATTTTAATTAAAATCACTAGAGCCATTTCTCAGAAAATTAAAATTCTCGAAAAATGTTCCATGTAAAGGGTAATCTGGGGTGGGGGATTTTCTTGAAAACCTTCGTGTCGCATCTCTGGAACATACTGATCCTAAATACCAAGTTTGGTGTTTATCTGACTGTTAGTTTCTGAGTTACGCTGTTCACAGACACACACACACACACACACACGGACACGTTTCCAAAAATGCTGTTTTTGGATTCAGCGGGAGTCAAAACATATATTTACGGTGAAATCTCGGTATCGAATTTTAGGGTGGAACACAATACTTCCCTACTATACGTAGTAGAGAAAGTAAAAATGTAGATCTCGTTAAAATACACAATTTATGTCATGTACATTTTGTTTGTCGAGTGAACATAAAGTGTACAAGACAAACCCACACACCCTGGAAGAATTAAAACAAAATATCCGCCAGGAAATTTCTCAACGTGAACTACGGCGAGTGATGGATAGTTTCCTAAAGAGGTGCCAACAATGTATGGACAATGACGGTGGCCAGTTTCAGCATCTCCTTTCATAAAGTTGGTGAGTAAAGCCTTTAAAAGCAGTTTTAAAAATGTTGTATGGTTTCATCCGTGCCTTTCTATGATAGCGGCAGACGGCAACGAGCGCCGAGGACGTAGACAGGAAAAACACCGCGCAGCCGGTTCGGGGTCTTTTGGCTCACTCTGTATATTTGCCAAAGTGACTGCCGCTTCCACTAAGGTATTCATCATGAAGCCTACCTGTCTCATCATCCCAGATATCTCGGGGGCCGGCTTCAGTCTCCAACCTCTGTAGACAGGCGGTGCAGAATGTATGCAGACATGGTAGAACTCTGGGTTCGCACACCTGGTGCTGGCACAATCCGCATTGGAACTCTTGGTTTTGCTTCTCAGACATCCTGCACAAAAACATAGCATATGTGAGCCATAGGTGGACTCAGGGAGGAGCTGAGAGAGGCTATACCTACCTTAATTAAAAAAAAAATCTGATGTGTTACACTCACATGACTTTCTCTACTCTTGTACAAACTATTTTTACAAACGCTTATTCTCCATATGCTTCATGTTAATCGAGATGTTAATCTAATTGCTAATTTTCTTGTAGATGCAAGGGGAATTGGTAGGCTTTAAGCGATAGTCAAATATTTTAAGAGCTGGTTGCTATGTGGAGTATTCCATTCTCTTTGTATTACCAGGACAAAAAAAAAAATGAATAACGAATTCCCATTTGAAAAAAAGTATAAGTATTGGAAAATTTAAGGGAATAACAAGCAATATCTCGAAAATGGTTCACTCATCAACAAAAAATGTATATGACATAAATTGTGTATTTTAACGCAATCTATTTTTGTGTAGTAAAATTTTGTCTATCTCTTATGGTTTACCAGTTATGCAAAAGTCGTTCACAATGAAGAATACTTTTGGAGACATTCCCAGAAAATTCAAGATATACATTTTATTTGTCATGAAAATATCTTAAACATATGATATTTTAATCAAAATCGTTAGAGCCATTTTTGGGAAAATTAAAATTTTCGATAAATGTTCCATGTAAAGGGTAATCTGGGGTGGGGGGATTTTCTTGAAAACCTTCGTGTCGCATCTCTGGAAGATACTGAACCTAAACACCAAGTTAAGTGTTTATCCGACTGTTATACCTGCTGTTCACAGACAGACACATGGACACATTTTCCAAAAATGCTTGTTTTGGATTCAGGGGGTCTCAAAACATGTATTTCCGGTGAAATCTCGGTAACGAATTTTTGGGTGGAATACAATACTTCCCCTACTTACTATACGTAGTAGAGAAAGTAAAAACGCTTGCTCTTCAATATTAAGACAATTTCACAATTTTCAAGAAAATCCCCCACCCCAAACTACCTTTTATACGGAAAATTGTTCTTCTTATTTTATATTTTCTCAAATATAGTAAACGATTTTTTCAAATTAAAATGCCCTATATTTAAGATATTTACATCTACAAAATGCAAATCTTGAATTTTCTGGGAATATTCTGTGAAGTCCTATTCATTCTGAAGGAATTTTATATAATTTGGCGCAGAAATACACAAAAGCTTAGTAGACACGAATAATGTAGATAACTTTAAAACACATAGTTTCAAATAAGTTGTTTTTGTGGCATTAGCCATTTCCGAGATATCCGTTATTACTGGTTTGAATTTTGTAATAGTTAATCATTTTTACTTTCTCTAGCACGTATGGTGAGTAGGGGAAGTATTGTATTCCATCCAAAAATTCGATATCGAGATTTCACCGGAAATATGTGTTTTTAAGGATTTTTTTTAGAAAAAGGCCCTATGTGTTTCTGTGAATAGTATAACTCAAAAACGAAAAATACCAAACGTCTTTAGGTTCAATACCTTCAAAAGATGCGACACGAAGATTTTCAAGAAAATTCCCGACCCCAGACTACCCTGTACATGAAATATTTTTCGAAATTTTTTATCTTCTACAAAATGGCTATAACGATTTTTATTAAAATACCATATATTAAAGATATTTACATAAATAAAATGTACAGCTTGAATTTTCTGCGAATAGCCCGAGAAGTCCACTTCATTTGAAAGAAGTTATGTATAATCTTATATAACTGGTAAACGTTAAGGGATAGATGAAAATATTCTACACAAAGAATGTAGATTCTTTAAAACACACAATTTATCTCAAATACATTTTTTGTAGCATCAGCCATTTTCGAGATATCCGTTATTAATGGTTCGATTTGTTCAATTTTAAGTCCCATCATTTTCAGTTGTTTCTCGCGGTGTCATGGAAACAGTATTGAATTTTAAGGCCAGCACATAGCGTCCAGTTCTTAAACATTTAACTATTGCTGTTCTCTTTGTATCTATAACGTAATGGTAATGTAGCTATTTCTACAAAGGTTTATTTAAATTAAAATGAAGTAAATAGAAAAATAAGCTTTACTAGCAATAGATTGTATAAATACTAATAAACGATAGAGGGAAATAAAGTCCAGATTTTTTTAGTGCCCTCATCATTCAGTTATTTCTCACAGCCATGGAAAGAGTGTGGAATTTGAAGGTCGGCATGCACCGATCGGGCTTCAAACATGTGACTATCGATTCGCGTTCCTCTATCCCCCTTGTACCTATAACGAAATGTGTAATGGAACCATTTCTGCAAAGGTTTATCCCTCGATTAACGTGAAGTAGATAGGAAAATAAGCTTTCGTAGAAGCTGTCCCTTGAATAAAAAAAAAATCTGATGTGTTACACTCACATGACTTTCTCTACTCTTGTACAATCTATTTTTACAAACGCCTATTCTCCATATGCTTCATGTTAATCGAGATATCGAGATGTCAATCTTATTGGTAATTTTCTTGTAGATGCAAGAGGAATATGGTAGCTTTTAAGCGATAGTCAAATATTTTAACGCTGGTTGCTATATGGCGCATTCCATTCTCTTTGCATGTCCAGGACAAAAGAAATGAATAACAAATTTGAGAACAAGTAAGTAAAGGAAATAACAAGCAATATCTCGAAAACGGCTCACTCAACAAAAGAAATGTATATGACATAAATTGTGTATTTTAACGCGATCTACATTTTTTGTGTAGTAAAATTTTGTCTATCTCTTATGGTTTACCAGTTATGCAAAAGTCGTTCACAATGAAGAATACGTTTGGAGACATTCCCAGAAAATTCGAGATATACATTTCATTTCTCATGACATTATCTTAAACATATGATATTTTCATCAAAATCGTTAGAGCCATTTTTGAGAAAATTAAAATTTTCGAAAAATCTTCCATGTAAAGGGTAGTCTGGGGTAGGGGGATTTTCTTGAAAACCTTCGTGTCGCATCTCTGGAAGATACTGAACCTAAATACCAAGTTTGGTGCTTATCCGATTGTTCGTTTTTTAGTTATGTTGTTCACAGACAGACACACACACACACAGACACACACACGGACATGTTTCCAAAAATGCTTTTTTACTTTCTCTACTACGTATAGTAAGTAGGGGAAGTATTGCATTCCACCCAAAAATTCGATACCGAGATTTCACCGGAAATACACGTTTTGAGACCTCCTGAATCCAAAAAAAGCATTTTTAGAAACATGTCCGTGTGTGTGTCTGTGTGTGTGTCTGTGTGTGTGTCTGTGTGTGTGTGTGTGTCTGTGTGTGTGTGTGTGTGTGTCTGTGAACAGCATAACTCAAAAACGAACAATCGGATAAGCACCAAACTTGGTATTTAGGTTCAGTATCTTCCAGAGATGCGACACGAAGGTTTTCAAGAAAATCCCCCCACCCCAGACTACCCTTTACATGGAAGATTTTTCGAAAATTTTAATTTTCTCAAAAATGGCTCTAACGATTTTGATGAAAATATCATATGTTTAAGATAATGTCATGAGAAATGAAATGTATATCTCGAATTTTCTGGGAATGTCTCCAAAAGTATTCTTCATTGTGAACGACTTTTGCATAACTGGTAAACCATAAGAGATAGACAAAATTTTGCTACACAAAAAATGTAGATCGCGTTAAAATACACAACTTATGTCATATACATTTCTTTTGTTGAGTGAACCGTTTTCGAGATATTGCTTGTTATTTCCTTAAATTTTCCAATACTTATACTTTTTCTCAAATGCGTTATTCATTTTTTTTATGTCCTGGACATGCAAAGAGAATTGAATGCGCCACATAGCAACCAGCGTTAAAATATTTGAATATCGCTTAAAAGCTACCATATTCCCCTTGCATCTACAAGAAAATTACCAATAAGATTGACATCTCGATATCTCGATTAACTTGAAGCATATGGAGAATAGGCGTTTGTAAAATTAGATTGTACAAGAGTAGAGAAAGTCATGTGAGTGTAACACATCAGATTTTTTGGATTCAGGAGGTCTCAAAACATGTATTTCCGATGAAATCTCGGTATCGAATTTTTGAGTGGAATACAATACTTCCCCTACTTACTATACGTAGTAGAGAAAGTAAAAATAGAAAACTGTGCTTGTGTGTGTGAACGTAACTAAAAAACGAAAAGTCAGATCAACACCAAACTTGGTATTTAGGTTCAGTACCTTCCAAAGATGCGACATGAATATTTTCAAGAACCTCCCCAACCCAAATTACCCTTTACATGGAAAATGTTTCGAAATGTTTGATTTTCTGAAAAATGGCTCCAGCGATTTTGATTGAAATACTATATATTAAAATATATTTGGATTGGATTGGCTGCGGAGGGGACTCGGCACTGATCCACATTGGGGATTTCGTATCTAAGCCTCACAAGGGGGCAACCCGGGGAGGAAGGATGAGGCGAGAGGAGACACCGGGCGGCCGGAACCAGGAGTGACGGCACAGGGTCCCTAAGATTCCAGATAGAGACTCCCCGGCAGATAGACAGGCAGAGCGGGGACCCCACCCCGCACAGAGGAGGTCCCTCAAGGGGGTTCGGATACCCCCGGCAGCCAGCCGAAAGCCGAGGGACGGAGAGAGTGACAAAGAGCATCCTTTTCCCCTGCCACACCGCACCGAAACACCATCGCTGACACTTCCAACCCTGAAAGAGACCAACGGTTGAAAGATGAAGTGAAATGAGAATGGAGATGAAATGGACGGACAGGAATGTTATATTCACATAACTTTCTCTATCCTCTATCCTTTATTAGTTTGTTAGTGGGTATACAAATTATTATTCTTACTAAAGTTTAATTTTCTATCTACTTTATTTTAATCGAGATAAATCTCTGCAGAAATAGCTACATAACCCATTTCGTTACGGTACAAAGAAAACAGCGATAGTCAAATGTTTAAGAACTGGACGCTATACGCTGGCCTTAAAATTCCTGTTTCTATGCAAACGTAAGAAACAACTGAATATCGACGGGACTTAAAAAGAACGACGAAGTATTAAACAAATAGGAGCATTAATAATGGATAATGGATGCCACAAAAAGGTTTTTAGAAATAAATTGTGTGTTTTGAAGAAATATACATTTTTTGTGTAGTGCATTTTCGTTATCATTTAACGTTTACAGTTGCACAAGATTATACAGAATTCCTTTCGAATGAAGCGGACTTCACAGGCTATTCCCAGAAAATTTAAGATATACATTTTATTTTGTAGTAAATATCTTTAATATAGAATATTTTAATCAAAATCATTAGAGCGAATTTTTTGAAAATAAAACATTTCGAAAAAGGTTCCATGTAATGTGTTGTTTGGGGCGGATGGATTTTCTTGAAAATCATCCTGTCGCATCTTTGGAAAATGTTAAACTTAAGTAACAAATTTGGTGTCTAACCAACTTTTCGTTTTTGAGTTATGCTGTTCGCAGACAAACACTGAGTGGATTCAAGGGGGCTCAAAACATGTATTTCGGGTGAAATCTTGGTCTAGAATTTTTGGGTGGAATGCAACACCTTCTCTACCTTCTATGTCTACGTGATAGAGAAAGTAAAGGTGTAGATGTCTTTAAAACAGCCATTTCCGAGATATCCGTTATTAATGATTAGAATTGTTCGATACTTAGTCATTCTTTTAAAGTCCTGTCGATTTTCAGCTGTTTCTCTCGATATCAAGGAAAGGGTATGAAGTTTTAAGACAGGCGTATAGCGTCCAGTTCCCAAACATTTGAATCGCTAATCCCTTTGTATCTATAAAGAAATGTGTAGCGTAGCTATTTCCGGAAAAATTTATCTCGATTAAAATGAAGTAGATAGGAAAATAAACTTTCTTAAGAATTATTTGTATACCTTCTAATAAGCAATAGAGGGTAGAGAAAATCATATGAATGTAACACATTTCCAAGGACTACAAGAATTGTTGACAACATCTGGGCATGTAAAAGCTCTTTAAAAGCGATTCCAGCAACCCGGGAAGGGATTGGCGCGCAGGTCTTGAAATGCACAGATCACAAACAAGCTCAGTGTAAACAGCTCCATGCTAGGGAAGCCTTATATTCAAGTCCTAAATCCTGCTTTGTTCCTATTCTTCTCATTCGTTTACGGACTACTGGCGAGTACAGTCCAGCAAAAATCTTGCTCGGAAAGTGCTCTGTAATGTAGAATGCTGCTTCCTTGCAACTCTAGAATAATATATTATGCAATAAGTGGACGATCTTGAACGAGTGAATGTTTGTCGTGTCATATTAACATTATCCACGAGTTAGGTACAACATTTTATGTAATCTTAGCATTATAAATTCTAGAAAATAGATCATAAAATAATTCGACATCCATAGCTGAACATAAGTGAGAGCTCTTTTACCTTCATAAATGAGACGTTAGCTTCTCTCCCTACATTTAATTACCTGGCGTGTTGAACGATAAGCAAGACATCCATTTGCATGCGCTCCCTTCCTGTGAGAGAAGTGAACGGATTGTGACGTAGCCAATTATCACCATAGTATACAGGATGTATAATAATTAATAGCGCAAACAGAAACGGTTGAAACTATACGATAATAGAAGCAAACACATTCCAGTAAACATGGGTCCGCAAACGAGCCACGTGCGAGATAATTGAAAATGTGTAATTACAAGCCGCCACTGACTTCATTAAGCAATATCGTCCTAATTGGTACAAACGAATTTGAAAAGTGGACTTTTCGTTTTAATAATTGCCATTCCAAGTAACCTCTAAATTCACTCACAGTTTAACTTAACAAGGAATACAATTCTACGAGGGCTGATCAATTAAGACTGAGACTGATTTTTTTTCACAGATATTTATTACTCCATTTCAATGTTGACATGATCTTTTTCAAAGTAGTCCCCTCCTAACTGAATGCACTTTTTATGCCGTCTCTGCCAGTCCTCGAACACATGGTGCAGGTCTTTGAGAATCGCCTCACTTTTCTTTAGCACTGCTTCAGTGCTCTCAAATCGAATGCCCCGGAGCTTTGCCTTTAGTAACGGGAATAAAAAGAAATCACAGGGGGTAAGACCGGGGCTTTAAGGCCGATGCGGCACACAGGTAATGTTGAATTTAGCCAAAAATTCCTGGACTTGATTTGCAACGTGAGGCCGCGCGTTGTCGTGATGAAGTCGCCACCCATTCCGATGATGTTCTGGACGTTTCCTTGTAATGTGCTTCCTCAGTGTAACCAATACTGACGTGTAGTAGCTGCTGTAACAGTAGTATGAGGGGGCGGAACTGCATGCTGGTAAATCATTCCATTCCGAAACACCAGGCCCACCTTGCTTAGCACAGAGGACTCGCCCTTCTTTGAAGTCCTTGAACCACCTAAACACCGTTGCACGAGGTAGTGCATCTTCACCGTATACTTGCTTCAGCTTTTCGAAAGTTTCAAGGCTGTATGATTTAAACGAAAATAAAATTTTATTGCGCTGTATTGCTCCTCTCGTGTCACCTCCATTTTGTGGTATGCAAAATTCAAGTAGGGTCAACAATATACAGCATTACTACCAACCTACCATTACGAGAGTGCTGTTGCTTATGGACATTATACATGAAACCCTGCTCTTTTCAAGTATTCGTGGTAGAGACATAAAACTATCAAGGAAACTACAGAAAAAAATCAGTCTCAGTCTTTATTGATCAGCCCTCTTACATTAGCATGTTACGTGTTATTATACTGTACACTCGTCTTTGCAGTGAGTTTTGAATTGTTTTAAACACCTCCATCTCGGAATTGTTGACAAGCACGTGCAATTCTCTGCTACAGTACTTCAACGGTATCAACTGGATTGCTGAACACTACACTTTTGAGGTGTCCCCATATAGAGAAATCCAAAGGATTTAGATCAGGTAGTCGTGAAGGACAAGGCACAGGCCCTCCTCGACCTATCCATTTTGGACCATATCAGCACGTTAGATGTGTTCTTACGGTAGCAGCAAAATGTGCCGGTGCTCCATACCGCGCGGGATGACTCAGGCGGTTACATCTGTGGCCCGCATTCTGGAGGTCCCGCGATCGATCTCCGGCGACCGCTCACTCTGGCCTATGGGTTTTTCGTGGTTTCCCCCGGTCGCCAGGCGAAAGCTGGGGTGGTTCATCTTCTACTACGACTCTCCTTTCTCTCATTTCCTATACCCATCATCTTCCTTGTCATCTGTTTCAGGGTTGCAGGACCAGGCGACGGTGTTCGGCGGGTTGCGGCTGGGCGGTGGCTTGCGCTGTGTAAAGGTTTCTTCGCTGCGGTACAGCTCAGTTAGGTCTCTCTTCAGCGTGGGGCTCCGCTCCGGGGATCCCTAGAGGTTGGCGGCTTGTGGGAAGGAACAGTACGACGTTCTATCTGAAAACGTTAGGGATCCCGTCCATGCTTGCGCCCGTCTGCACCCGGGTATGGTCGCCCTTCGGGTGTCTCCCCTCATCCCTCTCTACCTCCCAGGGGTCACATTAGAAGCACAGTGGATCGAATGGCCTGCGTGCGGTGCTCTGCCCCGGTTCTGGGTGCCCCTCCGTGATCCGTACCTACTACCTGCCGGTGCTCCATGATGTATGTACTACATACTCCGACGTTGCTCAAGGGAGACATCCTCAAGCAATTCACGTCAGTGGCGGCTCATAACCACACATTTGCAATAATAAATTTCGCACACGGCTTGTTTCCGGACCCATGTTGACTGAAAGTTTTTTGCTTCTGTTATCGTATACTTCAACCATTTCAGTTTGCGCTGTTAATTATGATACACCTGTTAAGTAATTATCAATTATTTAATAATATAGAGGTTTTGTGCATCTTCGATGCTCAGAGAAAAGACTATCACAAAAGGTTTCATCTTTTCTCTATAAGCCAATGCATCTTGGAATATTAGTATTGGTATAGTTAATACGTTATGAGGAAGTATTTTAATGCCTAAATGATATTAATTGTGTTTTATTATAATTAAATTCAATAACAGCCCACCTTAAAACAGTATGTATATAATTGCTATTTAAATTGTATGTAGAGTTATTGTAAATACTTATTTTTATTGTAAACGTATTTATTAATATTATGTAAATGTTTATATACTCTAATAGTGCAAAAACTGTGAGAATATGTTTTAGGATGTTAATAATGAGGTAATAATGTAATTTTGGCGACAATAATGTATCTGGAATTTTAAAAAAAATACTGGTCATGAAAAGATCGGTAGTGACGTAAGTTTCGCTTACAGTTTGGAATTAGCCAATCAACAGTAAAGAAAAGTTTTAGTTTGAATACTTAAATTCTATTGGACTAGAATTAGCCAATGAGAGACTGACATTGCCGAAGCTAAAAGGTTTTTGCCGTTGGATTTAGTCAGTCGCGGGTAAGATGTTGTAGGGTACGGATGGTAAAAATTGTGTAGAATGTATAAAGTGCTCACAGTTTTTCTTTTATAAAGTGTTGTGTTTATAAATGTGCAAGTATAAAGAGAAATAAAAAAGAAGCGAAATTAAAAAGTAAATTCTGTGACGTCTTTTAATTTTTGTCTTATCACAACCTAAAAAGAACTTATGTTTCTATAGTGCGACTGAAAGCAGCTGAGGCAAATAACTTTAATAATATTACGTAAAACAGGCATCATCTTCACTATAAAGTTTGGTGTCCCAAGCATTAAACAACATCAAAGTGTATCTTCATTACGTAAGTTAAATACTTCTTCAAACTGACGCACATACGTGTGGATTATCACATCTCATATCCAGCATCCAGCTAAATAATTTCTTCAAAGTTGGCAACAAATACGAGGCTCAATAACATTCTGAAAGTGGCGTACAACTGTGGGGCCAACTCCTCCAAACAACTACGTAACACATTAACTCCCGCAAATTGGTGCCCAACGTGGGGCTTACAAGAAACATCTCACAACAAAAACACATCACCTAAAAACCTCCCGCAAATTGGCGCCAACGTGGGGTAAACTCCTCCAAACAACTACGTAACCTATAAATACATCACCTAAAAAAAACTCCCGCAAATTGGCGTACAAGCGTGGGGCTTAATATATAAACTGCAAATTGAAGAACAAATACTTCTTCAAATTGGCGCCAAAACGTGGGGCTTACAAGAAACATCTCACAACAAAAAACACATCACCTAAAAACCTCCCGCAGTTAATATACGTTAAAACCAACGTCGGTATTGGTCACAACAAAAACATCACCTAAAAACCTCCCGCAAATTGGCGCCCAACGTGGGGCAAACTCCTCCAAACAACTACGTAACCTATAAACACATCACCTAAAAAAAACTCCCGCAAATTGGCGTACAAGCGTGGGGCTTAATATATAAACTGCAAATTGAAGAACAAATGCTTCTTTGTCATTGCTATTACGCAGGGTTGTTCATGATCTATGGTAACAATATTAGACGAGCATATTAGCTCTGCACTGAAACACGTGGTACCAATGAAAGTTCAGCAGTATGAGCGTATCACTGTGTTTGCGCAGATGTGGGCTCTTGTTCTTGCTGAATCAAACGGCGTCAAAAATAGAGCCATTCTGATAAGGGTACATTATTGCCCTTTCCAACACAAAAAACTTGAATTCTAAGATTATTAAGCAGTGCAAGAGGCGTTGTTTTACCATATCCAAGAAGGTGATCTCATGTGCACTCAACAACAACGCTAAGGCCTGAAGAAGGTTGTTGTTGCTACATATGGAAAGCCAATTTGAAGTAGGAGTTGTATTGTAGTTCAACTGTTGGGGAGCCGAACTTGAAGTAATTGCAACCGCACGTATGGTAAAAAGTTTCCGGTAGCCTTCGCCCCAATGTTTAAAAATATTAACTTTATAATTTGACTGTTTCTTTAATTATTATATATTTATGTTTGCCTCGGCTGCGTCAGTATTATTGTTAGAGACATGAATTTCTTTGCAGGGAGTAGTGCGGCTAAGAATGTAGGCTTACACAGATTATAATTTTTAATTCACTCCTTTTTATTAATTCTTGACACGATTTAAATAACACTTCACTGATATAGAGAGCTGCAAGATTCTTTTATTAAATTTGCGCTTTTTAACACGTAAACTATTTTCGTCTCACACGAATACGTATTAAATTTCTCGAAGACGCATCTCGCGTCCGGTTAGAAACGCTGTCTACAACCAATGCGTCCAGTTATGAGCGCTTTCTACAAGCAACTGACTTCTGTATTTGTAAATTTTGCTATATTTCAGTTTCTGATTGGCTAATCCTACTCCAATAGAATACCTTCATTTAACTAAAGCTTTTTCTGGTTGTTGATTGGATATTTTATAAACTGCCTCAAAATTTACATTATTGTTACTCCAATAATGACTAGTAGCATTAAACTTTTAAATTCATTATTGCCTCAAGGTTACCTCATTGTTAGCAACTTTTAACCTATTATTCTCGCAGCTCCTACATTATTAAATTACATAATACATTCACATAACATTATTACACATGTATACAATAATATAAACATATACAATGACTGTTACATACATTTTACAAATTATTACATACACATATTGCTTTAAGGCAGGCTATTATTGAATTTATATATTATATAATTAGACTGAAATCATTTAAGTGTTAAAAATACTGCCTCAGGCCACATCAGGACTTATTCCAAAGGGCAAGAAACAGGGAAATCCATGACCGGCTACCAGTCGCACCCCGAAATTAATTTGGTAGGTGAAAGCCCATGCCTCTGGACCAAATTCTGCAACTCACGAGGGCCATTGCACTGTAATTAGGGATCTCTGTTACTACTGTGAACACCATAATCAACCAGGATATAGAAAAGTGCCATAAGAGCTGAGGATATAAGCTGTTGCCTAAACACATTGCAGAACGTGCCACTAACAACAGAAAGCTGTATAAACGATACCTAGCTGCTGAAAAGTGGATATTGTTGTCTTTTTAGATGAGGTATATATTTGTCTAAGCTACTGCAACAAGCCCTGGGTTATATATTATCGAACAAGGGGAGAAAAATGTTTGAAAGTTGGTATAAGGAAACTAACGAAAATTTCCCCAATGGTTTCATGGTAATAGCAAGGTACAGCTACAACGGCAAAATAACCACTCGCCCTGTACATAAAAATCTGATGTGTTACACTTACATGACTTTCTCTACTCTTGTACAAACTATTTTTACAAACGCTTATTCTCCATATGCTTCATGTTAATCGAGATGTTAATCTTATTGCTAATTTTCTTGTGGATGCAAGGGGAATTGTTAGGTTTTAAGTGATAGTCAAATATTTTAAGAGCTGGTTGCTATGTGGAGTATTCCATTCTCTTTGTATGTCCAGGACAAAAAAAAAATGAATAACGAATTCCCATTTGAGAAAATAAGTATTGAAAAAATTAAGGGAATAACAAGCAATATCTCGAAAATGGTTCACTCAGAAAAAAAAACGTATATGACATAAATTGTGTATTTTAACGCGATCTACATTTTTTTTGTGTAGTGACATTTTGTCTATCTCTTATGGTTTACCAGTTATGCAAAAGTCGCTCACAATGAAGAATACGTTTGGAGACATTCCCAGAAAATTCGAGATATACATTTCATTTGTCATGAAAATATCTTAAACATATGATATTTTAATCAAAATCGTTAGAGCCATTTTTGAGAAAATTAAAACTTTCGAGAAATGTTCCATGTAAAGGGTAATCTTGGGTGGAGGGATTTTCTTGAAAACCTTCGTGTCGCATCTCTGGAAGATACTGAACCTAAATATCAAGTTTGGTGTTTATCCGACTGTTCGTTTCTGAGTTATGCTGTTCACAGATACATGCACACACAGACACACGGTCATGTTTCCAAAAATGCTGTTTTTTGGATTCAGGGAGTCTCAAAACATATATTTACGGTGAAATCTCGGTATCGAATTTTTGGGTGGAATACAATACTTCCCCCACTTACTATACGTAGTAGAGAAAGTAAAAATGTGAAAATCAACTTGGCATATTATCAGACTAACGTCCTGATACCAATTTTCCACACAGAAATCCCTGTTCTCCATGGTGCAGATGTAAATAAAGTCTGGTTACATCAGGATAAGGCATCAAGCCATACGTCTACTTCAACCTACAAATTTTTGGAGAACATAGAGAGAGAAACAGGAACACATTCCAAACCCTTACAGCGACATCAGTGTTAAGTCATTTGATGCATCCCTGATGGAGTTTTGTGCATTTGGCTACTGAAAAGAGTCCTTGGAAGTAGACGGCCGCGAACTTTGGATGGTCTCTGGAAAGCTGCCAGGAGGAATGGAATAAACTGGACATCCCTGTATTTCGTAGCAGTTTGATCCACTGGAAGCTGTGCTGCAGATTGATAGCTCAAGCTAAAGGCTGCCAGATAGAACATCACTGCTGGTGGAGGCGTGGTTTTTCATAAGGTAAGGGATCTTAGTTTGTTACCATATATTGCGAACAATCCTCTATTGGCACGCGGGTCATAATGAACAATTATGTACGATATTGAATACAGTAACAACTTGTCTATAATGGTAAGATTGCATAAAATAACATTTTGGGGAGTTACTTTAACTATCTGTTGAAAAGATGAGAGTTATCAAATCTCCTTTTTGTTATAAGCAAGCAAAGGAATTTTTGGTTTGCTGTGAATTCCTACAGAGTCAGGTGAGGAGTAGGGATATATGAATTCCTGTAATATCAGAGACATAACGTGTTAGTTCCTACAATTTTGTAGGGTGGTGAAGCCTGAAGCATGCGGAGCAATCTTGGCAAGGCCTTTTGTATCTAGGTCCCTGACGGGGCGCCCTCGGGAGGAAGGAGACAAGTGGGTGGCCGTACCAGGAGGCACGATAGGCAGAGGGCGAGGTCCTACCATTTACAGATTTGAACTCCCCGGATGGTGGCTGGTGCAGTCGGCCCCCTCCCTCTGTGGGCTTATACATCTCCCGAAGGCCTGGGACCCAGAGACGAAGGTTTCCTCAGAGCATTCTTTTCCCCTGCCATGCACACGCCGAGACCTCCCGCCGACACTTGCAACCCTGAAAGAAATCAAGACGATGAATGGTGAACTGAAATGAGAATGGAGGGACAGGAAATTCGAGGGATGTAATGATTCTTCCCAGCTTTCGCCTGACGACCCGGGGAAGCACACGAAGAAAACTAAGGGTCCGAAAGTTAGGCCACGGGAATGGTATCTTTATTTTCTGTTGCAAATTATAAAATTGTCAAAGAGCTTAAAATAGATATGTCAAGTTGAAATTTCCAATAACATCTTCATTAAGAAAGGGCACTCCTAAGAAGTACGTCAGACCCTTTCCTATTTCAAAAATTGAAAGTGAGTTTTATTTATGGACGCCCTTTAACTACTGTGGTTCTTAGCGTCCCATTCTACAGGATGATTTATGAAGAACTGACACACTTCTTTCTTTAATTATTCTGTTCGAAATTCACTCAATGTCCCAATTTTAGTACCAAATTAAGCAGAATGCGCTGGAGTTTCGATTGCTTGTCACTAGATGCGCAGATGTTAATGTTTTATTCGTAATTGTTAGTTTTACTGTCGGCAACTGTTTTTGAGATTTAGTTTTAGTCAACGTGAAAATGGAGCACACATTAAATGAACGACTCTTCCTTGTAAAGCAATACTGGCTTACAAATTCAATTACAGCTACTCAAAGGGCATACCAGAGAGAATTTGGTGTTCGGAACCTCCCCAAAGAAACACAGTACTGTCACTGGTAAACAAATTGGAAACAACTGGATCTCTGTGAGTGAAAAAGGCAATACTCGTTCATCTAGGCTTCCCACGGTTGTTGTTGACGTAAGAGCACGACTGGATCAGTCACCCAAAAAATCATTAAGACGCTTGTACAGGAGACAGGATACAACTACTCAATGTGTCAGAGAGCTGTGAAAAGTGCTGACCTTAAGCTGTATAGGATTGCGGTTGTCCATCAGTTACAGGGACCAGATAAGAATGGAGGACATTTTCAACATTTGCTATAGAGGTGAGTAATCTCCCAAAATGTCTCTGCATTTCAGGTATAATAGGTTGTCGCTAGCGTAACTCGTTTTGAAACAATTAAAGAAATAAATGTGTCAGTTCTTCATAAATCACCCTGTATATTGGGCGTGAAAGACCGGTCATTTTGCTTAGAGGCCTCTTTATCAGGCTTGAGGTTCTTTTACGTGCCGTAACTCTACGACACGGGACCACCGGCTTTACTTCCCTTCCTAAGGAAGCCATGCCAAGGCTATCGCTCTCCGCCGGGTTTGAACCCGCGACCTCGGGAACTAGAGCTTTCTTATTTCCCTTTCACCAGCAACAAACTGCTGAAAGGTTAAAGTCGCTGCACTCTGATTACAGCCAGCTGCCCAGTTCACATCCTCATTACGATGGAAGGCTTGATATCTACCACGCCTCAGGTTTAAACATTGGATGAATTTTGTGATTATATTGTTGACACACATGCAAGCGAAGAATACACTTTCCCAACAGATATGTGGGCTTCTTTTTTACTTTCTCTACTACGTATAGTAAGTAGGGGAAGTATTGCATTCCACCCAAAAATTCGATACCGAGATTTCACCGGAAATACATGTTTTGAGACCCCCTGAATCCAAATGAACAGCATAACTCAGAAACGAACAGTCGCATAAACACCAAACTTGGTATTTAGGTTCAGTATCTTCCAGAGATGCGACACGAAGGTTTTCAAGAAAATCCCCCCACCCCAGATTACCCCTTACATGGAACATTTTTCGAAAATTTTAATTTTCCCAAAAATGGCTCTAACGATTTGGATTAAAATCTCATATATTTAAGATTCATGACAAATGAAATGTATATCTTGAATTTCCTGGGAATTTCTCCAAAAGTTTTCTTCATTGTGAACGACTTTTGCATAACTGGTAAACCTAAGAGATAGACAAAATTTTACTACACAAAAATGTAGATCGCGTTAAAATACACAATTTATGTCATACATTTTTTGTTGTTGAGTGAACCGTTTTCGAGATATTGCTTGTTATTCCCTCAAATTTTCCAATACTTATACTTTTTCTCAAATTCGTTATTCACTTTTGTTTTGTCTTGGTAATGCAAAGACAATGGAATGCACCACATAGCAACCAGCTCTAAAATATTTGACTATCGCTTAAAGCCTATCAATTCCCCTTGCATCTACAAGAAAATCAGCAATAAGATTAACATCTCGATATCTCGATTGACATGAATATGGAGAATAAACGCTTGTAAAAATAGTTTGTACAAGAGTAGAGAAAGTCATGTGAGTGTAACACATCAGATATTGTTTTTTACACACTGTGATAAGCGGAGGAAGATTTATATCCTTTTAGGAATGCACATATCAATATTCTTACAAACCATTTGCAGAAATTCACAGAACCCAGAAATTTTAAGCACTTTGCTTCAATTTATCTACACTAAAACATTTGTACTACAAAGAATGCAAAACAAGAAAGACCAAGAGTCAGGTAAAACCGGTCCGAGTGTTGTCTACAAACGCCAATAGACTGTACAAGGGATGGGGGTGGTTTGTTATCTACGACGTCCTTGCCTGTAGTCCAGTAACATTTCAACCTTATTTCCTTCCGACCTGGCTTTAATACTTAGAAATTCCTATGGCTGGTTATAATATATGTAGCCAGTCGTTTCTAGGAGTCAGGCAAGGCCGACAATATTCATCAGTTTTTCTATGAAAGTGTTATGGCTATTATTATTATTATTATTATTACTATTAGTATTTACAATTCTGAACCACACTTTTTTGTGTAATGGGATCAGTTCGCAAGTGGGACAATAAGGCGGACACTTTTCCCACCCGTCCCACATTTTAGTGCAGGAATTATCACATTCGACTCGAACTAAACAATTCAATAATGTAATTTCACCAGAATGCAAGTTTTGAGCATCCTAAATTTCAAAGCGCATTTTTAGAAAAGTATCAATGTGGGTATTGATCCGCACACCTATGTATCTATCAGTGAAGAGCGTAATTTAAAAAAATCTGATGTGAAACTTTCACATGATTTTCTCTACCCAATCTTTATTAGTGGGTATACAAACTATTCTTACTAAAGCTTATTTTCCTATCTAATACATTTTAATCCAAATAAACCTTTGCAAAAATAGCTACATTGCGAGGGACACTATTTATGTTTTGAGCCTAATAATTAAAACAAAGTAATTTCTGATTGAAAACTGCTTTATTGTTTTTCAAAATATTCTTCTTTATGATCAATACACTTTTGCATCCGTTTGAACCATTTGTCAAAGCATTTATTACAGTCTTCTCGAGACACCTCCAAAACATGGTTTTTGAAGGCATCAAGGCATCCTCTGCCAACGAAAATCGTTGTCCACGCAATTTATTCTTGATGTTCGGGAACAAAAAGAAATCATTGGGTGCCAAATCAGGACTGTATGGCAGATGACCCATCATTTTGATTTTTTGAGGCTTCAAATACTCTGTTGTTAGACGAGATGTGTGTGCGCTCGCATTGTCTTGATGAAGAACGATCCTACGGTTCTTGTTGGTTTTCCTTACTTCACCGAAGACTCCCGGCAAACAAATGGTTGTGTACCATTCGGCATTGACCGTTTTACGTTCCTCTAAAGGCACTGTTGCCACATGACCAGTTTTGTTGAGAAAGGAGGCGACCATTTGCTTCGAAGTGCTTCGAGGGCGAACAACTTTTGTTGGATTTGCTTCATCTTGAAACACCCATACAGTCGACTGCTGTTTACGTTCCGGCTTATACGCATAGATACACGATTCGTTACCTGTTACAATCTTATATACGTCTTTTGAGGCACCGCCCTTGTATTTCTTGAGCATTTTTGTACACCAATCGACACGAGCATCTTTTTGAGATTGCGTCAAATTATGTGGGATCCAACGAGAGCAAACCTTTTTCACGGCTAAATAATCATGCAATATTTTACGAGATGGATCTAATGCCAGGGTTGCCTCAATCTTACAATATGTCGCATGGCGATCTTTCATTATTAGTTTTTGCACAGCATCAATGTTTTCTGGCACAACTGATTTTGGACGACCTTTACGAACTTCATCATTGAGCGAACGGCGGCCACGATTAAATTCTTTATACCAGCGTTTCACAGTGGCAAAGGATGGAGCTTCGTCTCCAAATGTGGAAGTTAGTTGATCGATGCACTCTTGTCTTAATAATCCACGTCGAAAGTCGTAATAAATCATTGCGCGAACATTTTCACGAGTTAATTCCATGTTTTTGTTGACACACAATTTTCAAGCTAGTGTAAACAAAACAAATGACGCTCTATTGACAAAATGTTTGAAGTAGATTATGGTCAAAAATGTCAAAGTTTCCATTGGAAACGTCAGATGACACCTCCAACATTCAGGGTTGCCAAGGCTCAAAATATAAATAGTGCCCCTCGTACAAATAGCTACAATAGGTATCTACACCAAGTGTAATGTGTAATGCAGCTATTTTCGGAAAGGTTTATCTGGATCAAAATGAAGTAGACAGGAAAATAAACTTTCGTAGGAATAATTTGTATACCCACTAATAAATGATAGAGGTTAGAGAAAGTCATGTGAATGTATCACATCAGATTTTTTATAACTCCAATGTGTTTTGTATTCAAGTACAAGGGCCTAGTCTTTTAGTAATTTAAGAAATGAAATTATAAAGTGTTTTATAGCCCCATGTCCGTCAGAAGAATGTGGCTTTTAAATGGTGAAAGAATAATTAAAATCGGTTAAGTGGTTTTTATGAGTACACCACACACACACATACATACAAACTTTCTCTGTTTATAATACTGACATGACTGTAATGGCATAGTACTGGGAAGTAGGCTAACAACTGGTTGCAGACGTACTGCAGGATTCCCTCGGGGCTGATTGGCCATGTCAAAACAATGAAACACCGCAGCTCATGTTTACAACATATGTCGCTGCTTACGCAAGGCCAGTGTTTACATTAACACAAGCCTGGCTGCCTGGATCAAAGAAATCCCTTCTTGCTGTGCCTCTAATAATATTTTCGGACTCCCGCAATTCGCAGAACTACTCCTAATGGCGTAATCGTACGTTTCTTGCTTACCCTCCATTTTGTTTTCATTCGCATTCATTTTATTTCGTTTTAAATATCATTGCTTGAATCTTTTGTTTTCTCCGCAATTCGATACCGAGATTTTACCGGAAACACATGTTATGAGACTTCCTGAATCCAAAGAGGCATTATTAAAAGAAGGTCCGCGTGTTTGTCTTCCGTGTGTCTGTGAACAGCATAACTCAAAAACGAAAAGTCAGATATGTACCGAACTTGGTATTTAAGTTCAGTATCTTCCAAGGATGCGACGCAAAGGTTTTTAAGAAAACCCCGCACCCCAAATTACCCTTTACATGGAACTTTTTTCGACATGTTCGATTTTCTAAAAAAAAATGGCGCTAACGATTTTGATTAAAATACCATATATTAGAGATATTTGAATGCCAAATAAAACGTATATCTTGAATTTTCTGGGAACAGCCTGCGAAGTCCTCTTCATTCGGGCGAAATTTTGCATAATCTTGTATAACTGTTAAACGTTAACCGATAGACGAAAACGTTCTACACAAAACTATACATCTCTTAAAACACACAACGTATTTCACATACCCTTTTTTGTGGCATCAGCCATTTCTGAAATATGTTACAATCGTTCGAATTCGTCATTTTTGTCATTCTCTTTAAGTCCTGTCAACAACATTCAGTTGTTTCTCGGGATTGCATGGAAACATTATGGAATTTAAAGGCCAGCGTATAGTGCCCAGTTCAAACATTTGATTATTGCTGTTCCTATAACGAAATGCGTAATGCAGCGGAGTTTTGAGTTTTTTCTTATTTATGGACGCTCTTTAACTACTATGATTCTTACCGTCCCATTCTATATTGGGCGTGAAAGACCGGTGATTTTGCTCAGAGACCTTTATCAGGCTTGAGGTTCTTTTACGTGCCGTAAATCTACGACACGGGACCACAGGCTTTACTTCCCTTCCGAAGGAAGCCATGCTAAGGATTTTTACGCCCGAAAAAATCCATCGTCCTCCGCCGGGTTTGAACCTCGAGAACTAGAGGATAGCATGGTAACCACTACACCACGGAGGACGACATGCGTAATGTAGCTATTTCTGCAAAAGTAGTGGATAGAAAAATAAGCTTTAGTAAGAATTGTTTGTATACCCACTAATAAAGACAAAGGGTAGAGAAAGTCATGTGAATGTATCACATGAGGTTTTTAGATAAAGGTCCGTGTTTATGTGAACAGTATAACTCAAAAACGAAAAGTCGGCGACATACCAACCTTGGTATTTAAGTGCAGCATCTTCCAAGGATGTGGCACAGAGATTTTCAAATAAATCCCTCCACCCCAAATTACTGTTTATATTGTTTGTTCGTGATTTTTGATAAAAGTATTTATATGACAAATAAAATGCATATCTTGAATTTTCTGGGAATAGCCTGTGAAGACCTCATTCTGAATTACTTTTGTACAATTGGTAAGCAGCAAGAGATAGAAAAAAACTGTGGAGCTCGTTAAAAAACACAATTTATTAATATATCAAATTGTTACCATTTCCGGAAGATAGACATGAGATATGTGCGTGTTCAATGCAGAATATTTAGTTAATATCATGAATCAAAGCTTTCAAATGTAATTATCTCAAAAAATGTGCTTTTTGAGTTGTGGTAGTGTTGTTCTAGGTGTTCGATATGTTGTGCCACTTTTGAGAAAAGTGCAATTAACATTTAGAAAGTTAGCGTTGCATATTGGCTTCCCTTAACATTGCAGAGACATACGATTCCATTACAAGAAATCGTCTTCATTCTAGAATATTTCGATAAAGCCAAGTCAGTACGGAAGATGTTGCAATTTTTAGTTTGAGAAACATTCTTTCTATCATTTCATGCAACCCTATCATTATAAAAAGGTTGTTACTGTATTCAATATCTGTTTAATTGGCTCATTATGGTACACGTGACAATAATGATACAATACCGGTATACGAAGTTGCCGTGGCTTATAGATAAGTTGAAACCATTTTGTGATATTCTTTTGTTTGGGCAACGAGGATGCAAAACCTCTGCATATTATTAAACAAAGAATAATTATGTCCTGAGTTTATAATCACTTACCATGTTGTGCTGATAATGGGCTCTATCGCAGCTCATAACACCTGCTCAGTTCTCTCTCAGGAAGGAAATCCTTTATCTTTTTATTTATTTATTTTTTTATTTATGGACGCTCTTTAACTGCTGTGGTCCTTAGCGTCCCATTGGGCGTGAAAGACCGGTAATTTTGCTCAGAGGCCTCTTTATCAGGCTTGAGGTTCTTTTACGTGCCGTAAATGTACGACACGGGACCACCGGCTTTACTTCCCTTCCGAAGGAAGCCATGCTAAGGAATTTTACGCCCGAAAAAAATCTATCGCCCTCCGCCGGGTTTGAACCCACGGCCTCGGGAACTAGAGGCTAGCATGGTAAACTTTGCTTATCGGTTCAACACGCCAGGTAATAAGAAATGAAATGCAGGGAGTGAAGCTAATGTCATATTTACGAACATATGAAGAGTCTTTCACTTATATCAACTATGGATGCCGAATTATTTCCTACAATTTATAAGGCTAAGTGTGCATAAAATGTATCAACTCGTGGATAACCTTAATAATTGCTTGCATAAATTACTATTATAAAACTGGAAATGTTTCCCCTTTACTGCTCAGACATAAAATTGAAAAAAAAAAAAAAAATACTCCGGCCTGTTTTGCAGACCAAAGTTTGCGTTGCTTTACATGCACTAAACTTGGAGGGTTTCGGGGAAATACAGCATCTGAATCCTTTAAGTTTTGTTAGATACTGAACACCTAAGGTTATATACGCCTATACTCGTACTTCATATGCAAATAACGTCTCCAATGCATGTCTATATCATAACGTATGTGGGGAGGGTAATTAAAGGGGGGCGAGGTGTTCCTGTCCCCCGAAATTTCTTCTTTCATGATACAGCAGCAATGAAAATAATTTGATAAGGAAAAACAATTGCCAACGTTTCAGCTAAAATCTCTTCCAGGAGGACGTGTTTCTTCAGAAAGGAAATCTTTATTTTTCAAAGGGAAATTTTCTTAAGACAGTCTGACAACATGGAAAGCTTCAAAGATGCGACTTCTTTGGTTGTCTATGTTCTTTTCAAGATATTAATCACTTTTCCAGTTTCCACTGCTTCTGCAGAAAGACAATTAAAGACATACTTGAAAAGTACATCTGGACTTACCCTGCTGTCAATTCACCGTGATAGTCACGTGTCTGATAATGAGGTGATAAGTTTGCTAAGTTCCAGGAAGACTTGATTTTGTATTATGAACTGTTTGTACTTTCAAACTATTTCTAAAATTTTAAATTGAAATCATGCTAATACATGTGAAATTGTTTTTGTAAAACCCACTTAAGGAAACAGTATATTTATATAGTGGAGATGTCTGCCTCAGAACCCACACAGCGCACTTGTTTGAAATAACAACTCTTGACAAATGTATGTATTTGCAAGTGTTCCGAATTTTTAATTTTATGTAGATTAGGCACAATAACACCAATCCAACTACATATATACACACCAATCGAAGATCACTCGCGAGGGTCAGCAGGTAACAATGGATGGCTAATAATGCACATCTTTTGAGTTTCTGAATGTAAAATGCGACATTGTTGGGATTTATAAACTAACAGCGCAGACCTTGAGATAAAAGCCCTACCTTGGGTTGCGCCGTTGAGGAGCCGGGATCACTGTTGTCACAACGGATGAGGTGGAGGAACTCGTTGACTGCCCTGGAAGTTGGTCCAAGGACCTCCGCTTGGGCGCCTTCACGTCATCGAATTGACGACGTCGGGAAAAGCTACCGAAGATGTAGGGCACGTGTTCACCGTCCATATCGAGCTGACGGCAACTGACGGAATGTGCATCTAGCAGCGAGGACCGACCGCGCAAGCCAGTTAGGCATTCCGCCACCCTCGCCGCCCGCTTTGTTTGAACGCTACAACATTGCGCACACGTCCTAACTTGAAAAGGTGTTTTGTTTACGTAATTTATTTACGTAAATTATTTAGCTTCTTGTTTGGGAAGCCAATTTGAAGAAGTATTGTTCTTGGAGTTTACTTTGTTTATGAAGTTTGCAACACGCTTTGGGCATCGGTTTGAAGTTGTTGATTACGTAATAGTTACTGTTGTTACGCAATATGCCGCTACGTATGAGAAGCTGAGTTTAAGATGTCATTTTGTTGTTACACTCCAAGTTTTACACTATAATATTTAACTTTGTTATTAAAACTGCTTCTGTATATTATTTATGTTTGAATTTGCCTCGGCTGCGTCAGTAATATTTGTAGAGTCGTTTATATCTTAGGCGGTACAACAAGAATGTAGACTTACACAGATTTTTAAGTTTTTAAAAACTCGCTTCTTTTATTTATCCTTTGCACAATTTAATAAAGCACTACACTTTTTAAGAGCTGTGAGATTCTTTAATACTTTCACTTAGCGTGTATACATATTTTACGATTCACACGTAATATTTCTGTAGAGAACACATCTTCCATCTGGTCACTACCAAGGTTTGCCAGCAACTGAACATGTTTCAACCGTTAAATCTGTAAGCTTCGGTATTTCAAATATCTGATTGGCTAATTCTAGTCCAATAGAATATCTGCATTTTACTTAAAGCTTTTCTTTGCTGTTGATTGGCTAATTTTAAACTGTTACTGAAATTACATTATCGTTTCTCTAATCATGACTAGTAACTTTCAAACTCTCAAACTCATTATTGCTACAAGGTTACCTCATTATTAGCAACTTAAAACTTATTATTCTCACAGCTCTTGCATTATTAAAGTATGTAATGTATTCACATAACATTATAAAACATGTTTATAATAAAAATAAGCATATGCAATGACTGTTACATACATTTTAAATAATTATTACATACATATTGTTTCAAGGCGGGCTGTTATTGAATTTACTTATTATAAAAATACAATTGAAATTATTCAGGAATTAAAATACTGCCTCACTCTATCAGTCACCTTTTGCACCTAGGTATTCGATACCCAAATGTTACTAGAAACACAAATTAATTTCGAGCCTCCCCTCCACAACTGCACGAAAAAGTTACAAAATGGTACTTGCACGCGTGTGGTGTGCGTGTCTAAGATCACTAGAGTTCGGCATTTGTCTACTTTGTTCCTTTATTTACAATTTAGTAGATTTTGTACACATACGAGGGCGATACTGAAAAGTTTTAGAATGCCATGTTTCTAAAAACAAATGAAATTTCTTTATATTTGACAGCTACTTTCTAATGTTTTGCGAGTTGATTGCCATGTAGTTTGTTCCATTTTCTCTAATAGTTTGCTAATTATGATTATTTAAATATTTTGTGTCTACCCAAAAATGAATCTGACTATAGAAACATTTCCGGACTATGATTTTTTACGATTTTAAATCGTCATTAACGCCTACACAGTGTGAAAATAGCCTTAGAACTGCATTTGGCGGAGAAGGCCATCTAAGGCAACATAATTAGTATAGCGAATTAAAAAAAGACGGTTTTTTCTTAGTGATGAATTTCGTGAAGAATGCCCAAGAACTGCTATTACTATGAAACTATTACCGCTGTTCGAGCAGTGCTTGAAGAAGATCGACGGACATCTTATGAATTTATTCGGGCGACATTGGACATTGGTATGAGTCAAATCCAAAACATTTTACATCCACAGTTAGACGTGAGAAAACTTTGTTGTCGATGGATTCCACATAAACTGACTTCCGATCAAAAACAACGCATTGGTTAGTGCAGAAAAATTCTGGAAAAATTCCAAGGCGGTATTTCAAATTTGATCTGGAATATGTTACTGGTGATGAACCTTGGATTTATTGTCATAATCCTGAAAAGAAAAGTCAATCGGGTCATTGGGTCTTTCGAACAGAACCTAAGCCCACAAAAGTCCGACGAATTCGCAGTGCTGGTAAGAAGATGGTTGCTAGTTTTTTTCTAAAACGGGCCATATTGCTATTATAGCATTAGAAGATAGACGTACCATTCTGCCGATTGGTATACAAATGTCTGTTTACAGCAAAGTTTTGAAAAAGTTAGTGAAAAATGCTCAAAAGAAAAAATAATGTTACATCATGACAACGCATCGTCGAACACAGCCAAAACTAAGTGAATATATGGATGCCCTAAAGGTCAGCACCATGAACCCTCCACCATACAGCCCTAGACTAGCACCTTGTGATTTCTTTTCGAAGTAAAACTTCTTTAGGCGCGGTAGGGCAAATTGGCCTGGATGACGAAAAGTGAAACGCTTCCCCTTCTCCGACTCCAACTGGCAGTTGAGAAGAGAGAGGGAGAATCAATACTTCAGCTATCATAAACACATCATTTATTTTTAGAATATGAATTAATAGAAATTGATGAATAAAAGAAACATTTCATTTAATTACGGAGATTTTCTCAATGAAATTCCACATAACCATTTCCTAATCCTGAAATAATAAAATCGTCAACAAATGCTACAACCTAAAAAGTTTCACTTCTGACGCGCGAGAATCTCACGCAGTTTTTTTTTTTTTTTATTTTTTCCAAAATTGAAGATAAAAGCGTGGAATAACTTTTTCCTCATCAGATGAAGCGTGGAACATAAGAACCTGGTTTCTAAAGTGCCTCAGGACGAGTGGCATCATTGCTTTAAGGACCGGTTTCATCGAATGCAAAAATGTATTGATGTTATAAAGGAATATTTTGAAAGACAATAGAATCATTTTTAAAACTAATCCTTGTTTGATTTTCCATAATTTTCAGTGCCGTCGTCGTAAATATGCCTCATGCTTACTGGAGTAAAACACTAATTTTATAGTGCCTATAACTGCCTATTTTCATTGTGTGTGTGTGTGTGTGTTTTAATAACCTAAGAACCTATTATGGTTTCGCTTTTAATGAGAACTTTTATCATAGCTTTTTGCCTATCGTAATTTCATTATTTTTCTTATAGGAGATTAATTATTAAGATAATTAATGTGATGTTAACCTCAGTATTGCAATTAATATTTCGCGCTCAGAGCCGAACCATTTTTGACAACGTGCTTGAGGAAGTTTGTAATACCGGCATTCCTTTTCTAACGTCAGCAATTGCATTGTTTCATGTAAAAAAAAAAAAAGGTTTACGACTGAGAAATCGATCATTTTGTATTATCTCATGGCATTGTCCCTATATTGTTTCCTACTTCCCACACGGGCGAAAGCACAGTACTGACCTAAAAAGACTAGACATTTCATTGTAAACGCAACAATAACTTGTTTAACAATAAACATAACAGGTAAGTAAACATTACAAACCAGAAAGGAAGTGTAAAACGTATTCAGAAGAGAAATTACTTAAAAACCGATAATAGTGTTTGCCATCAAATACATAGTAACTGAAGAGTGCAAATTTAAAGAAATAATGTTTACAGTTTACGCTTCATTAAGAGAACAGTGGAATTTAATAAATTTAATATATGGTACATGGATATTTGATATTTCTATACTGTTGTCTCATGTCAAAATGTGTTTTGAAGTGGTAAATGAATGATTGTGCCTACTTCAATGCTTATCATTACTGATAGTGCTTATTTTAAGTTTTCGCGCCTATTACGACGAGCTCTAATGATCACTTAACTAAACAATTGTATGTGTTGCGTTCGCATGCCTTTCTCTACTCTCTCTTCTATAAACTATTAAAAAAGCTTATTCCTCTGCTTTCTTCTTAACCTTCAGACGGCTATGCTTTTGTACCTCCTTAAACCACTGAGAGGGGCCCAAGTGGACTCCAGGCAGTAAACTCGAATTACCACAATGTTCAATCTTATGTTCTACTTACAACAAATAAAATCATTTTAAAACAACAATTCTGATGTCTCAACATTTTTACTTTCTCTACTACGTATAGTAAGTAGGGGAAGTATTGCATTCCACCCAAAAATTCGATACCGAGATTTCACCGGAAATACATGTTTTGAGACGTCCTGAATCCAAAAAAAGCATTTTTGGAAACATGTCCGTGTGTGTGTCTGTGTGTGTGTGTGTCTGTGTGTGTGTGTCTGTGTGTGTGTGTGTCTGTGAACAGCATAACTCAAAAACGAACAGTCGGATAAGCACCAAACTTGGTATTTAGGTTCAGTATCTTCCAGAGATGCGACACGAAGGTTTTCAAGAAAATCCCCCCACCCCAGACTACCCTTTACATGGAAGATTTTTCGAAAATTTTAATTTTCTCAAAAATGGCTCTAACGATTTTGATGAAAATATCATATGTTTAAGATAATGTCATGAGAAATGAAATGTATATCTCGAATTTTCTGGGAATGTCTCCAAAAGTATTCTTCATTGTGAACGACTTTTGCATAACTGGTAAACCACAAGAGATAGACAAAATTTTACTACACAAAAAATGTAGATCGTGTTAAAATACACAACTTATGTCATATACATTTCTTTTGTTGAGTGAACCGTTTTCAAGATATTGCTTGTTATTTCCTTAAATTTTCCAATACTTATACTTTTTCTCAAATTCGTTATTCATTTTTACTTTCTCTACTACGTATAGTAAGTAGGGGAAGTATTGCATTCCACCCAAAAATTCGATACCGAGATTTCACCGGAAATACATGTTTTGAGACCTCCTGAATCCAAAAAAAGCATTTTTGGAAACATGTCCGTGTGTGTGTCTGTGTGTGTGTGTGTCTGTGTGTGTGTGTGTCTGTGTGTGTGTGTGTGTGTGTGTGTCTGTGTGTGTGTGTGTGTGTGTGTGTGTCTGTGAACAGCATAACTCAAAAACCAACAGTCGGATAAACACCAAACTTGGTATTTAGGTTCAGTATCTTCCAGAGATGCGACACGAAGGTTTTCAAGAAAATCCCCCCACCCCAGACTACCCTTTACATGGAAGATTTTTCGAAAATTTTAATTTTCTCAAAAATGGCTCTAACGATTTTAATGAAAATATCATATGTTTAAGATAATGTCATGAGATATGAAATGTATATCTCGAAATTTCTGGGAATGTCTCCAAACGTATTCTTCGTTATGAACGACTTTTGCATAACTGGTAAACCATAAGAGATAGACAAAATTTTACTACACAAAAAATGTAGATCGCGTTAAAACACACAACTTATATCATTTACATTTTTTTTGTTGAGTGAACCGTTTTCGAGATATTGCTTGTTATTTCCTTAAATTTTCCAATACTTATACTTTTTCTCAAATTTGTTATTCATTTTTACTTTCTCTACTACGTATAGTAAGTAGGGGAAGTATTGCATTCCACCCAAAAATTCGATACCGCGATTTCACCGGAAATACATGTTTTGAGAATCACTGAATCCAAAAAAAGCATTTTTGGAAACATGTCCGTGTGTGTGTCTGTCTGTCTGTCTGTGTGTCTGTGAACAGCATAACTCAAAAACGAACAGTCGGATAAACACCAAACTTGGTATTTAGGTTCAGTATCTTCCAGAGATGCGACACGAAGGTTTTCAAGAAAATCCCCCCACCCCAGACTACCCTTTACATGGAACATTTTTCGAAAATTTTAATTTTCTCAAAAACGGCTCTAACTATTTTGATTAAAATATCATATGTTTAAGATATTGTCATGACAAATAAAATGTATATCTCGAATTTTCTGGGAATGTCTCCAAAAATATTCTTCATTGTGAACGACTTTTGCATAACTGGTAAACCATAAGAGATAGACAAAATTTTACTACACAAAAAATGTAGATCGCGTTAAAATACACAACTTATGTCATATACGTTTCTTTTGTTGAGTGAACCGTTTTCGAGATATTGCTTGTTATTTCCTTAAATTTTCCAATACTTATACTTTTTCTCAAATTCGTTATTCATTTTTTTTATGTCCTGAACATGCAAAGAGAATGGAATTCGCCACATAGCAACCAGCGTTAAAATATTTGACTATCGCTTAAAAGCTACCATATTCCCCTTGCATCTACAAGAAAATTACCAATAAGATTGACATCTCGATATCTCGATTAACATGAAACATATGGAGAATAGGCGTTTGTAAAATTAGATTGTACAAGAGTAGAGAAAGTCATGTGAGTGTAACACATCAGATTTTTTTATGTCCTGGACATGCAAAGAGAATGGAATGCGCCACATAGCAACCAGCGATAAAATATTTGACTATCGCTTAAAAGCTACCATATTCCCCTTGCATCTACAAGAAAATTACAAATAAGATTGACATCTCGATATCTCGATTAACATGAAGCATATGGAGAATAGGCGTTTGTAAAATTAGATTGTACAAGAGTAGAGAAAGTCATGTGAGTGTAACACATCAGATTTTTTTACCAACAATGTACCTCAAAATTAACATTGTCAAACAAACAACCGAATTATAAATTACAACATTATTTTTATCTTCTAGCACTATCGCATTAGATGAAATAATTAGTTTTATTTTTCACTGGGATTCACAACTGCATTTTAACATGTTTATAATATATTACCAGTACCGTTTAAATTTTTTATTTTTTTACATGGAGTTTTACAATTAATGTGTGTATCATCCAAGACACACTACTCCATACATTTTCTTACAGTCGGTATCGCAAATGAATTTCTAGTTTTTCTATAATTTTTTCTTGCACATAACTGGCATCGGCCTTTTAAACGTTTCACCTTTCCGTTTCGGCATGACTACGCCTTACAATACACACAGGAGAGTACTGAACTGTTTCAACACAACTTCAAACCAACAATGCATGCTGGAATAACCGAAAAACACAAGGCAGCCAACATAAAACTCTCAAGACGAAAATTTTACGAGACATGAACTGCTATGAGGAGTGGTGGGCCCCAAGTTGTATTTTATTTTTTTACAATTGTATTTATTAAACATTTTACGTAACTAGTTTATGGTAGTAAAGTTGATTAAATTTGTAACACATTACAAACATTTCTAATTTCTAAATTAGATATTTCACTCATAAAAACTAAAAAGTTTAACACTGGGGTCCAGCTGGATCTCGCATAACAGTCTGAAGGTTAATAGAGATAAGCTTTCATTGTAGCTACAAGGCCATCAACCATCATCCAAACATTAATTTTCTGTGGATACTACGTGTGGTTCTCTTCCATCAATTTTGGATTTACATCTGACCAGTATCGGCAGTTGCGTCTGCTGACAAATCCATTTAGGCGGAATGGTTTCATCTGAAAATACAATTCGTTGAGAAGAAACTAGATTGTTGAACGCGCTTCATCATTAATTCACAAAACTGCATTATTCTATCGAAATCTTTCTTGCAAAAGTTGAACTTTATAAGGATGTTGCCTGACACATTTAAGGATTTTCATCACGGAACTTTGGCTTATAATGTATTCTAATCCAAATTTGTAGTAGAATTTTTTAATTTTCTTGCACGTGGAGAACATCCAATGAAATATTCTCATCAACTGCGTTCTGATCCTGATAAGTCCTTTATACTTCCAGTGCCATTAAATTTCCTTGTCATTGTTGTATGTGGAGTTGGATTACGATCCGAATGCATAGAATAAAATAAATTCGCCGCTTCTCGATGAGATCGTTGCCTATCTCCACAGCCAAATACCATTAAGCTAAGAATACTTTACCTTTCGCTCAACATCAGACAGAATTATAAACACACTAGATGTCAGATTTGTGGTCCTCCGTGGTGTAGTGGTTACCATGCTAGCCTCAAGTTCCCGAGGTCGCTGGTTCAAACCCGGCGGAGGACAATGGATATTTTCGGGCGTAAAAATCTTTAGCATGGCTTCCTTCGGAAGGGAAGTAAAGCCGGTGGTCTTGTGTCGTAGATTTACGGCACATAAAAGAACCTCAAGCTTGCTAAGAAGCCTCTGAGCAAAATTTCCGGTCTTCCACGCACAATATAGAATGGGACGCTAAGGACCACAGAAGTTAAAGAGCGTCCATAAATAAAAGCTCAATTCAGATGTCAGATCCAATCCGTTAAGTAACATATTTAACAATAAACATGTTTCCATGGATAAAAAAAACGACAGTCAAATCACAGTAAACATAAGAAGCGTTTTACTCTATTATTCGTTAGCTGTTTCCTATTCTGTTTTCTTGATTTAACACAATGAATTTGTATACAAGTATAAAGTGCGGGTACTTCTTGAAAATCTCTTAATGAGAATTATTCGAAAATACAAAATTATATTGGGTATTCCGTTTAAAATAAGAGTTGGAGTTACTGCCGGTTGAATTGAACGACCAAAAACGTCGCTAATACAATTTTTGAGTTCTCAGTATACGGCTATCCTCACATACCCAAGGTTCATGTCTCTGAACCACATGCTTCAAAAGTTATTTAGATGGTGCGGGACTTTTAACTAGCCCTCTATATTTCATTGCAGTATTTCTTTTAGCCAGCAAAAGCTAAAGTGAAGGTTCTGACGAAGTGAGATACCCGAAATCGTGGCAGAGCACAGCACGTAGGCCGTCCGGCCCCTTGTGCTTCTACCATGACCCCTGGGAGGGGGAGATGAGGGGAGAGACCAGAAGAGCGACCAGATCCGGATGCAAGGATGGACAGGGTCCCTAATGTTTCCAGATTGAAGCATACAACGTCGCCCGGGCCCACTCATAGACTCCGAGCCTCCAGGGAGTCCCCGAAGGAGTGTCTGCCCAAAAGCACCTGGAGGCAGGTCCTAACCGAGCTGTCCCTGGAACAACGCCAAGAAGAAACCTCCTCAGAGCGCAAAGCCACCGTCCAGCTGCAATCCGCCCGTCGCCTGGTCCTACAACCCTGAAACAAATGACAAGGAAGATGATGGGCAAAGGAAATGTGGGGCAGGAGAGTCGTGGTAGATGAACCGCCTCAACATTTGCCTGCTGACCTGGGATAACCACAAAAAATCCATGGGTCATAGTGGGCGATCGTCGAAGATCGAACCCGGGAACTCCCGAATGCAAGGCGCATACGTTACCGCGGCGCCAACTTGCTCGGCTTTAGCCAGCCTTCACCCCCAGTTCGGAAATATTCATCTGTAACCTCGATTCCGAGGCTGTTTATCTAAACTACGCTTAATTTTGTACTAATTTCAATCAAATCTGAAATGCATCAACCACTTTCCTTCAGCTCCCACGTATAAAATGTCTACTTCGTTCTTACAGCGGTTGTCTCATGCGTACGCAAGGACAGACGTGCAAAGCGACTCTAATAATGCTCCAGAGCAGCGTTCGCACTTGAAAACCAGCTACGAAATTTTCTGTGCCCATTATAATTACTTTTCGTTGCAATTTGACAAATTATTCATAGATACATAAATGTATTTTTCCATCTGCTTCTAGTTAATTATAGCAGAATAACTAGTATAATTAATTAATTTCATTTACCTTCTCCATTCTTTATGGAATTGAGGGACCTTTACCCCCTTATAATTGTAATTTCGTACAGCCTCGGTTATTTCTAATAACGGATGAAAAATCCACTGATATTCACGCAAGATGTGAAATCTCGGAGGAACGTCTGACTTCTTTAACCTCCCTAAACAGTCTTCCAAGTTCTGGAAATGCTGCATAGCCTATAAGTACCCTTTGGTTGTAGAGCAATCATCGGTCGGAATGGTGGAGTAATCTTTTAGAAATTATAATACCTGAAATTTTAAACCTTTGTACCTTTTCTTTGGTCCCATAGTTATTTAATAACGTAAAATCTACGTAGTTTCCACATAGTACAGAAACCCTTAACATATACAACGGAATAGAGATGAAGCTGGTGAATATAAAGATTCCACACTCCCAGGCCACCACGTTTGGAAAAAAGACATAGTCTGCGACAAATGAGAAAAATAATCTTGTCGGTTGTTAGTTATAAAATATCAAATCCAAGATATGCATTTCAGGTGTCCAATTAATATCTGAAACATGATATGTTTAAAACGTTATAGCGGTGTATTGTGAAGTTTGGTATTTATCCAATTTTTCGTTTATGTTTACTTGACGTACGCGCGCGTGAGATAGACAATACTACCTCTAGTTAAACTAGGGAAAGTCAGGGATAACTGATTTATCTGGTATAAAGAAGCTCAAAGCGAAGAAAGAGTGAAAGAAGGAAAGACAGAAAGAAAGTGAAAAAGAAAGTAGCATGAACCAAAAACATAGGTAAAAACATAGTAATTGAATGTCGTGCTGCATATATAATTGAACTTATTAAATTTATATTTCCTACATTAGATTTAGGTTATAGTAAATGAGGTATACAAAGAAAACAATAAGATTAATTGTAATATTGTACCCCTTTTTATCTGCAGGAGTCTTCGCTTGGCTTTAACGAGTTTGGTTTGTGTGTCTGTGCGCGCGAGCGCTCGAAAATACGTTTCGCCTTGCGATTTGTATATGACAGTGTAGTACCCAGAACTTAAAAGTCGTAAAGGCAGGATAGGAATAACTGCGTCCCGCGTAATGATCTAAACGTTCCTGAACTTGGCATCATTAGAGGTAGCTATTTTGGGATAACTACGGAATGCTATTGCGGAAATTCTACAGATGGTGTATTTGTGAAGTTATTATACACACGAGCTTCGCTGATTAAAAGCATGCAACTGCAGAAGCTTCTTTAGGATGAATCTCTGCATTACCTTCTGAAATACACAAATGTGTGCATGCAGTAACCATAACCTCATTTCTCTCTAAGTGGTTTCATTTAAACAATTATCATAACAATTGCAGTACCTACAAGGTTTATGGCACGTCTTCACGATGACCTACCTTGACACAGTGGCAGAAGATTTGCCACGCTTTTTAGGGCACAACAAAACCATTTTCTTCGATGTGATGTATATAATTTTAAACTTTCAAACAAATATCACGTGTAACGATTTGCGAGCCTTATTTGTTTTCAGGGCTGCCATTAGAATCATGTTATAAGAACGCTAGATGGCTTTCGAGTACCTGCAAGTTTCCAAGCAAAATCTCCAGACATTAGTACGCTAGTATTATCATAATTGGACCTTTACACCAATACTCTTTCAGCTACCCATTACAGAAGATTTCAGTGGCTCTGTGTTTACCTAAAACATACACAATGTAAATAAGCAGTCATATCATATTTGCCTTTGATTTTGTAAACAGGTACTCCAACCTCTGCACAAGATTTCCACCTAATCTGTACAGGTTATAATTTTTTTTTATAAGCCTTGACTATTTAAGTTTTGGAATATATCATCATCACGTACTATAGCTACCCTAATAAAAACAAAATACTTAATTTTATACTTAACTATTGATTTAAAAACCGCTAAAACTCTTATGTGTTTCTCCGTGGGGAAAGCTCAGAGTTGGCAATACTTTTGTTTGTGCTCATGCGCAGGATCAACAGTAGTGTGTATCTGAGGACACCGTAGATGGTGCTGTGTGTTTGTACGAGCTTCAGTGCCCTCCTTCGAAAAATGCGTGAACTTTTACGTCTCCGTTTATTTACATAATAATAACTCAGCTCATGCAGCAGTCTATTGCAATAATATTTTTTATTTTATTTTATGACGTCCTGAGATAACAGGTCTCTAAGGTCGTTATACAGCCCTATTTAATTATTCAATACATGAAATTATTTATTTTCTGTTTAACTATGCATTATTATTATGATTATTATTATACATTAATCAGCATTTATCTTCTTATTCTTCTTCATTTATATTACAAATTCTTGATCCAATCTGGGCATTGTTTTCCTATTGAAAGAATGCTATATATTCTTTGTTGGAGATGTCATTTGTTTCATGGGTTTGTTACTTTTTATTACATAAATAGGTTTATAATTTCTTACTTTATAAAAATTAACTTCAACCTCGGTAATTACATCACCTTTCAAAGATTAACACTTTCATTTTACTTTTGTTACCACTAATATTAAATCATTACGAATTTTTCAGTTTTGAAATATCTAACTTTTTCCTTGATGCACACAATATTGTATTGTTATGAAATATAATTTCTTTTACCAATTGTTACCAAACCATTCTCAATATAATTTTTCATAGTTATAACAATTATTTTTTATTGTGGAACATTAGCGATTATAAATTTCGATGCGTAACAATGCACACAAGCTGAAAAGCTTTAGATTATCGCATAATGGCAATTACCCTTTGTATCTGCACATGTTTAATAACTCACTTGGTTTGATTAGGTCTAACTTTTCATTATGTCTTTTTACATGATTAATTTCTAATAGCGCTCGCGTTCTCTGTTCACAGTACAAATCGTCATACTTCAATTTATCGTAATTCATTGTAGAGTTAACCTATATGTTATATTGGCAGCTTTCTTTGATCTAAAACGCTATTCTTTTATCTTACATAAAGATTAAATAGCGGAAATTATGAATTCAGAAGAAACTGAAATGGAAGAACCAGGTGAAATTACACAAGAAAGAATAACACTACAAGTACTTACCCTAAAGCTCCAGAAAGCAATATGATATAGCATTCATCGCCTCATTGCTTGATATAAAGCAAAACACGTTGAAGATAATTTAACCGAAAATGACCGCTAGCGAATCAATAAAACATAAAAACCTCTGACATCTCGCATTTTTAACGTCATTTCTCTTGTTTCAAGAACCGCGTTCTAAAAGTGATCTCTGCTAGTTTCAAGAATCAATATATTATTGATATTTTACAAATTCTAGCGCTATCTATAAAGCAGTATGCGCCACACGCGCTAAAAATGATTTTATTTTGCTCGTAGGATTGCGAAACTCGGCATAAGGTCTTCGTTTCGCAAAAATTCCTACTTGCAAAATAAAACCCTGCTTTTACCCCTTGTATCATAATCTATTCATTTCGAAATTGTTGCATACTTCGCTTTAGGTCATTTTTCTTTCTCCTTTATTGCGATTATATGATTTAACATCTCAGATCTTAGTGAAACGAACGTCCCAAAGGGAGTATAATAAACCCTCAGAATGTCACTTGTTTCACTGTTAACTTCATCTAAGCCTTTATATAACTACTGGCTATCAAGATGCTTGGTATAATATCGTACGTCGCATATTTAATGAAGAATATATTTTATTAGCTCCACGTATGGACGCCAATTTGAAGTACAATGTTTTGTTACGTTATTTGCACCACGCTTTGGGCGTCAATTTGAAGTAGGTTGTATTGAAGGAGTTGTATTATATTTCAACTGTTGGGGAGCCGAACACTTGAAGTAGTTGCAACCGCACGTATGGTAAACAGTTTCCGGTAGCCTTCGCCCCAAATGTACTTTCAGGTAGCCTTTGCCCCAAGTTTAAAAAAATATTAACTTTGTAATTAAACTGTTTCTTTAAATATTATATATTTATGTTTGCCTCGGCTGCGTCAGTATTTATTTTAGAGACATGGATATCTTGGCAGGGCGCGATGCGACAAGAATGTAGGCTCACACAGACTATTATTTTACTCACTCCTTTTATTAATACTTGATACTATTTAAATAACACTTCACTGTTAGAGAGCTGTGAGATTCGTTTATTAATTACTTGTACTTTTTAACACGTAAAACTATTTTTCGTCTCACACGAATACATATTAAATCTCTCGAGGAAGCATCTCGCATCCGGTTACAGTCACTGTCTGCAGGCAACTGACTAGATTTCAACCGTCTAAACTTGTAAATTTCTGTATTTCAAGTCTCTGATTGGCTAATTCTACTCCAATAGAATACCTTCATTTAACTAAAGTTTTTTTTCTGGTTGTTGATTGGCTATTTTTAAACTGTCACTAAAATTACATTATTGTTACTCCAAGAATCACAAGTAGTATTGTTAAACTCTCAAACTCATTATTGCCTCAAGGTTACCTCATTGTTAGCAACTTTTAACTTATTATTCTCACAGCTCCTACATTATTAAATTACGTAATGCATTCACATAACATTATTGAACATGTATACAATAATATAAGCATATGCAATGACTGTTATATACATTTTACAAATTATTATATACACATATTGCTTCAAGGCGGGCTGTTATTGAATTTACATATTATATAATTAGACTGAAATTATTTAAGTGTTAAAAATACTGCCTCATTAATAGAGAAAGAATTCATTGAAAAATTCTGCTTCCTTCAACTGAAGGCTGCTGTATACAAGCTTACCAGGATGCAAAACATTAAAATATCAAATACAGACATAAATAAATAATTTTATAGATTAAAAGGTATATTTAATACAGCGAATATGAGATATAAAATTGTTGGATAATTTCTGACACAAATGTAACTCATAAATAACGAATCCAAAATTAGAACATTAATTCCTAGAAATAAGCATACAATTTTTAAAATGTTGAGATATTAAATAGCGTGCAAATGATTTTTTAATATAAGAAGTGACCCTTTAATCACCGTAAAAGTAACTTTTTGTCATAAATGTATTTTAACTGAAAATTGTTTTTCAGTTATTTATTATTAACTGAAATTATTTATTACACGAGAACCTCGTTTATCCGTACCTCATTAATGGAATTGATTTTTTGCTTACTTTGCTTCTCGAACGCGGAACAAATTTCAAACAAAAGAAACTTACAGCTATTTCAGAAAATAAAAATAAATACAAAATTGAGTACCAAAAAGTGCTTTTTACTTTGTATACTACGTACCTACTACCTAATAGCAGAGAAAGTATTGCATTCCAACCAAAATTTCGTTACCGAGATTTCACCGGAAATACATGTTTTGAGGCCCCCTGAATCCAAAAATATATTTCTAGGAAAAAGTCCGCGCGCGCGTGTGTGGAAGTGAAGAACATAACTCAAAAACGAAAAGTGAGATAAATGTCAAACTTGGTATTTGCGTACAGTACCTTCCAAAGATGCGATTTGATTTTACAAAAAAATGTGAAACGATTTTGATTAAATACCATATATTAAATATATTTACATTACAAATAAAATGTATAGATATATTGAATTTTCTGGGAATAGCCTGTGAAGTCCTCTTCATTCGGAAGGAATTTTGTATAATCTTGTATAGCTGGTAAACCTTAAGCGATAGACGAAAACGTACTATACAAAAAATGTATATCTCTTTAAACACAATATATTCACAATTTGTTTTGCGGCATAAGCCGTTTCTGAGATATCCGTTATTAAATTACGAATTGTTCAGCTCTTGGTTATTCTTAAAAGTCCTGTCAACATTGAGTTGTTTCACGCGATATCACGCGTCCAGTTCTTAAACATTTGACTCACTGTTCTCTCTGTAATCTATAACAAAATGTGTAATTTAGCTATTTCTGCAGTTCATCTCGATTAAAATGAAGTAGATAGAAAAATAAGCTTTACTAAGAATAGATTGTATACCCGTAATAAACGATAGAGGGCAGAGAAAGTCATGTAAGTGCACATCAGATTTGTTTTTCAAGTGGTAAGCGCCATCCGTTTTTACCCATGGTCATGCAAAGGGCATGGAATTTGAAAGCACTCACATAGTGATCCGCTTTTTAAAAATATGTCTATCGCTTCAGTCCTAATGTGTCCAAGCAATGGATAGAAATACAAGCTTTTATAAGAATGTGTAGAAAATTAGAAAAAGTCATGTGATGCAACACATATTTTAGGATGCGACTTGTTCCAAATAGCTTCATACTGCGTATCTAGTAGCAATTTATTAATATAGTTATTAATTTATTGATCTATTAAGTAAATGCAACACGATAATACCGATTAGTCCATTGAACCATTTACACTTTGCATTAGGTTTCTATCTCTGCCGCATGAGTACACCTGAAAGCGCGTCGATCGCCGGAAACGTAATGCGAGAGTTTTTCATCAGTTAACCATCTATTATGAACTACATGATAAAACAACTGCCGTTCATACAGCGTGGATTGTTGAAAACGTAGTAGATCGTGCTGAATTCTCAAGCAATAGATGAAGATATGCCCAAAGGGCCAAATTTATCATTTTACGTCGTATTACATGTGTATCTTTGTGTGGTAGCTGCAGCAGAAAATCAGGACCCAAAAAATGACAGGCCAATTATTGGTAATTATGCAAAGAGTATAGTTAGTATTTCAAAGTTAGCTTGTAATAGAGATGTTTAAGCTATTACTCTAATGTGCACTTATTACACAAATTTGCGGAGAGAAGGGAAAATATAGAAGCTATCTTATTCTATGCTTACCTGAGCAATACTCCCGTATATGAGAATCACTCGAATTCGCTGTACGCATAAATCACAAGCATATCCATAATTGTTTTATTGTAAATCACAAATATATATTAGTATATTTTATAACACAAATTAACATTATAGATAACATATTTTAAAGCATTTATCACAATTATTTACACCTCTGTTCATTATAACGAAAATTACACACATATCCCACCCAAGGCATTATAGCAACATGCTTCTGCTGCTAATATAGCTCAGGGTTGAGGGCCCTAATCCTCAAAGGCCGTAACTGCGGAACGACAGAACGTAGCTGTAGAATCTGTGAAGCTAAATCTCTACATTACGTTCGCTACGTTTTCAAATGTTGGCGATATTGACTTAGCGGCCTTTTACTAACTTCCATCTCAAATGGCGTCAGTTTCTCCTATATAAGTGTCGTCGCTAAAAAAAAATTGGGCGGGTTGGTTAGATGATTTCATTCGAGCAACATACCTATAGTGATTAACTCCTTCCTTTTTCATTCTGGATTATTGTGGATGCGCTGTCCTGTATTTCGTAAGTATTTTTTATGTAAGACGTTTATTCTCATATACACACGTGTTCTTTATTCTGATCTTGTAACATTATCATGCCATTTAAAATAATGTATTTAGTGAGCATAGTGAACACAATAAACATATTTATACACATAGTTACCTACAATCTATACGAATCTAACGTCTTTTCATAACATTTAGGTTAATTTCTTTGTTGAAAGATTCTTATTTCCAAGACAAACTGTAGTAATTTGTTTATTTCACAATAAGAACTTTAAATTTTCAGCATAACACTCATGGAGACATCAGGGTTATTATGCACGAAATGTCCAAACTTAGGTCCAAATCACTTTCCAAATCACCAGCAGCAGTACCTTCACATGCTTCAGTATTCATGGAATTTCCGTTATTTTCGACGAAATTTACTACTGTTGCATTATCATCACAAACTGGATCTATTCCTTCGAACACTTGGAGCATTATTTTCAATTATTAAATTCAAAACATCATCCACGTATGTTATCTGTGTTGTACCACTATTTTAAATTTGTCTGGTATTTCCGTGGTTTTCTCTTTTTAGCCTTTGCTTTCAGGTGTTTCCAAAGAATTTTAAGCTGTTCTGCGGCACGATTTTTGTCGCTCGAAGCATTAGGCCCTATTCACAATGAAAAGTAAGCACGGAGCGGACACGGCATAAACGCAAGGCTTTGCACCAATGTTATTTAATGAAAACATTTAAAATGGGTCACGTAACGCGCTACGTAACGAAAGGGTTTGCATAATCTAAACTTTAAGCTTGCGTCACGTGCATTGAGGAAGAATTGTATATACATTTCTTTCTCCATGCATTACCAGCTTCTGAACAACACATAATCGCAACCCGAGATTTTACGCCATCTGCTGTACAATTATGGTGTTATTCCATTTTGCCATGCTACGCCATTTTACATGCTGAAATCAGACACTGATGTGTCGTTTGCTTGGTACGCACGTTTTATGCCTTGTCTATTTATAAAGACTGAATGAATTTTCATTTTGGATGTTACTGGTTATGTTGTTCAATTTGAAACTTGCGGTGTGCTCAAAAGATTTCCGTACGCAATTTACTTCACATTTGCTCTTGTGCTGCGTTATGTTAGCGTTACGTCTTCATTGTGAATGGAATTCATCCAGGCATTTTTCTTTCTATACAGCATTTTTACGTCGGTCTTTTCCCATGTTTCTCCATGGATTTTCATTATTTTTACCACATCTCTTTCGCACATAACCCTATACCTGATCGCTTCAAATAAACCGCGTAAACACAAAATACTCCGCGAGTAATGAACTCTGCTTACGTGATAGTACTAAAAGAATAAGTTGTAACTGAGCTCTCCAACTTCGAAATAAATTACTGCAATAGTAACCTACTTCCGTAGTACGGACTTCTTTAGTAAACCTTACTTCCAAAGTAATTTACTCCAACGTGGTGCACACCACCCCTAGTTCTGATTGTCGTCCTCCGTGGTGTAGTGGTTACCTCCAGTTCCCGAGGTCGCGGGTTCAAGGTTCAAACCCGGCGGACGGCGATGGATTTTTTCGGGCGTAAAAATCCTTAGCATGGCTTCCTTCGGAAAGAAAATAAAGCCGGTGGTCCCGTGTCGTAGATTTACGGCACGTTAAAGAACCTCAAGCCTGATAAGGAGGCCTCTGAGCAAAATTACCGGTCTTTCGCGCCCAATATAGAATGGGACGCTAAGGACCACAGCAGTTAAAGAGCGTTCATAAATTAAAAAAAAAACTAGCTCTGATTGGGTCTGAACTTCTTGCAATCTCTGGGAAGTAAATTATTGGCCTCCTTCATTCTAACCATTACTGCCATCTTGAATACGAAGTTTGGTACTTAGCCTAGTTTTCGTTTTTTACTTTCTCCATCATGTACCTAGTAGGTAGAGAAGGTGTTGCATTTCACCCAAAAATTCGATACCGAGATTTCATCGGAAATGCATGTTTTGAGGCCCACTGCAAAAAAAAAACATTTTTAGAAAACCATCCGTGTGTGCGTGTGCGCGAATGTGTGTGTCTGTGAACAGCATAACTCAAAAACGAAAAGCCGGATACATTACAAACTTGGTATTTAGATTCAGTACCTTCCAGAGATGTCACATGAAGATTTTAAAGAAAATTCCCCATCGCAAACTACCCTTTACATGGAACATTTTTTGAAATTTTTTATTTTCTTAAAAGTGGCTAACGATTTTGATTAAAATGCCGTTTATTAAGGATATTTACATACAAATAAAATTCATATTTTGAATTTTCTGGGAACAACTATGAAGTACACTTCATTCGGAAGAAATTTTGGCTCCCAAAGGAGAAAACTTGGAAAAGAGAATATTAAATGTAGTATTACAATGCTAAATACTGGCATTCTGAATTAGTAAAACAATTGAAAGTCGTCTGAAGACACTTTTGAGGCATACGTTGGATATTATGCATGCGAAGGCTCTCACAAGAGATTCTAATAATTATGCATATGTTCACAGGGGTTCTGGCGCACGAGCTGTCCTCATCTAACGCGGTTGATCCTGAAAAACCCATGGAAGCGTTATACAAACAGAAATATAGAAGCTACATCGCAGCATCTTACGTGAAATTTGTGGAAGCCGCAGGATCGAGGGTGGTACCGATATGGTAACTATAAATAACTCTTAACATAACTTGATTGAACACTGTTGAATGTCAGCGTGTGCAACCGAGGGTACTAATTCCAGTAAGTCTCAAAAAGCTCGACATTTATTACGTAATAACAATCAATAAACAACCAGGTGGTTCTAAACAAAGATCGCTTCACTTTGCCTTGAATTTGTATGTTAGAGTGTCGTTTTAGTCCTACATTTTGTCGTCTCCACCATCACCTGTCGTCTTCTATGGTCTACGGGCACCATGCTAGCCTCTAGTTCCCGAGGTCGTGCATTCAAATCCGGTGGTGGGCGATGGATTTTTTCGGGCGTAAAAATCCTTAGCATGGTTTCTTTCGGAAGGGAAGTAAAGCCGGTGGTCCCGTGTCGTAGATTTACGGCATGTAAAAGAACCTCAAGCCTGATAAAGAGGTCTCTGAGAATCCCAATATACAGGGAGAGTCCCCCCAAAAGAAACTACGAACCAGCTGCGCGGTGTTTTTCCTGTCCGCGTCCTCGGCGCTCATTGCCGTCTGCCGCTATCATAGAAAGCGCGGATGAAACCATACAACATTTTTAAAACTACTTTTAAAGGCTTTACTTACCAACTTTGTGAAAGGAGATGCTGAAACTGGCCACCGTTGTCCGTACATTTTTGGCACCTCTTTAGGAAACTATCCATCACTCACCAATTTTTTTCGAGTCAACAGTTGAAGACCGTACGTATGTGAATTCAATTTTGTCCCCACTTTTTTTTTAGAGAATTAACAGCCAGGGAGCGTGATTTTGCCTTTTTTCAACAAGACTCTGCAACAGCTCATACGGCCAATATTTCGATGAGAAAAATTGAAAGTGTTTGAGGACAGAATTATTAGTACAGATTTGTGGCCCCCTCGGTCCCCCGACCTAACCCTCTGCGATTTTTATCTCTGGGGTAACTTAAAACAAAGTATACAAGACAAACCCACACACCCTGGAAGAATTAAAACAAAATATCCGCCAGGAAATTGCCAACATTTCTCAACGTGGACTACGGCGAGTGATAGATAGTTTCCTAAAGAGGTGCCAGAAATGTATGGACAACTACGGTGACCAGTTTTAGCATCTCCTTTCATAAAGTTGGAAGTAAAGCCTTTAAAAGAAGTTTTAAAAATGTTGTATGGTTTCATCCGCGAATTTCTATGATAGCGGCAGACGGCAACGAGCGCCGAGGACGCGAACAGGAAAAACACGCACTGCCGGTTTGTAGTTTTTTGGCTCACTCTGTAGAATGAGACGCTAAGGACCACAGCAGTTAAAGAGCATCCATAAAAAATAACCATTTCCACAAGCACCTCCAAAACACCATTACCTTCTCCTTCTCCCCCTCCTTCTCCCCTCCACCACCATCACCACTACCTAACAATCACCTCCACCATTACTTGCATTGCCACCACCACCACCACCACCACCACCACCACCACCACCACCACCACCACCACCACCACCCCACCTACACTTCCACTATCACGAGCTCCACTCCACTACTATCTCCATCCACCTATAGCATCACCACACCTACCATCAACACCAGTCTCCATTGCGACGGTATTAATGTTATATTTATTTAACATTATTGTAGCCCCACGTTGTGGTAGCCAATTTGCGAGCGTATTACTTATAATGTTTGTTTACATCAGTGTTGAAGCCATCTTGTGACGTCATTCATTTGTTCGGTTTGTAGCTCCATCTGGTGTTAGCAATTTGTGGCAGTATTAGTTTTGTTTGAAAGAATTTTAAATTTTGTTTACGTCCTCCGGCTAGCTATTATCTTATCTTGGGTCGAACATGTGTCTTGATCAGGGTTGTGTAAACGGAAAGGAATCTTTTATCCAAAAATTACACTGATGAAGAAATTTGTTTTACACATTTATTGTCGAACACGTTAACTATCACATTTATACATTGATCTAGATACTCGCCAAACTGAAACTGTTATAATAACTTCTTACTGATCACTTTTAATCCACGTACTTCAACTTTTTGTATAATTAACCTTACAACACTTTAGATTATTCATAATTCTGCTGCGCGTAACTTGTGAATCTATATCCGATGTATACCGTACTAATACTTTCGACGAACTGACTGACTGAAGACGACGTGTAGTGTACACAGATTTTTGATGAACTGAGCGACTGAAGGCGACGTGTAGTGTATTGAGATTTTCGATGAACTGAGCGACTGAAGGCGACGTGTAATGTACTAAGAATTTTGATGAAATGAGCGACTGACTGACTTTACCTCTAACTTACCCAATTTATACTCCTGCATCCAGATACGCCTAAAGATTATAACTGAGCTGCAATTGGCTAATAAAACGCGCCAACATTAGCGTCTATTTTAATATCCAATTAAAATTATGAATACATATGCTTTAGGGAGAAAACATTCCAGAAGTTTCTACCGAAAAACGCGCCAACATTACGTAACTTCCTCGTTTCCAACAGCTCACCCCCCTTCGCTGCATTATTGCGCGCTATTATTGACAGTTTCAGTAAGGCATTAAAAACTTACTTCTCAACAATAATTACAGTCAAGAAACATCTCAAATCAATGTCACATAAAAATGCATATTTATATTACAATCATTATTTACATTTAAGTAATTTGTGATACAAATTACTGCATCACCATAACCACCTTCACCATCTACAACTCCATGGTAACGACGACCACCTGAATGATAACCTCCACGACTTCCACCACTTTAACCAGTTGCACCAACCGCCCCCCCCCCATTAGCACTACCACTTTCTTCTACCTGAAGTGAATTTTTTGAATATATCTCTTGAATATAACAAAGTAGATAGTAGAATAAACTTTTGTAAGAATACTTTGTAGAAGACTGTGTAGAAAAAGTAATGTGAATGAAACACATAAGACTTTCTTAATTCTGCAATATGCCTAATGGCAAACAGTGGCTTCATGAAGTATTAAAAACAACATAGGGGGTTTAAAAGCTCACCCAAATTAATGTATCGGTAAACCACGTTTAACCCCTTATTGCCAGCATTATTTTGTTACTTGTGCCGTCCTTCCTCTAATTCCCTTTCACAGACACCACATCCGGCACTATTCGAATGATCGTGATCGTTTAGGTGAGACGGAATAGATTGGCCACCCATTTAATGCCAAACTCGCTAGTTTAAATCTCCGCGATTGCAGTCAAACATGCTGTAGTAAAGGACGGGATGGGTTCAAGTAAAATAATCGGTGTGATGGCACGCTTGGATGCTGATATTTGACTACAGTTGCATCGATCTTGCTTCTTATTTGAAAAAAGGACTACAATTTTGCTGAAACATTTATATTTTTACAATACAAAACAGCTATAAACAGTTGTATTTTATTGTTGAAGGTTAGTATAATACATAATTCAAAACAGAGGTATTAGGAGATCTAAAACCTCAACAAAACACGTTGATGTAAAATATGGTACACCAAGCGCTAAGGGGGTTAATATTACGTAACTATGAATTATGAACACGAAGGTAATAAAATGTAAAATCTATATTGTCGAATTAAAGGAGTAACATATGCCTAGGTGTATCCAATTTAAACATTTATGTTTTATTTTGCAGGGGCTTCAGTTTAATATTTCAAACCAGCAATTAAAACTTCTGCAAGAATACAAATTGTTTTAGCCTCTAAAAGATAAAGAGATCAAGCGTTAACACTGTTAAGGGAACCATATCGATTATATGTTATATGGCTATGACAATGACCAGGGAACGGAGAGGACACCTTGTACGTTGACCCAATGAGGATCTGTTGTGCTTACCATCCCCAGGAGGAACGCAGGCAGGTCGGCCGACAGGGACAAGCAGAGGCTCCTAACGATTCCAAGCTTGATGATCCGGTCAGAGAAGCCGGAACCGGGGAGAACGCGAACGCAACAAGCTAGCTTCCCTAGCATCCACGCGCCGCTACATTGTCCAAAAAAGCGTTAATGGTATAATCTCTCTAAATGGGACAAAAAGCTTATCTTACCTCACATATCGATGTGTTTGATGGAAGCTTTCTTCTGCCAACATTTCTAACCCACGCTTTATCTTGTGTATATTTAATTTTCCATAAAGCAACTGCAAGGATTGGAACAATTTATTGCACTGAAGCCAGATATTTCAATAAAAATCACGTTGCTATTCGCATTAGAATACATATGCTGCTATCCACTTCGGATGAAAAATGGTGGTAGGATGTAGGATGTGCTTATTGGAGGAGGACACTTCGCGCACTGCGACCAGCTTGAGCTATTGCGGCTACACCCACCGGGAGGCAGGGATGAGGTGAAGGACCCTAGGAGGTCCCAGGGCCGTAGGTAGAAATTCCACAGAGACGCGCAGAAGTTCCTATTATTTCCAGTCTGAACACCCACACACAAGTACAGGGCGACTCTAATGGGCGGGACAACGCACCCTGACGTTCACGGAGAGAAATCTTTCCAATGCGCAAGCATCCGCGCCATCTACCCGACACCGCCAGCACCGCAAGACCTGAAAACACACTTGAAACGTGAAAGTGAGAGATGAAGTGACAGGAAATGGTGGAAAGGAGACATTGTGGTAGAATGCACCATCCCAGCATTCGCCTAGGCGATCAGGGGAAAACCACGAAAAACCTTACGGTCAGAGTGGGGAATCGAACCCGGGACCTCCTGAATGTGGGCCACAGACGTTGCCGCCTGAGCCATTCCACTCGGTGGAAAATGGCGGATTTGATGACACAAAGGTTAAAGAGTACCCTTCCTTTGCAATGACTTGTATCTCTATCCTAAACCCTATTCCATATATCTTTGCCACGTATCTCTTAATTGTCGCGTGCACTAATTACTTTTCATTGGCTACTGTCGTGGAATAGGTTGTTGTGCGATACAAACTAGTTCCTTATCTTGTACCTACATTGATAGTGTAATTAAAACCATTTCTGGAAATGTGTATCTCAATTAATAAGCAGCAGATACAAGAATAAGTTGTTGTAGGAATAAATTATAGAACAGTGGTTAGAGGAAGTTATGTGAATGTAACGCATACGATTTGTTTTAAACCGAAACGAACTTATCTATGTTACAGGCTGAACAGAAGCAGGACGTATTACAGCAAGATGGTCAACTCAATAAATGGGTATGTCTCTTGAAATTAGCATGTAAAAAAGCATCGACAAATTATTTAAAACAATTTTATGAATGATAGTCATTGGTATATGCTTAGAGCTCTCCAGTTCTATGAATCTAAAACGGAAGAAACTAACACCTGAAACAAGTTCATTAGAATATTAAAGTCTATGGCAACATATTACAGTCTATGACATTGACCTTTCCTTCCCATGACTAAGGAAATCATTAGAAACTAAGGCTGGATTAGGGGAACCAACCCTGCCTATCTCATAGAGGTTACAGTATATGAGAGGTTACTAAAATGCAACTTTAACATTTTTCCACTATTATTGGATAAGTCACTATAATCTGGTGATAGGTATTCGGAATCTTAGGTTCCATTCATAGCCGACAACTCCTCCGCAAATACGCACGTGTTACATGATTAATTATGTTGTATCTGTTACGCTAGTGACCTGTTCTTATACTTTCTGCACAACGTAAAGTAAGTATTACATTCCACCCAAAAATTCGATACCGAGATTTCACAGGAAATACATGTTTTAAGGTGCACTGAATGCATATAAAGCATTTTTGGAAACATGTCCGTGTGTGTGTGTGTGTGTGTCTGTGAAAAACATAACTCAGAAACGAACAGTCGGATAAACACCAAACTTGGTATTTAGGTTCAGTATCTTCCAGAGATGCGACACGAAGGTTTTCAAGAAAATCCCTCTAACCCAGGTCACCCTCTACATAGAACATTTTTCGAAAATTTTAATTTTCTCAAAAATGGCTCTAACGATTTTGAATAAAATACCATAAGTTTAAGACATTTTTATGGTAAATGAATTGTATATCTCGAATTTTCTAGGAATGTCTCCAAAAGTATTCTTCATTGTGAACAACTTTTGCATAACTGGTAAACCATGAGAGATAGACAAAATTTTACTACACAAAAATGTAGATCGCGTTAAAATAGACAATTTATGTCATATACATTTTTTGCTGTTGAGTGAACCATTTTCCAGATATTGCTTGTTATTCCCTTAAAATTTCCAATACTTATACCTTTTCTCAAATGGGAATTCGTTATTCATTTTTTTGTCCTGGACATGCAAAGAGAATGGAATACTCCGCATAGCAACCACCTCTTAAAATATTTGACTATCGCTTAAAGCCTAGCAATTCCCCTTGCATCTACAACAAAATTAGCAATAAGATTAACAGCTCGATTGACATGAAGCATATGGAGAATGAACATTTGTAAAAATAGTTTGTACAAGAGTAGGGAAAGTTATGTGAGTGTAACACATCAGATTTTTACTTTCTCTACTACGTATAGTAAGTAGGGGAAGTATTGCATTCCACCCAAAAATTCGATACCGAGATTTCACCGGAAATACATGTTTTGAGACCTCCTGAATCCAAAAAAAGCATTTTTGGAAACATGTCCGTGTGTGTGTCTGTGTGTGTGTGTGTGTCTGTGTGTGTGTGTGTGTGTCTGTATGTCTGTGAACAGCATAACTCAAAAACGAACAGTCGGATAAGCACCAAACTTGGTATTTAGGTTCAGTATCTTCCAGAGATGCGACACGAAGGTTTTCAAGAAAATCCCCCCACCCCAGACTACCCTTTACATGGAAGATTTTTCGAAAATTTTAATTTTCTCAAAAATGGCTCTAACGATTTTGATGAAAATATCATATGTTTAAGATAATGTCATGAGAAATGAAATGTATATCTCGAATTTTCTGGGAATGTCTCCAAAAGTATTCTTCATTGTGAACGACTTTTGCATAACTGATAAACCATAAGAGATAGACAAAATGTTACTACACAAAAATTGTAGATCGCGTTAAAATACACAACTTATGTCATATGCATTTCTAGTGTTGAGTGAACCGTTTTCGAGATATTGCTTGTTATTTCCTTAAATTTTCCAATACTTATACTTTTTCTCAAATTCGTTATTCATTTTTTTATGTTCTGGACATGCAAAGAGAATGGAATGCGCCACATAGCAACCAGCGTTAAAATATTTGACTATCGCTTAAAAGCTACCATATTCCCCTTGCATCTACAAGAAAATTACCAATAAGATTGACATCTCGATATCTCGATTAACATGAAGCATATAGAGAATAGGCGTTTGTAAAAATAAATTGTACAAGAGTAGAGAAAGTCATGTGAGTGTAACACATCAGATTCTTTTAGTTCCATTTATACCCCGCCTTTAAATAGGTTGGTGTTATCGGCGGCCTATCCTTTGGAACTTATTGCCTAAAGCAATGGTGTTAAGTCGTGTCGTTGGATTTGTTGCATTTGGGTATTTTAATAATTAGACCATGCATTCACACTCTAATTCATACTTCCAGACCCTGGGGAGGATAGAGGATAATCTTGGCTAGAGAGGGAATCTCCAGCTGGGAATCGAACACGGGACGCCTCGGACAACAGGCAGATGCTCTGTCGACTGAGCTACACTTAAGTGTGTTTAAACTTTGCATGCCGACCATTTAGTCACCAATAATATGAATTATTGTATTATACTAGTTATATTACTATTTATATTATATTCGTTGTGGCTTTATTAATTAGATAATTATATGAGCATTTAATTATTATTAGGTTAGGTTATTACGCTATTAGATTATTATTAATTATTAGCTCTTGCCTTTGCAGGTAAGTAAAAATCTGAATCTTTTTTTGCAATTTTTCCACCCAAAACTTCAATACCGAGATTTCACCGGAAATACATGTTTTGAGACCCCCTGAATACAAAAAAGCATTTTTGGAAACATGTCCGTGTGTGTGTCTGTGTGTGTGTCTGTGTGTGTGTGTGTGTGTGTGTGTGTCTGTATGTCTGTGAACAGCATAACTCAGAAACGAACAGTCGGATAAACACCAAACTTGGTATTTAGGTTCAGTATCTTCCAGAGATGCGACACGAAGATTTCCAAGAAAATCCCCCCATCCCACAGTACCCTTTACATGGAAGATTTATCGAAAATTTTAATTTTCGCAAAAATGGCTCTAACGATTTTGATTAAAATATCATATGTTTAGGATATTGTCATGAAAAATAAAATGTATATCTTGAATTTTCAGGGAATGTCTCCAAAAGTATTCTTCATTGTAAACGACTTTTGCATAATTGGTAAACCATAAGAGATAGACAAAATTTTACTACACAAAAAATGTAGATCGAGTTAAAATACACAATTTATGTCATATACATTTTTTCTGTTGAGTGAACCATTTTCGAGATATTGCTTGTTATTCCCTTAAATTTTTCAATACTTATTTTCTAAAATGGGAATTCGTTTTTCATTTTTTGTCTTGGATATGCAAAGAGTATTAATCTGTGGCAAAGGGAATGGTGCTGCACCTAGCAACCAGCTATTAAGAGATATGTATGTGCTAAAAAGCTACTGTATTTCCAAATTGTCCTTGTAAATATATATTCCCCTTACATCTACAAGAAAATTAGCAATAAGATAGAGTATGCAAATGTTTATCTCGATTAAGATGAAGTAGATGGAGAATAAGCGTTTGTAAAAATAGTTTGTACAAGAGTAGAGAAAGTCATGTGAGTGTAACACATCAGATTTTTAGTGTAAGGGTTGTCTGTCTGTAGGGGGTTTTATTTTTAGAGGAAGAAGTTCCTTATAGAACAAAAGCCAAGAAATTTAATTGTTTGGTTTCGGTACATACGCCAAAATCATATTAAAACGTTAACTATAACTTGTTTTTCACACTATTACAGCACAGCGATTTTGCAACATTAATAACATACGCATGTTATGCGGTGTCTTCAGATTTATTCGGCCGTTGGCGTCAGTCGGTTGTCCGCGCATGACGTCAATACTTTGAAGCGAGTTTATCACCAGTGCCTCTGTCAGAGGACTACGGAAAAATGAGTGGAAGAGGTGGATGTCAACAGTTTCGAGGTCACCTTAGTGAAATGGGTCTTGTATCGCACCTTTCCAGTATTTACATTTGGAACATCTTTCGCTTGCGTCCCGTAAACTCACAATCTCAGCATGTGTGCTGATAGGTATCTCAAATAATTGGACGGTTTTTGTAGCGTAGGTCATCTCGGCTTTATTGACACAACTTTTTACTTTCTCTACCACGTACATAGTAGGCAGAGAAGGTATTGCATTCCATCAAAAAATTCGATGCCGAGATTTCGCCGGAAATACATGTATTGAAGCCCCCTGAATCCAAATAAAGCATTTTTAGAAACATATCCATGTGTATGTGTATATGTGTGTCTGTGAACAGCATGACTCAAAAACGAAAAGTCGGATAAATACCAAACTTGGTATTTGAGCTCACTATCTTCCAAGGACGCGACATGAAGACTTTCAAGAAAATCCCCCTTCTAACTATCCTTTGCATGGAACATTTTTCGAAAAGTTTGAATTTCTAAAAAATTTGATGTGTTACACTCACATGTCTTTGTCTACTCTTGTACAAACTATTTTTACAAACTCTTATTCTCCATCTATTTCATATTAATCGAGATAAACGTTTGCAGAAACGATCTTTTGACATGCAAAGAGAATTACATTTTACAAATAACGACCAGTTCTTAAAGTATTTGACTATCGCTTAAGGCGTACTATGTTCCCCTTGTTTTGTATTTGCAAGGGCAATATAGAAATACAGTAGCCTTTAAGCACATACATATCTCTCAATAGCTGGTTGTTAGGTGCAGCACCATTCTCTTTGCCACAGATTAATACTCTTTGCATATCCAAGACAAAAAAATGAATAACGAATTCCCATTTGAGAAAATTATTGAAAAATTTAAGGGAATAGCAAGCAATATCTCGAAAATGGTTCACTAAACAAAAAAGATGTATATGACATAAATTGTGTATTTTAACGCGGTCTACATTTTTTGTCTAGTAAAATACTGTATCTCTTATGGTTTACCAATTATGCAAAAGTCGTTCACAATGAAGAATACTTTTGGAGACATTCCCAGAAAATTCGAGATATACATTTCATTTGTCATGAAAATATCTTGAACATATGATATTTTAATCAAAATCGTTAGAGCCATTTTTGAGAAGATTAAAATTTTCGAAAAATGTTCCATGTAAAGGGTAGTCTGGGGTGGGGGGATTTTCTTGAAAACCTTCGTGTCGCATCTCTGGAAGATACTGAACCTAGATACCAAGTTTGGGGTTTATCCAACTGTTCGTTTCTGAGTTATGCTGTTCACAGACACACAGACAGACACACACACACGGACATGTTTCCAAAAATGCTTTTTTTCGGATTCAGGGGGTCTAAAAACATATATTTCCGGTGAAATCTCGGTATCGAAGTTTTAGGTGGAATACAATACTTCCCCTACTTACTATACGTAGTAGAGAAAGTAAAAATGTCTATAACGATTTTGATTATAATACCATATGTGAAAGACATTTACTTGCCAAATAAAATGTAAATCTTAAATTTTCTGTGAATAGTCTAGGAAGTCTTCATTTGGAAGGAATTTTGTATAATCTTTTATAACTGATAAACGCTAAGCGATAGACGAAAACGTACTACACAAAAATGTAGATCCTTTTAAAACCCACAATTTATTTAAAATAAGATTTTGCGTAGCATAAGACGTTTCTGAGAGATTCGTTATTAAATATTCTGTTTGTTAAATGCTTATTCTTTTAAGTCCTATCGATTTTTAGTTGTTTCTTGCGATTGCATAGTAACAGTATGGAATTTTAAGGCCAGCATATAGCGTCTAGTTCTTAAACATTTGACTATCGCTGTTCTATTTGTATCTATAACTAAATGTGTAATGCAGCTATTTTTGCAAGGTTTAATGGATTGAAATTTAGTAGACATAAATAAGCTTCAGTAAGAATAATTTGTATACCCACTAATAAAGATAAGTGTCAGAGGAAGATTTTTTAATAAAAGACAACTGAAGTATTCATTCATTCATTATCTGTTTACCCTCCACTTATGTAGGACTTACACCCCCCAGGACTTACAAGCGGGTGCCTGGGGTCAGAGGCCCGTCGAGGAGCAGACACTCATGGATCAGATAGAGCATCCAGGATGGGTGAACAGCCCAATGCCTGGTATGGAATGAAGGAAGTAGATGAAACGAAATGTTGGTGAAATGGATGAAAGGAAAGGTGATTACGGAGCCGTTGGTGGAATGAATGGCGGGGGAAACCGGGGAACCCGGAGAAAACCCGCCCAGACGCCGCTTCGTCCACCACAAATCCCACATGCAGGTCCCTGGGATTGAACCCGGGCTGCCTCGGTGGGAGGCGAGCGGTCTAACCGCTCGGCCACGGCGCCACAACTGAAGTAACCTTTATAAATATTTCAGATGCTTTTGAAGATTTTAGTTGTTTCTCCTTTTTTGTTAATAAAACAACTGTTTTTGTTTTTTATCGTGTTTTGTCTTGGGACTTGATGAAATTCTGGGCAAGAGCGGAGAAAATCATTCACAAAGCGGACAAAATCGTAACAATAAACTCCCCCTCGTATCCTTCCAGCTCAGAAGTAGCACTCAAACATGAAAATTCTGTGATCGGTGGCCACTTCCATGTCGTGTGCAAAGATCGCACAAAATGTCCTAGTGAAAAGCAGTCCTGCACCGCCGCAGTACATCAAACTGTTTACGAAGTCGGAAACGCATGTATTTTGAGGTTAAATTCGCAGCTCCCTTTTGAGACAAGGGGCTCGTTGAACTAATAATGACGTTATTCATTTAAACCGACTGGCGGTAAAGGGCGAATAAATCTGAAGACCTGTTATATATCTGGCTTTCACTTGAAATGTATATAAGTAAATGTTGAAGCCTTTCATTCAAGTTGAAATAAGTCTGCTTCGGTTTTAGTTGCTTTAATTAACATTAAGGTGAGATGACAATTAAAATGTGGGATATTAGAATAAAAAGTAATAACTTTCTTAGTTTTAGTCACAGCTTTATGAAATTTGGATGTGTTTTACACTCTTATATGATACATATTGTGGTAAATTTCAATAAAAGTGAAAAAGTCTAGATAAGTCTAGATATGTATTTTTTCAAAATTAAAGTTTCCTTTATGTACCATTTTAAACATAACCTTGAGAGGTAATTACTTGAAATTTTAGACAGTGTTTACTTAATTATAGTAAAATAATTTCTTGTTAGCATATTTTATCTTAGTCTTTTTTATTTTATATGAGTTTTTAAAACAATATTCCAAAATTCATATTTCTTTCCAACTATGAATTACTATAATTTATGAAATATAACACCTATCAACATTTCCTTGATTGAAATTGAAGCTTATGTATAGATACGTTTAATATAGGCACATTTTGAAAAAAAAAATATAACTTTTGGAAAACCCTTGTTTCTAACTTTAGAAAGCTGCATATGAATACCAGAGTCAACCAGCCTTTGTTCAGAAAATTTGTGTATGTATTAGAAGGCCAAGGTATGAGTGCGCTTGGGGGAGGGCGCCACTGTTTTTGTTGACAATGCCAACGTTACAGGGCTAGGAATCAGAGGGGATTGAGGGGAAGGCAATAGGGGAATGTACCGCGGATGTTTTCTTTGCCCGATTGTCCTTTTGATGGCCCGCCCACTTGTTTCGTAAGTGTTTAGTTCCTTGTAGGGGAACATACATCCGACAAAACAAATACTGTAAATAACAGGAAAGAAATCAATAATCATGATAGGAATAGAATTAATAATATGGTGAAATACTGTAAAATAACTTGTGTTATAAAATGTTAGACATAGGTAAGAAACGTAATTAGTGAAGAAGTGAGCTAGGAGCAGGGCAAAAGTCCACCAACGAAGCACATTAGTACGCATAGAAGTCGGTAAGAGATAGAGGGAAAATCCCAGGACGATTCACGGCCCCATTGGGAGTTGGATAAACAGTAAAGAAATAGAAAGAGAAACAAGACTTTGAGGGAGATATAGATACATGCATTTCCCCAAAGAAGTCAGACTTACAAAAATGAATGAACGCTAAACAAGTAACCAATGAAAATAGAGATTATGTGAAAGGGCGCGAAAACTAGCCACACAGCAGCACTGTATTAAAATAAGTTTAGCCCTTTGGATACTCCTTTACATGAGTTCTCTGGCAGCAGGTTGCAGTAATTTGTACGTGTGGGTGTGAGACAGCGTGTAACGTACTTAGCTAGGTCCACTGCAATATTCTAATTAGTGGGAAGAAGGAAACTTCAGTTTATAAATAATCTTATTATTTCTCAAAGGGAGAACAAGTTGCTAGCCGCTTTGATAATTTTGTTTATTTGCAATAAAAAATCCAATCATTATAGAAACTCACCATATTAATTTTGCCTTCAGGCAAATATCCTAAGATTCAATACAGCTAGGTAGCTAGGAATAGGATTTATTCGCAGCTCTACTGACTGACAGCTAAGGAGAGAACTTCAATCTTGAGTTCATCATCCAGGTGAGGTACCACGTGTAGACGTGAGAGACGCTACAACGCCCACGCCCGCTACATCCTCTTCCCACCGAACGCACTCATATCGTGGCCGACTGGTACAAAAAGATGCTCGCCACTGATAGACTGTATAGCCAAAACAGCAGCACCTTCTATGGTTTCTGTAGGAATACATTACTGTCAATAGTAAAATGATATCTGTGGCTAAGAGGGTGGGAAACTTGGACATTTTATTAAATTTCAAGCATTTTCTGGTCGAATTTCGAAATAAAACTTTGGAGACGTGTCATTTAAACATCAGAGAACAACATGAAATCACAATATAAAATAATTGGCAACTCTCCTAAAAACACTGCGCTGAAAAACATGCGAAAGAACTATTTTGGGAATTAAACACCACTTGTAAAAGTTAATATCGGTTGTACTACATTAAGACAACATGCATGCTGCGATGTTTACAGAATGCTATGGCCTGGAGGAGCGGCTGACTTTGATGTTCCTGATGGGTATGCAGCTGCGGGTGCCATTATTTACGAAATGGCGTTGGAACTGAACAAGAAAGGCGACTACTTCCCCATATGGGGGACCTGTCTTGGACTTGAGCTGATGACCTTCTTGGCAGCCGATCAACGAGAACATCGTAGTGATTGTGATTCCTACAACGATGCTGTTCCTTTAGAGCTAGCCTCTGGTACGTTGCGAATATCTCATATACTCTTAGAATGCAGGCACATATGTTAAACTGTGTATACAAACAGATCAAGCGAGATGGGTCCGCGGTAACGTGTGAGGCTCGCATTTAGGAGCGATTACGGTGATCACCCACTCTGGCCCATCGTTTTCTCTGCTGGGATGGTATCAAGGATTCCTCTCTCCCCATTTCTTCTCATTTCATTTCCCTCTTTCAAGTTTCAGGTTGGCACCGAGGCTGTAGTTCGGTCGGTGTCTTGCGATTTGGAACTTCTTCTCGGTCCCATTATAGGGAAGGCTGTAGAGCATCCACTGCTGGGTCGTGTTTCTCTGGTCCCACTAGAGGGACGTCTCCGAGCGACCCTATCGTGGCCGGGTGGTCAGGCGTGGGGCTGTAGGGAACTCTGTGCGTCACTGTCGACTTGCGCCGGCCTGCTCTGCAGCCCATACATCTCCTGCTGTTCCCTTATCTCATCCGTTCCTCCCAGAATTGTACGTACAAAGGATCCTTTTGGGTTAGAGCTACTAGGCCATGTTTTAGGACACCATGATGAGTATGGTTGAATAATATGGACATGGACATGTGCCTGATAGTTTAATGGTCCAATGGTCTAAGGATGAAGTGAATCAAAGCAAACATAAGCACGCACATCAGCTATCAGATCTCTTGTCGGTTGCGCTCACAGTAATAGTTTGCCTGCATATACACAATGTGTAGCATTTACGAGGTATAAGCTCATAGGCAATTCAGGTGCAATATCAGCACAATATTAACACACTAATAATAAATACAACCTAGGGATTGAAGAAAAGAGACACTAAAGGAAAAATCTGATGTGTTACACTCACATGACTTTCTCTACTCTTGTACAAACTATTTTTACAAACGCTTATTCTCCATCTACTTCGTGTTAATCGAGATAAACATTTGCAGACTCTATCTTATTGCTAATTTTCTTGTAGATGTAAAGGGAATATATATTTACAAGAGCAATATAGAAATACAGTAGCCTTTAAGCACATACATATCTCTTAATAGCTGGTTGCTAGGTGCAGCACCATTCCCTTTCCCACAAATTAATACTCTTTGCATATACAAGACAAAAAAATGAATAACGAATTCCCATTTGAGAGAATAAGTATTGAAAAAATTAAGGGAATAACAAGCAATATCTCGAAAATGGTTCACTCAACAAAAAAAATGTATATGACATAAATTGTGTATTTTAATGCGATCTACATTTTTTGTGTAGTAAAATTTTGTACATCTCTTATGGTTTACCAGTTATGCAAAAGTCGTTCACAATGAGGAATACTTTTGGAGACATTCCCAAAAAATTCAAGATATACATTTCATTTGTCATGAAAATATCTTAAACATATGATATTTTAATCAAAATCTTAGAGCCATTTTTTAGAAAATTAAAATTTTCGAAAAATGTTCCATGTAAAGGGTAATCTAGGGTGGGGGGATTTTCTTGAAAACCTTCGTGTCGCATCTCTGGAAGATACTGAACCTAAATACCAAGTTTGGTGTTTATCCGACTGTTCGTTCCTGAGTTATGCTGTTCACAGACACACACACACGGACATGTTTCCAAAAATTCTTTTTTTTGGATTCAGGAGGTCTCAAAACATGTATTTCCGGTGAAATCTCGGTATCGAATTTTTGTGTGGAATACAATACTTCCCCTACTTACTATACGTAGTAGAGAAAGTAAAAAAGGATCGGATTGTATTTTATATGATAAGTTGCATCCTAAATATTTAAATTTTATTCTAGATGTACTTTAATTGGATATGTTGCTTGTATAATGTAAGTTGTATGCTTTCAGATTATCGAGATAGCAAATTATTTGGCACAGCTTCAGAAGAAATGATCAATATACTTTCCACCAACCCAGTAACAGTGAACTTCCATCACTTTTGTGTCACAGAAAAGGTAAATATGTAAATAAGGCTTAGTATATGAAATGAAACGCCTTTCTAGCAGACCACTGTGGTTGGTGTGTTAGGAAGTTTTGGTTTACAATATTAGTAATCAGAGATGCGAAAATCAACTCAGCAGAAGTAGATAACTAAACAAATTATACACTATATCAACACGACCTTTCACTGCAACAGATGTCAGAATTGTTAGTGTGACTCGCATTCGGGAGGTTCTGGCGACAGCCCAATCTGACCCCATGGATTTTTCCGGAGGTCTTACCGGGTCGACAAGCGAACGCTGGAATGGTTTCTTTCAGCCCCCGAATTTCCTGTCTCTCCATTTCATTCCGTTCATTATTTCATTCATCCTTTATCCCGTTAGGTCAATTTCAAGGTTGTAAATGTCGGCGATGGTATTTCCGTGCGGCGTGACAGGGAAAAGGATGCTCTCTTGTTCCTTGTCTTTTGGTTGCCGGGGTAATCGGACCGCCCCTTCAGAGCGGGGTGCTGGACTCTCTGTGTGGGGAGAGGGTCCCCGATCTTCCCGTCCGACTATCAGGGCGTCTCAATCTAGAAACTACAAGGACCCTGTCAGTATTGTACCGGCCGCCCGGTGTTCTCTCACCTCTTCCTCCCTCCCGGAGGCGCCTCCATGTGTGGGACGAAGCCACAATCCTCACTGGAGCAGTGCCAAGTTCTCTCCGATGATACGGGGAAAAAAGGGTCCGCGGCCGAGAAGAACTTTCCAACAAGCAATAATTTGCGCCATCTGTCCAACACTGCACAGCCTCTAAGCCTACCTGAAACATGGAAGACGCGAAGCGAATTGATAGAAAATGAGGGAAAGAAAATTCGTGGTAGGAGAGAAGCCACCTGCCAACTAGGGAAAAACCCATGATCAGAGTGGCCGGCCCCAGAAAATCGAACCCAGGGCCTCCCGAATGCAAACCTCGGACCCTTCCGCGTAACCATCTCGCTCGATTTGCTCTGAGTTACGTGACCGGCCAATGTACAGCGAGCGAGAACGAAAGAGGCAGTGTACCATCTCTTTCTCTCTCTCTCTCTCTCTCTCTCTCTCTCTCTCTGAGCAGCGGCTTCTTCATTCCATTCATGCTTCCGACTATAGCACGACCGCTGCTTCGCTCCAGTAAACAACGGGGTAATACTGATGGCTACATGGACATGATAATAAACAGAAGCTAATTATTTAAGTTATGTTTAATTGAAACTATTATTAAAATACTATGGTTATTTTCTTTATTATCTGAAGTAAACAAAGGGATGATAATACAGAAATGAGCTATATTCATTGGCTTGAAAGGTGTGCTGCGGCGAAGGCACGTGTGTTTGTTTACATGAGGACCCTTTCTTGGGCTGAATTGAGTTTACTACTAGGTCGGTGTAAAACTCGACCTCTCGCACGGTGTTGTGCATCAGAGCTAATGCCAGCTGGCTTACCCACTCCTCACACACAGCACTCACGACGGTCTTTATGTCCTTCAGTTACCACATAGTCATTAGCGTCAGTAGTCCACTTTCATTTGCTAAGATAGGAAGAAAAGCGTATATTTGTATGTAAACGTTAATTTAAATACGGATCGGTTCATCGCGCTCGTGATGAATTCTCTTGAAGTTTCCTGAATAATTGTCGCATGATAATGTGAATAAATCTGAGACTAGTGGTTCAGTGCAAAATAGATGCGAAGGCGTACAGTGTCAACAGAAGAAACATTGCTATGGCCAAGCTAAATCAAGTCAATCTAAATCTGTCTACTCGGTACAATGGTTGTTTAGCTGCGGAAGGACGACATTTCTAGCATTTGCTATGAGGTAAGAGTTGGTTTTGTTATATGTTATGTACAGGCTTAAAGGGATACAGATTTAAGAAGGAAGACAGAGTGCTGGCACGACCGGCTGTGGTATGTCGTACTACTCAGACGTAAAAGCAACTCAACTTCAGCCTGGTAGACTCGTGGTAAGTCTAAGTAATGTTGCTGTGTACGTACCCTTGGAAGGGCTTTACCACAAGTATGCTAAGACTATTGTAGGGTGATGGGTTTGGTTTTGAGGTTGTTGGTGTGATAGGCAGTAGCTCTATGTTTTTATAGGCTCCTCAGCGGCTGTCATTTCAGGAGCAGCATCATCCTCTGCTCCGCAGGTGTCTGTTGTTACTTATATGGATTATGGTTTGAATTTTGAATGACCACTCACATGGGGATGGGGGAGTACTTAGTGACACATTATGCTATTGGTAGGTTTAATGCCTTCGTTACCGGGGGTGCCCACAAGCCATGCGGGGAACCCGGTAGTGTCGGTAGCGACGTTCTTGAGGTAAGCAGTCCCCCTAGGAATGCGACAAGGACGTTCTCTTGATGGGCCAATTTGACATAGAAATGTTGAGCCCGGCGCCTAATCACATCCTCCACATATGGGAGGGCCGAGGTTTTGTGTAGTAGTTTTACTGGAAAGCGACTGCAGACAGAATAAATGGATCGAAGTCCCCTGTTCTGCATCCACTGCAACCAGATAAGCTAGAAATCTGCTACCATGTCCCACACTTCGCAGGCATGAGCATCAGAGGTAGTATAAGAGCTTTATAAAGGCGTAACTTTAAGTGAACCGGCATAGTGAAAGCCAGAACCGGGTATAAGGCCGCTACCGTCCCCTTAGTCCTATTCATTGTTCCTCCCACGTGTTCACGAAAAGTTAGGCCCATACCGAGAGCGATGTCTAAGTAGCGAACAGACGTTCCCCACTCTATCCTTTGGCGCTGATAGGCGAATGTTGGCAGGTCTAGTGCGGGATTCGTCTCCTGGTAAACAGGACAGCATGGCTTTAGCCCGTATTCACGGGCATCCGCCACTGCCTGCACCAGTCCTGGACGAGGCGGAGGTGTCTTTGAATAGGGTTGAAGGATCTTAGTATGTGTCCGTTGGTTGTATACAGCAGGACGTCATCAAGAAACTGGGTCATATTGATGCCCTGCACCACTGGAAGGTCTGCCATGTACATACTAAACAGTGTGGGAGATAGTACAGAGCCTTTGGGGACACCGCCTCGTATGGATGTTTGTGTTGATGTTTTCCGCGCAACTACTATTGTGAAGGAGCGTTGGTGTAGGAAACTGTGTACAATGATTAACTGTCTATGTAGGCCAAGTTAGAATTAGTTTATAGAGGAGCTCTTCATGCTAGGTCATTGAGAAGGCCTTCTCCACGTCCAGAGGTACCGCAGGAATGAAATCCCTGTCCTGGAAACTCAGGGCAGCAGCCTCCATAACCCGCATGCGCAAAACCACGTGCGAGGGGTCAGGTTTTATACCGAAGATCCTGTACTATACAATGTCCATAATATGTACTTTTCTGGCTCTTGAGTCGACGTTAGGTCTTACTATTACGAGACAAGAACTGTTTCACTATGAAATGATTGCTACGTTGTGTGAAGAAGAAGCTTAATATTCCTATAACTTTTTTATTGCAGAACATGACGAAGTTTGGTCTGATGAAGGACTGGCACATACTGTCAAGAAATTCCGACGCTGTGGGACTGGTGTTTGTATCCACACTGGAACATCGGAAGTATCCCTTCTATGGCGTCATATATCATCCTGAAAAGAACCAGTTTGAATGGAAGGAAAGAAAGAAACACCCACATTTTGCTAATGGCATTCTTGCAGCGCAGTTCTTCGCCAACTTCTTTGTAAACGAAGGTATAAGTTGATAGACAAGGGATTACTTCTTAGCAAACAGTAATAGCACTTTATAGATATAACATGCAGTGATTTGAAAAATCTTATGTGATACATTCTTATAATGTTTATTAGTGGGTATACAAATTATTCTTACTAAGCCTTATTACTTTCTCTACCACATATAGTAAGTAGGGGAAGTATTGTATTCCACCCAAAAATTTGATACCGAGATTTCACCGGAAATACATGTTTTGAGACCCCCTGAATCCAAAACAAGCATTTTTGGAAACATGTCCGTGTGTGTGTCTGTGAACAGCATAACTCAGAAACGAACGGTCGGATAAACACCAAACTTGGTATTTAGGTTCAGTATCTTCCACCCCAGATTACCCTTTACGTGGAACATTTTTCGAAAATTTTAATTTTCTCAAAAATGGCTCTAACGATTTTGATTAAAATATCATATGTTTAAGATATTTTCATGACAAATGAAATGTATATCTCGAATTTTCTGGGAATGTCTCCAAAAGTATTCTTCATTGTGAACGACTTTTGCATAACTGGTAAACCATAAGAGATAGACAGAATTTTACTACACAAAAAATGTAGATCGTGTTAAAATACACAATTTATGTCATATATATTTTCAGTTTTTGCTGAGTGAACCATTTTCGAGATATTGCTTGTTATTCCCTTAAATTTTCCAATACCTTTTCTCAAATGGGAGTTCGTTATTCATTTTTTTTACGTACTGGCCATGCAAAGAGAATGGAATGCGCCACATAGCAACCAGCTTTTAAAAGATTTGACTTTCGCTTAAAGCCTACCATATTCCCCTTGCACCTACAAGAAAATTAGCAATAAGATTAACATCGCGATTAACATGAAGCATATGGAGAATAAGCGTTTGTAAACATAGTTTGTACAAGAGTAGAGAAAGTCATGTCAGTGTAACACAAATTTTTTTCTATTTACTACATTTTTGTGCAAACAATGGTTTGCAGAAATACCTATGTTACACATTTCGTTATAGATGCAAAGGGAACAACGATAGTCAAATGTTTAAGAAGTGAACGGTATACACTGGCCTTAAAATTCCATAAGTGGACAGGACTTTGAAGAATGACCAAGTAATGTACATTCTGAACCATTAATAACGAATATGTCGCGGAAATATCTTATGCCATAAAAAGGTATTTGAAATAATTTGTGTGTTTTAAAGAGATCCCTGCTTTTTGTGTAGTACGTTCTTGTATTGCTGAATTGTATTAGTCATGTTTTGTTTGGAGGAACGATGGTCATTTTAGGGTCAATTTTATTCTTTTAAATGGGAACCTACAATTAGGGTCAATTTAAATTGACCCTAAAATGACCATCATAACGTCCTCCAAATAAAACAGGAGTAATGGCGTTTACTTTCCCCCATAACTTCAAGCAACTTTTATTCAAGACGTTTCTTTCTACAACGCTTAGTTTTGGAATATTGTACAGTCTCAACTTAAATGGTCCACCCTGTATATGCGTATGTGTGTGTGTTTTATTTGTCATGTTAACATTTTAATATATGGTATTTTAATCAAAATCGTTAGAGCAAATTTTTAGAAAATAAAAAATTTCGAGAAATGTTCCATATAAGGCGTAGTTGGGAGTATGGGGATTAACTTGAAAATCTTTGTGTCGCATCCTTGGAAGGTACTGAATTTAAATTCCAAGTTGGTATTTATGCGAGTTTTCGTTTTTGAGATTTGCTTTTCACACACGCGCGCGCGCGCGCACTTTTTTCTAAAAATGTTTTTGGGGGGTTCAGGCGGCCTCAAAACATGTATTTCCGCTGAAATCTCGGTATCCCCTACTTCGTATACGCAGTAGAGAAAGTAAAAATGTAGATCTCGCTTTTTTATGGTATTTGATAAGTTTAGTTTCATATACTTATATTTATTCATGGCTTGTACTATGTTTTGATATTGATATTTATCTCTGGCTTTTGCTTTGATTTTTTGTATTCAGTTTTATCTCTGGCCTTTGCCATGATCTGTCTTACTAGGGCGCTAATGACCTAGCAGTTGAGCACCCTTAAACAAAACAAACAACATCAACAACGATGGTGTTTTAAAAGGCTTTACACAGCAACCTGCTTTATAAACCTTCGACTGTCGCTTTAGGACACTATTTTTCTAATTTCTAAAACGAAATGTATACATTTGTAATGAACTTTATCTCATTTATCAGGAAGTAGATAGAAGACTGAGTGGGGAAAATAAGGTGAATGCAAGCATCCAACTTTTATTTCTTGAATAGTAGTGGCAAGATGTGAACGGAGATGCACACACCTGCTTTGCTTTTAGAGGCTTCTTTTGCATTTTTATATTCCTAACAATTCGCAACTTGTTTTATTACAGCTCGCAAGAGTCAGCACAGATTCAAATCTGTGGAAGAAGAACGAGAAACTCTTATATATCACCACTCGCCGACTTACACAGGAAGCCGCTGGGTGTTTGAACAGTGTTATTTCTTTGTTTGGTGAATTTATACATGCAATTAAACGAATGTAAGAATATCTTTAGCGTTGCATTTTATTAAAACAGAGTTTAAGCTTATAATGTTCTTTGAGGCAAATAAATACACACAGCATAAACTGTGATAATCACATGTAAAAAGAAGAATAATAAAATAGATGTTGCTGATTATGATGTGTTAATGTTTACTATTGCCTATATACTGGGTGTAACAAAAATGTACCGCACAAATTGCAGGGCACATTCCTTATATGTAGACGCAGAAATTATGTTATATGAACATGGGTCTGGAAACGCTTTCTCCAACTCATTAATCATGGGAAACACACACGAACGGAACGTTAGAATCATGGGGAACATGCACCCTTGGTTACGTCTGGTTATGTTGTCATTACCGTAGGTGCACCGCCAGTGTTTTGTTTTACATGTCCCTGTTGCCATGCGACTTACGTCATTGCTTGTTTACAGGTAACATCAACTGTTCCAATGAGTAGTACGACCTTGGCAAGCACACGGTTTACTACGTACTAATAGAACTGATCACAGATTTGGCTCGTGTAATGGCAGTGTACACAAATGCAGAGATCGCAAATGCCCATTTGATGTATGGATTAGCAGACGGCAATGGAGCTTGCGCTTAACGTCTATATCGGGAGAGATTTCCAGGACGAAGGTGCCCCGACAGGAAAACGTTTGAAGTCATTGATCGTCGTCTTAGGAAACATGGGGCATTTCAGCCTGATACTCGCGACCGGGGGAGGCCTAGAAGGACGAGGATACCGCAATGGGAGGCGGCAATCCTCCAGGCAGTTCGACGACCCCAGTATCAGTACAATACAAGTAGCTGCAACAATGAACGTCAACCACATGATTGTCTGGCGAGTGTTACACGAGGTCTGGCTGTATCCATACCGTTTACAGCGTGTGCAGCCACTATCAGCAGCTGATTTTCCTGCACGGGTACGCTTCTGCGAATGGTTTATGCAACAAAGTGTCAACCCTAATTTTAGTGCAACGGTGCTGTTCACAGATGAGGCGTCGTCTCAACGAGATCAGATTGTAAATTATCACAATCGACATGTATGGGTTGAGGTCAATCCTCACGCAGCTGTTGAAGCAAGTCATCAACAAAGATTTTCTGTCAGTGTTTGGGCCGGCATTGTTGGTGACTGTTTGGTAGGGCCTTACGTTCTTCCACCCAGGCTCAACGGACAAAGTTACCGTAATTTCGTAGAGAATGTTCTCCTCCTAATCTGTTAGCAGATGTGCCTTTAGCTGTGCGACAAAACATGTACTTCATGCACGATGGAGCACCTCCTCATTTTAGTGTTAATGTCCATCGGCTTATAAATAACAGATTCGGTGACAGATGGATAGGTAGAGGCGGACCAATTTCCTGGCCTCCACGCTCCCCGGACCTAAACACACTGAACTTTTGTTTGTGGGGGCATTTGAAAGCTCTTGTTTATCAAACCCCAGTACCAGATGTTCACAGCCTCTGTGGCCGTATTATGGAAGGCTGCGAAACCATACGCAATACTCCAGGGACACATCAGCGCATCCGGGATTCACTACGAGGTCGGGTTGATGCATGTGTCGATGCATATTGAGCATCTCCTGTGAGAAAGAGTTGCATGTGGTAAGCTGGTACGTTCTATTCTTGTGTGTTACCCATGATTAAGGAGTTGTAACATGATAACAAAGCGTTTCCAGACCCTTGTTCATATAACATAATTTCTTCGTCTACATGAAAAGAATGTGTCCTGCAATTTGTGCCGTACATTTTTGTTATATCCTGTATAACGGGTCCTCAGATTTATTCGGCCTTTACCGCCAGTCGGTTTAAATGAATAGTTCAGCGAGCCCCTTGTCTCATTTAAGGGAATAACAAGCAATATCTCGAAAATGGTTCACTCAACAAAAAAATGTATATGACATAAATTGTGTATTTTAACGCGATCTACATTTTTTGTGTAGTAAAATTTTGTCTATCTCTTATGGTTTACCAGTTATGCAAAAGTCGTTCACAATGAAGAATACTTTTGGAGACATTCCCAGAAAATTCGAGATATACATTTCATTTGTCATGAAAATATCTTAAACGTATAATATTTTAATCAAAATCGTTACAGCCATTTTTGAGAAAATTAAAATTTTCGAAAAATGTTCCATGTAAAGGGTAATATGGGGTGGGAGATACTGAACCTAAATACCAAGTTTGGTGTTTATCCGACTGTTCGTTTCTGAGTTATGCTGTTCACAGACACACACACAGACACACTCACGGACATGTTTCCAAAAATGCTTTTTTTGGATTCAGGGGATCTCAAACGTATATTTCCGGTGAAATCTGGTATGGAATTGTTGGGTGGAATACAATACTTCCCCTACTTACTATACGTAATAGAGAAAGTAAAAATCGAATGCGGTTGGATCAGGAGGTCTTGGTTGCCAAAATAAGGGGTCACATCGGCTGATCCAGCGTCCAGGATAGAATCCGCGCAATCCGCTCATCGTCTTGGATAAGCAAGAGAAATAGAACGATCACTCTCGCTAATGCACCAGTTGCTCACTGACCTGTGTTTGCGTGGAATTGCCCTGTTGAAAGGGGATAACACACACAGACATGTATATATACATAGACATATAAATCAATATTAAACAAGAATTGTACATAACAATATAATTCATCAAGAAATATGTTAGAATATTTAACAACGAAGAATTGTACAAAAACAGATTGTAACTTAGATAAGTAAGGAACAGGCGAGCTAGCTAATTCCAGGTAAAAGATAATTCTAGGTATAGCCCACCATTTACCAAGCTAATGAGCAGGGAACTGGTAGCAGTAAGGAGAAATAGAAAGAGACAGAGATATTGGATCTGCTTCCCGACGCGTCACGGGGACGGGTATGCGAAATCTTTTGGAGCAGAATATTCTCATACATAATAAGGTAACGCGGTGTGAGGACCAATTAGAAACGTCTTTACATTTTGAGGCGCGGAGATAAGCGTCACTAGGCTTAGGTATAAAAAGGGGAAGAAAGCCCCAGATTTTCACTCTCTTATACAATCTCGTTGACACACAGTGTTACTCTCTCGACGACAAATGCACGTGTGTGCACTGGGGTGGGAAGACGTGTGCAGTTAGTTTAGGCTCCTGATTTATTGTAGTGGTGGGAATTGTTATAATGGGGAAAGCTAGCCGCCGATAAATATTTATTGGATAATAAACCTCATTTCTTAAGGGAAATGCAGTGTATTTTAATTTGCCTCACTTACGAAAAACCCCGAGACCCGTGAAATTAGCTAGATAGGTAATGATTAGGAGTGGAGAATGCAGGAGCCGACGAGCAGCAGTAGCCGTAGACAAGAACACCGCAGCAGAGGGCATCAACTAGAGGAACAACGTTTTCCAGCTACATTCCTCAAATCTTTTAACGCACGAAGGGATATCTACACACGCAAAATACTGCGCGATTGGGCTACCTGGTATAATAATATAATAGCGCTACACATTCTGAACTAGATACCTATCTATAATATAATACATCCTTTTATACATTTCCAAAAATTATGATTTGATACGCCGCATTATACTATACAGTATGAATTGTACTTAGCATTCTTTTTGGGGGGATATAGCATTTAGATTAACAAACTTAAAGATACAAACTGACTTAACAATTACAGTACTCGATTTAAAATTGTAATAAATGTGTTTATGTTACCTACGTTATTTTACTTTAATATTCTTTGAAGAGGTTATTTTGTTGTATTGTTATTTGCCACACGTTTTGGGAGCCAATTTGAAGAAGGTTTGTTGCTGCTACGTATCGAAAGCCGATTTGAAGTAGGAGTTGTGTTGTAGTTCTTATGTTGGGGAGCCGAACTTGAAGTAGTTGCAACCGCACGTATGGTAAAAAGTTTCCGGTAGCCTTCTCCCCAAATGTACTTTCCGGAGGCCTTTGCCCCAAAAAGTTTAAAAAGTATTAACTTTGTAATTTTGACTGTTTCTTTAAATATTATATTTATGTTTGCCTCGGCTGCGTCAGTATTTATATTTTTTTTGAGACTCAATGTCTTAGCAGGGAGTGGTGCGACTGAAGAATGTAGGCTTACACAGATTATAATTTTACTTCACTCCTTTTATTAATACTTGACACGATTTAAATAACACTTCATTGGTATATAGAGAGAGAGCTGTGAGATTTTTTTTATTAATTACTTGCACTTTGTAACACGTAAACTATTTTTGTCTCACACAAAATACGTATTAAACTTCTCGAGAACGCATCTCGCGTCCGGTTAGGAACACTGTCTACACCCAACTGACTTCTGAATTTGTAAATTTTTCTATATTTCAGTTTCTGATTGGCTAATCCTACTCCAATAGAATACTTTTATTTAACTTAAGCTTCTTTCTGGTTGTTGATTGGCTATTTATAAACTGTCTCAAAATTTACATTATTATTGCTCCAATAATGACTAGTAGCATTACTAAACTTTTAAATTCACTATTGCCTCAAGGTTACTTCATTGTTAGCATCTTTTAACCTATTATTCTCACAGCTCCTACATTATTAAATTACGTAATACATTCACATAACATTATTACACATGTATACAGTAATAAAAATATATACAGTGACTGTAATATACACTTTTTATATCTTGTTACATACACATATTGCTTTAAGGCCCCGTTCACAAGTAGGTTCTTTTATAACTCGAATTTGTCGTAATCAAGTACAAGGGTTTTATAATTTGTTTTTAATCCTTTAGTAATTTATGAAATTAAATTAAAAGGTGTGTTGTAGTCCGAGGTCCGTCACCACGATTTGGGCTTTTCAGTGGTGAAAACTATCAAAATGGCTTGAGTGATTTTCAGATTCCCCCACACACTTTCTCCTTATAATATTAAAATAGATATAAATAGTACCAACGAATAAAACTATAATATTCCTAAACGTTCCAATGTCATCTGTCAAGTATAAAGCCTTTAATACAGAAGGGGCGTCTCGAAATTTCCTTGGATTGTACCCATAACATTGTGTTATATAAGCAAGGCTGACGTTCCAAGCAGAACAAACAATGACATGCAAAGGCTATGTGCGAGCAGAGGCAACAACAGTGCAACATGTGGCACCAGATGATATCACTCCTCCTCTTCTGCCATCTATCGACAGCAGTTGTATCTACTGTAAACAATCGGCCTATAATTGGTAAGTTCAACAAAACCATTAGTAAATAGTTCAGCAGTAATGCAGACGCTCAAGCGGCACTCGCATTAGGTAAATAATTATCCTATCGTGTTCATTACCACATTACTCGTACCAGAGGCGTTTTTAAGGGGATCGGAGAGGTCCCTGCCCCTTTCCCCCGAAAGTTCTTCTTTCCTGGTTCAACATTTGATAACGAAAGGCAATCGCAAACATTTAAATTAAAATCAGTCCCAGAGAAAAGCCCCTATGTTTGTTTTTCCAAAGGAAAATTTTCTTAAAACAACCTGACATGGGAAGCTGCAAAGCTATAACATCTTTGGTTGCCTATGTTCTTCTCAAGATATTAACAATATTTATAGTTTCCACTGCATTGGCAGAGAGACAATTAAAGCACCGTACTTTTAACTTGTACTTTCATGCTATACATTTGGATTTTTAATACCAAAAATTTTGAAGCCACGAATGGTTATTTATTCATTGCGTACCATTTAGGCAAAGCACTGTGTTGAGCTTTAAACTCCATTTTTAGGGGAAGTATTGTATTCCATCTAAAAATTCGATACAGAGATTTCAGCGGAAATACAAGTTTTTAGACCCCCTGAATCCAAAAAAAGCATTTTTGGAAACATGTCCGTGTGTGTCTGTGAACAGCATAACTCAGAAACGAACAGTCGGATAAACACCAAACTTGGTATTTAGGTTCAGTATCTTCCAGAGTTGCGACACGAAGGTTTTCAAGAAAATCCCCCCACCCCAGATTACCCTTTACATGGCACATTTTTAGAAAATTGTAATTTTCTCAAAAATGGCTATAACGATTTTGATTAAAATATCCTATGTTTAAGATATTTTCATGACAAATGAAATGTATATCTCGAATTTTCTAGGAATGTCTCCAAAAGTATTCTTCATTGTGAACGAATTTTGCATAACTGGTAAACCATAAGAGATACACGAAATTTTACTGCACAAAAAATGTAAATCGTGTTAAAATACACAATTTATGTGATATACATTTTTTTTTGTTGAGTGAACCATTTTCGAGATATTGCTTGTTATTCCCTTAAATTTTCCAATACTTATACTTTTTCTCAAATTCGTTATTCATTTTTTTTGTCCTGGTAATGTAAAGGGAATGGAATACTCCACATAGCAACCATCTCTTAAAATATTTGACTATCGCTTAAAGCCTACCAATTCCCCTTGCATCTATAAGAAAATTAGCAATAAGATTAACATCTCGATATCTCGATTAACATGAAGCATGTGGAGAATAAGCGTTTGTAAAAATAGTTTGTACAAGAGTAGAGAAAATCATGTGAGTGTAACACATAAGATTTTTTAGAGAAAAGGTCCGTGTTTGTATTGAACAGTGTAATTAAAAGGCGGAGTTGCGAATTTAAATCAAAGGAGATTTTAACCAAATTATGTTACTGCTGTGAATTTCATGAAACGCTAATAAATAGTTTTCTGGTTTATAGTATTGTGTTTAATATTCTATTATTACGTTATAAGCGGTTGAACGTTGTCCTAACACCCTGTTAATCTACAGATATAAAAACAAATTTTAGTATGAGTAATTAGTAGAATAATTATTAAAGCTGTAGCTTCGGGGTGTGCGTTCACTTTGTGTTTAGTTTGATGGTTAATGTCAAAAATAATAGCTAAATGTATATCGCTTTACTTTTCAAACAGTCGGAACTGTTAAACATCTCAACTGGTGCTTACCTGAAGTGTTATGTAACTTGCCTTGGTCGAAGACAAAGAACTAAATCTTTACTTAAGATGTGATCATAAACGTTAAGATAAGAGACACAAATATTTCCGGTATTTTACTTACAGTCTGATGCTAAGCTCCGTGCAGCTGTTACTTGAAGTAGCACGGAAACAGTAAAGAATCGGTGGATCTAGGACATGCACAGAGCAACTGAATTCAAAGGCAAACGTCACGAGTTTGAGTTGCAGCGACTGCAGTCAAATGTGCCTGTAGTAAAGGACGGGTAGTGCCCAAGTAAAATAACCGGTGTGATTGCATACTTGGATGCTGATGTGGTTACATTTGACTGCAATTGAATGGATTGTGTTTCTTATTATTTGAATAAGAACACCACAATTTCATTGGAAAAATTAATATTTTTACAATATAAATAGATATACACTACGTGATCAAAAGTAGCCGGACACCTGGCTGAAAATGACGTACAAGTTCGTGGCGCCCTCCATCGGTAATGCTGAAAGTCAACATGGTGTTGGCCCACCCTTAGCCTTGATGACAGCGTTCACTCTCGCAGGCATACTTTCAGTCAGGTGCTGGAAGGTTTCTTGGGGAATGGCAGCCCATTCTTCACGGAGTACAGAACTGAGGAAGTGTTCTATAGGATTCAAGTCAGGACTCTGTGCAGGCCAGTCCATTACAGGGAGGTTATTGTCGTGTAACCACTCCGCCACAGCCCGTGCAGTATGAACAGGTGCTCAATCGCCATCCCCGAATTGCTCTTCAACGGTGGGAAGCAAGAAGGTGCTTAAAATATCAATGTAGGTCTGCGCTGTTATCGTGCCACGCAAAACAACAAGGGGTTCAAGCCCCCTCTAGGAAAAACACGACCACACCACCACCTCCAAATTTCACTGTTGGCACTACACACGCTGGCAGATGACGTTCACGGGGCATTCGCCATACCCACACCCTGCCATCGGATCGCCACATTGTGTACCGTGTTTCGTCACTCCACACAACGTTTTTGTCACTGTTCAATAGTGTAATGTTGACGCTCCTTACACCAAGCGAGGCGTCGTTTGGCATTTTCCTGCGTGATATGTGGCTTATGAGCAGTCGCTCGGCCATGGAATCCAAGGTTTCTCACCTCACGCCTAACTGTCATAGTACTTGGAGTGGATCCTGAAGCAGTTTGGAATTCCTGTGTGATGGTCTGGATAGATGTCTGCCTATTAATCTTTACGACCCTCTTCAAATGTCGGCGGTCTCTGTCAGTCAACAGACGAGTTCGGCCTGTACGCTTTTGTGCTGTACATGTCCCTTCACGTTTCCACTTCACTATCACATCAGAAACAGTGGATCTAGGGATGTTTAGGAGTGTGGAAATCTCGCGTACAGACTTCTGACACAAGTGACACCCAATCACCTGACCACTTTCGAAGTCCGTGAGTTCCACGGAGCGTCCCATTCTGCTGTTTCACGATGTCTAATGACTACTGAGGTCGCGGATGAGTAGCAGGCAGTAGGTCGCAGCACATTGCACCTAAGATGAAAAACGTATGTTTGTGGGGGTGTCCGGATACTTTTGATCACATAGTGTAAATAGTTTAATTTTATTGCGGAAGGTCAGTATAATATGAAATTAGAAAAAAAAATGCTTGTTGGAAACATACAGGTGTCTTCCGTATAGATGTAGATATCGAGCCCTTAATTATTAGCGTTGAGCAGCATTTTGCTAAGTATTAGGGCTCGGTATCTGTATATGTATCGCTTTATTGCCTGGTGTAAGGCAATACTTGTTGAACACAATGTCACTGAAAATGACTACTAGTGAATCAACAAAACACCTCATATCTCGCTGCATACGAGAGTTGATCTCGGTTTTAACGTCATTTCTCTTGCTTCATGAATCTCGTTATGCACGTTCTTCTTACGTTCAGGAATCAATATAATATTATTTTATTGATATTTATAATTGAGCGCTGTCTAAAAATAATATATGCCACAAGTGTTAAAAATAGTTTTATTTGGCTCGTAGGATTCCGTACATTCCTACTCGCAAAATAGAATCCTACTTTTAACACTTGTATCATAATCTACTATTATGCAACCTGATGCAGTATTTTTAACACTTGAATAATTTCAATTAAGTTATATAATATTTAAATTCAATAACAACCTGCTATGAAGCAATATGTATGTAATAATGTGTAAAAAACGTATGTAACAGTCATTGCATATGCTTATATTATTGTAAACATGTTCAATAATTGTATGTGAATGCATTAGGTAATTTAATAATGTATGAGCTGTGAGAATAATAAGTTTAAAGTTGCTAACCATGAGGTAACCTTGAGGCAATAATGAGTTTGAGAGTTTTAAATGCTACTAGTCATGATTAGGGTAGCAATAATGTAAATTTTGTGACAGTTTAAAATTAGCCAATCAACAGCCAGAAAAAGCTTTAATTAAATGCAGGTATTCTATTGGACTAGGATTAGCCAATCAGAGACTTGAAATACAGAAGCTTACTGGTTATGACGGTTGAAATATGTTCAGTTGCTTGCAGACCTTGGTAGTAACCGGATGGAAGATGTGTTCTCTAAAGAAATATTACGTATTCGTGTGTAACGAAAATTATGTATACGCGTCAATTAAGTGCAAGTATTAAATAAAAGAATCTCACAGCTCTTGATATCAGTGTAGCGCTATTTAATTTGTGACAAAGATTAATAAAAAGAAGTGAATATAAACTTAAAATCTGTGTAAGCCTACATTCTTGTCGCACCACGCCCTGTCTAAGAGATACGTGACTCTAAAACAATACTGACGCAGCCGAGGCAAATATAAACATAAATACTATCTATAGAAGCACTTTAATAACAAAGTTAATATATTTTTTTTTTTACTTGGAGCGTAACAACAAAAATCTTTACATCGGCTTCTCATATGTAGCAACATATTACGTAACAAACAATCTACTTCAAATTGGCTTCCCAAGCGTGTGGCTAATAAACTACGTAAATATCTACTACTTCAAGTTGGCACCCATACGTGGGGCAAATAAAATAATTATCAATCAAATACTACTTCAAACCCTAGGATTATAAACGGGTTGTTACTCTTTTCATTGCTGTGCATAATTGGCATCGATATATTCATTGCCGCGGCTTGTAGAGAGAAGATGGCACCATCTTGTGACATTATTTTCTTTGAGCATCGAAGCTTCAAAAACGTCTGTAATGATTAAATATAGAATAATTAAGATCTGAATTTATAATACTTACCATCATAGTCTGTAACATCTGTTCACTTCTCTCCCAGGAAGGAAATGCATGCAAGTGTCTGTTTTGCTTATCGGTTCAACACGCCAGGTAATAATAAATGAAATGCAGGGACAGAAGCTAACGTCTCATTTATGAAAATTTGAAGACGCTCTCACTTATCTCAGCTACGATTTATTTTTTACAACTTATAATGCGATTGCATAAAATGTATCCAACTAGTGGATAATAATCTTAATATGCATTGGTGTCATAATCTCCAAGATTATCCACTTGTTGCATAAGTAACTAATTACATACTGCTTTTGAGCTCTGATATTTAAAAAACTGATGTGTTACACTCACATGACTTTCTCTACTCTTGTACAAACTATTTTTACAAACGCTTATTCTCCATATGCTTCATGTTAATGGAGATGTTAATCTTATTGCTAATTTTCTTGTAGATTCAAGGGGAATATGGTAGGCTTTAAGCGATAGTCAAATATTTTAAGAGCTGGTTGCTATGTGGAGTATTCCATTTTCTTTGTATTACCAGGACAAACAAAAATGAATAACGAATTTGAGAAAAAGTATAAGTATTGCAAAATTTAAGGGAATAACAAGCAATATCTCGAAAATGGTTCGCTTCCCCCAAAAAAGTATATGTCATAAATTGTGTATTTTAACGCGATCTACATTTTTTGTGTAGTAAAGTTTTGTCTATCTCTTATGGTTTACCAGTTATGCAAAATTCATTCACAATGAAGAATACTTTTGGAGAATTCCCAGAAAAGTCGAGACATACATTTCATTTGTCATGAAAATATCTTAAACATATGATATTTTAATCAAAATCGTTAGAGCCATTTTTGAGAAAATTAAAATGTTCGAAAAATGTTACATGTAAAGGGTAATCTTGGGTGGGGAGAATTTCTTGAAAACATTCGTGTCGCATCTCTGGAAGATATTGAACCTAAATAACAAGTTTGGTGTTTATCCGACTGTTCATTTCTGAGTTATGTTGCTCACAGACACACACACGGACGTTTCCAAAAATGCTTTTTTTGGATTCAGGGGTCTCAAAACATGTATTTCCGGTGAAATCTCGGTATCGAATTTTTGGGTGGAATGCAATACTTCCCCTACTTTACTATACGTAGTCGAGAAAGTAAAAATGGTCATCTTGGTTGTAATAAATTTATGTCAGAACAGAGAAAAGACATGTGCACAGATTTTATGTTACGTTGAATTTTTGGTGAGTTAATGATATAGTAACACAATATTAGTGATGGATGAACCAGATATATTATAGTAAATAAGTAACAATGCATTAAACTCTCCATCAATATAACCCAAATGGGTGCAATATATTCTCTGTGAAACAGGCTAACGTTACGGGCAAAATTGAAAATGTCCAATAACTTTATATGAGAACTAGAATCGCTCCACTCTTAAAACCCAACTTGATGTCAGATCATTAATGAGCCCGCTATACATAGGAAACCAAACCACACTATAACAGGATGATTTATCAAGAACTGACACACTTCTTTCTTTAATTATTCTGTTCAAAATTCACTCAGTTCCCCAATTTTAGCACCAAATTAAGCAGAATGTTCTGGAGTTTCGATTGTCTGTCACTACATGCGCAGATGTTCATGTTTGATTCGTAATTGTTAGTTTTATTGTCGGCAACGTGAAAATGGAATACAACACATTAAATGAAATACTCTTCATTGTAAAGCAATACTGGATTACGAATTCAATTAAAGCTACTCAAATGGCATATCAAAGAGAATTTGGTGTTCGGAATCCTCCCCAAAGAAACAGAAAATGGAACTGGTAAACAAATTAGAAACAACTGGATCTCTGGTGAGTGAAAAAGGCCAAACTCGTTCATCTAGGATTCTCACGGTTGTTGTTGACGTAAGAGCACGACTGGATCAGTCACCCAAAAAATCATTAAGACGTTTGCCGCAGAAGACAGGGTACAGCTACTCAATGTGTCAGAGAGCTGTGAAAAGTGCAGGCCTAAAGCCGTATAGGATTACGGTTGTCTATCAGTTACAGGAACCAGATAAGGATAGATGATTGAATTATTTTCATTGGTTTCAGGCGTTAATTGTGCAAACTGCTGTTATATTGTCCATCACATGGTTCACAGATGAAGCATGGTTCCATTTATTCGGCTATGCACCTATGCACCCGGTTAAATCGGAGTTTGGTGTGCAGTGTCCTCACAGAGAATAGTGGGGCAGTTTTTTTTAAAACAATGTGAACACTGCAGAGTACCAACGGATTTTCATGGAGTTTGCTGAGCAACTAGACGATGTTGAGCTGAGTCAAGGATATTTTCAGCAGGACGGCGCTACATGCCATACATCAAATGAATCCATGGCACTAATTACAAGTTTCTTTGGCGACCGGATAATTTCCAAGAGCCTGTGGCCACCGAGATCTCTGGATTTGACATCGCCTGATTTCTTTCTATGGGGTTACTTAAAAGACAGGGTTTATGCCACACGTCCCCAGACATTGGACGATCTGAAGCACAACATTACACAGGAGATTCAAGCTATTGACAACAGAGTCCTCCAACGAGTGACCAGTAACATGAAACGACGTGTTGAGTTGCGCCTTATGCAGGATGGAGGACATTTTTAACATTTTCTATAGAGGTAAATAATCTCCAAAAATTCCTCTACATTTCAGGTATAATAAGCGACAATAATTTTTATTAATATGAAATAGTAAATAATATGAACAGAAGAAGGTTGTAGCTTCCGTTTAATTCTGCGTGGTGTCGTTCATTCCTCTTCATGTTGAGAAGTCAGTAAGGCGATAAACATATCTGTAGTGTCAGCTTGGTGACAATAAAAGGGAAATAGTGAAGTGTTCAAAAGGTAAGCCCTTATATGTGGCAAGAACCCACTGTGCTGAAAGTTTTTAACAAATGAATGCAGGACAATCCAACTGTCGTTTTGAGTAACATTGTTTAACCAATGCGGATTATACCGGTGTTTTCGTGTGCAGTGTTGCTGTGCGCGTAAAGAACACCAAGGAAGAAAAAGAAACGAACGTAAGCAGAATTAGAATAAGTAGATGAATTTACCCAATGTTCCATTAGTAGGAAAGTGCACGAATTGTTTTATCAATAACAAACTGCCAAGTTAGTCAAAGCTTTAAATTCTGTCAGTAATGATCCTATATTGTCTGCTTTTAAGCAATGCACCTTTCATAAATTATTGTTTCGAAATTGGATTTGGGTGTGTGAAGACAAATAATATAAATATAATTATTGAAAGAGAGGTTATCATGTGGTGCAGACCCTGATTTTACATCTCGTTGTAGTACTGATGAAGCCACAGGTTGGCATGAATTTTATTTTAATTATCCTTTATTTAATTTCAAGGCTTTTATTTCAATGTTTATTATTATTATTATTATTATTATTATTATACGCCATTCTATTGCATAATAAATACAAGGCCTGGGTCCATGTGGCGTTTATGTTCTTTCCTTACAGTTGACACGAATACAAGTTAACGCGGAGGGATACAAAACGTTTTGTTTACATCAAGTATGGTTCTCGGTTGGATCGTCTGTAGCTGTCTTTCGCGAAAATTTGATTAATTAATCTCAATACTCTTTGTTGAATTATTATATAATCACCTAAAATACTTTTTATAATATCTCCCGTTACCCTTTATAACTGTAATTTTGTAAAGCCCTAAATATATATTCATAATTATAGAGACAAAATTCTCTGGAAATAAAATACTACCGGATGTTTGTATTTTTCATCTTTTTGACCTCCCCCATCGACACATTCAAACTGCAAACAAATATCCCCTTCCACCAGGGAAGTCATGATTAAAAGATAGTCCAAGAATAACTTTTATATGAAATTTTGTAATTTTAAAGGTTTCTTTGTATATTGTAACATCTGGTCAGTTAAAATTTTGCACTTATGTCATTGTTTTCTTTATTATTTTTAGGGATATTGACACAGGAGATACTACCTCAGTACAAGAAGTTTTTCGGCTTTGAAGATGAGATCACAAGCTACATAGCCGCTTCTTATGTCAAGTTTGTGGAGAGTGCCGGCGCAAGAGTCGTGCCAATAATGTAACTATATAAAATGATCTCTGTTCAGATCCCAGTGGTCCTCTAGCACCACGTAGACAAGGCTTTCCTGCAATGCAGTGTGTGGCATGTTGTTGTTAGAAGGAAATACAGAGCTTCGTTTGGACGCGTGGCCGGCCTAACGGGAATTCTCTTGACATGGGAAACGCGCTGTTTGCCGGCGGAGTCGGGCATTCATAGCCCCTTAAATTCAAGCGCGTGGAAAATGCAAATTATAACTATAATAACCACATACTTTCGTTAAAAAAAAGATGCTGGAAGTGATGGCCTTGTGCATTTCTCACACCTTTAAATTAACACTCATTAATTCTTCATGGCCATGTAAATAAAACTACGTTTCGTCGGTAAAAAGAAATAACGCCGGTCACTAGAGTTTTCATTAACATTATCCGGCACTCATTTCAAAACTTTACTCACGTTATCGCGTGGTTGCAATCCCTGAACTACATTTACTTAATAGGGCTTTAATTTAAAAGTTTTGTGGCATGCCAGGCCACTACGGATTCGTGTGCAAGTTTCTCAGAGATTTCTTTGCACTTCGTTCTAATATTTCTCCAATTTTATGGAGTTTTTCGTCTGTAAGAGCACGGTGATTTACTTTCGGTTTCTTATCAAGAATAGATCCCGTTTCCCTAAATCTAATCACAAGGTTACAAACTGTTTCTCTTTGAAACGCACGGACAGTAGGGATCGTGCCCATAAATCGCCGTCTGACTTCTCTACAAGAGTGTGTCATATAGGAGTCATACCTGAAGATTATGTGGTTAATATATACTGACACACTACAAAACTGAAACACTGGTTTCACAACGTATCAACCTCTATACAAAGACTTCGCGTCGCCTGAGGGACCAGAACCGGTTAGAAACAGCGCAGTGTAGGGTAAGCAATTCCCCGTAATATGGCCACGCGTGGAAACGAAGGCTCTATATTACAACTGTGTAGTGATTGAGTGACTGCACTGGCGGACCACTTCGTTAAGGTCAGAGTATGAATACTGGCTGAAGGTGATTAATCCTTATTTCCTGTAATTAATAATCAAGGTGAGCACCTACATAATGCAGAAGTAACCACAAAGCCTGACGAGTGGCCAAGTAGCTCAATCGATAGAGCATCTGCCTTCTCTGCGAGTGGTTCCAGGTTCGATTCCCGACTGGGGGGTGGGAATTCTTCTCTAGCCAAGATTATCCCCTATTATCCACAGAGTCTGGAAGTATGAATGAGGGTGTGATCTAAACAATAAAACCCAAAGAACAACCAGAAATCCAATGGCATCTGTATACGAGTTAACACCATTACCGAGAGGCAATATATTTCAAAGGTAAAAGGCTGCCGATATGAAAATTGCAGTTAAAGGTGGGATATAAATGGAACAATAAAAAAAGGTTGCCAATAATTAATGCAAGATGGCCCGGTGGTGACGCTGAGATCCACATTTGAAAAGAATAATGATTATATACTGCCTCCTTATTTCATTTTCTCTCGCTAAGCATAGTTTACATGTACTAGAGCAGTGCTACTGCGCAACCTGCACTCACCCGTTTTCGTGTGTGCTTCAGACTGTAGAGTTTTCGATAAGAAATGACTTTCGAGCAAAGGGAGATAGCGGGTGAAATCATGAAACATCAGTATGAGACAATTAGTAGAAAGTGCGGGAAGCTACACGAACTATAACAAAATTATTTATATTTAGTTAATTCTGGAGATTTAGGGCGACAAGCAAGGACTTATCTAGTGAATAGAGAGCTTAAAACTAGATTTTGTATGTAGGATAGGACTAGGAGGGGAGGGGGACTTAGCGCATTGATCTTTTATGCCTAGACTCCTGACGGATCGGGGAGAGATGAGGTGAGAGGAGACAGAGGCCGGCTAGACGAGGAAGCACGACAGGCAGAGGGCAGGGTCTCTATCGATTGCAGATTTAAACTCTCCAGATGGCAGTTGGTGCTGCTGTTTTCCTCCCTTCTATGGGCTTACACATCCCCTGGGAGGGCCCAGGACTCGGAGACAGCCCTCATTCCGGGGACGAAGGTTTACTCAGAGCATCCTTTTCCCCTGCTATGTCCACACCGAGGCTTCCTGCCGACACTTGCAACCCTGCAATAAACCAAGCAGATGAAAGGTGAAGTGAAATGAGAATGGAATTGAAATGAAGGGACAGGAAATTCAGGAATGTAATGATCCTTTCCAGTATTCGCCTGGCGACCCGGCGAAATCCCCGAAAAAGACCATGGGTTAGGAAGATCGGCTGCGGGAATCGAACCCACGACCTCCCGAATGCGGGCCATAGACTTTACCGCCTGAGTCATCCCGAGGGTATCGTTTACAGAAGTTAAATGTTTCACCACAGGACCATTATCTACCAATGAATAGCTATGCAAATATATGATAACTGATAAAGAAAGTCGTGTGATTCCTCATGTGAAATTTATATGTTTGTTTAAAACAAAGAAGTCACATTTTCTATTGCAGAAGTGTAGGTTTAACGTCCTTGCCACTTGCGTATGATGCACGGCCATATTGAACCTGGATTTAATCACCTGGATGAACCATGATGCATCAGGCTTCAAGTGCAGTTTTTACTTTCTCTTCTACGTATAGTAAGTAGGGGAAGTATTGTATTCCACCCAAAAATTCAATACCGAGATTTCACCGGAAATACGTGTTTTGAGACCCACTGAATAAAAAAAAACATTTTTGGAAACATGTCCATGTGTGTGTGTGTGTGTGTGTGTGTGTCTGTGAACAGCATAACTCAGAAACGAACAGTCGGATAAACACCAAACTTGGTATTTAGGTTCAGTATCTTCCAAGGATGCGACACGAAGTTTTCAAGAAAATCCCCCACCCCAGAATACCCTTTACATAAAACATTTTTCGAAAATTTTAATTTTCTCAAAAATGGCTCTAACGATTTTGATTAAAATATCATATGTTTAAGATATTTTCATGACAAATGAAATGTATATCTCGAATTTTCTAGAAATATCTCCAAAAGTGTTCTTCAATGTGAACGACTTTTGCATAACTGGTAAACCATAAGAGATAGACAAAATTTTACTACACAAAAATGTAGATCGCGTTAAAATACACAATTTATGTCATACACATTTTTTTTTGTTGAGTGAACACTTTTCGAGATATTGCTTGTTATTCACTTACATTTTCCAATACTTTTTCTCAAATTCGTTATTCATTTTTTTTGTCCTGGTAATGCAAAGAGAATGGAATACTCCACATAGCAACCAGCTCTTAAAATATTTGACTATATCTTAAAGCCTTGCAATTCCCCTTGCATATACAAGAAAATTAGCAATAAGATTAACATCTCGATATCTCGATTAACATGAAGCATATGGAGAATAAGCGTTTGTAAAAATAGTTTGTACAAGAGTAGAGAAAGTCATGTGAGTGTAACACATCAGATTTTTTCGCTTAAAATCTGGTGTGTTGCACTCATATGAGTTTCTCTACTCTTGCACAAACTATTTTTACAAACGCTTATTCTCCGTCTACTTCACGTTTTCTTATTGCTAATTTTCTTGTAGATGCAAGGGGAATATGGTAGGCTTTAAGCGATAGTCAAATATTTTAAGAAATTAAATTGAGTTTCATTTATGGACGCTTTTTAACTGCTGTGGTCCTGAGCATCCCATTCTACATTGGGCGTGAAAGATCGGTAATTATGTTCAGAGGCCTCTTTATCAGGCTTGAGGTTCTTTTAGGTGCCGTAAATCTACGACACGGGACCACCGGTTTTACTTCCCTTCCGAAGGAAGGCATGTTAAGAATTTCTAAGCCCGAAAAAATCCATCGCCCTCCGCCGGGTTTGAACCCGCGACCTCGGGAACTAGAGGCTAGCATGGTAACCACTACACCACGGAGGACGACAAATCTTTTAAGAGCTGGTCGCTAAGCGGAGCATTCCATTTTCTTTATATGTCCAGGACATAAAAAAACGAATAACGAATTCCCATTTGAGAAGTATGTGTCGGAAAATTCTAACAAATAACAAGGAGTATCTCGGAAATGGTTCACCCCACAAAAAATGTATATGACATAAATTGTGTATTTTAACGAGATTTACATTTTCTGTGTAGTAAAATGTTGTCTATCTCTCAAGGTTTACCAGTTATGCGAAAGTTATTCATAGTGAAGGGGACATTCTCAAGAAATTCAAATTGATAGTTAACTGTAAAGGTAAGACATAATAATTAATAATAACCTAGTAACCTAATAGCCTTCAATAAGTAAATGCTTGTATAATTAGCCCAATTGATATAACTAAAGCTAATATAATCTAAACAGCAATATAATTTAATAATAATATATATAATTAATATTATAACAATGCATTAGTTGGTGACTAAATGCCCGGCGTGCAAATTTTGAACACCTGCGAATATGAAGCAGGGCGCCAAAGTAACAGACACAGTATAACTAACCTTCCCAATGCATGTAACAGGTGCATATTTGTGTAGGAGTTCCTGGTCATGAATGGACCTAACAACCCGAATATCACTAGATTCTTGTGACTTATCCTATAAAAGATGAAAAATGTCAAAGTTGTACTTTAATAACTTCTATATGAATATCTTGCACTCCAGTAGAACTAGGTATCAGCTGATTTTGGTTTTTCACTTTACAGATGTCCCTCAGAGCTTAAATGCAAGATTGTACAATCCTTCTGTTACTTTTCTACATAGTCAACATGTTTTTCCAAGCATTTTTGGGGACGTGACACAAGTTTTTCCAAGCCAGTGTTGTACCAGGTCGGGTCCTGTGCTCGCAACCAGGTGTTCACTGATTTGACTTCGTCATTGGTGTTAAAAGTGCTTACCTTTGAGTTGGAGGAACATGTGAAAATCACTTGGGGCAAACTCCGGTGAATACGGAGGATGCCAGAAAACTTCCAAGTTGAATCTTGACCCAGGCGGAGTTCAGAAGATTCAACTGTGAAGTTTTCTCGCATCCTCCATATTCACCAGATCTTTTCCCAAGTGACTCAAAGGTCATCTTGGAGGTAAGCACTTTAACACCGTGACGAGGATGAATCAGAAGTGAACAGCTGGTTACGAGCACAGGATCCGACCTGGTACAACACTGCTTGCAAAACTTGTGTCATGTCCACAAAAATGCTTGGAAGAACATGTTGAACTATGTAGAAAAGTAACAGAAGTATTCTACAATATAAATAAAATTAATTCAACATGATAAATTGTGTGAAATGTTTTTTATAAAATAGGGAAAGTTACTTATTGGGCGTTCCTTGTATTTATACAACTTGAACTAATATGTTTCTTCCTTGCAGTGTATAACATATAGTCCCTACTTGCTGCATCATTGTCATTAGTAATGATATTTTTAAACAATATTTATTTTTGCTTTTTCAGGGTGAACCAGGATAAGGAATACTATAGGTTTATAGCTGAGAGTGTCAATGGGTAAGTATTCACAACCTAATGGTAACGGGGTGTTTGAGCATGAAATCTTTAGTGATGATGGACTTACTGGGACCAAGTTTATATCTATGAGGGTCATTCAAATGAATCCCGGTCACTTGTGTAAAGTAACAGTAATGCTTTTATTAACTCAAAAATAGTCGCCAAAACTGTTGCCGCATTTATCCCATTGCGACAGTAGCCGGTCAATTCCATCTTTGAAGAAGCTAGTAGGCTGCTGTTGGATCCAGGCCTGGACCGATCCAAACACCTCATCGTCCATTGTGAATCGATGTCCGCGATAGCTTGCTTTAGAGGTTCATAAACATGAAAGTCACACGGTGAAAGATCTGGACTGTACGGTGGATGTTCCAGTGTTTCCCATCGAAACTGCTGCAATGTCTTCTTCACCGCATTGACAGTGTGTGGGCGGGCATTATCATGCAGGAGAATAACGCCATTGGACAACATGCCTGGGCGTTTCGACTTGATGGCTCGTCTAAGGTTCTGTAAAGTGGCTTGATAACACTGGGCATTGATGGTGGTTCCCTGTTCCAGGAACTCTACAAGCAGTGAGCCCTTGTGGTCAAAAAAGGACATCATGACCTTACCAGAACTGGTGTGCACGGCCTTTGATTATTTTGGATGTGGTGAAGTCGCATGTTTCCACTGCTTGCTCTGACGCTTGCTTTCCGGTTCAAAATGGTGACACCATGTTTCGTCACCAGTGACAATATGTGACAGAGGGCCCGTATTCCTCCTCATGGTAACGTTGCAGATGACTCAAAGACAGCGCCATTCGAGTATTGCGCTGTTCGGCGGTCAGTTGGTGGGGAACCCACTGCGCACAAACTTTTCGGAATTTCAAGTGTTGATGCACTATGGTGGGACTGGTGCCCACGCTAATACCCAGTAAACGATGGATCTCGTCCACGGCGATTCTGTGGTTGCCCAAGACTAAAGCATTCACTTTTGCAATCATTTCAGATGTGATGACACGATGAGCCTGTCTATTTCGAGCATCGTCTTCCATTAACTCGCGCCCCTCAAGGAATCTTTTGCACCATTTCACCACACTTGAACGACACAGACTGTACTCACCGTACGCAGCCTTCTTCTGTCGATACATTTCATGACCTCCAACTCCCTTCGTAGTTAAAATTTGAATCACTCCTCGTTGTTCCTGCTTACTCACCTTCATGTTTAGTAGTGGACGATAACTTGTGTGACCACGCTCTCTTCGGCGTGAAACCACACTGTCGCTATGCAACGTCAAACGTTGCACACGCTGCAGTCGCTCTACCAATAGATGGTGCCACCATACATGTAATTACGTGGTGCCACCTTACGTGTAATGCAAAGTTAGACGCACTGACCAGGTTTCATTTGCATGCCCTTATATGTTTATTTGAGGGAGAAATAGAAAGCGAAAGATTGTATGTGTGTAATCGGGCGAAAATCACTTTCGTGGTCATTTCTGTGGCAGTCTAATACAAGAAAGCTAATTATGAACTAACTAAATGAATGTTAAGTTACTTTGGCTAGGGGGGTGCAATCCTGCCCCGCACTGCGACCTTTGCTGATCTATTGCGCATTCCCAATCCTGCTATCATCGATCCAGAAGTCTGACGTTCACGATGAACTGAAAACTCCTCCAATTTTGGAAATTGTTTCCCAAAAAATGAGGATTCTTTGGAGAGCAAGTGCTGGGCACTCGCATATAGATGGGCAGCTGTCTCATCTGCCAATTGGCACCATCTGCAGGCAGGATCCACTTGCTACACATCCTGCGCAGGTACCCTCTGAGGGCACAATGTCATGTAAAAAGGCATGAGAGCTTTTCCTGCTTAAGTTTAGCAGTTCTCGCGACCTGCAGCTGTCCAATTTCTGTATGGGAGCTTTTGAGGGTAGCTGAAACCTACAGAGGAGTTCCAGTATTTCTTGTGTCCTCTGACCGACCAGCCCTGACAGGCAGCTCAATCGATGCTGATGACAGACTGGCGCGGTTGCAGGTAAACTTACTTCTCGCGCTGCTGACGCGAATTCTAACTCTGTTTTTGTTTAGCTGTCCGATTGAAGTTTTAATTAGACTTTTCCTCCCAATACTTATAATCAATGCTTACTTGTTTGTTTATCTTTCCAAATTAAGCAGCCAAGCCGACTCTCATGCTTCTTTGAGACAATGGTCGAAACCAGCAAGGTGTTCCGCTGAAGTCCCAAGAGAGGTAGTCTCACTGATTTGCCGAGAGGTTCACCAAGTCATGCGGAAAGGTAGCCTGCGCAAAGGTGTTTCTTTTGGGAGGGTATTTGTTTTCGTTAGAGTAACAGCTATTTCCTATTCCATGGCAATCTCAACGAAAAGTCAAAGCCTTCTTCGCAAGATTCATTGATAACTCCAACGTGTTCGTAATCAGGTACAAGGGCTCTGCAAATTGACGCAGACACGCTACGTCCTCCAACAATGAAGCAATAGCTTTGCCTCACGATTGCTGCTTTTCTCCTCGTAGTTGTTTTTTTATACTTTGCCACGGCTGCTCGAGCATGAGATCTTAATCACTGGGTATGCTGAGTGTATGTACATAGAAATACGAACGCTTTCTTGGAACACTTTTATTGACCATTAAAATAAGACTTAAGATTTGCCGATCACTTTTAAATTCTTACGATGTTACTGTGTCTTTTCCAAGACCGAAGTTTATCAATTACATCTGATCGTTCGATCCTCTTGCAAGTTCACACCCAGAGAATGTTGTTCCACGCCCCAAGAGGGCCCCAGCGAGAGTATGTCCTCACCACACGAGCGTTCCAGTGAGAATCTTCTCACCACACGCGCGATACAAAGAAAAAAAAACTCCTAACTTCCCCTCTCACCCCTTAAAAATTTCGCACCAAAACTGAGCGCCACGAAGCTTCTAGTGACCTTCACTTCCTGGTCAGTGCATCTGCACCATTATTTTCAGGAGAAACTGGCTTCAGCGGTTTTACCCTTTATACCTGGGGCTGGTCCCTAATTAGCTAAGCTGTGCCTGTCTGGCCTTTCTGTCGCTTTTAACAGTGAACAATTTTCCCAATGCTTTTCCTTTTAATACATGCCTGATTTTAAATATTTTATTATTTATTTTATTTCGCTATCCTTCCCAGATTATTATGATAATTATTGACTTTATAATTTCAGCTTCAAAATGTTTTTCATTCTTTTAGAAATTTATGAATTGAATTTTAAAAGTGTTTTATAGGCCATGTCCGTCAGAAAGAATGGGGCTTTTCACTGGCGAATGAATTTTCAAAATGGGTTGAATGTTTTTTTTAGTTTACTTTACATACATACATACACCCACACATATACATATATAGAGATGCTCTCTCTATATAATATTAGTAATAGATACGAGGGCTGTCCCAGAAGTACCCAACCTAACAAAGAAAACTCAAACATTTTGGAAAGAAAACATCTTTATCTCTCTATATAGTCTCCTTTCAGCTCGATACACCTTTCCCAGCGTTGTTAAATAGCTTCGATATCCTGTTTATAGTGAGAATCGCCGAGTTCTGCAAAATAGCTATCAACTGCAAACTTCACCTCTTCATTGTTGGCAAATATTTTAGCACCAACCATTTTTTCAATTTTAGAAACAGAAAATAATAAAAGGGGGCTAAGTCTGGCGAATAGGGTGCACGAGAAGCAATTTGAACTTCAACTCATTGATTTTGGCCATGACAATAATGGATGTGTGAACTGGTGCATTGTTTTGATGAAACAGAGCTTCTTTTTTCGCTAAATGCGGCCGTTTTTGCTTGATTTCATCATTCAAACGCTGCAATAAGTTTTCATAATACTCGCCATTAATTGCTTTTCCTTTTTGAAGATAATCAATGAAAATTATCCCAAACGCATCCCCCCCCAAAATGACGCCATGACGTTGCCTGCAGATGGAACTGTCTTCGCCTTCTTTGGAGGCGATTCTCCCTTTCAATCCACTGTTTTGAGTGTTCCTTCCTCTCAGATGTGAACTGATGGACCCATGCTTTATCCATAGTTATCAATCGGCGCAAAAACTCAGCTTTAATGCAGCGAAACATCGCCAAACACTCGACTGAAACACCCTTACGACGCTGCTTTTGTTCCATTGCGAGTAAACGCAGCATCTATCTTGCGCACAGCTTTCTCATATATAAATTTTCAGTTAGTGTGCGATGTACAGCACTTTTTGAAATGCCTACGATGTCTGCTAGCCCGCGCACTTTCAACGGTCATCCAATACTATTTTGTGGATTTTCCTCACAATTTCTGGCGTGGTCACCTCTTTGGTCCACCACTGCGATGTTCGTCTTGGCAGCTCGCACGGCCTCGCTTAAACTCTACCACCCAATATTTTACTGTTGTAAACGAAGGAGCAGACTCCCCCAGAGTAGAATCTAGCTCAGCTTTAATATTAGTTGGGCTAGGACCTTTCAAATGAAAGTATTGTATCACATACAATGGCCAGTTTTATCCATGTTTACAAATTCGCTGAGAGCGTTCACTATTGATGGCTGCCAAAAAATTGCTAAACAACGTAGCGTCGTCAAATTTCAAACTTAAGCTTTATAAGGGTGGTACTTTCTACCATAGTCATTTATTTGAAACAACAACCTCTATATATACGTCAGGTCGGGTACTTCTGGGACTGCCCTCGTATTGATTATTTAGTTGTATTACATTACGTTTGGATTCAGTACTTTTACTTGTTGCGTAATCTGATTAAACAAATATTTTGGAATGGAAACATAACTGATATTACAAAGGAAAAGAAAACACAGGTAACCGTAGAAATAAAAAAGAAACTAGAATAAATAAGATAAGTTGAACACGGTTAATGAAGACGTATTCTCTGACTACATGCAGAATCTTATTTCCTGGAGGAGCGACGTACTTCAACGGTACAGATGGCTACTACGGTACCGGACGAGTCCTATACGACATTGCTGCGGAGATGAACGATGCCGGAGAATACTTCCCACTTTTGGGCATCTGTCTCGGACTCGAGCTCCTTGCAGTGTTAGCTGCAGGCAATGTGGATCATCGCACATCGTGTAGGTCTTACAACAGAGCACTTCCCTTGCATTTCAATCATGGTAAGTGCCTAAAACTCTGTTTCTATAACCTTGCTCCACTAACTCGTATTCTTCAGCACTCCCTTTCCGCTGATTGCCTAATACCTTTGAATGACGATGTACAAGCCCTGTGCAATGCAAAGTCGGGCGATAAAAGCGATATAAACATTCTGTCGTGATAGATGTACATGCTTTCGTCATCTTGAGAGGCGGGTTTAAACCGAAGGATTGTCCTACCTACTATCACGTGTATGCGTGATTCGCTTGCACTGCGGTGACCTCGGTATGGTTCTGTTAGTTCACTAGCGATGAATGACCTGCTGCGTTTATCAACTGTGAATGTCAACTATCAGTTACTACCTGCTGTTCAAGCTGTAAAGACTAGAGTTTATTCGTTGTGCATCTCAAAAGTGAACGCTTATTCAAACATCTGTGTTGTGTGTGAGTTACTTTGAGGCAGTATTTTTAATACTTGAATAATTTCAATTAAATTATGTAATATGTAAATTCAATAACAACCCGCTTTGAAGCAATATGTGTATGTAATAATTTGTAAAATGTATGTAAAAGTCATTGCATATGCTTATATTATTGTAAACATGTTCAATAATGTTATGTGAATGTATTACGTAATTTAATAATGTAGGAGCTGTGAGAATAATAAGTTAATCGTTGCTAACAATGAGGTAACAATGAGGTAACCTTGAGGCAATAATGAGTAAGGAAGTTTAAATGCTACTAGTCATTATTACAGCAGCAATAATGTAATTTTGAGACAGTTTATAAAAATAGCCAATCAACAACCAGAAAAAGCTTTAGTTAAGTGCAGGTATTCTATTGAAGTAAGATTAGCCAATCAGAGACTTGAAATACAGAAATTTACAAGTTTAGACGGTTGAAATCAATTCAGTTGCCTCCAAACAGTGCTCATAACCAGACGTGTTGCTTCTAAACAGTGCTCATAACCAGACGCGAGATGTGTCCTCGAGAAATTAATTATGTATTCGTGTGAGACGAAAATAGTATACGTGTTAAAAAAGTGCAAGTATTAAATAAAAGAATCTCACAGCTCTCGATATCAGTGAAGTGCTATTTAATTTGTGTCAAGGATTAATAAAAAGGAGTGAATTAAAACTAAAAATATGTGTAAACCTACATTCTTATCACATCATAACCCTGCCTGTCTCTAACAATACTACTGACGCAGCCGAGGCAAACATAAATATAATATCTAAAGATATAGTCAAATTACAAAGTTAATATTTTGTTTAAACATGGGGCAAATGCCACCTGAAAGTACATTTGGGGCGAAGGCTACCAGAAACTGTTTAACGTACGTGCGGTTGCAACTACTACAAGTTCGGTTCCCCAACATTTGAAATATAATACAACTCTTTCAATACAAACATTTTCAAATTGACGCCCAAAGCGTGTTGCAAGCAAGTTACAATACAAACAAAACTTCTTCAAATTGTTGTCCATATGTGGCGCTAATAAAATAATCTTCTTCAACTTTAGATTATTCTTATTGTTGTTTCTGTTCTTGTCTTGTTATTACTCCACTGAAAACCTACCGAATTCACGCTTGAACAAAGAATTTTTGTGTACGATATATACATAAAAACTGAATCATATAGACCGATATGTAGACAATTTCAGGAGACATAAGATACTGTCAGAAGTATGGTTAATAAGTTTGGAACAATAGGATTACTGGATGCTAAACCTAAGAGGCGAAAACAATGTTCTAACGGAGGACAAAATTGACGAAATTGGTGCATCTTTCGAACGCTCTCTAAAGAAGTCTCTAAGACGTATTGCACATCAAGCGGACGTTTTAAAAACACCAGATCATACAGTTTCTAAACTTTTACAATTGAAACCCCACAGAGTGACTATTCATGAATTATAACCTCGTAACAACGAGGAATTCCAAGACATGTATATCTCAATGAAGCTATACACCACTTATAAAAGAGTTAATAGTAATTATAGTGCATATTAGTATTACTCATGAGTAAGGGGTGGATCAACGTGACAGTTTTTATGAGGTTAACTTATCTTGTACAATATTTTTCAAAGCATTGACGGCCTCGCCCCCCCCCAACCTTAACCAAGTCGACAGAACTTTGGAGGTTGGTTTTATAAACTTTGCTGTTTAAAGCAAACCTCACAGTTGCCAAGTCTTTAGTAGTTCTAAAACTGTGGAGCGTGATTCTCGGGGGCACACATAAAAATGTTTGTTTACGTAACCTAGCACCTCTTCCAGTCACGGGAGTCTTTGGTGAAGAAGTTGCAGATGTATTCAGGTACAAGTGTTATCCAGGGTCGGAAAAGAAATGGCATATTGTGCACTAACTCACGGTTTGCAAACTTACAACTCCAAACACGAAACTAGACTGCTGAAGGAAGTGCGGAAAACATACAAAATTGGCTACGTTGCTTCTCAGTCTCCTAATGAGGGTCGGCTTTTATTTGCTAATGGTTATTGTCAAGTGGCAGGGGAAGGCTCTGGTCAAGGGCATGGAGCGAGGCCGTTGTTTTGAAAAAAAAGGAGAGAGGGTGAGTCCAGATGTAAACAACGGTTGCGTGCCTGCAGTGGTCGAAAGTTCTCTGTCTCTCACATAAACAAAAGTTATATCGTGAGAAATCCCTTTCGACATCGCAAGAGCTAATAGGTGTATACGAATAATACATATATAGCACTGTCTGATATATTTCTTACTCTGTTTACGAAGGAGAACGCCGCACCTACTACGTAATATTTCTTTACCCGACGTCTGTACCCAGGGGATACGTGCCAAGACTGCGCTGTCTACATCGGTAACTTGAAATCACGGACCAGGTCATTCTAATCCAGCCTCTACTCAGTAGTATATAACGCGGGAGTTTTAGAATGGGATACGCCCCGTTGTGGTAGATAGTGCACGGAGCCCGCATATACGCGATCTGAGTCGGGCTATAAAACGAACCCTCCGTATTTGATTCATTAGGTAACGAAAGTGCAAATAATCATGTTAAATAAATATTATTTTGTATCGTACAATAACCTATTCCACGAGAGTAGCTAATGGGAGGTAACTAGCTCACGTGACAGGAGATACGGAGCAAAGTTATCTGGAACTGAGTTTAATTAGAGTTAATTAATTTTCTCTCTTCTTTTCATCATTATCTTTACTTCTAGAGAAACTAGAGACAGAAAAATCGTTGTCCTCATTTTTGCGGTAGAGGATGGGATTGGAACTCCCGTCGGAGATACGATACGGTTAATAGTGGCGTGTGCAAAGACAGGCCGGCCGCTGAAGAGGGTCTGCTTAATTAAAATGAGAGTCTGCGGGAGGAATTGTGTTGCCTGCAACCTTCAACTGGTAAATATAAACGTGTAGGAATGTGACAAAGTTATTTTCAAGTAACGGTTATAGCTGTCGCAGTTACAGTGAGTTAACGGTTAGTTGTAACTTTACCAGTAACGATTAGATGTAATTACGTTTCAATATGAACGATATCACTGTTTGAGTTTAGCGGCCCACGCATACTTTGCTACTAAACACATTAATTGTTTATTTACACCCTTCTACCCGCGATATATAAAACTTGTGCACCTGTAATCGTATATGAATAATCATCTTAATGCAATGCAGTGCTGACTGACCTGTCATATGTGGCCTGTGACCTATATTCGAAGCGATAAGCAACATGCTGTAATAAACAAATATGTACTTGCAACTCTGTGCGAGGATGACTCAAGTTGTAAACAAATTGATGTAATAGTTCCCGATAAGCGATACCAATGCCGCGCACATACAGTGAATGATATCACCCAGGCTTGGTAACAGTTTCGTTTCTTCTGTAACCATTAACGCGATAACTAGTTGTATTCGTTATTGTAATAACCGTTATTGGATAACTAGTTACTCTGTATTGTTACTTTGGTAACCGTTATTGCGTAAGTAGTTACTTTGTATCGTTACTTTGGTAACCGTTTTTGGGAAATTAGTTACTTTGGTAACTAGTTACTTTGTATTCGTTACTTTGGTAATCGTTATTGAGTAACTAGTTATTTTGTATTCGTTACTTTTGTAATCGGTTATTCATTAACTAGTTACTCTGTATTCGTTACTTTTGTAATTGTTATTGGGTAACTAGTTACTTTGTATTCATTACTTTGGTAACCGTTATTGGTTACTAGTTATTTTGTATTCGTTACTTTAATAATCGTTATTGGTTACTAGTTATGTTGTATTCGTTACTTTAATAATCGTTATTGGGTAACTAGTTATTTTGTATTCGTTACTTTAATAATCGTTATTGGTTACTAGTTATTTTGTATTCGTTACTTTAATAATCGTTATTGGTTACTAGTTATTTTGTATTCGTTACTTTTGGAATTGTTATTGGGTAACTAGTTACTTTGTATTCATTACTTTGGTAACCATTATTGGTTACTAGTTATTTTGTATTCGTTACTTTAATAATCGTTATTGGTTACTAGTTATGTTGTATTCGTTACTTTAATAATCGTTATTGGGTAACTAGTTATTTTGTATTCGTTACTTTAATAATCGTTATTGGTCACTAGTTATTTTGTATTCGTTACTTTAATAATCGTTATTGGTTACTAGTTATTTTGTATTCGTTACTTTTGTAATCGTTATTGGGTAACTAGTTATTTTGTATTCGTTACTTTAATAATCGTTATTGGGTAACTAGTTATTTTGTATTCGTTACATTTGTAATCGGTTATTGATTAACTAGTTACTTTGTATTCGTTACTTTTGTAATTGTTATTGGGTAACTAGTTACTTTGTATTCATTACTTTGGTAACCGTTATTGGGTAACTAGTTATTTTGTGTTCGTTACTTTTGTAATCGTTATTGAGTAACTAGTTATTTTATATTCATTATTTTGGTAACCGTTATTGGGTAACTAGTTACATTGTATTCGTTACTTTTGTAATTGCTATTGGGTAACTAGTTACTTTGTGTTCATTACTTTGGTAACCGTTATTGGGTAACTAGTTATATTGTATTCGTTACTTTTGTAATCGTTATTGGGTAACTAGTTACTTTGTATTTGCTACTTTGGTAACCGTTTTTGGGTAATTAGTTACTTTGATAACCGTTATTGGGTAACTAGTTATTTTTTATTCGTTACTCTGGTAACCGTTATTGAGTAACTAGTTACCTTGTATTCGTTACTTTTGTAATCGTTATTGGATAACTACTTACTTTGTATTCGTTACTTTGGCTACCGTTATTGGGTAACTAGTTACTTTAATAATCGTTATTGGGTAACTAGTTATTTTGTACTCGTTACTTTGGTAATCATTATTGGGTAACTAGTTACTTCGTACTCGTTACTTTGGTAATCGTTATTGGGTAACTAGTTACTTTATACTCGTTACTTTGGTAATCGTTATTGGGTAACTGGTTACTTCGTACTCGTTACTTTGGTAATCGTTATTGGGTAACTAGTTACTTTATACTCGTTACTTTGGTAATCGTTATTGGATAACTAGTTACTTTATACTCGTTACTTTGGTAATCGTTATTGGGTAACTGGTTACTTCGTACTCGTTACTTTGGTAATCGTTATTGGGTAACTAGTTACTTTATACTCGTTACTTTTGTAATTGTTATTGGGTAACTAGTTATTTTATATTCATTATTTTGGTAACCGTTATTGGGTAACTAGTTACTTTGTATTCGTTACTTTTGTAATCGTTATTGGGTAACTAGTTACTTGGTATTCATTACTTTGGTAACCGTTATTGGGTAACTAGTTACTTTGTATTCGTTACTTTTGTAATCGTTATTGGGTAACTAGTTACTTTGTATTCGTTACTTTGGTAACTGTTATTGAGTAACTAGTTACTTTGTATTCGTTACTTTGGTAATCGTTATTGGGTAACTAGTTACTTTATATTCGTTACTTTGGTAATCGTTATTCGGTGACTAGTTACTTTATATTCGTTACTTTGGTAATCGTTATTCGGTAACTAGTTACTTTATATTCGTTACTTTGGTAATCCTTATTCGGTAACTAGTTACTTTATATTCGTTACTTTGGCAACCGTTAGGTAATTTTATCCTCATCCCTATAAATATATTTTGCAGAGATAATGAAGGCCTTTTTTCGACTTGTAAATTGTTTTATTTCCTTGTTTATTTAATAGTAAACCTGATATTGGTGCTAACTATACGTTTACTTTTAATGGTTTTATGCCAAACAATAACAATTTTTAGAAAATTGCTGAGAATAAACAAATTATATTGTTCGCAGTCTGTTCCAGTAAAGTATTCAATTGTACAGAATGGCTTTTACTTTCTCTGCCACCTACGTATTCTAGCCTCTAATTCCCGAGGCCGCGGGTTCAAATCTGGAGGAGACCGATGGATTGTTTCGAGCGTAAAAATCCTTAGCTTGGTTTCATTCTGAAGGGAAGCAAAGCCGGTGGTCCCGTGTCGTAGATTTACGGCACGTATAGGAACCTCAAGCCTGATAGTGGCCTCTTAGGAAAATTTGGGAGGCTAAGGTCCAGAGCGGTTGAAGAGCGTCCATGAATAACACTCAGTTTAACTTAATTTCCATCTACGTATGCTAGGTAGCGGGAACTACACTCCAACCAGAAATTCCATATACGATGTCACCCGAAATATATGTTTCGAGGCCCCCTTAATACAAAAATGCATTTTTAGAAGAACGCCCGTGTCCACTGGGTACAGACGGCGGGTAAAGAAATATACCGTAGTAGGTGTGGCGTTCTCCTTCGCAAACAGAGTAAGCAATATATCAGACAGTGCTGTAAGTGTATTATTCGTATATGCCTATTATCTCTTGCGACGTCGTAATATACCTCCATAGCAAATAAAAATGTGCGTATTTTCTGGAATAGTCCGTGCAGACTTTAAAATGACGAAGTATTGAACAATTCGAACCATTAATAATGAATACCTCGGAAATGGCTTAGGCTACAAAAAGGTTACCTGAAATAAGCTTTGCGTTTGCAAGAGATCTACATTTTTTGTGTAGTACGTTTTCGTCTATCACTTAAAGTTTACCACTTTAGCAGTTATACAAGATTATATAAAAATCCTTCCGAATGAAGAGGACTTCACAGCTATTTTCAATATATACTTTTATCTGTCATTTAAATAGTTTTATATATATATATATATATGATATTTTGGTTTGGTTTTTGACTTAGCGTTTACAGACACACACACATACGCGGACCTTTTTCTAAAACTGCTTTTTTGGGTATAAGAGTCTCAAGACATATATTTCGGGTGAAATCTTGACATAGAATTTTTGGGTGAAATAAACACTTCCCCTATTGAACTATACGTAGAAGAGAAAGTAAAAACAAGTTATCGTAAGCGTCATATATTTTTCCGGTAATATATAGGGTCTTTCAACAAGAGTGTCCTATCTTTAACATGCGATAGCTTCCGTTGTTATTGAGTTACAGCAGTCATTTCTTTCATATGATTACAGTTGTTATTGACAAATAGCCATGGAACGTTACAGCATTCAGCAACGCGTAGAAATTGTGAAAATTGATTATCAAAATGGATCACCTGTTCGCCAAACCTTCCGTGTATTGCGTGAAGTTTACGGTGTGCATAATCGTCTCTGCGAGAGAACGATTCGGCGTTTGATCGATAAATTTGAAAGAAGTGGTTCTGTCAGCGATCAAAGAACTCCTGTACGTAATCGACGTAAGCGCTCCAACGAAAACATAGGCGCCGTTCGTGAGAGTGTACGCCGGAACGGAAACAAATCAATTGCTCGTCGAGCGCAAGAATTGGGGCTTTCGCCGACCACAACTTGGCTAATTCTGCATCTGGACTTGAAGTTTCACGCTTACAAAATGGTTTTAACTCAAGAACTAAAGCCCAACGACCATAGGTTGCGCCGTGTATTCGCTGACTGGGCTATGGAGCAATTGGAAGCTGACCGGGATTTTTGTCGAAAACTCATCTTCAGCGACGATGCCCAAAAGACCATTTCATCCCCAAAAGGTTACTGTATGGTGTGGATTTTGGTATGGTGGAATCATTGGTCCATATTTTTTCCAAGATGAAGATGGAGAAGCTCTGTCAATGAAGAAAGATACCGGACTGTTATAAGGAACTATTTTTGGCCTCATTTGGATGTTATAAATCTCAGAAACATCTAGTTCCAGCAAGATGGTGCCACATGTCATACTGCTCTCGAAACAATCGATCTTTTGAAGGAGAAGTTCAGAGGTTTCATCATTTCCCGTGGTGGTGATGTTAACTGGCCCGCGAGGTCATGTGACTTAACGCCGTTGGATTACTTCTTGTGGGGTTATGTTAAATCTCGAGTTTATGTCAACAAACCAGAAACAGTAAATGATCTTATGAATAACATCACGCGTGTTATTCGTGAAGTTGGACCTAATTTACGTTTTTCTGTCATAGAAAATTGGGTCAACCGTATACGCGCAACCCACCGAAGTCGCGGCGGTCACTTAACTGATGTTCTCTTCCACACGTAATGACATTAATTATGTTCCAAAATAAACCTCTATCATATATAGAACGTGTTTTATTTAAGTTCAAAGATAGGACACTCTTGTTGAAAGACCCTATATATAGTTCTGCAATCCCAGAACGCCATGCCAGTTTGTTTTCTGTCACTGTGTATTTGTGGTATGAAAATGCTGTTTAGCCAACGCTCAGATTAATAACTTCTTTAAAGGTCACCGATACATTGTTAACACCAGTCTTAAAATACAAGAGTGAAGGAGGGGAAGTAGATTTTTCCTTAGATTTAAGTTCTTTTCTTTTTGGCAAGCCTCCACTCGACAGCGTCTTCCTACTTGTAACGACCCGGAGATAAATTCAAAAGATGTGATATTCTTATGCAGATAAGCTCCTTGAAAACTGACGAGATCAATGCTTAACGATCCTATGCGGCTAAGAGGAGCGAAAGGAAGGAATTGCCGAATAATCTGGAAGTAATGAACAACCGGAGTTACTGCATGGACGTGGTAAATTCATATGTCTTTCTCTACCCACTCTCGTTTACTACTTTCTCTACCACGTACATAGTAGGTAGAGAAGGTATTATATTACACACAAAAATTCGATAACGAGATTTCACCGGCAATACATGTTTTGAGGCCCCCTGAATCCAAAATGAAGCATTTTTAGAAAAAAAGTCCTCGCGCGCGTCTTCGAACAGCGTAACTAAAAAACTAAAAGTCCGATAAGTATCAAAATTGGTATTTAGGTTCAGTACCTTTCAAAGACGCGACACGAAGATTTTCAAGAAAATCCGCACACCCCAAACTACCCTTTACATGGAAGATTTTACAAAATATTGGATTTTCTAAAAAAATGACAACGATTTTGATTAAAATATCACATATTAAACATACTTACCGTGCAAATAAAATGTATATCTTGAATTTTCTGGGAATAGCCTTTGAAGTCCTCTTCATTCTGAAGGAATTTTGTATAGTCTTGTATAGCTGGTAAACGTTAAGCGATAGACGAAAAAGTAGTACACTGAAATGTAGATCGCTTTGAAGCACACAATTTATTTCAAGTAACTTTTTTGTAGCATCAGTCATTTCAGAAATAACCGTTATTAATGGTTCGATTTGTTCAATACTTTGTCATCCTTTATAAAGAAGCTCTGCCAACAGTGAAAGACAGGATGGCTTGACTCCACGAGAAGCAAACTCCGTGATATAATATGGAGTTTTACGACACATTTTCCCAGTAATTATATTTCCAGACAAGATCAAAGGACCAACCACCCATCTACGACCAATGTAACATACTGTTAACGACGAAACACATAATCGTGGAATGTCTACAATACGATCAATAGAGACAATACTACCAGATACCCAATGATTTACAATGAGGCAGCGTTTTTAACACTTAAATGATATCAGTAAATTTATATAATAAGTAAATTCAATAACAGCCCGCCTTGAAGCAGTATGTGTATATAATAATTTGTAAAATGTATGTAACAGTCGTTGCATATGCTTATATTATTGTAAACATGTTCAATAATGTTATGTGAATATATTACGTAATTTAATAATGTAAGAGCTGTGAGAATAATACGTTAAAATTGCTAACAATGAGGTAACCTTGAGGCAATAATGAGTTTGAGAGTTAAAATGTTACTTGTGATTCTTGGAAGCTTTAATGTAATTTTAGCGACAGTTTATAAAAATAGCCAATCAACAACCAGAAAAAGCTTTAGTTAAATGCAGGTATTCTGTTGGAGTAAAAAATAGCCAATCAGAGACTTGAAATACAGAAATTTATAAGCTTAGACGGTTGAAATCTAGTCAGTTGCCTGCAGACATTGATTGTAACTGGAGGCTTGTGCGTCCTCGAGAGATTTAATACGTATCCGTGTGAAACGAAAAATAGTATGTGTTAAAAAGTACAAGTATTAAATAAAAGAACCTCACAGCTCTCTATATCAGTGAAGTGCTATTTAATTTGTGTCAAGGATTAATAAAAAGGAGTGAATTAAAACTTAAAAAAATCTGCGTAAGCCTACATTCTTGTCGCATCACGCCCTGCCAAGGCTTCCATGTCTCTAAAATAATACTGACGCAGCCGAAGCAAACATAAATATTAAATATTTAAAGAAACAGTTTAATTACAGAGTTAATATTTTTTTAAACTTGGGGCAGAGGCCACCTGAAAATATATTTGGGGCGAAGGCTACCGGAAATTGTTTAACATACGTGCGGTTGCAACTACTTCAAGTGTTCGGCTCCCCAACAGTTGAAATATAATACAGCATCTACAAACTGACTTTCATACGTGCAAAAAACTCCAACAAAACAACTTCTTCAAATTGGCGTCCAAGCGTGGTGCTAATAAATAACATAACAAATATCTTTCTTCAAATTGACGCCCAAAGCGTGGTGCGAACAACGAAATAAAAAATACTTTCCTCAACAAACAGCACTCAACAATTCGATGTACCCTAATATAGTTGAATTTTTTAGGAGCATAATTTTATATAAAATTATATAATGTTCAATCAGTTTGATTAGTTATAGTGTCACAATTGTATACTAGTTTATTGTAATGGTTCAAAACTGCCAGTATGTTAAATAACCCTATTATTTTTGTTAAACATTTATTTTATAAAAAGTTGTAAAGTCCTGACTAATATGTTAAAGCGACTATAAACTTAAAAAAAAGTCCCATCGATTTTCAGTTGTTTCTCGCGATGTCATGGAAACAGTATGGAATTTTAAGGTCAGCGTATAGCGTCCAGTTGTTAAACATTTGACTATCGCTATTCCCTTTGTATCTATTACGAAACGTTTAAGGTAGCTATTTTTGCGAAGGTTTATTTGGATTAAACCGCAATAGATAGTGGAACGACAGAGGTAGAGAAATCATGTCCATGTATCACATCAGAACTTTTTATTCCATTCTATGTACTTTGAGAAGGTTGTATTGTTTCACTTATGGAAGCCAATTTGAAGGAAGTTTATTTTAGGAGTTTTATTGTATTTCCGTAGTTGGGGAGCCGACTTGATGAAGTAACTGCCCTACGTATGGTACAAAGTTTCCGGTGGCCTTCGCCGCAAGTTTAGGAATCAACTTTGTAATTTGAATGTTTCTTTAAGTATTATATATATATATATATATATATATATATATATATATATATATATATATATTTATGTTTGCCTCGGCTGCGTCAGTATTAATTTGTAGAAACATGTATTTCTTAATAGGGAGTGCTACGGTTAAAGAATGTAGGCTTACACAAATTATAATTTTTACTTCATTCCATTTATTAATCCTTCACACGATTAAATAACGCTTCACTTATATAGAGAGCTGTGAGATTATTTATTAATTACTTGCACTTTTTAACACGTAAACTTTATAATATTCTCGCCGTTATGAATTTTATATGTCTCACACTGACTACGCATTTAAATGCTCGGGAACGCATCTCGCGTCCGGTTAGGAACCTGTCTACAAGCAACTGACTTCTACCGCCTGAATTTGCAAATTTTTCTATTTCAAGTCTCTGATTGGCTAATCCTACTCCAATAGAATACCTTTATTTAAATATTATCTAGCCTTTCTAGTTGTTGATTGGCTATTTATAAACTGTTTTAAAATATTACATTATTGTTTCAAGAATTACTAATAGCATTGTTAAACTTTCCAATTCATTATTGCCTCAAGGTTACCTCATTGTTAGCAACTTTTGTCTATATTCTCACAGCTTCTACATTATTAAATTACGTAATACACTCACATAACATTATTAAACTGGTACATAATAATATAAACATAATATAATGACTGTTACATACATTTTATATGTTATTTATACACATATTGCTTTAAGGCGGGCTGTTATTGAATTTATATATTATATAATTAGACTGAAATCATTTAAGTGTTAAAAAAGCTGCCTCAACTTTAAGCTTTCCTTTCATAAGTTTTCATAATCAATTAAATTCTCATTCTGTTGTACAATAAAGTTTAGAGCCTCCTAATACACGTTCTCGACAGTCCATAAAACAATTGTACAGCTTGTGAAATGCATTTTTCTGTACCTAACACACCATTGCAGAAGAAACTGCGTTATTGGTATCGTTGGTTTCGGGGGCGGGGTTCAAACTGGTGGTCCGGAAGTCGGATCTTTATCACAGAGTGGCTGAAAGCAGACAAATGTGAATCTGCAAGTTAATGTGCTTTTCGAACATGTGCTGCATATGTTCCTTAAGAGATTATCAAAGCTTACTGTCAATACAGAAGCATTTAACGCCATTAACAGCTACACGTTTCCTAGAGGAACTGGCGGAGGAAGTCTATGACGCGGTTCTAAAAAACGTATGCTACGCTAAGACAAATGCTCGAAAAACATTGATACTTGTAGGAAACGTATCGGTAGTTTAGTTATAGAAGGCTTGGGTAAAAGAATCTGAAGTTTTGCACTCACATGGCTTTCTCTACTCTTGTACAAACTATTTTTACAAACGCTTATTCTCCATATGCTTCATGTTAATCGAGATGTTAATCTTATTGCTAATTTTCTTGTAGATGCAAGGGGAATTGTTAGGCTTTAAGCGATAGTCACATGTTTTAAGAGCTGGTTGCTATGTGGAGTATTCCATTCTCTTTGCATTAACAGGACAAAACAAATGAATAACGAATTCCCATTTGAGAAAAAGTATAAAGTATAGGAAAATTTAACAAGCAATATCTTTAAAATGGTTCACTCAACAAAAAAATGTATATGACATAAATTGTGTATTTTAACGCGATCTACATTTTTTGTGTAGTAAAATTTTGTCTATCTCTTATGGTTTACCAGTTATACAAAAGTCGTTCACAATGAAGAATACTTTTGGAGACATTCCCAGAAAATTCGAGATATACATTTCATTTGTCATGAAAATATCTTAAACATATAATAATTTAATCAATATCGTTAGAGCCATTTTTGAGAAAATTAAAATTTTCGAAAAGTGTTCCATGTAATGGGTAATCTGGGGTGGGGGAATTTCTTGAAAACCTACGTTTCGCATCTCTGGAAGATACTGAACCTAAATGCCAAGTTTGGTGTTTATCCGACTGTTCGTTTTTGAGTTATGCTGTTCACAGACACACACAGAGACATGTTTCCAAAAATGCTTTTTTTTGGATTTAGGGGGTCTCAAAACATATATTTCCGGTGAAATCTCTGTATCGAATTTTTGGGTGGGATACAATACTTCCCCTACTTACTATACGTAGTAGAGGAAGAAAAAAAAGCTATCGAAAAATGTTTAATAGTTCTACTTTATTGGAAAACGAACCTTGCTTTTAAAATAACCCTCGTAGGTTCAAGGTGGGCGTATAGGAAATCCGCGAGAAGCAACTAATGGCAGCATTTTAAATGACTAAGTAGTGAAAAATTAAAATCAATAATAACGGATAATTCCGAAATGGCTGTTGCCATATAAAGTGTGATTTCAAATAAATTGTCTGTTTTAAACAGATGTATATTCTTTGTGAAGTATGCTTTTGTCTATCTTTTATGATTCACCGGTTGTACGAAGTTATACAAAATTCCTTCTGAATGAAGAGGACTTCAAAGGCTATTACCAGCAAATTCAGGAGATACATTTTATTTTTCGTGTAAATATAAATGAATATATATTTTAATCAAAATCGTTTGGGCTATTTTGTTGGAAAATAAAAATATTTGAAAAATCTTCCATGTTTGCGGTTGGAGATTTTCTTAAAAATCATGGTGTCGAATATTTAGAAGGTACTGAACCTAAATACAAAGTTTGGTGTTTATCCGACTTTTCGTTTTAAGGTTATGTGGTGGATTCAGGGAATCTCAAAACATGCATTTCCGGGGGAATCTCGGTATCGAATATTTAGATGCAATGCAATAACTTCTCTACCTACTACAGAGTGAGCCAACAGACTCGGAACCGGCTGCGCGGTGTTTTTCCTGTCCGCGTCCTCGGCACACGTTGCCGTCTGCCGCTATCATAGAAAGGCGCGCATGAAACGATACAGCATTTTTAAGACTACTTTTAAAGCCTTTATTTACCAACTTTACGAAACGAGATGCTGAAACTGGCCACCGTCGTCCATACATTTTGGCACCTCTTTAGGAAACTATCCATCACACGCCGTAGTTCACGTTGAGAAATTTATTGGCGGATATTTCGTTTTAATTCTTCCAGGGTGTGTGGGTTTGTCTTGTACACTTTATGTTTTAAGCTACCCCGGAGGGGTATTTTATGAACAATATTACCGGCTGCGCGGTGTTTTTCCACTGGGCAAATATGATAGGAATATGATAACGCACTGCTGCTATAAACAAGGTCACGCTGTTGTGGTTTTGCTTTGCAGTGTGAAGTACAGTTTTGAGTTGACGGTGATGTGATGTAGTTCAGTTATTACGAGTTATTTATTATTTTGGCCTGTATTTAGTCACAAAATATATTATGGCTCAGTATATGTTTTCTACTGCACAGCGTGTATTTATTTATGATTCGTATGTTTTAACTCGGTCAGCTCACCAAGTGAAAGTAGGATTTGCAGAAAGATTTCCACGTGTAAAAGTTCCAGGACGTACAACAATCCATGAACTTTACAGTAAATTTCAGGCCACAGGAAGTGTTCAGGTTAAGACATCTAGAAGACGGCGTTCGGTTCTTACCGAAGAAACATTAGACGACATCGGTCATCGTTTGGAAAATTCCCTCAAAAAATTTAATGATGGATAGCTTCCTAAAGAGGTGCCAAAAATGCAAGGACAACGACTGTGGCCAATTTCAGCATTTCCTTTCGTAAAGCTGGTTAGTAAAGCCTTTAAAAGTAGTTTTAAAAATGTTGTATGGTTTCATCCGCGCCTTTCTATATAGCAGCAGACGGCAACGAGCGCCGACAGGAAAAACACCACGCAGCCGGTTCGGAGTCTTTTGGCTCACTCTGTATGTACGCAGTAAGAAAGTAATGAGCCATCGAAAAATATTTAGTACTTCGTACTTTATTGCAAAACGGGGCTCAATTTTAAAATCCCCTCGTAGAATAACATTTGGTTTCCGACAACTAAATGTAGCGGAATGTTCTTGTCAATGAATACTGGGTCAGCCTTAAACCAAGGTAACGTCACACTATATACTTCCGTCACTGCTCTGGTGGACGTTTATTAGTTGCGCTTCAAATTGTACGCACAAAAACCTACACAAGGTCAAAACCAAAACGAGGAATATTATCGTTACCATGGTAACAGCAGTTTAGCATGGTTTTGTAATAGAACATACGTGTCAGGTTCTTTCTTTCGAGGATAATGCAAACAAACAGAAAAACTGCATGAAAACACGTGCAATAAAGAGGAATAAATAAGCGATGATGTTTCCGCCTCTTTGATCAAATCTCCACACGAACGCACGTGTCTGTTTTTCACTAATCTAGGAACGCTTCTGTATCTTTATTAAGAACCTTATAACGTCGACTAAATTCAATTATGAACGAGGATCATTCAATAAGTAAGTTTCCCTATTTTATAAAAAAACATTACACACAATTGATCATGCTGAATTAATTTTATTTACATTGTGCAATCCTTCTGTTACTTTTCCACATAGTCAACATGTTCCAAGCATTTTTGGGGACGTGACACAAGTGTTTCCAAGCCAGTGTTGTACCAGGTCGGGTCCTGTGCTCGCAACCAGCTGTTCACTTCTGATTGATCTTCGTTACGATGTTAAAGTGCTTACCTCCAAGATCACCTCTGAGTCAGGGGAACATGTGAAATTCACTTGGAAAAAGATCTGGTGAATATGGAGGATGCTAGAAAACTTCCCAGTTGAATCTTCTGAGCTCCGCCTGGGTCAAGATTCAACTTGGAAGTTTTCTCGTATCCTCCGTATTCAACGGAGCTTGCCCCAAGTGATTTTCACATGTTCCTCCAACTCTAAGGTATGAGACCTAGAAGGTTAACTGTTTATCACATATCGTTCTAAGAGTTATCCACCAACAGAGCCGTCGCGATATGACCAAGGAGTTAAAGCGACGTAAAACAAAACAGAGAACAAAAAAGTGGTGTAAGTCAGTCCTGTACCTTTCTGCATTTATTGTTTGTTCAGAAAATATAGGTCATACGTATTCTCTTACTGTGCTTACATCCATCTGTTTGAACCCATCACAGTTGGTGGTTATGATTAATCCACTCAGGAATGGTTCTTCAAATAGAGTTTAAGGGTATGCCAAAAACTGGTTGAGGTCCAGTAAATGAGTAGATAATTTTCTTGCTAGGATATCTGCTTTTTGATTCCTTAAATTCCCATATGTGAAGGCACCCATCCAAGATTAACTTGTGTTTTGTCAAATAAGGTTTATTAGACAGTTCCAGAGTAACTTAGGTGTTATCTGATAACTTGCAATTGCTTTTGACGCAGCCTGACTCATTTGTGTAAAATAGTTTTTTTTCTTCAAATCATCAGTTTTTATGATTGTGGATCTTCTTTTTCTTCGGTTTGGGAATCCTGAGCTTGTTAGTAAAGAAAGAAAAAGGAAAAGTTGTTCCTGCATGCTATACGTAATTATAACCTTATTGGTTAATTTGAAATGACTTTTAGGAAAACATTTATCCTGAATAATGAACATGGAATGCATTTCAATTTATAAGGAAAGTCGTAGAAGTGTTGTACATTAGACTTTTTTAAATATAATCGGCTGAAAACAAGCTATTGAAACAATATTTAAGGATGTAAAAAGTATTTCTTAAGATAAATGTAATATTTTATTTTCAGCTTGACTGAATGAAAACGTTTGTAATGTATGACTGCAATTAACAATTTTTCATGAATTGTATATTTTTGCTACAGGATTTCAGGAAAGTAAGATGTTCTCTGGTAGAAGCTTATACCACAAAGAGATAGTAGGTATACTTTCTCTTGAACACGTGACGGCTGATTTCCATCATTACTGCATCACGGAAGCGGTAAGTTTAATGAGTGACGTCATGGTTTATTTATTCCATTAGGCTGTTACAGCTCAGAAAATGTATATTGTGACTTTGTCCAGTTTTGCAACTGTCAATCTGTTTTTATTGTCATTGTTTTGTTTTCTCTGGTTCAACTTTACTGGGAGTTCACTTCACTCGGAAGTCGAACACAAGACCTCCGTCGTTCCGCAGTAACACTCACTGCACTTCACAGCAGTCGTCAACCACTCGCTCGGAGAACCGCACCAGAAACGATCTCGCTCACTCACTAACACAACTCACACTCCACTCTTAATAACTCCCGCGAGAGCGCTCGCTTATATAGTCAATGTAGTCTTTTCACAAGGTTCTCGAACGTTCTAGAATTATTTCGATACACTTTCTGGAGGAGGGGGTTTATCGCTGTTTATTCCGATCTCCCGATAACCTTGGATCATAGTCGCTGTGTCACAATGTATAGGTGAACTAGACCACCCGTAACAGTAATTTATTTCGGAAAATACGGCATTAACATTTTCGAGACCAAAATACTTATAACTAAAGCACATGTGAATTATCATAACCATAATTGGGTTCAGTGTCGTAGCACTTTAAAATTTCAAATGTAAGTTTAGGCAAAATAAGGTACCATTAGATAAAGCTCTTCAAAGCAAACAACTTTCGTATACATTAATTAATTAATTCGTATTCTTTCAAGTAGAAAGACATACAAAAAGACAGCGCACCCAAACCCAAGATAGCAATGCGACTCATATTGAGAAATGTTACAAAAATAAAATTAAAATCAGTGCTGGCAAAGGAAGCTCAGATGTCCTTGCCCAGTACAATGACTAGAACTCGGTGCGATAGGCACTAAAAAGCTTTAAAATAGTCAGGCAAATAGGCATTACAACAAGTTTAAAATAGGTACTAATACAGACAACATAATTTATTTATTTACCATTTAAAAGCACGTTTTAACACGATAGAACAGTATAAAAATCTGATGTGTTACACTCACATGACTTTCTCTACTCTTGTACAAACTATTTTTACAAACGCTTATTCTCCATATGCTTCATGTTAATCGAGATGTTAATCTTATTGCTAATTTTCTTGTAGGTGCAAGGGGAATTGCTAGGCTTTAAGCGATAGTCAAATATTTTAAGAGCTGGTTGCTATGTGGAGTATTCCATTCTCTTTGTATGTCCAAGACATAACAAATGAATAACGAATTCCCGTTTGAGAAAAATTATTGGAAAATTTAAGGGAATAACAAGCAATATCTCGAAAATGGTTCACTCAACAAACAGAATGTATATGACATAAATTGTGTATTTTAACACGATCTACATTTTTTGTGTAGTAAAATTTTGTCTATCTCTTATGGTTTACCAGTTATACAAAAGTCGTTCACAATGAAGAATACTTTTGGAGACATTCCCAGAAAATTCGAGATATACATTTCATTTGTCATGAAAATATCTTAAACATGTGATATTTTAATCAAAATTGTTAGAGAAATTTTTGAGAAAATTAAAATTTTCGAAAAATGTTCCATGTATAGGGTAATCTGGGGTAGGGGGATTTTCTTGAAAACCTTTGTGTCGCATCTCTGGAAGATACTGAACCTAAATACCAAGTTTGGTGTTTATCCGACTGTTCGTTTCTGAGGTATGCTGTTCACAGTCACACACACGGACATGTTTCTAAAAATGTTTTTTTTTTGGATTCAGAGGGTCTCAAAACATATATTTCCGGTGAAATCTCTGTATCCAACTTTTGGGTGGAATGCAATACTTCCCCTACTTACTGTACGTAGTAGAGGAAGTAAAAACTGAACTAATCAATAAGTAAAAATCTACTTTACATAATAAAGTAACGAAACAATTGTTTAGTTTTGAATCGTTGGAAAAGAATGCCGATATTACAAACCTCCTCTCGCATGTTGTCAACAATTACTCTTCGGTTCAGAGCACCAAGTATTAATACTCCTCCTCCTGCCTTCAAGAATTAGGTGCCAATCTTTATCATCAAACCACCTCTTGCGAGGCCTACTAAAGTTGACTTCACATTGATCAATAATCTTGTGACGTGCCCCTATTTGACACGTCGACGTCACCAGATGTGATAAAGCCATTGTGTCTTTGCTGGATGGAACGAGGACGGGGACGTAGTTCAGGTTTCCAGACGGGAAAGCAAAGCTTAGCAGAGGGTGGTCGAGAAGGATCAATAGTGAAGGGTGGCAAATTATTGACATGTAATCAAATTTAGTTTATATACAGTACTATGGAATACTACAATAAATATATTAGCAAAACTTTTGCTGAGGTTCTACTCTATATTGCTGCAAACATCAATCAATGATAAGGCTACAAGAGACAATTTACCTGGTGTGCGAAGAAGTTTGTGTTTCGAAGGGCTTGCGGAGTTGCTGAAGCTTTATTAAAGATTAAAGGACCGAGAGTCGAAGATTCCTGTTAGCTCGTATCTAGCAGAGAGCGAGTCGTCATAAACTCTAAGTTTAAACACCCGAGGAGTGTACTGACCATGTGCTTTAGACAGCACTGACGTAAGCGGGTGCTCAGCATGATTTTCACATTCCATCCACGTGACGATACAATCGCGAATATATCCTTAAAATTACGTGATTTTAGGGTTGAAATGACTCGCAAACTTTATCATTCCTCTTAAATTTTGTTTTAAACATCCTAGCCTTATAAAAGTGTGTTTATCCCAATCTTATAAAACAGAAGTATAACCGTCAGAGTATTAATAAATAGCCGCCAATAACAAAAACATTGAAATTACATAGGGGAGACCTTTATAAAGATACTTGTTACAAAACAAGCCATAACAGGCACTTAAGCTATAAAAAACCACACACTGGCACTTATAGGCACTATAAAATTAGTATATTTTACCCCAGTAAGCATGGAAGAGAGTTATGTATACAGGGTTATTCAAAAAGAAGGAACAGATTTTAAATATTCATTTTAATGAACGACAATAGATAGCGACACATCATTGAATAGAGGAAAGTACAAAGTTTTAAGCCCCACCTATTAGTTCCATTCAGTGCCTACAGTAGCGCTGGGTTTGTTTACGAGAAAATGGCAACACCACAGGGAAAGTCGTTTTGTGTGCTGCATTATGCAAAGAGTGAATCCATTGTTTCATTGCAGCGTGCATTTCGTTGTATGTTCAATAACGAGCCGCCTTGACATAAAAAATTACAATTGATACATTAAATTCTTAGATGATGGTTGCGTGTGCAAACGGAAAAGCACTGGTAGTCCTTGCATAACAAATGGTGCCCATTTTTAACACATAAAATAACATTTTGAACTTTCCTCTATTCAGTGACGTATCGCATGTGACGCCTTCTAATGTCGTTCATTAGAAATAAATATTTAAAGTCTGTTCCTTCTTTTTGAATAACCCTGTATACAAAGCCTACAATTCTAAACAAAGGGAAAAATAGGCAAAAAGGCAAATGCCTAGCTCTATTAATAAGATTCAACTTAGGAACACTGTGGGAGTAATGTGCTTATACTTCTAATCTCTCTGGCAAATAGTGTTAACACCAGTTTTCTTTTATAGAACATGACAGACGTCGGCATAACCAAAGACTGGCAGATCATTAGCTTCAATAAGGACTCGAATGGTCTGGAGTTTGTATCTACTATGGAGCATATGAACTATCCCTTTTATGGTGTCCAATATCATCCTGAGAAGAACGCCTTTGAGTGGAAGATTGGAAAGAATCATCCACATTTCCAAGACGGCATTCTCGCAAGCCAGTTCTTTGCCAACTTCTTTGTTAATGAAGGTAAACATAAAATCCATTAAATTACTCGTATTATTAAACTCCTTCCTTTTCGAGCATTCCAAAACGTATACGCAATCTAGATTATTTTAACCACTAGTATCACTTAGTATATATTAAAATAGCACATTCCTACATAAAATAAAATACATTTAATTTCTTTAATGTTTACCTATATTATTGCATTTTACCCAAAAAATTGATAGTGCTATTTCACCACAAATACACGCTTGTGAATTGAAACGTTGATCCGAGACTGATTACTATCATGTACACTGTCGTGCATAAAAAATTGTCCATTCCCTAGATCGCCATAGCTATTTTACCTCCGCTAGGCTTCCACCTTCAGGTAACCAACTTTTGACTCCACCCAGCCGGTAACAGTTCTCTATGTGACCCATCTATTGTCGTTCATTAGAAATAAACATTTAAAGTCTGTTCCTTCTTTTTGAATAACCCTGTAATTGTATGCACACTAGTAAATGATAGAGGGTAGAGAAAGTGATGTGAATGCAACACATTGTACTTTTTAATAACTGTGCTTAATGTAATACATTACCTAATAAAATCATATCTTAGGAAAGCAATTGTTTTAAGGAGAATGTTTCTAGACTACTATGTTTATTGCATAAACATTCACATAATTTTCTCACGGCATTCTTCTTACATAAACATTCATATGATATTCTCAACACATTCTTCTTCTATTAACATTCATATAATTTTCTCAACACATTCTTCTTGCATAAACATTCATACTATTTTCGCTACACATTTTTCCCTGACCGAAGGTTTTTTCTGGTTTTCCTCGGTTGCTAGGCGAATGCTAGGTTGGATAACACGATCCGCGAATTTTCTTATCATCCCTTTCATTGCTACATTTCGTTTCCTTATTCTTCTTCACTGCCATATCAGGATATGCTATGATCCAGAGTTTACTTGCTTCTAGACAGTCTACTGACCCAAGGCATTGACTGCAAAGAAGAGGGTAATCCGTTAAAGAAGAAGAAGGTAAGGGAGGAACTCATTAAAGTTGATGATAAAGGTCATTAAAAAATCTGGTGTGTAGCATTCACATGACTTTCTCTACTCTTCTACGGGCTATTTTTACAAACGCTTATTCTCCATCTACTTCATGTTAACCGAGAAAAACATTTGCAGAAACTATCTTATTGCTAATAGGTAGGCTTTAAGCGATAGTCAAATGTTTTAAGAGCTGGTTGCTATGTGGAGTATTCCATTCTCTTTGCATTACCAGGACAAAAAAATGAATAACGAATTTGAGAAAAAGTATAAGTATTGGAAAATTTAAGGGAATAACAACCAATATCTCGAAAATGGTTCACTCAACAAGAAAAATGTATATGGTATAAATTGTGTATTTTAACGCGATCTACATTTTTTGTGTAGTAAAATGTTGTCTATCTCTTATGGTTTACCAGTTATGCAAAAGTCGTTCACAATGAAGAATAATTTTGGAGACATTCCCAGAAAATTCGAGATATACATTTCATTTGTCATGAAAATATCTTAAATAGATGATACTTTAATCAAAATCGTTAGAGCCATTTTTGAGAAAATTAAACTTTTCGAAAAATGTTCCATGTAAAGGGTAATCTGGGGTGGGGGGATTTTCTTGAAAACCTTCGTGTCGCATCTCTGGAAGATACTGAACCTAAATACCAAGTTTGGTGTTTATCCGACTGTTCGTTTCTGAGTTATGCTGTTCACAGACACACACACACACAGACACACACACACTGTTTTGGATTCAGGGGGTCTCAAAACATGTATTTCTGGTGAGATCTCGGTATCGAATTTTTGGGTGGAATACAATACTTCCCCTACTTACTATACGTAGTAGAGAAAGTAAAAACGAATAACGAATTCCTATTTGAGAAAAAGTATGGGTGTTGGAAAATTCAAACAAATAACAAGGAATATCCGGAAAATGGTTCACTCCACAAAAAAGTGTCATAAATTGTGTGTTTTAATGAGCTCTACATTTTTTGTGTAGAACAACTTTGTCTATCTCCTACGGTTTACCAGCTATACAAAAGCCATTCAGAATGAAGGACTTTGGGGAAATTCCCAGAAAATTCAAAATATATATTTTATTTGGGAAGAAAGTGTCTTAAATATATGCTATTTCAATCAAAATCGTTAGAGCCATTTTTGAGAAAATTAACATTTTTTAAGAATGTTCCATTTAAAGGGTAGTCTGGGGTGGGGGAATTTTCTTGAAAATCTTTGTGTCGCATCCTTGGAAGATAGTAAACTCAAATACTAAGTTTGGTATTTATCCGTCTTTTCGTTTTTTAGTTATACTGTTCACCGACAGACACTCACAGACTTACCCCAAAATGATTTATTTGGATACAGGGCACTTTAAAACAAGTATTTCCGGTGAAATATCGGTATAGAATTTTTAGGCATGATGCAATACTTCCACTACTTACTATGGGTAAACAAGGAAGAGAAAACAATATTGTATATTTACGTATAGGAATATAACCTTTAAATACCGAAAAATATTGCAGATACATTAACATTTTGAGCACACCATTCACAGTAACTTAATACTGTTTAGTTGCAGATTTTTCCTTCCCTCTGTATAGATATATTTGTGTTGAAGACTACGTGCAGCGTCAGTTATAAACATCAAGGTATTCCATGAATATTTCCAAGATAATGCGGTTTTAACTAAAGCTATATTAACTATTTCAAAACTAGAGAGAAGACAACTGAATAGTTTGGAGATAAAGCCCAAACGTAAGGAAATTCTACAAAACTGGTAATGACCAAAGTGAAAGTGAGGTTAGGGAAAGGAATACAGTACTTTCGTAATAGTAGAATGTTAGTAATGAAGGCATTTCACTTGTGGTCAAGACAACTGGCAAGCTTACGGCATACAGAGGAACTAGAGAATGAATAATGGAAATGGGATGAAATTGGTGTTTCGCCTTTTACTTGTTGCATACAAAACATCTTGGGCACATCATTCAGAACAATCAAGAGCTTGTGCGGGGATTATTGTAATATTTAAGTAGATTAAGACCTCATTCACAATGAAGACGTAAATATAGCCTAATGAATGTGTAAACTTTAGTGTCCTCTCAAATAGATTAAACACTTCTTTTTCATTTGGTGATACAGATGAATACAAGCCTGCTCTTATAGAATATTTGTGTAACAAAGTTTATTACTCTGTACAAGAATTTATGGACGGACGGTGAATAGATAAAGATTTAACATTCTCTGTGACAGTGTATCGTAAATACAGTAATATTCCTTAAATTTACCTGATAGATACAGAGTGAACTATTTAAGTTGAGACTGTACAATATCTCCAAAACTAAACGTTGTAGAAAGAAATGTCTATAATAAAAGTTGGTTGATATTATGAGGGAAAGCAAATGCCATTAGTCGTGTTTTATTTGGAGAACGTTGTGATCGTCATTTTTAGGGTCAATTTAATTTGACCCTAATTGTAGGTTCCCATTTAAAAAAATTAAATTGACCTATGTATATTCAATAAGTTATTATTTAATAAGCCAATTTATTTATATTACCAATTATTGTAAAATTATAAATTGAAGTGAGTCGTTACGCCAAAATTCACATCACATAGCAAAATGTTATCTATTATTCCTCAACATTTTACAAATTCAGCATTGGATATTTTGAACAAACAAGACGTAAATATTAAATTCACTATGGAAATAGAAACAAATAATACATTACCTTTTTTGTATTTACTTATAAAAAGAAAAGACAATAATATAAAGTTTGGTATTTACAGAAAACCTACTCATGTGGATAATTATATAAAAATAACTTTTACAATCCTACTTCACACCAACATGCTGTTTTCAGAAGCTTGGTGTGCAGATTGATTAATGTTCCTTTGGAAAAATAAAATTATGTTGCTAAATTAAAATACATTAAGAATGTAACTATTGATAATGGCTACAAGTCGCAGTTCATTAATAATTTAATTATTAGATACAAAAAGAAACACACTTTACAGACAACTAGTACCTTACAGAACCCGAATAAAAAGGATTTAATATACAAGAAATTCACATACAACCCAGTGATGTTTAAACATTTTGAAAAATTATTCAGAAAATTTCATATTCAACTTGCAACTCAGAATATATATAGTTTGAGGAATATGTTGAATACATCTTTGATTAACACAACAGATAATTTATAAAAATCTGATGTGTTACACTCACATGACTTGCTCTACTCTTGTACAAACTATTTTTACAAACGCTTATTCTCCATATGCTTCATATTAATCAATATGTCAATCTTATTGCTAATTTTCTTGTAGATGCAAGGGGAATATGGTAGACTTTAAGCGATAGTCAAATATTTTAAGAGCTGGTTGCTATGTGAAGTATTCCATTCTCTTTGTATTACCAGAACAAAAAAAATTGAATAACGAATTTGAGAAAAAGTATAAGCATTGGAAAATTTAAGAGAATAACAAGCAATATTTCGAAAATGGTTCACTCAACAAAAAAAATGTATATGACATAAATTGTGTATTTTAACGCGATACACATTTTTTGTATAGTAAAATTTTGTCTATCTCTTATGGTTTACCAGTTATGAAAAAGTCGTTCACAATGAAGAATAATTTTGGAGACATTCCCAGAAAATTAGAGATATACATTTCATTTGTCATGAAAATATCTTAAACATATGATATTTTCATCAAAATCTTTAGAGCCATTTTTGAGAAAATTATAATTTTCGAAAAAATGTTCTATGTAAAGGGTAATATGGGGTGGGGGGATTTTCTTGAAAACCTTTGTGTCGCATCTCTGGAAGATGCTGAACCTAAATACCAAGTTTGGTTTTTATCCGACTGTTCATTTCTGAGTTATGCTGTTCACAGACACACAGACACACACACGGGCATGTTTCCAAAAATGCTTTTTTTGGATTCAGGGGGCCTCAAAACATATATTTCCGGTGAAATCTCGGTATCGAATTTTTGGGTGGAATACAATACTTCCCCAACTTACTATACGTAGTAGAGAAAGTAGAAATACGTTAGAGAAATATAAAATTAAAACAAATACATAAATCAGCAGTTGCTTACCATTTTTGGAGTAGTAACTATGAAATAGGACAAGAGATAAAATTATTAAAACCTATAGAGATTCCTTCACAACTGGAAATTTGGGAAAAGATTTTCATTAATCTTAACATCAAGAATATTTTGAATTTAGAAATACGCCTACAGATTACTTGATGCAGCTTATGCAATCAAATTACAAGAGAGAAGAAAGAATACAGATGAGTTCCCAACCTTCACTACAGATGGCAACGAATTCAAGACCACAAGATCACAAGTTTTCCCAGCAGAGGGCAGAAAAATCATCTACTGAATTATTTCTTAGGGTCAGGGGAGTGAATGAGAAATCAGTCGGTTTGAGCTGAAGATGGAAGAAACAGTTTCTCGAAAGCGCTTCTCAGTTAACACCAAGCGCCATTGTGATGTAAATTAATATGTAACGACTCACTTCAATTTATAGTATGATAACATCACAGTTAACAATACTTCCGTCCATTATAACCAATTATTTTGTCCATTTTGACAAAGTACTTCAAATACTACACCACTGAATTAACGGAGCTGGATGTATCAGGCGGCAACGCCTGTGTCCAGCATTCGGAAAGTACAGGGTTCGATTCCTGGCGATCGCCCACTCTGACTAAGGTTTTCTCTGGTTGACAAGGCAAATGCTGGACTGGTGTCTTCTACCACGGCTCTCCTCTCTCTCTCCCATTTTCTTTCATCTTCCTCTTTCACGTTACAGGTAGACTCCGGGGTTGTGTATTGGTCGGCCGCGCCAATGCCGCAGGGGCTTGCGCTTTGGAACTTCTTCTCGGCCCCATCAGATGACAGCCGTTCGAGCCTCCACTGCTAGGTCGAGCTTTCCCCGATCTCAGCTGGAGGGGAGGCTGTGAGCCGAGCGCTCTCCGGTCGGGTGGTCAAGCCAGTAATTATTAGGGAACTCTGAGCGTTTCTGTCGATCGCGCTGGTCGGTCCTGCGGTTTCTTTATCTCGTCCGTTTCTCCCGGGTGTATGCACAAAATATCCCTGTGTGGGTGCTAGCTGTCCGTCTTCGTCCTCCGTGTTGTAGTGCTTATCATGCTAGCCTCTATTTCCCATAGTCGCGGTTTGAAACCCTGGAGGGCGATGGACCTTTTCGGGCGTAAAAATCCTTAGCATGGCTTCCTTCGGGAGGGAAGTAAAGGCGGTGGTCCCATGTCGTAGATTTACGGCACATAAAAGAACCTCAAGCCTGATAAAGAGGCCTCTGAGCAAAATTGCTGTTCTTTCACACCCAATATATAATGGGACGCTAAGGACCACAGTATTTAAAGAGCGTCCATAAATAAAACTTAATTTAATTTTTGATCTGAGGTTAGGAAGCATATGTGTTAATATTTCTTCCACTTTCATGTTTCCAGCTTGTGGCTATAGCGAGCACTAGCGGCTATTTCATACCATGACCGCCTAGAAAAACCTCTACAGTGAGGGAACTATTATGCACAATATGCATGCCGGAGAACGACAACGAGAAAGTTAAAATTTGGCCAAGTCTTCTTTTCCGTTCCCGCGACCTGGGAAAGCTTTCCGTCAATTGTGAACACTCCCATTAGAATACATGTATTTAAACTTTGTGTACTCGTTCTAGTTATCGTTCTCGGTTGCTGTGAACACCCCTTTATTCCTCACGCAACGCAAAAGTTTGGAGTTTGCAATCTCTCACATTACGTGACTCTATGTGAATGGTTGTGTTAAATAACGTGGGTGCTATCTCTTGCGCTCGGGTCAGTATGGCAAAGAGCTGAAACAAATGACAAAAACGTATGGAAAGGTGTCAAAAGAAGACTAAGAGACATCAACCGACAGGAAATAGAATCAGGTTGTAATATTTGTAGGGTTTTGCCGCTACTTTTGTTGTGTTATTCTTACCTCTGCGTCGTTGTAGGGTGAAGTCTTCAGGACTCGAGATTGCCGATATCAGTCAGGAAGCACTTATGGACTTCGCATCTCAGGATCAACTGTCGGCAAATCGGTCTGAAATTCTCTACTGTTATTTTCAAGGTAGGATTGCGGGAGGGTGGCACTAGGGTGTTACTCTTGAAGAAAACGTTTTCACTTCCTCACTAAAACGCGTATTCCTGCCAGAAAACCTGCAAGATTCTTGTTCTTTTTCTACCTCATACGGTTCTTATATAAGAATATTTTCACCCTTTGGTACACTAACGTTTTGCTCCGGCTAATTATTTATTTATTTATTTATTTATTTATTTATGGCGCTATATCACCGTTCTTTTGATTCCCGCGAACTTGAATTCATTACTTGCGGCGTGTTAAGTTATTTACTATCTTGGATAAAATAATTCCAACGACAATCTAACACTCTAGATAATTCTTCCACACGCATTTCTTTATGATTGCATTGTGCTGCGGCACTTCGTAAATTTTGGATCTTTTGTACTGTTTTTTTTTTATTTTTGACTCAACGTGATGCGTGTTTCCTTACCGGAGATTCACGTCAGACTGTCCCAAAACCACGCTGGCATTCCGATATCTCAACGACTGCTCTCCTCCAAATTTTATATGCGTATTTCTATGTTTCTATTGGTTCCCTGGTTGAAAATTTAAAGCCTAACTGTAAGAAATGTCCGTTGCCTCATAGCGTCTGTGTGCTTGAAAACTTATCTCGCACCCACGAAGTACAAAAGAAGGTTTAGATTTTTATGGCCTCACGCTCGGAAAACATAATGGACAGTCTAAAACGAAGCTACTCTTATTCTTGCCTAAATCTTGCAGTTTTTTCATGCAATTACGCCTTTATTTATTTTACAATATTATGGAAACTTAAAACATATTTACAGCTTATGAAGGGCTTTCTATTGATACAATTTTTAATCCTATGGCTTTAAAATTATGGAAATTTATTAAATTGAATATTAATTAATTATTAATAATCTCTAAAATATAATTATTATAGAATTCCTTTTTATGTGTTCTTAATTGGCGAAAATATTGCTACAAGTTAAACCTTTACTAAGTCTAGGAAATGAAATAAAATTGAATTGTGGTAAAGAGGCATATATACTTAACTTAGGAAGAAAGGAAAGATTAGAAATGGCATGGTATTGACTGGGGGGCTGGAGGGCACAGAAAATGACTGACGATTCTGGCAGGACAATCTGCGCATTGTGTGATTTCGGTGAGGACTGGGTACATATTTTGGCGGAATGTGTACAGTGGGAGCACCAGCGAACAATTAAACTCAAAGAAAAGTTCTTTAAGTCCGTCAAGAAAGAGATTGGCATGTTGGGAGCTACTGGCTGACCAGAGGAACTGGCAAAACATGGGCAATTTCTTGGATAAAGTGCGCGAAACTAGGTCAAATTTGTTCAGTTAGTCAAAGGTAATTTATCTCTTCCTTTTTCTTGTTATTTTTGTTTTGTTATCTTTTTCTGTTTTTTATTTTGTCACCATAGCTTGTACCTTAAATATGCATGTACGGTCAATAACCCATGCACTAAATACTTTGTGTAATAACATCAATAATTTGAAACCAATAAAGATGTCTTATATATCTACTTTTCATTGTGAATGGGGCTTAGAGTTATTGTGTATGTAACGCTTTGGTATGTTTCTGTTTTAGCTCGCAAGAACAGTCACCGCTTCCCTACCACTGAACTGGAAAGACAACATCTTATCTACAACTACAATCCGAAGTTCACTATAGATAAAACAGTCTTCGAACAGTGTTATTTGTTCTAGGAAATAAACTCAGGTAGTCATGAATATTATGTAGCTGAAAGATAAGAAGATAGCAGCTGATAAATAATTCAAGAACAAGGAACATAACTGTCGTCAGTAATACCACGAGTGCTGATAGGTTTTTGCTAATTTACGAATGACAACTTGAAAGCTCAATTAAGTTAACTACTGTCCATTCCAAAACAGAGTGCCTCTCACAATAAACAAACTCTTGTATCCCCCGCCCCTAATGGCTGCTTGTTGCCCTCTCACGTAGTTGTTGAACATCGTTTCAATCCGTAAAAAGGCGCCCTGCGTGACAATCATAGTTCAAAATGCAACCTGAGGTAACAATCAATTTTATAAGTATGCGGAAATGAACATTTTACTTACGTTAATCACAATCATCGGGCAAAAGTGCAACACCCAAATCCGAATCCTCCGAAGATGACTCAGCTGTCATATCGGAATCAGAACTACTCTCCAAAATAATGACAAGCTTATCCACAATTCCACAGCACTGTCGCACTTAAAACAAGTTCCCACATTTGATTCTCCTCTTCTATGTTCTATTATGTCTGTTTATGTTCCTTGCATGCTTTGGTTACACTTCTCACTGAAACGCCTGTAAAATCGGATATTAGTTTCGTAATATGCACTAATGCAAGTGTCAGGTATTTTGACTTTCTCTACTAGTATAGTAAGTAGGGGAAGTATTGTATTCCAACCAAAGATTCGATATCGAGATTTCACCGGAAATACATGTTTTGAGACCCCCTGAATCCATTTTTTTTGTTGGAAACATGTCCGTGTGTGTGTCTGTGAACAGGATAACTCAGAAACGAACAGTCGGATAATCACCAAACTTGCTATTTATATTCAGTGTCTTCCAGAGATGCGACACGAAGGTTTTAAAGAAAATCCCCAACCCCAGACTACCCTTTACACGGAACATTTTTCGAAAATTTTAATTTTCTCAAAAATGGCTCTAACGATATTGATTAAAATATCACATGTTTAAGATATTTTCATGACAAATGAAATGTATATCTCGAATTTTTTGGGAATGTCTCCAGAAGTATTCTTCATTGTGAACGACTTTTGCATAACTGGTAAACCATGAGATAGACAAAATTTTACTACACAAAAAATGTAGATCGCGTTAAAATACACAATGTATGTCATATTTTTTGTTGTTGAGTGAACCATTTTCGAGATATTGCTTGTTATTCCCTTAAATTTTCAATACTTATACTTTTTCTCAAATTCGTTATTCATTTTTTTATGCCCTGGACTTGCAAAGAGAATGGAATGCGCCACATAGCAACCAGCCCTTAAAAGATTTGACTATCGCTTAAAGCCTACCATATTCCCCTTGCATCTACAAGAAAATTAGCAATAAGATTAACATCTCGATTAACATGAAGCATATGGAGAATAAGCGTTTGTAAAAATAGTTTGTACAAGAGTAGAGAAAGTCATGTGAGAGTAACACATCAGATTTTTCTAATAGTGAGTTAAATATATTAAGTATTGTTTGTTTTTCACCACATTTTAACTGTTTGCCGATTTGTGTTTGAAGAGTTTATTCGCACCACACGCACCTTCCTCTGCCACGAGAACTCAAATACCAACTGACTAAATCACAAGATTTGACCTGAGCTGAGCATACGTGTGCATGCTTATTATGAATGCCTGTTCGGTTATTATATTTCCTGTGTTACACAAAGTGTTTATTTGGTTCTCAGATTGCACCTCTGGAAATTCATTGCTGTATATGCAAGAAAATGGCAGTCATGCATACAGTTGGTATTAACAAGCAAGTTACTCTCACGTTAGCGCAATAGCAGACGAAAATCATATTTTGTAATCTCTTAACAGTTAGTATATATCCATTATCTTTATCACTGAATTCTTATGATAACCGCAATAAAATGTGCAGTTCTATATCTTTTCTGCCCTAATATTTTAGTGTACAAATACATGTATTAAGGAAATATTTACGTTGGCATAAGAGTGTGTTCTTGGGTTCGTTACAAGCAGAAGCACGTGCTTCTGTTTACATCAGAGGGAACTCTGATTTGGTATGGACAGTAGGAAAACTATGAGCAGGAAGGAATTCGGTAGGTAATTACAATGTAAGAACGATGCCATTGTTTTGTACTTTTAGGATCGGTTTCACCAACCAATATTAAAAATACTCTAACATCTTGTTTGTTAACATAAGGTTAAAACGTTTGCGTTTCATCAAGCTTTTACAGCAAATTGTTAGCCAACATATTGTTAACGTCAAAGACAACTGCGAACGCTAGCTTTCGAGAAGGCGGTGGCCGATCTACACTGCTTCTGAACGTACTCCGATGCACTTTTGTCTGCGTATCGCCTCTGTTACAGTAGCCGACAACTATTTACATTCATGGCAATGGCCATGTGATCTTCCCGGTTGTTTGAGGTTAGAATCGCGATGTCAACTGAAATAAACGTTTCTCCGTTTGAAACCCGTTAATTAATATCTGGTAAATAAGTATAGACGTTTTGTCAAGTGCTAAAATGCTGACGGTCTTACATTAAAGGATAAGATTGCAGCCTGGGAAAAAATCCACGAGTAATTTAATTGGAATTAGGTCCAGTAAGCAACTACGGCAATGTTATGTTAACATAAAGTGCAGCACCAGAAACCACGGTTTAAAACCGGTGGTGGACGCTGCATTGAAACTAAAGTGGACGAAAATGCATTATCTCTGATTAGCAAGCAGATCCGAAAAAAATTCTGATGTGTTACACTCACATGACTTTCTCTACTCTTGTACAAACTATTTTTACAAACTCTTATTCTCCATGTACTTCATATTAATCGTGATAAACATTTGCAGACCCTATCTTATTGCTAAGTTTCTTGTAGATGTAAGGGGAATATATATTTACAAGGGCAATATAGAAATACAGTAGCCTTTAAGCATCGACATATATCTTAATAGCTGGTTGCTAGGTGCAGCACCATTCTCTTTGCCACAGATGAATACTCTTTGCATATCCAAGACAAAAAAATGAATAACGAATTCCCATTTGAGAAAATAAGAATTGAAAAATTTAATGGAATAACAAGCAATATCTCGAAAATGGTCCACTCAACAAAAAATGTGTATGACATAAATTGTGTATTTTAACGCGATCTACATTTTTTGTGTAGTAAAATTTTGTCTATCTCTTATGGTTTACCAGTTATGCAAAAGTCTTTCACAACGAAGAATACTTTTGGAGACATTCCCAGAAAATTCAAGACACATTTTGTCATGAAAATATCTTAAACATATATTTTAATCAAAATCGTTAGAGCCATTTTTGAGAAAATTAAAATTTTCGAAAAATCTTCCATGTAAAGGCTAATCTGGGGTGGGGGATTTTCTTGAAAACCTTCGTGTCGCATCTCTGGAAGATACTGAACCTAAATTCTAAGTTTGGTGTTTATCCGACTGTTCCTTTCTGAGTTATGCTGTTTTCAGAGGGTCTCAAAACATGTATTTCCGGTGAAATCTCGGTATCGAATGTTTGAGTGGAATACAATACTTCTCCTACTTACTATATATAGTACAGAAAGTAAAAAATACTATTTGCTTCTTGAAGCAATTGCTTTGGAAACCTTCCGGATAAATCCACAAACGGTAGCTTTGGAAATACAAACATTATCAAAAGTAAATGAAAAATGTCAGTAGCATAAAATCTAAGTATCTAATTAGCACTTAGGAAAAAGAGGCATGCTTCTGTTGGTAGTATTCTAACCTGTTGTATCTCCCATAAAACCATTCTGATTGCGCTTTGGACAGTCTATATTGCTTTAAAAATTCCTCCTTTTGCAGGGTTTCAAATATATTATGACGTATGACTACTCTTCTTTTAGGAATGACATTCAAAAATGCCAATTGTAGCAAACTCTCATCAACAGCTTGTTTCCGGCAGCCATTTTCCAATTTCTAACATTTGTTAAACGCCTTGACACAGGGGTATGGGATGTTAAATTAACACCGACTTTAACACGTTGTTAAAATTAACAATGTTTGATGAAATAGAATTTGTGTTAACTTCAGTGTTAAATCAGTTTAACATTGTGTTAAAATTTAGCATCTGTTGGTGAAACCGGCCCTTAGTGTAATCACTGAAGCGGCTTATCTGTTTCATCTCTTACCGCTTCGTTTATATTTTTACTTTCTCTACTACGTATAGTAAGTAGGAGAAGTATTGTATTCCACCCAAAAATTCGATACCGAGATTTCACAGGAAATATATGTGTTGAGACCCCCTGAATCCAAAAAAAGCATTTTTGGAAACATGTCCCTGTGTGTGTCTGTGAACAGCATAACTCAGAAACGAACAGTCGGATAAACACCAAACTTGGTATTTAGGTTCAGTATCTTTCAGAGATGCGACACAAAGGTTTTCAAGAAAATCCCCCCACCCCAGACTACCCTTTACATGGAACATTTTTCGAAAATTTTAATTTTCTCAAAAATAGCTCTAACGATTTTGATTAAAAATATATTTAAGATACTTTCATGACAAATAAAATGTATATCTTGAATTTTCTGGGAATGTCTCCAAAAGTATTCTTCATTGTGAACGACTTTTGCATAACTGGTAAACCATAAGAGATAGACAAAATTTTACTACACAAAAAAATGTAGATCGCGTTAAAATACACAATTTATATCATATACATCTGTTTTTTTTGAGTGAACCATTTTCGAGATATTGCTTGTTATTTCTTTAAATTTTCCAATACTTATACTTTTTTCAAATGGGAATTCGTTATTCATTTTTTTTCTTGGTAATGCAAAGAGAATGGAATACTCCACGTAGCAAACCAGCTCTTAAAATATTTGACTATCGCTTAAAACCTACCAATTCCCCTTGCATCTACAAGAAAATTAGCAATAAGATTAACATCTCGATTAACATGAAGCATTTGGAGAATAAGCGTTTGTAAAAACAGTTTTACAAGAGTAGAGAAAGTCATGTGTGTGTAACACATCAGATTTTTTGTTTCATTTATTAATTTATTATATTAAATAATACGTAATTAGTTTGAGTAATGATAATTAAGCAGTTTCATTTCTATAAGGAAATTCAGTTTTAGGTTTTATTAGTATCGAGCGGTTTAAGATTGAAAGCAGACGGATTATACTCGTAGAACCGTCTGGTTCTTACTTCTCGCTTGTAAGGGAAGAACAAGAAGGGCATTATGTTGCCGAAGATATGAGAGGTTTGTTGGTAACTTACTGGTCAGTTGATAGTGGGGGGAAGGGTTAGTCGAGACCAACAGATCATTAATCAGCTAATTCAGTCGATAAAGGCGCTTGGTTATGGCTACGTGGACGGCTGTTCTTGTCGCGTACACAATCCTACACTCCTTGGTCTGGGGTGCCCTGTCTAGGGACTTCAAGCAGGCCGTTAACAACAGACCGATAATAGGTACGTATATCTGTGTTTTGCTTTCCATATATTGATATCTAACTTAATGATTTCACTGGCCCTTAAAACGTGAATATTTACATCTTCATTTACAAAAACGCCAGATGGATGAATTGATTTTATCATCTCTGTCATTTCCTATAGAACATTAGAGGAAGAATAGTATTACACCCAAAACTTTGATACCGAGATTTTGCCGAAAATACATGTTTTGAAGTCCCCTGAATCTAAAAAAGTTCGATAAATACAAACTTGGTATTTAAGTCCAGCATCTTTTAAAAATACGACACAAAGACTTTCAAGAAAATTCACCCTCCTCAAACTACGCTTGAGATGGAACATTTTTCGAAATTGTTGATTTTCTCAAAAATATCTCTTAAAGATTTCGATTAAAATACCAGTATTTAAAGATATTCTACATAACAAATAAAATGGATCTGGAATTTTCTGGGGAATAGCCTGTGATGTCCTCTTCATTCGTGAGGAATTTTGTATAATCTCATATTACTGATAATCGTTAAGCGATAGACGGAAATGTACTACACAAAACATATAGGTATATTTAAAACACACAAAACTTTCTTGTGGCATAAGCAATTCATGGGATATCCGTTATTTATGGTTTGAACTGTTCAATACTTTCTCATTCTTGTATAGTCCTGTCGATTTTCAGTTGTTTCTCGCAACTGCATTGAAATAATATATAATTTTAAGGCCAGCATATAGCGTCCAGTTCTTAAACATTTGACTATCGTTGTTCTCTTTGTATCTATAAACAAATGTGTAATATAGCTATTTCAGAAAGTTTGTCTCGATTAAACTGAAGTAGGCAGAAAAAATAAGCTTTCGTAAGAATAGTTTGTATGCTCATTAATTGTGAATGTAACGCACAAGATTTTCTTATTATAATATCAGCACAGAAAGAGATTTATTGCAGAATGTGTCAGGAGATTGGAGCACAAGCGAGTTTTGTAATGGTAATTTCTTGGATACAAGATTGAACGGGCTTCCAAAAAGAGGCCTGTATGTTGGTGTAATTGGTAGAGCTGATACATCGTATGCAGCTGTTAAATCATAGAATATATATTATTTATTAAATATCCGTGTCATTTTGTTTCTGCACTGAAGCAACCATGTCCGCTAACTTTAATATTCTTTGCATGATGTTTTCAGTAGGAAAACTTTGGTTACGCGCTATTCTCGACAAACATTTCTTATCTGGACAGTCAGTAAATAACAATCCATTGTACCTAATTGCACTTTGCCTCGTGATGAAGCAATTACTTTGTACACCACTGCTGTTGGAGACACTCCGGAGTTTTTTTTAAATGACTTTGCTACTACATATCCGCGTATGCTTTCTCGAACGGCATTTGTTTTGTAAAACGTACATTCAATTTATGTAGTTTAAACACACACTGCAGTTAATACAGCTGTTAATTTCCAATAAGACCGAACACAAACTTAGTAATTCATGTTCTACTAGAGATTGGAGGGGTGTTTTTGGATTTCTTGGCTAATCTGACTAGCTACCTCTATTCCTAATGTGTTGAATAGTTAGTTTTTACTTTCACTACTACGTTGGTATAGTAAGTAGGGGAAGTATTGTATTCCACCCAAAAATTCGATACCAAGATTTCACCGGAAATATATATTTTGAGACCCCCTGAATAAAAAAAAAGCAATTTTGGAAACATGTCCGTGTGTGTGTCTGTGAACAGCATAACTCAGAAACGAACAGTCGTATAAACACCAAACTTGGTATTTAGGTTCAGTATCTTCCAGAGATGCGACACGAAGATTTTCAAGAAAATCCCCCCACCCCAGATTACCCTTTGCATGGAACATTTTTCGAAAATTTTAATTTTCTCAAAAACGTCTCCAACGATTTTGATTAAAATATCATATGTTTAAGATATTTTCATGACAAATGAAATCCATATCTCGAATTTTCTGGGAGTGTCTCCAAAAGTATTCTTCATTGTGAACGACTTTTGCATAACTGGTAAACCATAAGAGATAGACAAAATTTTACTACACAAAAAATGTAGATCGCGTTAAAATACACAATGTATGTCATATTTTTTGTTGTTGAGTGAACCATTTTCGAGATATTGCTTGTTATTCCCTTAAATTTTCAATACTTATACTTTTTCTCAAATTCGTTATTCATTTTTTTATGCCCTGGACTTGCAAAGAGAATGGAATGCGCCACATAGCAACCAGCCCTTAAAAGATTTGACTATCGCTTAAAGCCTACCATATTCCCCTTGAACGTACAAGAAAATTAGCAATAAGTTTTTGCAAATGTTTATCTCAATGAACAGGAAGTATATGGAGAGTAAGCGTAAAACATTTGACTATCGCTTAAAGTCTTCCAATTCCCCTTGCATCTACAAGAAAATTAGCAATAAGATTAACATATCGATTAACATGAAGTAGATGGAGAATAAGCGTTTGTAAATATAGTTTGTACAAGAATAGAGAAAGTCATGCGAGTATAACACATTAGAAAGTTTTTGTTGAAATGCATTAGAGGATGACAGTAAAATGATATGAGAGTTGGGGAAAGAAGTAGGTTGGGGAAAAGTAAATGAGAATAAAACACGACGCAAAAGCTAAATTTGTAGAAGAATTAGGAGAAAGTAATTTGGTGTTTCAGGCAAAAATGAAAGGAGAGTTTAATGATCATCTAGAAGAATTAGACCATGAAACAATAGAGAACAAAGTAACTGAGCAGGTCACAAAATTGAGAAGTAATAAACTTAACAGGATTAATAGGGGACTTGTGGAAGTTGTGGTATCAGAATAATGAAAGGGAGCGGTTAGTAAAACCGAGTAATGTGTTACTACAAAACGGTAAGGTTCCACAGAATAAAAACTGGGAATGATTTGGAGCAAAACGCAAAGGAAAGGATTATGTAAATTACGGAGGTGTAAGTATTGTAGGCCTCAAACGAGAAAACGTTTGTCGGGTATTCTGCTCTCCGGAGGAGTGAAGGGAGATAGTGCCACGTGGCAGCTCATGATGATGTAAATAAATCTATTATGAGGCAGTATTTTTAACACTTAAATAATTTCAGTCTAATTATATAATATGTAAATTCAATAACAGCCCGCCTTGAAGCAATATGTGTATATAATAATTTGTAAAATGTATGTAATAGTCATTGCATATGCTTATATTATTGTATACACGTCCAATAATGTTATATGAATGTATTACCTAATTTAATAATGTAGAAGCTGTGAGAATAATAGGTTAAAAGTTGCTAACAACGAGTTAACAATGAGGCAACCTTGAGGCAATAATGAATTAGTAAGTTTAAATGCTACTAGTCATTCTTGGAGCAACAATAATGTAATTTTTGTGACAGTTCATAAAATAGCCAATCAACAACCAGAAAAAACTTTAGTTAAATGAAGGATTAGGATTCTATTGGATTAGGAATAGCCAATCAGAGACTTGAAATACAGAAATTTAGAAATTTAGGCGGTAGAAATCAAGTCAGTTGCTTGTAGACAGTGCTCATAACTGGACGTGTTGGTTGTAGACAGTGTTTCTAACCTGATGCGAGATGTGTCCTCGAGAAATTTAATACGTATTCGGGTGAAACGAAAATATTTTACGTGTTAAAAAGTGCAAATAATTAATTAAAAATATCTCACAGCTCTCTCTATATCAGTGAAGTGTTATTTAAATTATGTCAAGCAGTAATAAAAGGAGTGAAGTAAAATTATAATCTTTGTAAGCCTACATTCTTGTCGCACCACAACCCTGCTAAGAGAAAGGTGTCTCTATAATACTGACGCAGCCGAGGCAAACATAAATATTTAATACTTAAAGAAACAGTCAAATTACAAAGTTAATATTTTTAAAAATTAGGGCGAAGGCTACCGGAAAGCGGGTACTATACGTGCGGTTTCAACTACTTCATGTTCGGCTCTCCAACAGTTGAAATATAATACAACTCCTTCAATAAAACCATTTCTCAAATTGACACCCAAAGCGTGTTGCAAACAAGAAAACTCCTTCTTCAAATTGGCCCAAAAGGTGAAGCAAAAATAACTACTTCAAATTGACGCCCAAAACGTGGTGCAAATGACGTAACAAATCATCTCAATTATCTACATTAAAAACATCGTGCAACGTTAGTATTCCAACGTGTTTCAATTGTAGCAGTGTGTGTTTTCTAGTGATTTATAAAGTTATTTACAATGCCCAGTAAGAACGGAAGAACTCTACACAGTCAAGCCCGAGAAATAGTTGCTAACTTTGTTAAAATCTGTGACGAGAAATCAGAAAGTAGCAACTGGTCATTTAGCATTGCTAGCAGAAGAGCGTATGTTTTCTAGTAGGCCGTAAGGCTTGTTGGTATGTTGAAAGTAGAGCCATAACCTTTCTCAGACAGCGCTAGAATTGTTGATGTCAACACATTCCTTACAGACACATTCTGAGAGGAACACAGTACTGTCATGGATAGGTAAACTCTCTAGAGAGGCGTAGAGGTGGTAATCTGAGTTTACACAGAATTGAGCGAAAAATAACGAATTCCTGAGTGACAAAATAGGAAGGGGTTCGAAATAGAGATATCAATTAAGTCCAGTGTTATTAATGTTGATTATAAATGAGACCGAAAATAAATAAGGATGGGGATAATTTTTCAGCAATCAATAATACTAATTTATATATTGAATTATAGTGGTAACTAATTTACAGAAAACCAACTCACACAGAAAATTATATTAAAAACAATAGCTACAATCCTACAAGGCACAAACATGCAATTTTAAATAGTATTACAAACAGGTTAGTACGTATACCATTGGAGAAAGAGGAATACCAGAAAGAATACCAACACATTATCCATACAGCCACTATGAATGGATACTAGAAAAAACAATAGATAAGAAGATAAAAAAGTTTGAAAGACAGAAATACATCCAACAAACGACTACTTTACTCACACAACAAAAACCACAAGCATATAGGAAATTCACTTATCACCCTTGGACATATAAATTTTAAAGGATTTTCAAGAAATATAACATCACCTTGTCTCCACAGAATAACCACAATATACAGAAACTACTATGCAACAGAACAAAACATCCTATCCCCAACGATAAATCAGCTGGTACATATCAAATTGTAATGACTGTAACCTGGTATACATAGGAAGAACCAAAAGAAATCTTAAAATAAGACTTAAAGAGCATATGAGATGCATTTACCAAACGCAGCCAGATAAATCAGCAGTAGCACATCATTTCTGGTCTTCAAACCATGATATCACTCCAAACATAAAACTCTTAAAACCGATCAACAGCAGCAATGGATTGGACATCTGGGAAAAAATACATATTGTCAAACACAGGAATCACCTAATGAATTTCGAACTGCCGCCACCCAACAGCCTTTGGAGGTTCATCAGCCCAGCACCAGAGAACACCACTAGCCACACACGTTCCCCAGACAATAACCGGCAAAATCAGTTGGAAACATGCTGACGATGGGAGCAAACCGTGTCCCTAAACGCGTTCAAGTAAGAACATTTTAATGTTGTAGTGTAACAACCTTCAACTCTGTTGATTTTAAATTAGAAATATAATGTTTACATACCTTTAAGCTCCTTAAGTTTTACTTTCTTCTCCACTCATCCCTGTAATTCCATTCCTCCTTCTCCAGCCTTCTGGTTTCATTAGGAGAATGCCAGTGGAAGGAACACCCAGAAAAAATTGGGAATGGTGTTCACTTGGGACAAAAGGAAGGGGTAGACCCATAAATACCTGTATGCAGGAAATAATGACGGGTATGATGATGATAATAATAATAATAATAATAATAATAATAATAATAATAATAATAATAATAATAATAATAACACCAGTCTAGGTGTGCCGTTTGCAGATGACCTACAGCTACTAAAGCAGAGATCTAACCATAATAACAAGACATACTAAAGAGTGTGGTTGAAGAATAACTAAAAATAAACCCAAAATTATGATTATCAGGAACCGGGGGGATTTCGTCACTTAAACGCACAGCCGCCTAGTATGCTTCTAGAAACCTACAGGAGAAAATGGTGAAACAAAGGACACGAGTGCAGCAAGATCGGACACATTACATTCTGATGCCGGCAGGATCCCCCACAGGCCTATCTCCCCCACGGAGAGAGGTCTCTCTGAGGGCACCCCAACCGAACATCTGGACAGACAGTTCCTCAACGCAAAATTCACCGCCATAGGCTTCGCCCGCCGTCCACTCGCCTGATCCTCCGACCCTGAAAAATACCACAGTGTTAGGCACATGCGATTCTAATAATATCAAGTAATTCCAAACACAGTAGAGTATATTTTATTGTTAAATATAATGTTGAGAAATAAACCAAGAAGCCGTAGAAGTTGACCCGTAGTTTTAATAGTCGTTCTTGCAGCGACGGGTTTATAGAAACCTTAGAGTTAAAAGGAATATATACATAGTTGCATTCTTGGAAAGACATTGCGCAGACTCCGTCCCGAAACCACCAAGATTATGTTATGGTAGTAATGGTAATGGAGATTAATAACGTAATACAGGGTGATTTATGAAGAACTGACACATTTATTTCTTTCTTTAATTGTTTCAAAATGAGTTATGCTAGCAACAACTTATTATACCTGAAATGTAGAGGAATTTTGGGAGATTATTTGCCTCTACAGTAAATGTCGAAAATGTCCTCCATCCTGCATAAGACACAACTCAACACGTCGTTCCGTGTTACTGGCCACTCGTTGGAGGACTCTGTTGTCAATAGCTTGAATCTCCTGTGTAATGTTGTGCCTCAGATCGTCCAATGTCTGGGGACGTGTGGCATAAACCCTGTCTTTTAAGTAACCCCATAGAAAGAAGTCCGGCGATGTCAAATCCGGAGATCTCACTGGCCACACGTTCTTGGAAATTATCAAAGAAACTTGCAATTAGTGCCATGGATTCATTCGATGTATGGCATGTAGCGCCGTCCTGCTGAAAATATCCTTGACTCAGCTATACATCGTCCAGTTCCTCAGCAAACTCCATGAAAATCAGTCGCTGCAGTGTTCACATTATTTAAAAAAAATTGGTCCCACTATTCTCTGTGCGGATATTGCGCACCAAACTCCGATTTTAACCGGGTGCATAGGTGCTTCATGAATAACATGTGGATTTTCGCTGGCCCAATAGCGTGAGTTATTTGAGTTCACATAGCCGGATAAATGGAACCATGCTTCATCTATGCACCATGTGATGGGCAATAATGCAGGATTTTGCACAATGAACGCCTGAAGCCAACGACAATAATTCAGTCGTCTATCCTTATCTGGTTCCTGTAACTGATGGACAACCGTAATCCTATACGGCTTTAGGTCTGCACTTTTCACAGTTCTGACACATTGAGTAGTTGTACCCTGTCTCCTGCGACAAACGTCTTAATGATTTTTTTGGGTGACTGATCCAGTCGTGCTCTTACGTCAACAACCGTGGGAAGCATAGGTGAACGAGTTTTGCCTTTTTCACTCACCAGGTATCCAGTTGTTTCCAATTTGTTTACCAGTCCCAGTATTGATTTTCTCTGGGGAGGATTCGAACACCAAATTCTCTCTGGTATGCCCTTTGAGTACCTGTAATTGAATTCGTAATCTAGTATTGCTTTATAAGCAAGAATCGTTCATGTATGTGTACTCCATTTTCACGTTGACTAGAACAAAATCTCAAAAACAGTTGCGGACAATAAAACTAACAATTACGATTAAAACATGAACATTTGCGCATCTAGTGACAGGCAATCGAAACTTCAGAACATTCTGCTTAATTTGGTGTTAAAATTGGGGCAGTAGGTGTATTTTGAACAGAATAATTAAAGAAAGAAATCTGTCAGTTCTTCATAAATAACGTGTAGTTTTGCGTAGTAGTAGTAGTGTTAATTGCAACATCAGCAATGATGCTGGTAGTGTACAGAGTCAGGGGAACACCCACCTCACATTTAATTGTATAAAAGAAAAATGTTACCCAAGGAAATAAGAGTAACTGTGGAAAGAAGCATATCAAAGTAGGCAATTATGATAGAATAAAAGAGAGACTAATTGAGAAAGAATTTAGACTGAGAAAAAACCTATAGCAATAGCAACTACGTATGTAAATAATTAATATAAGAACCTTATGTATGCTTGCAGACCTGTTTATGGTAAAGGGTAAAATTTGTACAGGAAGCTGGTTAACAGAGAATCGCAATTAGCAACGGGGTAGACAGGAAAAAACCATCACAGGGATTAGGCTAGATAAATGACCGAGGAGCACAGGGATTAGGATAAGCAGTGACTTGCGGATGAGACATGTAATAGAAAAAGAGAGAGATGTCACGGAATTCCCAAAGTAGTCTGATTTTTCCAGAGAAAAACACATGAATGATTTTATTTTCATGAGACTACAAACACGGCGGCGCCGTGGCACAGTGGTTAGCCCGCTCGCTTCTCACCAAGGCGGCCCGGGTTCGATTCCAGGAACCCGCAGGTGGGATTTGTGATGGTCAAAATGGAGTCTGGGGTTATTTCATTCCACCGGTGCTGCATCTTCACCTTTCCTGTCATTCATTTCGCTCACTTTCATCTATCACCTACTTCCTTGCTTTCATCCCGGGCGTCGGGCTGATCAACCACCCTGGTTCTGCACTTTCTCCGATCCAAAGAGTCCCACTGCTCCTCCACAGGCTCCCAGGTATTGGATTGTAAGTCCTAGGGGGTGTAAGTCCCACATAAGACAAGGGTAAACAGGTGAGGAAGAAGAAGAGACCACAAACACAGTAGACAATGGAAAAACGCCTTGTATATTACAACGAGAAAATGAGCAAATGTCTGGCAGAGTGTAAAAGGTGAGCAATTCAGTCAGTCTGTGCGGGTGGGAAGCGTGTGAATTAAATTTATATCTTGACAAATTAGCGGGAAATTAAAGGGAAATCATATGTAATTCGCCTCCCACTGGGAGACCTGGCCCGAGGTGTACTCAGCCCTACGTCCCTGAGGGGCCAGTTGAGGATCTATTTGATTGAAAACTAGCGATCCCAGGTTGAGGGACCCAGGGCGCTAACCACGTCCCACCCTCTAGTACTGCACTCCACTCATGACGACTTGTAGGCAGAGGTGGGGGAAGCAGCGGCCGAGCGGTAGGCCTTGACTCGGTCATGGGCTAGTTTATATGTAATTCAAGGAATTGCAAAGTGGTCCGGTAGTATGTAATTGGCTAATTATTGTTGTTTATTTAACTGAAATAAATCCAGACACGCAATAACACGTGGCTTTATTCAGCTCTCATTACTCCACCCGAGATAAAGAGTAGCGACCACCACGAGAAGACTAGAAGCAGCGAACTGCAAGCCAGCATCCTGATTTTCAGTAGCACACAGCTACGCATCAATGGAATGGTGCTGGTGGTAGTTTTAATGGCCTTGGCGACGATGATGCTAGTGACGATAGTGGTAAGGCTTGATGACTATTATGGTGATGATTGGTGGCGTTGTGATGGTTAGGTGTAAGCTATAGTATATACAGGATTATTCAAAAAGAAGGAACAGATTTTAAATATTCATTTTTAATGAACGACAATAGACATTGGCGCATACGGCACATCATTGGATAAATGAAAGTTCAAAGTTTTAAGCCCCACCTATTAGTTCCATTCAGTGCCTACAACAGCGCTGTCTTTGTTTACGAGGAAAGATGTTTAGAAGATGGTTGCGTATGCAAACGGAAAAACACTGGTCGTCCTCGCATAACAAATGGTGCTCAGTTTGAACACACAAAATAAAATTTTGAGCCTTTCTCTATTCAGTGATTTATCGCATGTGACGCTATCTATTGTCGTTCATTAGAAATAAATATTTAAAGTCTGTTCCTTCTTTTTGAATAACCCTGTATGTTGCACTAGTAGGCAAGCAAAAGATGGTAAGCATTACCTACGAAGGCCCTCACATCGCAAGTTAAACCTTAATTGATAATTAATTCTTCTTTGACACATGCAGTATGTAGGGTAAGGTTGGAAGTGTGGAATCAGATTGAAAATTTGTATGCCATAGCCGAGATTTGAACCACCTATCTTCGACTTTCAATGCCGTAGCTCTAATCAACTTAACTACCATGGTAACATGCCGGTACGACATCAAACCTTAGTGTTTAATATTCCAGGGTAGGAGATATACTGTTACTGCTTCATATAAGCTGATACCTATTTCGCCGAGTTCGTTAAAGCACGTACTCGTAACCAGAGGTCCACGATTCAAATCTCAACATGATCGTCCTTCCCGTTTTAGGTATTTTTCAGATTTTACTCGTTTTTACTTTCTCTACTACGTATAGTAAGTAGGGGAAGTATTGCATTCCACCCAAAAATTCGATACCGAGATTTCACCGGAAATACATGTTTTGAGACCTCCTGAATCCAAAAAAAGCATTTTTGGAAACATATCCGTGTGTGTGTGTGTGTCTGTGTGTCTGTGAACAGCATAACTCAAAAACGAACATTCGGATAAACACCAAACTTGGTATTTAGGTTCAGTATCTTCCAGAGATGCGACACGAAGGTTTTCAAGAAAATCCCCCCACCCCAGACTACCCTTTACATGGAACATTTTTTCGACAATTTTGATTTTCTCAAAAATGGCTCTAACGATTTTGATTAAAATATCATATGTTTAATATATTTTTACGACAAATGAAATGTATATCTCGAATTTTCTGGGAATGTCTCCAAAAGTATTCTTCATTGTGAACGACTTTTGCATAACTGGTAAACCATAAGAGATAGACAAAATTTTACAACACACAAAATGTAGATCGCGTTAAAATACACAACTTATGTCATATACATTTCTTTTGTTGAGTGAACCGTTTTCGAGATATTGCTTGTTATTTTCTTAAATTTTCCAATACTTTTACTTTTTCTCAAATGCGTTATTCATTTTTTTATGTCCTGGACATGCAAAGAGAATGGAATGCGCCACATAGCAACCAGCGTTAAAATATTTGACTATCGCTTAAAACCTAGCATATTCCCCTTGCATCTACATGAAAATTACCAATAAGATTGACATCTCGATATCTCGATTAACATGAAGCATATGGAGAATAAGCATTTGTAAAAATAGTTTGTACAAGAGTAGAGAAAGTCATGTGAGTGTAACACATCAGATTTTTATAACTGGCAAATGCATGAGAGGTGTCCTGAATTAGGCCTAGAACTTTTTCGTCCCAAATTACTTTTCCCAATTATTGTTTCTGCATGTATCAACAGTGTCAAACATTTGTGGTGCCATATGTAGCAAGGATATGTTACATTCACATGACTTTTTCTACTCTCGCTAGTTTATACAATACTTCGTTTTAATCGAGAAAAACCCTTCCGGAAATAGCTACATTACACATTTCGTTACATACAGGGTGGACTATTTAAGTTGAGACTGTACAATACCTCCAAAACTAAGCGTTAGAAAGAAATGTTTTTAATAAAAGTTGCTTGATATTATGGGAGAAAGTAAATGCCATTAGTCGTGTTTTATTTGGAGGTCTTTATGATATTCATTTTAGGGCCAATTTAATTTTTTTAAATAGGAACCTACAATGACCATCACAACCTCCTCCAAATAAAACACGACTAATGGCATTTACTTTCTCATAATATCACGCAACTTTTATTAAAAACATTTCTTTCTACAACGTTTAGTTTTGGAGATATTGTACAGTTTCAAATGGGCCATCCTGTATATAAAGGAAATACCGATAGTCAAGTGTTTAAGAACTGGGCACTATGTACTAGGCTTAAATTCCCATGCTCTTTACCTGCAATCGCGAGAAACAACTGAATATAGAAAGTACTTGAAAAGAATGAAAATTATTGAACAGTTCGAACCATTAATAACGGATATCTCGGAAATGGCTTATACCACAAAAAAGATATTTTAAACAAATTGTGTGTTTTAAACACATCTATATTTCTTGTGTAGTACGTTTTGCGTGTATCGCTTAAGGTTTATAGTTATACAAGATTATATAAAATTACTTCAGATTAAAGAGGACTTCACAAGCTATTCCCAGAAATTTGAAATTGTCATGTAAATAGGATTAATATATGGTATTCTAATCAAAATCATTGAGGCAAGTTTTGAAAAATCAAAAATTTCAAAAATGTTCCATGTAAAGGTTAGTTTGGGTGGGTGACTTTCTTTAAAATCTTCATGTCCCGTTTTGGAAGGTACTGAACTTAAATACCAAGTTTATATGACTTTTCGTTTTTAATTTTATGCTGTTCACGCCCACACAGAGATCTTTTTCTAAAAAGAAGCTTCTCTTAGGATTCAGGGAGCCTCAAAACATGCACAATCCCAAAATCAAGGTCTCCAAAGCGCTGGGATCGCGGGAAACTGTTTGTGTGGATGTTGGCCATACTGCTTTTTTCCTTCCTCCCTCCACACTCTTTAGAAACCACCGCACATCTCTTAGCGCCCTCAGTCTTGGCTTGGCAGTCAGTTATAATGGAGCTCACGTTAGCCACTACCGCCAGGTGCGAAGTTCGCGCAGTTATTCGCTTTTTGAGTGAAAAAGGGGTTAAACCTGTCGAAATTCATCGAAAGTTGATGGAAGTGTATGGAGAGTCTTGTATGGATGTCAAAAATGTCCGCAAGTGGTGTAGAGAATTTGCAAATGGTCGCACGGAAATTCATGACAAGGAAAGAAGCGGGAGACCGTCCATTTCTGACGAAACTATCGCAAAGGTTAAACAAATCGTGCTTCAAGATCGGCGGATCACTCTCGATGAGCTCTGCATTGTTGTTCCTGAGATTTCTCGAAGCACTATTCATCGGACTTTGATTGAAGAGTTGAAATTTCGGAAAGTGTGCGCAAGATGGGTCCCCAGAATCCTGACAGATCACAAAAGGCAACGCGCTGAAACTTCCCGCCAATTTCTTCAACGCTATGCAGATGAAAAGGACAACCTTTTGGATTCAACAGTCACGGGTGATGAAACCTGGGCTTTCCACTTCACACCTGAAATCAAACAACAATCACGTGAGTGGCGGCAATCCGGTTCACCCAAGCCGCGAAAATTCAAGACAACACAGTCTGCCGGTAAAGTCATGAAAACTGTGTTTTGGGATCGAAAGGGGATATTGTTGGTCAACTTTATGGATCCTGGGACAACAATAAATGCCGACAGGTATTGTCAGATATTAAAAAAACTCAGACGGGCAATTCAGAACCGTAGAAGAGGAATGTTGAGCAAGGGCGTAAGCCTTCTCCATGACAATGCTCGCCCCCACACCGCCCGTCAAAACATGAATCGTCTGCAACATTTGGATGGGAAACCATCACCCATCCACCCTATAGTCCGGACTTAGTATCCAGTGACTACCACTTGTTTCCCAAGTTGATAGAACACTTGATTGGAAGGCGCTTCGGTGACGACGATGAAGTGAAAAATGAGGTCCATTACTTTTTCAAGAGCATGGCGGCAAGCTGGTATGACATGGGCATACAAAAACTGCCACAGCGTCTACAAAAATGCATCAACCGAAATGGCGATTATGTGGAAAAATAGACAAGCGTTAAAGCTTCAAAACTATGTACCATTTGTTGTCAATCAAAGTTTCTTTGTATTTTAAAAAAATTTGGAGACCTTACTTTTGGGGTTACCCTCGTATCTCCCGTGAAAATTCGGCATCGAATTTTTGGGTAGAATGCAATACCTTTTCTACCTACTATGTATGTGGCAGAGAAAGTAAATAGATAGCTGTTTTACTGATATTAAAAGGAACTGAAAGGCATCAGGGAAAATGATCCACCTAGGATTAACTACTGTAATTGGTTTCTTTATGTTTAAATATTAAAGATACTTACTTGCAGTGGTATTACAGGCCAACATGTTTTTCTTCAGGTGTTCTGTCGCAAGAGTTGTCATCTTTTCTCAATGAGCAGTATCCAGGCAACTACTCCAGCTACATTGCTGCCTCTTACGTCAAGTTCCTGGAGTCTGCGGGAGCAAGAGTAGTACCTATCAGGTCAGTGTTATACTTCTCTTTGTAAGATAACATTCAGCATAACTATTGGTTTAAATTGAAAGCTGTTCTTTGAATTCTAAAAAGTGGAGCCAGGTAACACAAACTCCAATTAATTTAAGAAAACTCGGTCCACACTGTTCAATATATCAACTGTTAACATTCGACATGTTGTGACTGTTAACATTTAACATTCCATCCAAATCGGTTCACTTGTTGGGACAGCAAAATTTCTCAACTAAATGTAGAATGAACCCCAGTGATGATGTTTAGGCTATTGATGTCTGTGTCTGTGCTTGGTTATGTAATGAAGAAGAAGAGAAAATTAAGAATGTGGATGAGACCTATCTACGAGGGCAGTCCCAGAAGTACACGACCTAACAAAGAAAACACAAACATTTTGGGAAAAAACATCTTTATTTCTCTACACAGTCTCCTTTCAGCTTGATACACTTTTCCCAGCGATGTTCAATAGCTTCGATACCCTGTTTATAGTGAGAACCGTCGAATTCTGCAAAATAGCCATCAACTGCAAACTCACCTCTTCATTGTTAGCAAATCTTTTACCACCAAGCCATTTCTTCAACTTTGGAAACAGAAATAACCTGGCGAATAGGGTGCATGAGGAAGCAATTCGAACTTTAAACTCATTGATTTTAGCCATGGCGGTAATGGATGTGTGCACTGGTGCATTGTATTGATGAAACAAAACTTTCCTTTTCGCTAAATGCGGCCGTTTATCCGTTATCCCACGCGCATCCCAAAAACTGACGCCATGACCTTGCCTGCAAATGGAACTGTCTTCGTCTCCTTTGGAGTCGATTCTTCCCTTTAAATCCACTGTTTTGACTGCTCCTTCGTCTCAAGTGTGAAGTCATGGACTCATGTTTCATCCATGGTTATAAATCGAGCAAAAACTCGGCTTTATTGCAGCGAAACATTGCCAAACACTCGACTGAAACATTCTCACGACGTTGCTTTTGTTCCATTGTGAGTAAACGCGGCATCCATCTTATGCATAGCTTTCTCATGTCTAAATTTTAGTCAGTATGCGATGTACAGCACTTTTTGAAATGACTACGATGTCTGCTAGCTCGCGCACTTTCAGTCGACGGTTATTTAATACCATTTTGTGGATTTTCTTCACAATTTCTAGCGTGGTCACCTCATTTGGTCGACCACTGCGATGTTCGTCTTGGCAGCTCGTACGGCCTCACTTAAACTCTGCCACCCAATATTTTACTGTTGTAAACGAAGGAGCAGTCTCCTCCAGAGTAGAATCTAACTCAAGTTTAATATTAGTTGGACTAAGATCTTTCAAATGAAGGTATTGTATCACATAACGATGGCCAGTCTTATCCATGTTTACAAATTCGCTGAGAGAGTTCACTTTTAATGGCTGCCAAATAATTACTAAACAACGTAGCATCGTCAAACTTCAAACTTAAGCTTTATAAGGGTGGTACTTTCTACCATGGTCATTTCTTTGAAACAACAACCGCTATATATACGTCAGGTCGGGTACTTCTGAGACTGCCCTTGTAGCTAATCAGTTGACTTGTTGGGACAACAAAGTTTCTCAACTAAAAGCAGGATGAACCCCAGTGATGATGTTTAGGCTATTGATATCTGTGTCTGTGCCTGGTTATGTAATGAAGAAGAAGGGAAGGTGAAGAATATGGATGAGTACTATCTGGTTAATCAGTTGACTTGTTGGGACAACAAAGTTTCTCAACTAAAAGCAGAATGAACCCCAGTGATGATGTTTAGGCTATTGATATTTGTGTCTGAGCTTGATTATGTAATGAAGAAGAAGGGAAGGTGAAGAATATGGATGAGTACTATCTGGTTAATCAGTTGACTTGTTGGGACAACAAAGTTTCTCAACTAAAAGCAGAATGAACCCCAGTGATGCTGTTTAGGCTGTTAATATTTGTGTCTGAGCTTGATTATGTAATGAAGAAGAAGGGAAGGTGAAGAATATGGATGAGTACTATCTGGTTAATCAGTTGACTTGTTGGGACAACAAAGTTTCTCAACTAAAAGCAGAATGAACCCCAGTGATGATGTTTAGGCTATTGATATTTGTGTCTGAGCTTGATTATGTAATGAAGAAGAAGGGAAGGTAAAGAATATGGATGAGTACTATCTGGTTAATCAGTTGACTTGTTGGGACAACAAAGTTTCTCAACCAAAAGCAGAATGAACCCCAGTGATGCTGTTTAGGCTGTTAATATTTGTGTCTGAGCTTGATTATGTAATGAAGAAGAAGGGAAGGTGAAGAATATGGATGAGTACTATCTGGTTAATCAGTTGACTTGTTGGGACAACAAAGTTTCTCAACTAAAAGCAGAATGAACCCCAGTGATGATGTTTAGGCTATTGATATTTGTGTCTGAGCTTGATTATGTAATGAAGAAGAAGGGAAGGTAAAGAATATGGATTAGTACTATCTGGTTAATCAGTTGACTTGTTGGGACAACAAAGTTTCTCAACTAAAAGCAGAATGAACCCTAGTGATGATGTTTAGGCTGTTAATATTTGTGTCTGAGCTTGATTATGTAATGAAGAAGAAGGGAAGGTGAAGAATATGGATGAGTACTATCTGGTTAATCAGTTGACTTGTTGGGAAAACAAAATGCTTCAACTAAAAGCAGAATGAACCCTAGTGATGATGTTTAGGCTGTTAATATTTGTGTCTGAGCTTGATTATGTAATGAAGAAGAAGGGAAGGTGAAGAATATGGATGAGTACTATCTGGTTAATCAGTTGACTTGTTGGGACAACAAAGTTTCTCAACTAAAAGCAGAATGAACCCTAGTGATGATGTTTAGGCTGTTAATATTTGTGTCTGAGCTTGATTATGTAATGAAGAAGGGAAGGTGAAGAATATGGATGAGTACTATCTGGTTAATCAGTTGACTTGTTGGGAAAACAAAATGCTTCAACTAAAAGCAGAATGAACTCTAGTGATGATGTTTAGGCTATTGGTACTTGTGTCTGTGTTTGTTATGCAATGAAAAACAAGAGAAGATGAATAAAGTGAATGAGGACAATCTTGACTTGTTGGGACAACAAAATTTCTAATTTAAAAGCAAAATGAACTGCAGTGATGATGTTTAGGTTATTGGTACTTGTGTCTGTGTTTGGTTATGTAATGGATTAGAGGAGAAGATAAAGAATGTGGATCAGGACTATCTAGATTATCAGTTGACTTGTTGGGACAACAAAATTTGTCAACTAAAAGCAGAATGAACCCCGTGATGTTTAGGCTATTGCTATTTGTGTCTGTGCTTGGTTATGTAATTAAAAAGAAGAGAGAATGAAGAACGTGGATGAGGTCCTATCTAGTTAATCATCACTGGGGTGAACATATTTTGGATGAACTAAAACTGAGGACAGATTTGGCATCAAGCAGTTCTTGAGAATAAGTGAACGTGACTTCAACTTTGTTTTGAGGAAGGAAAAACCTATTGCGAAAAAGACACACATTTGAAAGCACCCATTCCAGCTGCCGGACTTGATTGTTTTTTTTTATCTTGTCTCTGTACTCTGAAGAAGTGTTTTGTTACGTTGTTTATTTATTTAGCTCCACGTATGGAAGCCAATTTGAGAAAATGTTTGTTGCTGCTACGTATGGAAAGTCAGTTTGAAGAAGATGTATTATATTTCAACTGTTGGGGAGCCGAACTTGTAGTAGTTGCAACCGCACGTATGTAAAACAGTTTCCGGTAGCCTTCGCCCTAAATGTACTTTCAGGTGGCCTTCGCCCCAAGTTTAAAAAAATATTAGCTTTGTAGTTTTGACTGCTTCTTTAAATTTTATGTATTTATGTTTGCCTCGGCTGCGTCAGTATTTATTTTAGAGACATGAATGTCATGCAGGGTTGGGGTGCAACAAGAATGTAGGCTTACACAGATTTTAAGTCTTAATTGACTCCTTTTTATTAATCCTTGACACAAATTAAAGAGCACTTCACTGATATCGAGAGCTGTGAGATTCTTTTATTAATTACTTGTTCTTTTTAACACGTAAACTTATTTTTCGTCTCACACGAATACGTATTATATTTCTCTAGAGGACGCATCTTGCATCCGGTTACTATCACGGTCTGCAGGCAACTGAATTGATTTCAACCGTCTAAACTTGTAAATTTCTGTACTTCAAGTCTCTGATTGGCTAATCCTAGTCCAATAGAATACCTTCATTTAACTAAAGCTTTTTCTGGTTGTTGATTGGCTATTTTTAAACTGTCTCAAAATTTACATTATTGCTGCTCTAATGATGACTAGAAGTATTTAACCTTCCTTACTCATTATTGCCTCAAGGTTACCTCATTGTTAGCAACTTTTAACCTATTATTCTCACAGCTCCTATATTATTAAATTACGTAATGCATTCACATAACATTATTGAACATGTTTACAATAATATAAGCATATGCAATGACTGTTACATACATTTTACAAATTATTACGTACACATTTCTTCAAGGCGGACTGTTATTGAATAAACATATTATATAATTTAATTGAAATTATTTAAGTGTTAAAAGCACTGCCTCAACTCTTTGCACGAAACTTCCCACAACCATATCCTCAAGATAATATCATTGATTAATGAAAGTGCATTTTCTTTCGTCCATTTCGTAACATCACGTGTAGGAAACCAAATCAAGGACACGAGCAAAAATAATGTGAGTGAACAACGGAACTACAGAGCACGTGATTAATAACGTGCAGGAATCGGAAGTACGCCGTTACCATGGTTACAGTCCGGAAACTTCCGGAGCAAGCCCGATCACACACGAAGAGCGAATATTGACTTAAGTTTTCTATCGGAAGCGTAAGACACCAACATGTTAAAAGTGTGACGCCCAACACTCTCAGTTGAAATGTTAAGTCAATCCTACGATCGAAATTTGACCAGCTTGCAGAATGTTAACATGTTGCGCTTGACAAGTTTTGTTAAATGTTAATCAGTATAAGTAGCGTTATTGGAACGTGAGTTGCAAACAAAAGAGGGGCGCTTTTTTGTATGTTAGTAAAATAGTACGTTTCTCTGTATTATTTCGCAAGAATGTAGCGATTTTGCTTGAGAATATGAAATAAGGCCCTTAAAATGTTACCTTATTACAAGCTTAGACTTATTTGATCTGCTATTCGGTATCCCAAAGATGATTAGTCTTCTCGTTGCTACAGTCTATATAGGTTAAACAACGGTCGCGCACTACGACCTACGCGAGGTCTAATTAGACTACCACCCCTCCAGGATGAAGTGAAGGAACTAGAGGAGGCTACAGGCCACAGAGACGCGCCCACTGAAGAAGACCGTCCCACTGTTGGATCTGCCTAAAGAGGTGATGAATGAACCGTTGACCAAGTCTTCTTTCCTTTGATCAAGCACCCACGCCATCTGTCCGGCACCACCATACACCACGAAACCAAGAAGCACATCTGAAAAATGCGAAGGAAACCGAATGAAAAGGAAATAATAGAAAGGACATTGTGGTAGATGAGAAACCAACCCATCATTCGCTTATGGACCAGGGAAAACCACGAAAAACCCAGGGTCAGAGTGGGCGGTCCACGGGAATCGAACCTGGGACCTCAACTTTACCGCTTGAGCGATATGGATGTCTTTGTTACAGTCTAAATACCATGCTCAATTCTGTTATTGTTTCGTTGAATATATCGGTGTAAGGCATAAATGTTTTCGTAAATGAGACTTTAGCTTCTCTCTTACATTTTATTACCTGGTATGTTGAACCGAAAAGCAAGACATTCCCTACCTGGAAGAGAAGTGTGCGGGTGTTATGGACTGTAATGTAGCCTATTATCAGCACAGCAATTATAATTTGAGATTTAAATTATACTATATTTAATAATGTAAAGAAGCTTTTGCATCTTCGCTCCAAAAAAATGGTTTCATCTTATCTCTGATACCGTAATTATTGACGGGAATACAAATAATAGCAAAATAGAGAAATAATTGCAATAAATAACTTGTGTATATTCAATCAATGAATAAAGTAATAAGCTTGAGTTAAAAGATTTGTCGGAAAAGAAGAAGGTAATTAAGAAGACACGTGAACGAAAGCCATTAGCGACAGACTAAATAGCGAACGCATTAGTTTAAATACTCTGGGAATGCAGTTTAGAATTAAGTTCAGTACGTCTTCACCGCCACGTACACAGAAATTCTAAAAAAGATAAGTGAAAAATATTTCTGAGAGTTTAGCCGGGCCCCCTAGTAACAAGGTAACTGAGGTGCACGTATACTTTACAAGATCGGAGCGCGTAAGAGGGAATGTTGGAGGGGAGTAAAATGTAGGCGGAGCTTAAGTTACAAAATAGGTATCTAATTTTAATCATAAACACATTAGCAGTCGGGTACACACACCCTCTCTTGAGATTTATTCAGTTAATGTGCGACTATTCGCGATTGTATTTTAAGCGCATAGCGACGCGCTTACGTGAGCAAGATTTCGCGGCTATCGCGAGGGATCTTACTGAGTAACCTTTTAGCGACTCACGGCAAGTTGCACTTCTAGTTACTTTCTCTACTACGTATAGTAAGTAGGGGAGTTGCATTACACCCAAAATTCGATACCCAGATTTCACCGGAAATACATGTTTTGAGGTGCTCTGAATTTAAATAAAGCATTTTGGAAACGTCCATGTGTGTGTGTGTTTATGTGTCTGTCTGTGAACAACTAACTCAAAAACGAAAAGTCGGATAAATACTAAACTTAAAATCCCTTGCCCCAGACTACACTTTGCATGGAACATTATTTGAAAGGTTTAATTTTCTCAAAAATGGCTCTATCGATTTTGTTTAAAATAAATGCTTTAGATATTTTCATAGCAAATGAAATGTTTATCTTTAATTTTCTGGGAGTATCCCTAAAAGTCCTCTTCATTCTGAATGACTTTTGCGTAACTGGTAAACCGTAAGAGATAGACAAAATCTTACAACAAAAAATGTAGATCTCGTTAAAACACACAATTTATGTCAAATACATTTTTTCTCGAATGAACCATTTTCAAGATATTGCTTGTTATTTGTTTGAATTTTCCAATACTTATACTTTTCTTAAATGAGAATTCGTTATTGGTTTTTACTTTCTCTACTACGTATATTAAGTAGGGGAAGTATTGTATTCCACCCAAAAATTCGATACCGAGATTTCACCGGAAATACATGTTTTCAGACCCTCTGAATCCAAAAAAAGCATTTTTGGAAACATGTCCGTGTGTGTGTGAGCAGCATAACTCCGAAACGAACAGTCGGATAAACACCAAACTTGGTATTTAGGTTCAGTATCTTCCAGAGATGCGACACGAAAGCTTTCAAGAAAATGCCCCATCACAGATTACCCTTTACATGGAACATTTTTCGAAAATTTTAATTTTCTCAAAACTTGCTCTAACAATTTTGATTAAAATATCATATTTTTAAGATATTTTCATGACAAATAAAGTGTATATCTTGAATTTTCTGGAAATGTCTCCAAAAGTATTTTTCATTGTGAACGACTTTTGCATAACTGGTAAACCATAAGAGATAGACAAAATTTTACTACACAAAAAATGTATATCACGTTAAAATACACAATTTATGTCATATACAATTTTTTTTGTTAAGTGAACAATTCTCGAGATATTGCTTGTTATTCCCTTAAATTTTCCAATACTTTTTCTCAAATGGGAATTTGTTATTCATTTTTACTTTCTCTACTACGTATAGTAAGTAGGGGAAGTATTATATTCCACTCAAAAATTCGATAGCGAGAGTTTACCGGAAATACATGTTCTGAGACCCCCTGAATCCAAAAAAAGCATTTTTGGAAACATGTCCGTGCGTGTGTCTGTGTGTCTGTGAACAGCATAACTCAGAAACGAACAGTCGGATAAACACCAAACTTGGTATTTAGGTTCAGTATCTTTCATAGATGCGACGCGAAGGTTTTCAAGAAAACCCCCCGCTCCAGACTACCCTTTACATGGAAAATTTTTCGAAAATTTTAATTTTCTCAAAAATGGCTTTAACTAGTTTGATTAAAATATCATATGTTTAAGATATTATCATGACAAACGAAATGTATATCTCGAATTTTCTGGGAATGTCCCCAAAAGTATTCTTCATTGTGAACGACTTTTGCATAACTGGTAAACCATAAGAGATAGACAAAATGTTACTACACAAAAATGTAGATCGCGTTAAAATACATAATTTATGTCATATACATTTTTTTGTTGAGTGGACCATTTTCGAGATATTGCCTGTTATGTGTTTGAATTTTCGAATACTTATACTTTTCTTAAATGAGAATTCATTATTCGTTTTCTTATGTACTGGACATGCAAAGAGAATGGAATGCGCCACATAGCAACCAGCTCTTAAAACATTTGACTATCGCTTAAAGCCTACCATATTCCCTTTGCATCTGCAAGAAAATTAGCAATAAGATTAACATCTCGATTAACATGAAGCATATGGAGAATAAGCGTTTGTAAAAATAGTTTGTACAAGAGTAGAGAAAGTCATGTGGGTGCAGCACATCAGATTTTTTTAAATTGCGGAAAAAGTTCTTTCAAACGTTAATACTGATACTGCAGAAGTTATCGGGTATAATAATTCAATTGCTATAGTTCTAGTGCTATGATTCACAATGAGTTTCTTTCTTTATCTTTTAAACGATCGGCAACTCGCTTCAAGAGTCAATTTAAACTGGTGTTATCCTTCACGTTACATTCACGTATACCGTGAAAGAAGTTACTCTTAGCCCTACCACTGGAGCAGCTGGCGTACCAGACCTCAGAACGTATTACAAGAAAACAACTATTTTCTTGCTTCAGATTGTCATAACATTGAGTGGCTTTAAACATTTAGATAACTAACACGTTATCATATCTATAAGCCATGGCCGCTTGGAATGCAGATGTTACAACATTACTATTATTGGCATGTGTGCCATAATGAACCAATTATGCACGTTAATGTGTACATTAACAACATGTTTCTAATTTTAAGATTGCATGCATGTTTGCAATTTCATAAACAGCTGAAACAGCGGTAAACAATACCATGTATAGAAAGCCTTAAATTCCATTGCACCTAATGCAAATTTACTCATAAAGTTTATTGGTTTATACTTTCAGGATCAATCAAACCAGAGGCTATTATGAAAGCATCGTAAATTCCGTTAATGGGTGAGTAATTAATGGTTTTTTAAATTAGATATCGTGTATATACGAGGGGAACTATTTATATCTTGAGCCTAATAATTAAAACAAAGTAATTTCTGATTGAAAACTGCTTTATTGTTTTTCAAAATATTCTCCTTTATAATCGATACACTTTTGCATCCGTTTGAACCATTTGTCAAAGCATTTATTCCAGTCTTCTTGAGACACCTCTAAAATATGGTTTTTGAAAGCATCAACGGCTTCTCATGCCAACGAAAGTCGTTGTCCACGCAATTTATTCTTGTTGTTCGGGAACAAAACGAAGTCATTGGGTGCCAAATCAGGACTGTATGGCGGATGGCCCATCAATTCGATTTTTTGAGCCTTCAAATACTCTGCTGTTAGACGAGATGTGTGTACGCTCGCATTGTCTTGATGAAGAACGATCCTACGGTTCTTGTTGGTTTTCCTTACTTCACCGAAGACTTCCGGCAAACAACCGTTTTACGTTCCTCTAAAGGCACTATTGCCACATGGCCAGTTTTGCTGAAAAAGCAGGCGACCATTTGCTTCAAAGTGCTTCGAGTGAGAACAACTTTTGTTGGATTTGCTTCATCTTGAAACATCCATACAGTCGACTGCTGTTTACGTTCCGGCTCATATGCATAGATCCATGATTCGTCACCTGTTACAATCTTATACACGTCTTTTGAGGCAGCGCCATTGTATTTTTTGAACATTTTTGTACACTAATCGACACGAGCATCTTTTTGAGATTGCATCGAATTATGTGGTATCCAACGAGAGCAAACCTGTTTCACGGCTAAATAATCATGCAATATATTATATATGCTAGTGGAACTGATGCCTAAGGTTGCCTCAATCTCACAATATGTCGCATGACGATCTTTCATTATTAGTTTTTGCACAGAATCAATGTTTTCTGGCACAAAAACTGATTTTGGACGACCTTCACGAACTTCATCATTGAGCGAACGGCGGCCACGATTAAATTCGTTATACCAGCGTTTCACAGTGGCAAAGGATGGAGCTTCGTCGCCAAATGTGGAAGTTAGTTGATTGATGCACTCTTGTCTTGATAATCCACGTCGAAAGTCGTAATAAATCATTGCACAAACATTTTCACGAGTTAATTCCATGTTTTTGTTGACACACAATTTTCAAGTTAGTGTAAACAAAAGAAATGACACTATTGACAAAAAGTTTGGAGTAGATTATGGTTAAAAATGTCAAACTTTTCATTGGGAACGACCGATGGCACCTACAACATTCAGGGTTGCCAAGGCTCAAAATGTAAATAGTGCCCCTCGTATAAAACTGTTTAGAACACATTCTTGATCATTCTGATTTATTTTGACTGATTAACAACGATTAATGCATTGAAGAGCTGTGTCTGTTTTGTGTTACATTCAAATGGATTCCTAAGACATCTGCTTCAAAACAGATAAATTAGCCGCCATAGTACAGGATTATTCAAAAAGAAGGAACAGACTTTAAATATTTATTTCTAATGAACGACAATAGATAGCGACATATACGACACATCATTGAATAATAGGAAATTTCGAAGTTTTAAGCTCCGCCTATTAGTTCCATTCAATGCCCTCAGCGGCGCTGTTTTTGTTTACGAGGTAATGGCCACAGGAAAAGCCGTTTTGTGTGCTGCGTTATGCACAGAGCGATTTCATTGTTTCATTGCAGCGTGCATTTCGTTGTAAGTTCAACAAAGAGCCGCATCGTCAATAAAAAATTTACAATTGATACAATAAATTCGTAGAAGATGGTTGCGTATGCAAACGGAAAAGCACTGGTCGTCCTCGCTTAACAAAAGGCGCTCATTTTGAACACATAAAATAAAATGTTGAACATTTCTCTATTCAGTGATGTATCGCATGTGTCGCCATCTATTGTCGTTCATTAGAAACAAATATTTAAAATCTGTTCCTTCTTTTTGAATAACCGTATACTTGCCTGGCAATTTAGAATCAAACAAGGGAAGCAGAGACTTCTACAAGGAGCTTAATTTCTAAACTAGGGTACAAGGTAATGGAAAATATTCTCTGCACATAGACACTAGGGAATCTGTTTAGTAATTCGGTGTAAAAGCTGACCGCTCGCGTGATGTAGTGCGTCAGAGTTAATGCTGGCTGGCTTATTCACTCCCCACACCTCGCACTCACGACAGGCTTTCTGTCCTTCAGTTACCACGTAGTCATTAGCGTCAGTAGTTCACTTTCACTTGCGAAGATGGGAAGGAACTTATCTTCCAGAGCTTCCAGAGATTCAACTCACGAAACTTGTGAATAAATTTGAGAGTACTGGTGCAAAACAAGAAACACATGTGAAGACGTACAGTGTTAACAGAAAAAAAATTAGACGAAATTAGCGAAACTTCTGAACGTTCGTCACGAAAACCACTATCGAAGTTAGGGTTTCAGGGAGTTCTGTACATTGAGCATTTGCTATGAGGTAAGAATTAATTTTGTTAAATATTATGTAGAGGTTTACAGACTTAAGAAGCGAAAACAGTGCTGGCACTACTGTCACTTGTGCTACCAAGACGCAAAACGCTGTGCGAGTGGTCAGCTTGTAATTGGTTTTCTAACATACGTAAACAAATGAGTTGAACACACACTTGTGTTTATACTTTGCAGTAATATTGTATGTAAGATTATAATGCCACGTTGCAATGAACGATTCTGGAAGTAGAGATAAATATTGAAGTAGTAAAAATAGTGCGATTCATACTCTATAGTCCATGAATATGAGGAAAGGAATTAAGAGTTGGTAGTAATCAGGCCGAGGCGCCTCCAGTAACTGCAGCACAGCACACAAGTAGACCACAGTAAGCTCTCTTGCTTCCAGCGTGAAAGGATAAAGGAGAGACCCGAAGGGCTACCAGATCCCGACACCGATGTGCGCTAGCAAGAAAGGGCTACCTAATGACTTCAACATGTCACTAATCCATACAACGGCTAGCTCTGCCTAAGCCACTACAACCCAATTTCAGTCTAAATGCCAAGGAGAAATCCTTCCAGAGTGCACGTCCTACCACAGCACTCAATCCCCATCGCCTGGTCCTACAGTGAGGTGAAACAAATGAAAGGAAATGATGGGGATATGAATTCGTGGTACCGACTCGGAGAAACCACGAAAAAACCTATGGTCAAGAGTGGCGATCCCGACCAAAAACGAATCTGGGACCTCCAAAATGCAAGTCTCACATTCTACCGCGGAGCCATTTCGCTCGGTGTACAAAGAAAGAAAGGTAAAAATACAACTGTGTGATTCCTCTTCTAACAAAAATTGTCACTTCTTTCAGTTCTCACTGTCACTGTTATAAGTTTCTATGTAATTCTTCTTCACTGGGAGTTCACTTCATTAATGTTACTTCACTAAAGTGAACTACTTCAATCCTCCGCCACTTCACAAGACATCCACTACCGTCGCTCCGCAGTAGCACTCGCTGCAGTCACAACAGTCGCCACCAACTCACTCGGAGAATCGCTCTTGATGTTGCACTAGAAACGCAGTCGCTAACTCGCTCACTCACTGATTGACCGACGCAACTCAATTCGCAACTGACTGGGCTGCGCGAGAACGCTCGCTTATATAGGCAGTGGAATCTTCCACAGAAGTTTCTCGAACGTTCTAGAACTATACCGACACACTTTCTGGAAGAAGGGGAGTTAAAGCTTCCAGAAAGTTCTAATAATAACCCGATAGCGCACCCAGTGTTTACACTGGCAAGCGGCCGTTATCTTGTTTACTCCAACCGCTCGGCGCCGATCTCCCGATAACCTTGGACCATAGCCACTGCGTCACAATGTTTCAGGACTGTAAGCGATTGTTGCGTTGCGGTGGGACGGTGGAGTTTGTCAGGGTTCTATATTGGGTGTGAATGACTGGAAATTTTGCTCAGAGGCCTCTTTATTAGACTTGAGGTTCTTTAACGTGCCGTAAATATACGACACGGGACCACCGGCCCTACTTCCTTCTCGATGGAAGCATGCTAAGGATTTTTACGCTCGTAAAAAGATTTCTCCCTGGCTCTTGCCAGGCAATTACCAGCATCAGAATTGGTGCCATTCTGGAATCGTTAGAGACCCTTTCCTCGCTAGTGCGCATCGTCGTCCGGATTTGGTCGCTCTTCGGGCCTCATCTTCATCCTTTCCTCCCAGGAGTCACCTAGGGTCCTAAAATGACCTACATGCGGTGCTAAGCTCCAGTAGCTAGGCCTCCCTGAGTAATGTAATCTATCACAAACTTTATAATAATCAGACAATATGGATTAGTGTGCTGTTTCCTGGAGGAGCAGCGAAGTTCAACAAGAAACACGGCTATGGGGAAGCAGGCAGCATTCTGTATCAGCTGGCTGAGGAAAAGAATCAACAGGGAGACTACTTTCCAATCTGGGGCACCTGTCTTGGCTTCGAGCTCCTCACCTTCATTACGGCACAGCAGAAGTACATTCTAACCCCGTGCAACGCTGAGAACGTCGCTTTGCCTTTGGAGTTCAAAGAAGGTATGATACAACAAATAACTATTAGGTTCCCCACATATGCAAGTACCCTCAAAGTACAGCTGAAAATATTTGTACTGGCAAATCTGGCCCCACTCTCTGCCAGCCTGACTTCCTCGAGCAGAATTCTAGTCACTGGATTAGCAGGCTACTTTACCTCACCCAAAATATTGCCGAACTGCCGAAGGGTAATATTACAAGCTGAAGTGGTTCATGTACACACGAGCGGAGTACCGTTAGGGCAATCTATCATTGAATTTTGGGAAAAAATAATATAATGAAAAGTTAGAAATAAAGAAGGAAAGTTACTATTTTACTTTCTCTACCATGTACAGTGCATAAAAAGTGGCCCATTCCCCCAGATCACCATATTGTTTATCTCTCCGCAAGTTTCCGCCTCCTCCCGGCGGTATCAGCTCTCACCAATGAACGATGTTTATAATTTATGTGAAAGAAAGTGTGGTTAGGATACCTCTCTATGACAAGAGTTTCGCTACGGTTGGCACACAAGAAGAAACTAAAGCAATTAAAAATAATTCGGTCTTCTAGGAAGGGCTGAAGAATTATTTGCATGTGTGGTTAAACTGAACAACTACATTTACATATATGAGAACTTTCATCAGCGACATGGAGACGAACGTTAAGTTTTTGCCACTACTAAACGGCAGTTAAGAAAACGGTAGTGTAACATGAAAATATAAGGTTTAAGTTGTAATGTTATCTTTCTCCAGTTCGGCCATACTTTGGGGGAGGTAAAGTATCTTGCCAATCCAGTGGCTAGAAATATGCTTGGAAAACAGAGGCGGTCACGCTAATAGGGAGTGGGGCTTGATTTTGTCAGTACCAACATAAACAGCTCCGTTCCATTATGGGCCACATTTAATGCACGCCAGTATATACCGGGTGTTTCAGAAATACTTTTACAAACTTCGGGTATGGGTTCACACCAAAAGAAGGAAAAAAGTTGATATGAACATATGTCCCATAATCCTTGGTTTTCGCGTTATTCCTGTCACAATGAAAGTGTGAGTTCAACGGCCTTCGGGGTCCAACCTCAAAACTTCATTTCTCTATGCATTCACAGAAGATGTTGACCCATTGTACTACATACGGTAGATGGCGAAGTGTTGCCATGGAAACTTATTTACGTTTGTCATTTGTCATTAGTCTGACTTCAACGTTTCAATTGTGTACATGTAGTGAGTTAAATGCACATGTTTCGTTCCACCATGGCTGGATATTCATTTCGTGAACAGGCAGACATGATTTTTATGTATGGTCACGCGAATGGTAATGGACGCGAGGCTGCATGGCTATCAGATGGAGTTTCCAGACCGAAGACAACTGAGTCATCCAACCTTTGTCGCTGTTTATCGTCGCCTTGCTGAGACAGGAACCGTTGCACCACGAACTATTGATCGAGGAAGACCAAGAGTTGTTCGTACGCCGGAAAGTATGATGCACTGACTGGTATCTACCGTGACCGATGGATAGGCAGAGGAGGACCAGTTCCATGGCCTGCACGTTCTCCCGAACTCAATCCTGTGGATTTTTACCTCTGGGGGCATCTTAAATCATTGGTTTATGGAGCAGCCATCACGGATGCAGAAACGCTTCATCGACGTGTCATGGAAGCCTGCGAAACCATTCGACACCATCCCGGAGTTTTTGACATTTCATGATTCGACGAGTACAGGCATGCATAGAAGCAAGAGGAGAACATTTCGAGCATTTATTATGAGTTTTTTGTGTTATAAGTGTACCACTGTGTTGAACGCCTCCTAACGAGAAAACAAGGATTATGGGACATATGTTCATATGAGCTTTTTTTTTCTTCTTCTTGTGGTGTAAGGAACCCATTCCCGAAGTTTGTAAAAGTATTTCTGAAACATCCTGTATAGTAGGTAGAGAAGGTATTCCATTTCAATCAAGAATCCCATATCAAGATTTCATCGAATATACATTTTTAAGGCTGGTGAAATAAAAAAAAATATAGCATTTTTAGAAAAAGTACCGTGTGTGTGTCTGCCTGTGTGTGTGTGTGTGTGGTGTGTGAATAGTAAAACTCAAAAATGAAATCTCAGATAGATGCCAAACTTGGAATTCAAGTTCATTATCCTCGAAGGATGCGACACGAAGGTTTTCCTACCGTCAACTACCCTTTAGTTTGAACAATTTTTATAAATTTTTGGGTTTCTCAAAAATGGGTTTGACGACTTTATTAAAATACCACAGTTAAAGATATTTAAGTGACAAATTAAATGTATATTTTGAATTTTTTAGGAATAGCCTACGAAATCCTCTACATTCGGTAGGAATCTTATATAATCTTGTATAACTGGTAAACGTTAAGCGACAGACGAAAACGCACTTCACAAAACATGTAGATTTCTTTAAGACACACAATTTGCTTCAAACAACTTTCTTTTTGCGACGTCAGCCATATCCGAAACATCAGTTATTAATGGCTCGAATTGTTCAGTAATTAGTCATTCTTTTTAAGTCCTGTCGATTTCCAGCTGTTTCTCGTGATGTGAAAACAGCTTGAAATTTTAAGGCCAGCATATAGCGTCCAGTTCTTAAACATTTGACTATCGCTGACGAAATGTGTAATCTAGCTATTTCTGCAAAGGTGTATTTGGATTAAAATGAAGTAGATAGGAAATAGACTTTCGTAGGAATAGTTTATATACAAATTAATAAGCGATAGAGTGTAGAGAAATTCGTTTGAATGTAACACACCAGATTTTTATTTTTTAACACAATTAAAGCTTGTGTTTTCATGACACACTACTGTTTTCTTAATATCGGTTATCTTATTGCCGTTCAGTTTAATGACACATGCAAATAATTTGATAACGTATTACGTTATCTGAATTTTTAAAGCCGTTCCTGCGACGCTTTTGTATCCATACCATTTGCTTCAAAATCTGTTGTTGATTCCTCTGCCGGTTGCTACAGTGTTTGGCTATGAGATCTTTCTCTCAGGGTATGCGTCGGCAGGTGTGACAGGATAACACAAGTTTAACTGAATGAGAAATTTAATGTGATCTAATACTTGTGCTATTGAAGCGATTTGCCGATTGTTTGAAAATAAAGAATAAAACTGATTATGAAACTATAACTCGAAACCATGACAATTGAATTATTATATCTGTTAACTTCTGCAGTATCAGTTTTGCGGTTTTAAATAACTGAATAAAAGAAACTAGTAGCGTAACTTGCCGCGAGTCGCTAAAATATTTACCGGTAAAACCCCTCGCGATGGCCGATAAACCTTAATCACACAAGCGCGTCACTGGGCGCTTAAATGTATGCACGAAGGTGTGCACAAACGAATGTGTGCACAAAAAGTGTCTGTGATTAAAAATGCAAGCCTTTATATTAACTTAAGCCCCACCTATATTAGAACTGCCCCACTAAAATTCTACCTTATATGTTACGTATCTGAACCACAAATTTTATTCCCTTGAATACCAAATTCTAAGAATTCTTTCTCTCTCGTTTTCCGAATGATCTAAGTGCAGTTTTACTTGTTGCTATTATCTCAGAATTTAAGTGCCTTAATCTTTTTCAGAATTTCTGTCTAAGTGACCCTGCGTACGGAATTTAAATCTAAACTGCATTCCAAGAATCCTTCTGCTTAACGCGTTCGCCACTTCGACTGTTACTAATGACTTTTTCTACACAACTCACTAATGACCTTTTCTGCTGACAAATCTTTCACTTCAAGCTTGTTGCATTATACATTGATTTGATATACGGAAATTACTTATTGCAATTATTTCTCCATCATACTGTTATTTCTTTATCTAATTATTTATATATTACAGTCAATAATTATGGTATAAAATTCTTCATTTCTTTCTCTTACAAGGCCGGGTTAAGCTATTTTGGTTCAGCCTTTCGCTGTGTTCCAATCCTAGTGAAACTCTTTAATAGAGACGGTATCTGAGCCACCCCTTCATTTCACAACGATTATAACATCGTTCATTGGTTCATTTTTGTGGCTCTGAATTATTTTTCAGGCCTGTCACATACAGAACTGATACCTGGATGGAAACTTTACGGAGATAAAACCTTTGTGGCGATCTAGGGAAATAGGTCACTTTTTATACCTCTCATTCTTCTTGAAGTGTTTGGGGATACCGAAACCGAAGGCCAGTGTAGATCCTACTCTATATAGAACAGTAAGTTTTATATGCTACATACCAATAACGAACTATGCGAGTCTTCCAGAACTTAACACATGGGGTTAACTGCTGAGTTATAGGCTTGGTTACTTGCTTTTCAGACAGTTCATGACCTCTCATTTAGAAACTACATACTAATTGTTGATCAGTGGCGTTGGCAACTAGCGGGAGATGAGACAGTAGTGCAGTACACAAACAGTGCTACGGTTACTGATACAGTAAAACCCCGCTTAACCGAAACCCAGCTTAGGATTTTTACAAACGCCTATTCTCCATATGCTTCATGTTAATCGAGATGTTAATCTTATTGCTAATTTTCTTGTAGGTGCAAGGGGAATTGGTAGTATTTAAGCTATAGTCAAATATTTTAAGAGCTGGTTGCTATGTGGAACATTCCATTCTCTTTGCATTACCAGGACAAAAAAAATGAATAACGAATTTGAGAAAAAGTATAAGTATTGGAAAATTTAAGGGGATAACAAGCAATATCTCGAAAATGGTTCACTCAACAACAAAAATGTATATGGCATAAATTGTGTATTTTAACGCGATCTACATTTTTTGTGTAGTAAAATTTAGTCTATCTCATATGGTTTACCAGTTATGCAAAAGTCGTTCACAATGAAGAATACTTTTGGAGACATTCCCAGAAAATTCGAGATATACATTTTATTTGTAATAAAAATATCTTAAATATATGATATTTTAATCAAAATCGTTAGAGCCATTTTTGAGAAAATTAAAATTTTCGAAAAATCTTCCATGTAAAGGGTACTCTGGGGTGGGGGAATTTTCTTGAAAACCTTCGTGTCGCATCCTTGGAAGACACTGAACCCAAATACCAAGTTTGGTGTTTATCCGACTGTTTTCGTTTCTGAGTTATGCTGTTCACAGACACACAGACAAACACACAGACAGACACACAGACACACACGGACATGTTTCCAAAAATGCTTTTTTTTGGATTCAGGGGGTCTCAAAACATATATTTCCGGTGAAATCTCTGTATCGAATTTTTGGGTGGAATACAATACTTCCCCTACTTACTATACGTAGTAGAGAGAGTAAAAAAAGGCGTCATCTGAAACGTCTTTGCTCCTTTTGGTTGGATTAAGTGGAGTTTCAATTTATTCCAACCGAGATATCAGAAATATTTGATCTGAAAGTTGGAACGTTTACTCAAAAAAACTGATGTGTTATGTTCTTGTGACTTTCTCTATTCGTTATTCTACAAACTATTGTTACAAAAGCTTTTTCGGGGGCTTCCCCGGCTCATTGTCTCCCCTGAGTTTCTCTTCCCTCATTGTCGGGCGACTGCGAACAGATGGCTTGCGTGTTGGAACTTCTTCTCGGCCCCGTCAGCTGGAGGCCGCACGAGTCTTTCCCGCTATATCCACGGTTTCCACTGGAGGGAAGCCTGTGTGACATCTTCCCGTGGCTTAGGAGGGCAGCCTTGAACGCTCCGCGGCTAGGTAGTTAAGGTTGTAATTGTTAAGGACCTCTGCGCGTCTCTGTCGCCTGCGTCGGCCAGTCCTGCAGCGCATACGTCTCCTGCGGTTTATTCACCTCATCCGTTCCTTCCGGGAGTGTATGCACAAAAGATCCCTGTGTGGGTCGAAGTCCTAGATGTCCCCTGCGTAGCGTAATCCTAATCCTACACATTTCGTTATAGGTATAAGAAGGATAAAGTAGGCTACAGTGATAGTCAGATCACTATGACTGAAATTTCACGCTCCTTGATGGTATTTTCGCCATTTTTATCGGTAAAATCTGTATCATGGCACTTTTACTATTGCGTCATTTGTATAGTAGAATAGGTGGTATTTCAACATGAAGAAGCTCACCAAAGGTTTCAAAGTTAATAATAAAATCTGAATTTAATGTGGGCGTAACGTTTTCTTGGAGCTTCTAGAATGTGTTGATTTCTAATTATATCTTCCAAAAACCTGTTCAGACTCGCTTACTTTTTTAATTCTAACTGTTTAAAAATAAATGTTTTAATTAAATTGGGTGTTTTATTTGCAAAGATAACAAACGCTTCCTTCAACTTTTTGTTACGTTATGAATAATTTATGAACCCTCCGTAGGCGTGTATAACCTTGCTTGAAGCGCAGCCAAAGAGAGAGAGAGAGAGAGAGAGAGAGAGAGAGAGAGAGAGAAGAGAGAGAGAGACGATGGGATGGTCTTAGCTTTTCATGTTGACGTATTCTGTTCGAAATATGGGTTAATTAATAAATAATAATAATAAATAATAATAATACCGACATTAAATTCCCCAAACACTCTTATTCTTACCGGTGAACCACAAGGAGATATCAGATTCATTTAGAGATGACATACCCCAATGGCGACTTACAAAGTTGTTAAACAGAGCCGGCAACGTCTGTGACTCGCATTCGGGAGGTCTCGGCTTCGATTCCCGGTGACCGCCCACTTTGACCATGGGCGCCTGGTCGCTTAGGCGAATGCCGGGGACGCCGTTCTACTACGATTTCTCCTTCCTCCCATTTCCTCTCATTTCATCTCTTCCTTTCGCCTTTCAGGCGTATCTTTGGGTTCTGCGGTGATGGCGGTGTCGGGCCGACGGCATAGTTGCTTGCGTACTGGAAAGATTTATCCCCGTGAACGCTACGGTGCGTTGTCCCGCCCGTTAGTATATTTTCGCGTCCTCTCTCAGGATTCTTCGCCTCTATGGTGCGCGGGTGTTCAACTGGAAATATTAGGAACTTCTGAGCGTCTCTGTGGGCACTCCTGGGGCGTCCCCTCGTGGGGTGTCTTTACAATATCCTCATTCCTGGATCAGTGCCGAATCCCCCCCACTTCACGGTCTAATACTAGATTAGAGTTACACTATATGCCTAACAAGCTCCGTCATTTCATAAAGAGTCCCAGCAGAATGTGTACTTTCGTACGTTTTCAGTATGGGCTGCCTTTCATGATCTGCCTAGGAACTTCGTGAAATGATGGGATCAAGGTTTATATAGTGTATCTTTTCCAAGTTTGTGTGTGTTTTTAATACCACTTAAACACCCGTTCTTACTTCAAAGGAGGCGGTAACATTGGTGATAAATGAAATAATATGGAAAGGAAAGCTCGAAAAGAAATGTTCCATGACTAAGTTTAGCGTACTTCCCCGGCAATTGCTGAGGAAAACATTAAACAAACCTCAGTCAGGGAAGATGTTCCTGGCTGGATCAAAACCACAGAGTTCTAGTTCACGAGTCCGTGACTTAACGACCTCTGCTATCCGTATCGGTGTGTAGATTTTATGTGGAATAGTTGATTTTAAATAATGTAAAGCAGTGTAAAATGGGTTTACCGTTTCGTAATTCGATGCTATAGGGCAATTACAGTATGCATATCCATTACTTCTAGCTAGCTCATTTAGGAATATGGCATGCTATTTTTTCTACGATAATGCTTTTTCATCCACTCCGCATTCGTGCTATAATGGTGGAAATTCCAATTTTCAGCATTCAGTACTGCTAACCTAACCTACCTGCATGTTTTGTCTATTTTACCACACGTATGCACATGAAATATGTTAAATCCTCTAACTTTTTATATACTTACAATTGTAGGCCTAAAATATGATATTTGACACTTGAATACTTCCTATTTATTACCTTCTCTACTACATACATCGTAGGTAGAGAAGGTATTGCTTTCCACCCACAAATTCGATACTGAGATTTAACCGTAAATGTGTGTTTTGAGGCCCTTGAATAAGAAAAAGCATTTTAGAAGAAGATCCGTGTGCGTGTCTGTGAACAGCATAACTCAAAAACGAAAAGTTGAATCAATACCTAACTTGGTATTTAAGTTCAGTACCTTTCAAGGATGCGACAAGAAGATTTTCAAGAAAATACCCTACCCCTAACTGCCCTTCACATGGAATTTGAATTTTCTCGAACAATTTTGATTAAAATACCACATACCAAGTGTTAAAAAAATCATATTTTGAGAGGTGGTAGTATGGACCAAAACAAGAAAAAAAGCCTAGTAAACATGGGCTCTAAAATGTATACCTTAACAGCTATGAGCTTGTTGAACTTCGCTACTCTGATATATCTCTTCTACTGCAAGCTCTTTGCTATTACGTACGACCTATAGTGGGCAGTAAACAAATGAGTACACATACTCTGTTATTGTCCATAAATACAGTATGCATAAACATCTGTTAATGTTGGTACTGTAAACCGTATTCATAGTTCTGGATAGGTGCAACGCATATTCGTATTTGTTCTAATGGAATCATTTTGTTTTGAGAAGTTTGTGAAATGCTTTTACATTGCGGTTTTATCTTTAAATCTTTGGTGTATGCAATCCCCAATAATGACATACAAACACCTCAGGAATCATCAATGCCTGCCAGAGCATCCGTGATCAACCTGGAGTGGTGAGAGTGTGCGATTCTCTAAGACGTCGGACAGAAGCACGCCTTACTATGAATGGGCACCATATTGAGCACCTCCTTTAGCGACGGTTTCACAAGTGCAGGTCGCATGTAATTACAAGCAGATTCCAATACAAGTTATGTTGTTTCACAGCAACAGAGTAATGTGACTCATTTGTTTACTGCCTGCTGTAGGTCATATACATTGTGTGATCAAAAGTATCCGTACATCCCAACAAATATACTTTTTCATCTTAGGTGCATTCTGCTGCCACCTACTGCCTGGTACTCGTTATCCGCGACCTCAGTAGTCATTAGACATCGTGAAACAGCAGAATGCGACGCTCCGTGGAACTGACGGACTTCGAACGTGGTCAGGTGATTGGGTGTCACTTGTGTCAGAAGTCTGTACGCGAGATTTCCACACTCCTAAACACCCCTAGGACCACTGTTTCTGATTGATAGTGAAGTGGAAACGTGAAGGGACATGTACAGCACAAAGGCGTATAGGCCGACCTCGTGTGTTGCCTGACAGACACCGCCGCCATTTGCAGAGGGTCCTAAAGAGTAATAGGCAGACATCTATCCAGACCATCACACAGGAATTCCAAACTACATCAGGATCCACTCTAAGTACTATGACAGTTAAGCGTGAGGTGAGAAACCTTGGATTCTATGGTCGAGCGGCTGCTCATAAGCCACACATCACGCAGGAAAATGCCAAACGACGCCTCGCTTGGTGTAAGGAGCGTCAACCAGTGGCAAAACGTTGTGTGAAGTGACGAATCACGGTACACAATGTAGCGATCCGATGGCAGGATGTGGGTATAGCGAATGTCCGGTGAACGTCATCTGCCAGCCTGTGTAGTGTCAACAGTGAAATTCGGAGGTGGTGGTGTTATGGTGTGGTGGTGTTTTTCCTGGAAGGGGCTTGCAGCCTTTGTTGTTTTGCGTGGCACGATCACAGCGCAGACCTACATTGATATTTTAAGAATCTTCTTGCTTCCCACTGTTGAAGAGCAATTCGGGGATGGCGATTGCATCTTTCAACACGATCGAGCACCTGTTCTTATTGCACGGGCTGTGGCGGAGTGGTTACACGAAAATAACATCCCTGTAATGGACTGGCCTGCACAGAGTCCTGACTTGAATCCTATAGAACACCTTTGGGATGTTTTGGAACGCCGACTTCGTGCCAGGCCTCATCGACCTACATGGATACCTCTCCTCAGTTCCGCACTCCATGAAGAAGTTTCCCCAAGAAACCTTCCAGCACCTGATTGAAGTGCAAGAGTGAACGCTTTCATCAAGGCTAAGGGTGGGCCAACAGCATATTGACTTCCAACATTACCGATGGAGGGCGCCACGAACTTGTACGCCGTTTTCAGCCAGGTGTCCGGATACTTTTGATCACGTAGTGTATAATAGCAAAGAGCTTGTAGTAGAAGACATGCTTCACAGTAGCGAAGATGAATAAGTGCTCATAGTTCTTAAGATATGCATTTTAGAGCCTACGTTTACTGGATTTTTTCTTGTTTTGGTCCATACTAACACCTCTCTAAATATGGAATACTTTTTATTTAACACTCTGTATAAAAGAAATTTACATGACAAATAAAATGTATACCTTGAATTTTCTTGGAAAAGCCTTTGAACTCTTCATTCGGAAGGAATTTTGTATAATCTTGCCTAACTGGTGATTGTTAAGGGATAGACGAACTACTACACAAGAAATGTAGATCTAGTTAAAACACAATTTAGTTGAAATAAATTTTTTTTGGTATCAGCCATTTCTGAGATATCGTTATTTACGGCTGGAATAGTTAATTTCCTTGCCATTCTTTAAACTCCTTTCACATTCAGTTGTTTTTGGCGATTGCATGGAAACGGAACGGAATTTTAAGGCTAGCACATAGCGTCCAGTTCTTAAACATTTGACTATCGCTTTATCTTTGCATCTACAACATAATGTGTAATGTAGCTATTTCTGCAAACGTTTATTTGCATTAAAAAGCAGTAGACAGAAAAATAAGCGTTAGTAGGAACAGTTTGTGTACTCACTAATAAAATAGGGTTTAGAGAAAGTCATGTGAATGTATGAAATGAAATATTTTATTCATGCAGCAGCTACGTGTGAGCTGCAAGTTACTGATTGTTTTAAGGTCAACATCAGGCGTGGATAATCGATGGCCAGTTTGACACCAATATTAATGTTGGCGACATTACAACTGGAACCACCATGTTCAACAGGTGTTAGTAATTACCTACCCTACTTGACGCACAGTATACTTCGCTTCACTCTTAAGTAATCCCGGATCCTTAGCCTGGTCATAAGATTCTGGACTCCGCATTTTGAACCCACATTTAGACTTGATCAAGCAGTCTTTAATCACACGCACACACACACACACACACATAAAAATACGTTAAACAGAAGATATATATTTAAAGCTAGTTCTGCAAACTTTGATTGAATGCATCTGAAATACTATTTGTAAAATCGTAACATAACATTTATAGCCGCCTCATTAGCTACAAACATTCAGTCTCATATTTTGGTAAAATAAAATAAATTTCACTTGAAAGTATATTCCATAATGAAAAATCTGATGTGTTACACTCACATGACCTTCTCTACTCTTGAACAAAATGTTTTTACACACGCTTATTCTCCATATGCTTCATGTTAATCGAGATGTTAATCTTGTTAATTTTCTTGTAGATGCAAGGGGAATTGCTAGGCTTTAAGCGATAGTCAAATATTTTAAGAGCTGGTTGCTATGTGGAGCATTCCATTCTCTTTGCATTTCCCGGACATAAAAAAATCTGTGTTACACTCACATGACTTTCTCTACTCTTGTACAAACTATTTATACAAACGCTTATTCTCCATCTACTTCATGTTAATCGAGATAAACATTTGCAGAGTCTATCTTATTGCTAATTTTCTTGTAGATGCAAGGGGAATATATATTTACAAGGGCAATTTGGAATTACAGTAGCCTTTAAGCACATACATATCTCTTAATAGCTGGTTGCTAAGTGCAGCACCACTCCTTTTCCCACAGATTAATACTCTTTGCATATCCAAAACAAAAAAATGATAAACGAATTTCCATTTGAGAAAATAAGTATTGAAAAATTTAAGGGAATAACAAGCAATATCTCGAAAATGGTTCACTCAACAAAAAAAATGTATATGACATAAATTGTGTATTTTAACGCGATCTACATATTTTGTGTAGTAAAATTTGGTCTGTGTCTTATGGTTTACCAGTTATGCAAAAGTCGTTCACAATGAAGAATACTTTTGGAGACGTTCCAGGAAATTCAAGATATACATTTTATTTGTCATAAAATATTTTAAACATATGATATTTTAATCAAAATCGTTGGAGCCATTTTTGAGAAAATTGAAATTTTCGAAAAATCTTCCATGTGAAGGGTAATCTGGGGTGGGGGGATTTTCTTGAAAACCTTCGTGTCGCATCCTTGGAAGATACTGAACCTAAATACCAGGTTTGGTGTTTATCCGACTGTTCGTTTCTGAGTTATGCTGTTCACAGACAGACACACACAGACAGACAGACAGACAGACACACAGACACACAGACACACACGGACATGTTTCCAAAAATGCTTTTTTTGGATTCAGGGGGTCTCAAAACATGTATTTTCGGTGAAATCTCGGTATCGAATTTTTGGGTGGAATACAATACTTCCCCTACTTACTATACGTAGTAGAGAAAGTAAAAAGCTACTACTGCATTGCTGGCTATTAACTGCGGAATGCGTAAAAAGTTAGAAACGCAGTGAAACTGATTTTGTCATAAAATGCTAGTGTCACTACGATGACATTGGTGGTTCCCAGATCACTTCGGTGATCTAACTGCTTGCAAGACAAGGCAAGGGGGGTGATTGTGATTTTTCGATCACAGTGATAACACGGGTATGATATTTCGCTCATCACTAGGCGTGATAGGCATTGGCCGGCTCTGTGATGTCGCACCACAGGTTAGCTTACCCATGTCACTGTAACTGGAATTTAATTTATTTATCCAGCTCTTTATGTCAAGACATAGTACCTTACCGCTATCTTTGCAGAGTTCTGTTCCGATGAGTTAAAGCTCAGCTGGGGCGAGCTAATACCCAGAGTTTACTGTTATTCCCAAGATATTCATTCATTCATTATCTGTTTACCTTCCTCTTATGTAGGACTTACACCCCCCTCAGGACTTACAAGCGGGTGCCTGGGGTCAGAGGCCCGTCGAGGAGCAGCCACTCATGGATCAGACAGAGCATCCAGGATGGGTGATCAGCCCGATGCCTGGTATGGGATGAAGGAAGTAGATGAAACGAAATGTTGCTGAAATGGATGAAAGGAAAGGTGATGATGGAGCAGTTGGTGGAATGAATGAATGGCGGGGGAAACCGGAGAACCCGGAGAAAACCCGCCCAGACGCCGCTTCGTCCACCACAAATCCCACATGCACTCGGCCACGGCGCCGACCATTCCCAAGTTAAATGCTGGGTAACTACTATTGGACCCGAGCCTCGTTTGAGCAACATTCCGCTTGTATTTTTAAATCTGGTTGGTTAAAACAGTCATTAAGCATCTAGAAAATGAATTCTCCTTTGCCTAAGATTACTCATTACTGCTGTATACAGGTGAAACAAAGGAAAAGCGCCGTTATAATGCATTATGTTATTGTGTTAATGATTTAGGGGTATCTCATTTATCTTACCTATATATCTGCACAAATGAGATAATTTTGCTTTGTTGCAGATTACCTGAAGAGCAAGTTGTACGGCGAAGCACCTGACAGTATTGTTACCTCACTAAAGACGCAAAATGCCACTGCCAATTTCCATGTATATTGCGTTACTGAAAAGGTATGCCTTCATTCACAAGATATTTACATTCTGTGTGAATGTTTGTGAAAGCTTTAAATACGTTTTAAATTAGTAACACTTGATTTATGCATTAACGTTTATAGTATATCTTACATTAAGAAATCTTCTATGTGGTTTTATTTATCCTACAGCAATTGCAGAAATGATTTACATAAGTAAATGAATAAGGATGGTTTTATATCGATACTTACAAGACATATACATCCGGTTAACAAGTATTTTATTTAGATACCTACACCTAAGTGACAAGAGGAAAGCGTGCTCTTTTTTCAGGTGGTAACAACCGAAACAGGGAAAACCTCATAATCAGGGGTAGAACTTTTATGGGTAATAAAACTACAGAGGTATTTCTGAGGAAGTTCTAATATTTTTCAAATTTCCAAGGTTAGGATTGTGGTGTAGTGAATTTATCATTCTTGTTTCACTTGAGTTTGTGTACTGCAATTTCAATAATGCAATGCACAAATTTTTAAAGAGAAAACTGCACTCTTCACAACATAGGATGGCAGAGCTGCCAACATCATACGTTTGTTGTTTAATGCAAAATGTGTGAAACACGTGTTTTGCAAACGTCCATATTCTACGAAAAAAATTCACAAATGTGGAAAGTGCACACCTATCTACGACACAGCTAAGAGGGCTGTCCCAGAAGTACCCGAACTAACACAGAAAACAAAAGTTTTGGAAAAAACATCTTTATTTCTCTACATAGTCTCCTTTCAACTCGATACACATTTCCCAGCGATGTTCAATAGCTTCGAGACCCTGTTTATAGTGAGAACCATCGAATTCTGCAAAATAGCCATCAAATGCAGACTCCACCTCTTCAACGTTGGACTTCTTCAACTTTGGAAACAGAAAATAATCAGAGGGGGCTAAGTCTGGCGAATAGGGTGCATGAAAAAGCAATTCGAACTTTAACTCATTGATTTTGGCCATGGCGATAATGGATGTGGGAACTGGTGCATTGTCTTCATGAAACAAAACTTTCTTTTTCGCTAAATGCGGCCATTTTTGCTTGATTTCATCATTCAAATTCTGCAATAAATTTGCATTATACTCGCTATTGATTGATTTTCATTTTTGAAGATAATCAATGAAAATTATCCCACGTGCATCCCAAAAAAACTGACGTCATGACCTTTCCTGCAGATTTAACTGTCTTCGCCTTCTCTGGAGCCGATTGTCTCCTTTCAATCCACTGTTTTGACTATTCCTTCGTCTCAGGTGCGAAGTATGGACCGATGTTTCATCCATGGTTATGAATCGACGTAAAAACTCGGATTTATTACAGCGAGACATCGCCAAACACTCGCTTGAAACATCCTCATGACGCTGCTTGTGTTGCATTGTGAGTAAACGCAGCACCCATCTTGCGCACAGCTTTCTCATGTCTACATTTTCAGGCAGTATATGATGTACAGCACTTTTTTAAATGCCTACAATGTCTGTTAGCTCGCGCACTTTCAGTCGATGGTCATCCAATACCATTTTGTGGATTTTCTTCACAATTTCTGGCGTGGTCACCTCGTCGACCACTGCGATGTTCCTCTTGGCAGCTCGTACCGCCTCGCTTAAACTCTGCCACCCAATATTTTACTGTTGTAAACAAAGGAGCAGACTCCCCCAGAGTAGAATCTAGCTCAGCTTTAATATTAGTTGGACTAAGACCTTTCAAATGAAAGTATTGTATCACATAACGATGACCAGTTTTATCCATGTTTACAAATTCGCTGAGAGCGTTCACTATTGATGGCTGTCAAACAATTATTAAACAACGTAGCATCGTCAAACTTCAAACTTAAGCTTTATAATGGTGGTACTTTCTACCATAGTCATTTGTTTGAAACAGCAACCGCTATATATACGTCAGGTCGGTTACTTCTGGGACTGCCGTCGTACTGTCTAGGAACGCTGATCACGTGTAACCGTACACGATATATTCCGCCCATTATGTAGCATACAAGAACCTTGCATACAGAAAGTCTGCTCTCTATCGTTCCGTATGTGAGCTTAATCAATTGAAGAGCAGAGCTCCCCGGCTGTAAGGGTACATTTTGAAGTAATGGTAATGCAAAACATATAAAATTTAGATGGTAAATTTTTTCTGGTCTCACTGAAATACGTAATGTTTCTAAAGGTGAGAAGTGAGAGGTATCCTTTCTGGATAAGCTTTGCTTTCATACGCAAGTTACATGCTCAATGCAGCGATATGAAAAATCCGTTAGCCGCTTCAGTGAAGTTCATCGTTTTCTTCTTCCTCTTCTTGGAAGAAATCCTATTATTCCAATGCATTCCCATAGAAATTATACCATGAAATGATATGTCGCATGCTAGAATTATCTCCAGGTCTAAAATTTTCGTATATAAATTAATTTAATCGACTGGGGGTTTCTTGTTTCTATGTAAATTAAGATAGCGGATACATTATGATTTAGGAGGGCGATTTCTCGTTGATGTTTCTGTCAAGCCTTTAGCGCGACATATGATATAAATAAAGATGGTACCTTTGATAAAAATCTGATGTGTTACACTCACATGACTTTCTCTACTCTTGTACAAACTATTTTTACAAACGCTTATTCTCCATCTACTTCATGTTAATCGAGATAAACATTTGCAGACTCTATCTTATTGCTAATTTTCTTGTAGATGCAAGGGGAATATATATTTACAAGGGCAGTATCGAACTACAGTAGCCTTTAAGCACATACATATATCTTAATAGTTGCTAGGTGCAGCATTATTCCCTTTTCCACAGATTAATACTCTTTGCATATCCAAGACAAAAAATGAATAACGGATTCCCATTTGAGAAAATAAGTATTGAAACATTTAAGGGAATAACAAGCAATATCTCGAAAATGGTTCACTCAACAACAAAAATGTGTATGACATAAATTGTGTATTTTAACGCGATCTACATCTTTGGTGTAGTAAAATTTTGTCTATCTTTTATGGTTTACCAGTTTACCAAAAGTCGTTCACAATGAAGAATACTTTTGGAGACATTCCCAGAAAATTCAAGATATACATTTTATTTTATCTTAAACATATGATATTTTAATCAAAATCATTACATCCATTTTTGAGAAAATTAAAATTTTCGAAAAACGTTCCATGTAAAGGGTACTATGGGGTGGGGGATTTTCTTGAAAACCTTCGTGTCGCATCTCTGGAAGATACTGAACCTAAATACCAAGTTTGGTGATTATCGGACTGTTCGTTTCTGAGTTATGCTGTTCACAGACAGACACACGGACATGTTTTTTTGGATTCAGGGGATCTCAAAAAACGTATTTCCGGTGAAATCTCGGTATCGAATTTTTCGGTGGAATACAATACTTCCCCTACTTACTATACGTAGTAGAGAAAGTAAAAGTGTTAATTACATTGTCGGTATCCTTTACAGCGTCTTTTTTCAACGGATGGAAGCACGCATTTTATTAGTCGTGTCGACTTTTTACAAAGAAAGTCTGACCGCTGGGAAGAGGGGGAAAGAGATGCTTTTGTGCAAAGGGAGGCGATCCGTATTTAATGTGTTAATTTGCGGTTTGCTGCTTTTATTGTCAAGCGAGACAATGGGAAAAAGGGGGACTTTTTATACAAGATCACCTAAAGAAGGGTAAGGGGATTAATGAAATCCATGTTTTATAACTACTATTACTTAGTTTAATTGAAGCAGAATTGTATTTGACTTATTAAGTAATAAAATGTAAGTTTTTATACAAACTCTTAAAATTTTACATAGTAAAGTAACTTATTCTCGCAGTAACCATTCCCGAAGATAAGAAAACTCATCTCTTAACTAACAAGCTGCAGCACATATATTTTGTAAATTAAAATCTTTTCTAACTTTAACATTCTTACGAGGACGGATTTATAAGTTCATGATTTTGACGAGAGATAGCGTTCTAATCACAGATTTCTTGCTTGCACCCAAGTCTTACATCTATTCTGTGTATAATCGCAGAAATTCCTCGTAATTTTCTTAGAACATTCTTGAAAGGTCTAAAATAAGCAGATGTGTGTTGCTTCGTAGAAAATGGAGTAAAGTGAATTTCGTGTTCTGATAAAGCACTACTTTTTGCGTGGTAAGACGGTGAAGGAAACGGAAGAAAAGCTGAACAAGTATTATGGGGACTCTGCTCCATCACATGGCGTGGTTCACAGAACTTCGATGTGGCCGTTCGAGCACAAGAGATGCCGTGCGCACAGGACGGCTGGTTGAGGTCACAATAGAAGAAATGGTGAACAGAGTTCACGATATTGTGTTGGAACACCGCGAGTGAAAATCCATGAAATAGTCAAGACCGTAAACATCTCGAGTGAACGGGTGTATAACATTCTGTACGAGTATTTGGGTATGAGAAAGCTGTCAGCAAGATGGGTGTCGGGACTGGTCACACTTGAGAACAAACGGAATCGTGTGACCATGTTTGAACATGTTCCAGTGCAACCCAAATGAGTTTTTGCGGCGTTATATCACGGTTGATGAAACTTGGATCCATTACTATCAACCTGAAACCAAACAACAATCAAAGCAGTGGATTTCCTTCGGCGAACCTGCTCCAAAGAAAGGCGAAAACCATTCCGTCGGCAGGAAAATTCATGGCGGCTGTCTTTTGAGATTCACAAGGGGTGATAGACATCCGCTACCTGGAAAAGGGTAACACGATCACAGGTTTATATTATGCCGCAATGCTGGATTAGTTTCACAAGGAATTGTTAAATAAACAACCTCATTTGGTGAAGAAAAATGTTCTCTTTCACCAGGATAATGCGCCTGTAAACAAGTCAGTCACTGCCATCACAAAATTTGTGGAATTGGGCTACGAACTACACTACCTCATCCATCATATTCTCCACATTTGGCTCCGAGCGATTTCTTCCTCTTTCCAAACCTGAAAAATTGGCTCGCTGGGAAGAAGTTCACGTCCAGGGAACACATTATGGCAGAAACAACTTTATATTTTGCAGACATCTACGAATATTTTTTTTGGAAAGGTTAAAAGAATTGGAGAAACATTTGACAAGGTGTATTGAATTGAAAGGAACCTATGTTCAGAAATAAAATTGTTTTTTTGGAAAAACATGTTATTTTCTTTAAATAGTTACTGACTTATCAATCCGCCCTCGTACTTATATTTCTTCAAATAACATCTTGTTATGACTTCCACTTCTATTTCTAATTCCACTTTAACATTTCACCACTCATCCTAGTAAATCATATCGCATTCTCACATTCATATTCACTAACATAACCCAATGACAACGTAAATCTATTAAGTATTTTAAGTGCCGGGCTTTATAGTTAACCACTATTAGACCAATCAATGTTAATTAACATTAGACTTGAACCATGGGCAATGTGAATCAGTTTGGGAATTTAATGACCTGTCAGCATGGGCCATGGTAGCTTAATTGGTTAGAGTAGCGGCCCAGAAAGCCGAAGATCCGTGGCTCAAACCCCGATCATGACATTGAATTCTAGATTTCCAACTTCAGCCTACATAGGGCATGTGCGAAATAACATTTAATTAACAATCACCTTTATATTTTGAGCACATGCACCAAGACTAAGTGTTGTCGCGGTAACTTCGTGTTATCTTATTTGCTGAGCGTCTGTTATTGTTTACTATTTTAAATTTTGAGTTTTGTCCTCCGGCTAGCTATTATTACCCAGTCGAGCAAATCTCTTAAACAGGGTGTGTAAACGTAAAGGAGTTATTACTAAAAGATAACACTGATAAAAGAATTTGTTTTTACATTTTTGTTGCCGTCACACTTCATTAATTTCACAGATTTACTTTTGATACACGCCTGACTGAAACTGTTATATTTTCGAATGTAACTATAAACACTTATTTGCCGCACATTATTAATTCGCGTATTTCACATTTTATAACTAGCTTTACGACGCGAGAGATTCTGTAGAACTGCGCGACGTGTAACCCGTGGATGATTCTGTTGAACTGGGCGACGTTTGCCTTGTGAATGATTCTGTAAAACTGTGCGACGTGTAACGCGTGAATGATCCTGTTGAACTGCGCGATACTTGTCTCTGGCTTCATATATTTATACTCCCTCACCTCGATATGCCTAAACATTATAACAGAGCTGCTATTGGTTAATAAAGCGCGCCAACATTAGCGTCTATTTTTATATCCAACCAAAATTACGAACACATATGCTCTAGGGAAGATATTTCCTCCATTTCTAAAGAAAAGCGCGCTACCCTGACGTCATTTGTTTGTCTCTTCTAATTGATAAACAACTCACCCCCTCGCTCATTGTTACCCGCTCCTATTGTCAGTTTCAGTGAGGCCGTGTAAACTTATTTCCTAACAATGCTTATAATTAACAAACATCTCAAATCATTGTCATACAATTATGTTAAGTTACACTACAATCACTCTGACATTCATAGTATTGTGATATCAAATACTGCCTCAGTGTATTTCGAGATAAAGGAGAAATATTTTAGATTAAAATGAAAGAATGTGCCACTGAAATTTGGTAAAGATGTTACCTAAAGGTAATTGTTCCTAAGTGTGAAATTCACTGGACCTTTCATTTGTTCACAGATCCTAAAGAAGTACGGCCTTGACGCTTACTGGAACGTGTTAACTGTGAACCAAGACTTAAACGGTCTGGAGTTTGTATCCAGTTTTGAACACCGTCAGTATCCCTTTTATGGTGTTCAATTCCATCCGGAGAAGAATGCCTTCGAGTGGTCACTGAATAGCCACAATCCACATTTTGCGGATGCCATTCTGGTCTGCCAGTACTTTGGAAACTTTGTGGTAAATGAAGGTAACGTAGTTACAACATAATATATTCCAGAGAAGTAGGGGAGGTATTTTCGCTACTGGCTTTCTAGCACTGAGTGATAATTGAAAGTGATGCTAGAAATAAGGAAGCAAAGAATCGCAAACTTTAGTATTTTTAAAGATTTTTACTTTCTCTACTACGTATAGTAAGTAGGGGAAGTATTGTATTCCACCCAAAAATTCGATACCGAGATTTCACCATAAATACTTGTTTTGAGGCCTCCTGGTCCTCCCAGGTGGCAGCTGGTACAACCGGGCCCCCCTGTAGGCTTGATATCCCACTGGGAGGCCCGGAATGTGGAGACCGCCTCCATCCCAGAGGACGAAATGTTACAGAGAGGATGCTTTTTCCCTGCCATACAACGCTGAGACTCCCGCCTCGCTTACAGCCCTAAAACAACGAAGCAGATGAAAGGTGAAGTGAATTGAGAAAGGAGGTGAAACGGAGGGACAGGAAATTTGGGGAATGTAATTAACCTTCCCAGCATTCACCAAGCGTTGCGGGGAAATCCCCGAAAAAATCCATGAGTCAGGAAGGTCGGCCGCGGGAATTGAAATTTCTGAGATATCCGTTATTAAATGTTCGAGTTGTTCAATACTTGTCATTCGTTTAAAGTCTCATAGATTTTCAGCTGTTTCTCGTGATTCCATGGAAACAGTATGGAACTTTAAGGCCAGCATCTAGCGTCCAGTTCTTAAACATTTGACTGTCGCTGTTCTGTTTGTATTTATAATTAAAGTGCTATTACTTTCTCTACTACGTATAGTAAGTAGGGGAAGTATTGTATTCCACCCAAAAATTTGATACCGAGATTTCACCGGAAATACGCGTTTTGAGACCCCCCGAATCCAAAAAAAGCACTTTTGGAAACATGTCCGTGTGTGTGTCTGTATATCTGTGTGTCTGTGGACAGCATAACTCAGAAACGAACATTCGGATAAACACCAAACTTGGTATTTATGTTCAGTATCTTCCAGAGATGCGACACGAAGGTTTTCAAGAAAATTCCCCACCCCAAATTACCCTTTACATGGAACATTTTTCGAAAGTTTTAATTTTCTCAAAATTGACTAACGATTTGGATTAAAATATCATATATTTAATATATTTTCATGACAAATAAAATGTATATCTTGAATTTTCTGGGAATGTCTCCAAAAGTATTCTTCATTGTGAACGACTTTTGCATAAGTGGTAAACCATAAGAGATAGACAAAATTTTACTACCCAAAAAATGTAGATCGCGTTAAAATACACAATTTATTTCATACATTTTTTGTTGTTGAGTGAACCATTTTCGAGATATTGCTTGTTATTCTCTTAAATTTTCAATACTTATTTTCTCAAATGGAAATTCGTTATTCATTTTTTTTGTCTTGGACATGCAAAGAGTATTAATCTGTGGCAAAGAGAATGGTGCTGCACCTAGCAACCAGCTATTAAGCGTTTGTATAAATATTTTGTACAAGAGTAGAGAAAGTCATGTGAGTATTTCACATCAGCCTTTTTGTGTAGTACATTTTCGTCTATTGCTTAACGTTTACCATTTATGCAAGATTATACAAAAATCCTTTTGTATGAAGAGGACTTCATAGGCTATTACCAAAAGATTCAAGATATAGATTTGTGATGTAAACCTGTCCCTTCCTCCCTCCCTCACGGGTCGCCCCATTAGAGGCTTAGGCACAGAGATCTCCATAGGTCAAGGTGATGAGTCCCCCTCCGCCTCTGGTCATACATCAATATTATTTTCTTCGGTATAAATGTTTGGTCATCACCATAATCACTGTTTACATATAACCTGGATGTACCTTAAGTATTGGACCAAGCACTGAACCGTGTTATGGACTTAATGTATATAACGTTGTAAATTACTGTACTGTAGTAGTATGAAGAACAGCTAATAGCTAAGTTTTAGTGTGATTTCGGCGTACTTACCTAAACCAAACAATTAAATTTCTTGGTTTTCTTCTATCCAGATCTTCGTCTACTAAAAGCAAATCCCACACAGCCAGATAAAGCTTGCACCAAAAACTGCAAAACAATTAAAATTTCTAGTTAACCGCAAAGGTAAGATCTAGTAATTGATAATAACCTAATGGCTTAATAACCTAACCCATTAATAATAATCATAATGATTAAATACTCGTATAATTAGCCTTATTAATACAACTAAAATTAAAATAAATAACAATATTATTAATATGATGATAATGTATGATTAATCCTATATTTAGTGCGTCAGTTGATGACTAAATGGTCGGCGTGCAAAGTTTGAACACCTGAGAATACAAAAACAGGGCCCCAGCGTAACAGATACAATATAACTAACCTTTCCAATACATGTAACAGGTGCGTATTTGCGAAGAAGAAGTTGCCGGTTATGAATAGAATCAAACAACCCGAATATCACCAGATTCTAGTGGCTTATTCCATAATGGTGTAAAAATGTCAAAGTTGCACTTTAGTAACCCCTCCTACGAGTGTAATCTCTGTACCATAGGAAAACAGGAGAGAAAGTAAACATCTTATGCATTACATTCACATCACTTTCTCTACCCTCTATCGCTGATTAACGGGTGTACAAACTATTCCTACGAACGTTTATTTTTTCCATCTACTTCATTTTAATCCATATGAACCTTTCTGGAAAGAGCTACATTACACATTTCGTTATAGATACAAAGAGAACAGCGACAGGATTTGAAAGGAATGGCTAACTATTGAACAATTCGAACTATTAATAACGTATATGTTGAAAATGGCTGATGACATAAAAATTTATTTAAAATAAATTGTGTGTTTTAAAAACATCTGCATTTTTTTGTGTAGTGCATTTTCATCTATCACTTAAAGTTTACCAGTTATAAAAGATAATTCAAAATTCCTTCCGAATGAACTGGACTTCATAAGCTATTTCAAGAAGATTCAAGATATCCATTTTATTTGTCATGCAAATATCTTGAATATATGGCATTTTAATCAAAATCATTAGAGCATTTTTTTTAGAAAATAAATGGAATTCGAAAAATGTTCCATGTAAAGGGTGGTTTGGGGTGGGAGTTTTTCTTGAAAATGTACGTGTATCATCTTTGGATAGTACTGCACCTAAATACCAGATTTGGTATTTATCCATTTCGTTCTTGAATTATGGTGTTCCCAGACACACACACATACACGAACGGACTTATTGTAAAAATGCTTTTTTTACTTTCTCTATTACGTATATTAAGTAGGGGAAGTATTGCATTCCACCAAAAAATTCGAAATCGAGATTTCACCGGAAATGCTGTTTTGAGACTCCCTGAATCAAAAAAAAAGAATTTTTAGAAAAAGATCTGCGAGTGTGTGTATGTGCGTGTGAACAGCATAACTCAAAAACCAAAAGTCGGATAAATACCAAACTTAGTATTAGGGTTCAGTAGCTTTCAAAGATGCCACATAAAGATTTTAAAAAAAATCCCCCATTCCAGACTACGCTTAACATTGAAAAGTTTTGGAAGTTTTGATTTTCTCAAAAATGCTGTAAAGATTTTGATTAAAATATAATATCGTTAAGACAGTTTCATGAAAAATGAAGTATATATAATGAATTTTCGAGAAACTTCCCCGAAAGTCCTCTTCATTCTGAATGACTTTCGCATACACCGTATGAGATAGACTAAATTTTACTACACAAAAAATGTAGATCTCGATAAAACACACAATTTATGCCACACAAACAAAACAATATTCCAGATGAATTGAGAGCCATAGCAATAGCTACGGAAAATGAAAGATACCCAGAAAAAGAATGGCTCCGAATATATGCAGATGGATCCCTCATGAATAAAAAAAAATGCTGGTGCAGTAAACACTTTGCACAATATCTAATAGATGAAACGTCAAACCACAATGATGGAGAATTAACAGCTATAAAAGCAGCATTATAGAACATTTTATATAGACCATACATAAAACAAAAAATAGTCATCTTATCAGACTCAAAATCGGCCATAGATGAAATAGTAAATTACAAGAATGAAACATCAAGAAATATTAAAGAAATAAGAAGCCTAATTAAAGCAGTTGAAACAAGAAGTCATGTCACTCTACAATGGATCCCAGCTCATGTTGGACTTTTGGGCAATGAACATGCGGATCAATTAGCAAAGAAAGGTGCAATACAACAAACAAAACATGCAGGACAAATAGAAATAAATAAACAATTAAATAACATTAAACAGTTCAAAAGACAGCAGAGACTTGATGAAGAAGATAAATTAAAGGATAAAGATTATAAGAATATTAAAGATAGAGTCGATATACAAAAAATGCCAAGGAAAACTGCACTGGCTTTATTTAGGATGGCAACTCCCCACGATTGCCTCGCAGAACACCTCTACAAGATACGATGCCTACCTACACCCAAGTGCACTCTCTGTGAAGAAGATGTCATCCTGAACAAACAACATCTCTCCAAATGCAAAGGCCTTAAAAGTGATAACTTACAGACTTTATATTGCGAAGCCAGTGGGAAAATGATGCAGATCAATTAATCCCCAGTGCCATTGGTCAACATTTTTTTTGTGTGGAGTGAACCATTTCCGAGATATTCCTTGTTATTTGTTTGTATTTTCCAATACATATACGTTCACTCAAATGGGAATTCGTTATTCGTTTTTTTATGTCCTGGACATGCAAAGGGAATGGAATGCTCCACATAGCAACTAGCTCTTAAAAGATTTGACTATCGCTTTAGCCTACTGTATTCTTCTTATACCCACAACGAAATCTGTAATGAACTAAGTGGTTAGAAGGGCAACGACGGTGGCCAGTTTCAGCATCTCTTTTCGTAAAGCCTTTAAAAGTAGTTTTAAAAATGTTGTATGGTTTCATCCACGCCTTTCTATGATAGCGTCAGACGGCAACAAGCGCCGAGGACGCGGACAGGAAAAACACCGCGCAGGCGGTTCGGAGTCTTTTGGCTCACTCTGTACTATTTCTTCTTTCGTTGTATTAAAATGAGAATTTTATCTCGGTTAATTTGACTGCTAGAATTGTTAATGTGAATTCTACTGTCCACCTTTATATGTAGAAATCTGATCAACGCTTGTAGCAAAGGAATCCGCAATATTAAAAACTATAAACTAAATGCTGACTTATAAATCCGCCCATGTATTTCTCCATTTTTTTGTTTTATGTTGCAGCTCGAAGAAGCAGCCATCATTTTGGAACGTCTCAAGAAGAGAAGGAAGCCCTCATCTACAACTACGCACCCGTTTACACTGAAGACACGGGGTTCGAGCAGCTGTACTTTTTCACTAACTAGATCAGTATTGCATTATGTCTCTTACCATGGCAACTTAGGAGCACAACTTAGATGCACTTTTCTTTCAAATGTTATCCTGAAATGTCTTTGTCAGTTTCATATTGTGTTTAACAAAGTAGTAGCGGTGGTAATAGTAAGGGGCGTACGCAGAGAGAGGCTCAAGGGGTCAAGCACCCCCGCCATGTGGATATCCAGTCTGCAGTCTCATTATTACTTTCTGCCCTACTTACCTTACGTAAGTAGAAGAAGTATTGCATTCCAACCAAACATTTCGGTGTCGAGATTTTACCGCAAATATATACAGGGTGATTTGTGAAGAACTGACACATTTCTTTCTAATTATTCTGTTCAAAATTTACGCAATGCCCCCAATTTTAGCACCAATTTAAACAAAATGTTCAGGAGTTTCGATTGCCTGTTACTAGATACGCAGATGTTCATGTTTTATTGTCGGCAAATTTTTTTGAGATTTTGTTCTAGTCAACGTGAAAATGGAGTACACATTAAATGAACGACCCTTCCTTGTAAAGCAATGCTGGATTACGAATTCAATTACAGCTACTCAAAGTGCATACCAGAGAGAATTTGATATTCGGAATCCTCCCCAAATGAAGACAATACTGGGACTGGTAAACATATTGGAAACAACTGGATCTCTGGTGAGTGAAAAACGAAAAACTCGTTCATCTAGGCTTCCCACGGTTGTTGTTGACGTAAGAGCGCGACTGGATCACTCACCCAAAAATCATTAAGCCGTTTGCGCAGGAGACAGGGTACAGCTACTCAGAGAGCTGTGAAAAGTGCAGGCCTAAAGCCGTATAGGATTACGTTTGTCCATCAGTTACAGGAACCAGCTAAGGATAGACGACTGAATTATTGTCTTTGGTTTCAGGGGTTTATTGTGCAAAATCCTGCCATATTTTCCATCACATGGTTCACAAATGAAGCATGTTCCATTTATCCGGCTATGTGAACTCAAGTAACTCACGTTATTGTGCCAGGGAAAATCCACATGTTATTCATGAAGCACCTATGCACCAGGTTAAAATCGGAGTTTGGTATGCAATATCCGCACAGAGAACAGTGGATCCAATTTTTTTTAAAACAATGTGAACACTGCAGATTCCTGACAGATTATCATGGAGTTTGCTGAGCAACTAGACGATGCAGAGCTGAGTCAAGGATATTTTCAGCAGGACGGCGCTACATGCCGTACATCAAATGAATCCATGGCAGTAATTCAAAGTTTCTTTGACGACCGGATAATTTCCAAGAACCTGTGGCCACCGAGATCTCCGGTTTTGACATCGCTGGACTGCTTTCTATGGGGTTACTTAAAAGACAGGGTTTACGCCACACGTTCCAAGACATTGGACAATCTGAAGCACAACATTACACAGGAGATTCAAGCTATTGACAACAGAGTCCTCCAACGAGTGGCCAGTAACATGGAACGACGTGTTGAGTTGTGCCTTATGCAGAATGGAGGACATTTTTAACATTTGCTATAGAGATAAATAAACTCCCAAAATTCCTCTGTATTTCAGGTATCATAAGTTGTCGCTGGCATAACTCGTTTTGCAAAAATTAAAGAAATAAATGTGTCAGTTCTTCACAAATCAGCTGTATTCTGAGGCTCCCTGAACAAAACGAGTCTGTGTGTGTGTTTTTGAACAGCATAAAGGTAAAAGCCTACAATCGAAATGAGGAAGGGGCGAGGGCAGAGATCTGAAGGGGGACCTGATCCGAATGACGAACACAAGCACAAACGAGGTCCCTAATGTTTCTAGATTGAATGCATTCGACGCCGCCCCGTCCTGCCACAAGTTCCGAACATCAGATAGTCCCCCCCACCGGGGCGGAGCCTACTCACAAGAGCAGTCCCCGCACTACGGCACGGAAGATAATGGATACAGGAAATGAGTCGTGGAAGATGACTGACAAATAAATCCAGGGTCTCCGAGGATCGAACGCGAATGCGGGCAACAGACGTTGCAGCTGAGCAACCCCGCTCGGTTTTGAACAACATAACTCGAAACGAAAAATCGGATAAATACCAAACCACGAAGATTTCCAAGAAAAACCCACCTTCCCAACTACTTTTACATGGAGAACATTTTATTTTTTAATTTCTCCAAAGCGGCTGTAACGATTTTGATTAAAATAACATATGTTTAAGATATTTGCATGATAAATGTAATGTCCCAAAATTTCTGAAAAAATCCGATGTGTTACACTCACATGACTTTCTCTACTCTTGTACAAACTATTTTTGCAAACTCTTATTCTCCATCTACTTCATGTTAATCGAGATAAACATTTGCAGAGTCTATCTTATTGCCAATTTTCTTGTAGATGGAAGGGGAATATATATTTACAAGGACAATATAGAAATACTGTAGCCTTTAAGCCAGTAGCCTTTTCTTTGCCACAGATTAATACTCTTTGCATACCCAAGACAAACAAATGAATAACGAATTCCCATTTGAGAAAATGTGTTGAAAAATTTAAGGGAATAACAAGCAATATCTCGAAAATGGTTCACTAAAAAAATGTATACGACATAAATTGTGTATTTTAACGCGATCTACATTTTTTGTGCAGTAAAATTTTGTCTATCTCTTATTGTTTACCAGTTATGCAAAAGTCGTTCACAATGAAGAATACTTTTGGAGACATTCTCAGAAAATTCAAGATATACATTTTATTTGTCATGAAAATATATTAAATATATGACATTTTAATCAAAATCGGTAGTCAATTTTGAGAAAATTAAAATTTTCGAAAAATCTTCCATGTAAAGAGTAATCTGGGTTGGGGGGATTTTCTTGAAGACCTTCGTGTCGCATCTCTGAAAGATACTGAACCTAAATACAAAGTTTGGTGTTTATCCGACTGTTCGTTTCTGAGTTATGCTGTTCACAGACACACACACACACACACACACACACACACAGACACACACTCGGACATGTTTCCAAAAATGCTTTTTTTGGATTCAGGGGGTCTCAAAACATGTATTTCCGGTGAAATCTCGGTATCGAATTTTTGGGTGGAATACAATACTTCCCCTACTTACTATACGTAGTAGAGAAAGTAATTGTCTGTGAAGCTCTCTTTATTCTGATTCCCTGTTGTGTAACTGATAAACCACAAGAGATAGACAAAAGCTTACTCCATAAAATATGTGTATCTTGTTGAAGTATACAATTTGTGAAATAAAATGTTACGTGACATTTATCATTTGTGTTGTATTATTCGATATTGCTTTGAATTTTTAAATGCTTACACTTTTCTCAACCGCAATTCGCGTATTTCCCCCCTTTGGTCATGCAAAGAGAACGGAATTTCAAAGTCATCACATAGCAACCGCTCTGAAAACATTTGGCTATCGGTTTACCCTACTGTACTCTTCTTATACCTACAACGAAATCTGTAACGAACTAAGTGGATAGAAGGACAAGCTTTTCTATAAATAGTTTGTAGAAGAGTGCGTAAAGAAAGTCATGTGAATGCAACATTTCATTTTGTTTATTTCTGTAACTTTTGTATACCTATAGGTTTATTATACGACATTGTACCTGTTAATAAACAGGTAAAGTTTAGTCACAAGTAACGGGTGAGCCTTGAAACTACGAACCGGCTGCACGGTGCTTTACCACTGGGCGTGTGGAAACATAATAACGCACTGCTGCTATAAACAAGGTCACCCTGTTGACGTGGTTTTGCTCTGCATTGTGAAGTGCAGTATTGCGTTGACGGTGATGTGATGTAGCTCAGTTATTACTAGTTATTTGTTATTTTGTCCTGTACTTGGTCACAAAGTATATTATGGCTCAGTATATGTTTTCTACTGCAGGGCGTGTATTTATTTATGATTCGTATGTGTTAACTCAGTCAGCTCGCGAAGTGAGAAAGTACGATTTGCAGAAATATTTCCGGGTGTAGAAGTTCCAGGCCGTACAACAGTCCATAAACTTTACAATAAATTTCAGGCCACAAGAAGTGTTCAAGCTAAGAAATTTAAAAGACGGCGTACGGTTCTTACCGATGAAACATTAGACGACATCGGTCATCTTTCACAACAAGGCAGGCATTTCTTATGGCTCTGCGCGAAGAGCTACCAATTTGCTGAAGTTAAAACCATATAAAATATCTGTGAACATGTTCTTCAACCTGTTGATCCTGTAAGTAGGCGTATATTTTGTGAGTGGAGTCTTAATAGTGTACACAATGGCGAAGTAGACCCATACTTAAGATGTTTCATGGACGAGACTTGGTTCCACCTTCATGGATATGCCTGTACACAAAATAATCGTTATTGGAGCTCTGACAAACCTAATATTGTTGATGAAGTACCCCTTCATGACGAAAAAATTGGCGTATGGTGCGCCATGAGCGGAAAAAGAATTATAGGGCCAATTTGTTTTTGAATCAACAGTTGATGCCCGTACATATGTGAATACAATTTTGCCCTCCTTTTTTTTTTTAGAGAATTAACAGACAGGGAGCATGATTTTGTCTTTTTTCAACAAGACTGTGCAACAGCTCATACGGTCAATATTTCGATTAGAACAGTTGAAAGTGTGTTTGAGGTCAGAATTATTAGTAGAGATTTGTGGCCCCCTCGGTCCCCCGACCTAACCCTCTGCGATTTCTATTTCTGGGGTAACTTAAAACATAAAGTGTACAAGACAAACCCATACACTCTGGAAGAAAATATCCGCCAGGTAATTGCCAGCATTTCTCAACGTGAACTACGGCGAGTGATAGATAGTTTCCTAAAGAGGTGCCAAAAATGTATGGACAACTACGGTGGCCAGTTTCAGCATCTCCTTTCGTAAAGTTGGTAAGTAAAGCCTTTAAAAGTAGTTTTAAAAATGTGGTATGGTATCATCCGCCCCTTTCTATGATAGCGGCAGACGTCAACGGACGCCAAGGACGCGAACAAGAAAAACATCGCGCAGCCGGTTCGTAGTTTTTTGGCTCTCTCTGTATTTCATACAGGTTGGTTACAGGGCATCAACTATAGCTGTAGAAAGTGATCGGGTCTCCCCGTAGTGTAGTGGTTAACACACCTGACTGGGTTTGAGTTGGATGAATGGGAAGTTTCGTCTCTACATACTCCTGTTTGCCATTTGGTCTTATAAATATTTAAACAGTTGTTTGTATGTCATGGTGACCATCAAATAATTTATTTAATAAATATTGTTTTAAATTGTGACGAAAACATTGTGTATTTATGTACTTCGGTTAAAGAGTCGGAAGCATACTCGAAGGGGGGTGAGTGCAGGTTGCGCAGTAGCACAGCTCTGAGTCACGTAAGCTGCCAGTGTAGAGCGAGCGAGAGTAAATGAGACAATGTACTATCTCTGTCCCTTTCTCTCTTTCTCTATGAGCAGCGGGTCACCTTCCAGTCTGCTCCCGACTATAGTATATAGCAATAAATTTCAGCTATTATTTCTGAGTGTTAAATGGGACATGGAGTAAAATAAAAGCAGGAGTTGTAAACTGAAAACATAAACCTTTTTCTACATAAGAGTAAACCTCACATTCTGTTTGAAACGCCCTTTTCATATTTTAACGAAAGCATCTGAATTTATAACAGTTTTTACATTAAAACTGAGGCAGATAACGCAACTCTTGAACGTGTTTGGTACACGTGGATAAGACAAACATTTCTGTAAAATGTAACAAGATGTAATAAATGTAAATAATACGAAAGTGTAAGAATCACAGAAATGAAAAATAAAGACCAATTTACAATTACCAGTTTTGCTAAGTTAAATTAGACCCTATTGGCTCTGCACTTTAAACTTGTCACGTAAATTAAATTAATGAAACTCAGGATGAAGAACAAGACGAAAGAAAGATAGAAACGTAAGTTCTAAAATGGAATCTAAAAAATTGTCATAGTTTACAGTGCTTTTCATTCACGTTGTGGCCACTGCACGGCTGGTCGCGCGCAGACCGCCGCAGCTAGTATTCCCGCCGAAACAGTTATATTATCCCCGCAACCGCCTCACGTTCTCTTAGTTAGAATTACAATAATAATAACAACCACATACCATATCATACCATATCCACATATTTCTGGCAACTTTTCAGAGAAATTTCATTCACACTGGAGGGTTATACGGAATTGAGTGAATTTTTCGCTTGATATTTTCTGTTAGTTCTTTCAATGTACGATTTGTTGCATTCACCGTGTTTTTTATGTGATTATTAGAGTCAAGTAATGACCCATGCTTAATATTCTTCTCTGACGAAGAACGGTTCCATTTATATAGCAACATTTCGTCGCAATATAACAGGTATTGCAGCACAGAGAAACCCTTTTTTATACACGAGATTCCCTTGCATGATGCAAAAATTGGTGTGGAGTAAATGCTTACAGAATAATACGTTTTTAAAAAAGAAAAACAAGTGGAGAGGGGTACAGGAATGACCTACACCATTTTACAACAGCTGACATGTTAAATATCAATCTGTATTTTTCCAACAAGACTTTGCTATCGCTCATACAATATTACATTTAATTCAGGGACTTTTTGAAAGTAGGGTAATTAGTAAAGGCTTATGGCCTTCAGGATCCCCTGATTTAACTGTGTGCGACGTTTATCCATAGGGAAACTTGAAAAATAAGGCGTATGCAACAAATCCCATACGTTGTAAAAAACTAAAAGAAAACAGTCGAGAAATTCACTGAATTTCCAATACTGAACTCTGGAATGTGAAAGAAAATTTCCTGTAAATATGCTAGAAATATGTGAATAGGAAAGGAGACAACGTTTCCACCATCTCTTATGATAAGGTACGTGCTTATTATCATTGTAATTGTAACTATCAGAACGTAAGGCGGATGCCGGGATAGTATAACTGTTTCCGCGGAAGATAGAGCTTCGACGGCCGGTGCGCGAGCCAACGTGCGGTGGTCACAGTGTAGAGGAAAAGCTGTATAAGAAGTGAAGAACTTAAAAATGCTATAACAAAAACAAAATCTGATGTGTTACACTCACATAACTTTCTCTACTCTTGTACAAACTATCTTTACAAACGCTTATTCTCCATCTACTTCATCTTAATCGAGATAAACATTTGCAGACTCTAACTTATTGCTAATTTTCTTGTAAATGTAAGAGGAATATATATTTACAAGGGCAATATAGAAATACAGTAGCCTTTAAGCACATACATATCTCTTAATAGCTGGTTGCTAGGTGCAGCACCATTCCCTTTTCCACAGATTAATACTCTTTGCATATCCAAGACAAAAAAAAAAATGAATAACGAATTCCCATTTGAGAAAATAAGTATTGAAAAATTTAAGGGAATAACAAGCAATATCTCGGAAATGGTTCACTCAACAAAAAAAAAATGTATATGACATAAATTGTGTATTTTAACGCGATCTAAATTTTTTGTGTAGTAAAATGTTGTCTATCTCTTATGGTTTACCAGTTATGCAAAAGTCGTTCACAATGAAGAATACTTTTGGAGACATTCCCAGAAAATTCAAGATATACATTTTATTTGTCATAAAATATTTTAAAAATATATTTTAATCAAAATCGTTAGAGCCGTTTTTGAGAAAATTAAAATTTTCAAAAAATCTTCCATGTAAAGGGTAATTTGGGGTGGGGGATTTTCTTGAAAACCTTCGTGTCGCATCCTTGGAAGATACTGAACCTAAAACCAAGTTTGGTGTTTATCCGACTGTTCGTTTCTGAGTTATGCTGTTCACAGACAGACACACAGACACATACATGCACATGTTTCCAAAAATGCTTTTTTTTGGATTCAGGGGATCTCAAAACATGTATTTCCGGTGAAATCTCGGTATCGAATTTTTGGGTGGAGTACAATACTTCCCCTACTTACTGTACGTAGTAGAGAAACTAATAAGAGGTGAAAATGTTACATGCTGGGTAGAGACCTAAAGGTTCAAAAGAAAAAGTAAATTAATTTTTAGTGCCCGGCACGTATGTACACTGGGGGGACGTATACTCACTTGGCTGTGAAGGACCAAAACGTGGTGTGGAGATTAAGGGAAATGCGTGGGTTTTCACTGTACAAAATGCATAACACAAATCTACTTACACACTCCTAGATTTGTTTCTCAACCATTTGGGGTTCCTATATTATTAGATATGAAAGGTGAGGGGAGATGTTGACCGATCCAACGGCCGGCTTGCACACGCGGTCCGCTTCTCATGGAATACTCAGCAAGACAAACGCTATATCCCCACCACTCGTGACTAGCCAAAAAAAAGAGGGCAGGAGTGATGTCATCCCTGTCAAAATCAAAGTGCCTTACGACTGGCCTGATCAGTGCCCAGGACGAAGGGGTGCCTGTGGCCGAAACTGACTGAGAGACGAAAACAACAATATGTCTGGTAATGACAATACAACCCCCTAATTATTAATACGCCACAATATTTGAAATTACTTCATACTTAAAACCAAGACGATTCAAATAACTGAAAACATATTGTAGCCCAGACGAGTCAGAGAAACTTTCAAAAACGAACATTGGAAATATTGAACATAATATACGCGAGAAACAAATAAATACATATAACGTAATAACACCGAAATAGAACGCATACTGAGGTCATACCAGAGGAACTGATTCATTAAAGAGCAGCTGACTAATAAAGTGAGTTAGAATCATAAGACACAAACTGAGACAGCAAGAATACAATTTTCTGAACCTAACAAGCAATAGAGAAAACATTGTGGACAAGTATTATGGGGACTCGCTCCATCACATGGCATGGTTCACAGAATTTCGATGTGGCCGTTCCAGCACAAGAGATGCCGTGCGCACAGACGGCCGGTTGAGGTCACAACAGAAGAAATGGTGAACAAAGTTCACGATATTGTGTTGGAAAATCACCGAGTGAAAATCCGTGAGATAGCCAAGACCGTAAACACCTCGAGTGAACGGGTGTATAACATTCTGCACGAATTTTTGGGTATGAGAATGATTGGTGTCGCGACTGCTCACAGTTGAGAACAAGCGAAATCTTGTGACCATTTCACAAGGATTTTTTAATGTTGCCGCAAACAAATGAGTTTTTGCGGCGTTGTATCACAGTTGATGAAACTTGAATCCATTACTATCAACCTGAAACCAAACAACAATCAAAGCAGTGGATTTCTTTCGGGCGAACCTGCTCCAAAGAAAGCGAAAACCATTCGGTCGTCAGGAAAAACCATGACAGCTGTCTTTTGTGATTCACAAGGGGTGATAGACATCCAATACCAGAAAAAGGGTATAACGATCATAGGTTCATATCATGCTGCAATGCTGGATCAGTTTCAGTTGTTTGAGAAACGACCCAATTTGGTGAAGAAAAAGGTTCTCTTTCACCAGGATAATGCACCTGCACACAGGTAGCCATTGCCATCGCAAAATATGTGGAGTTGGGCTAAAAACTGCTACCTCGCCCACCATATTCTCCAGATTTGGCTCCGAGCGACTTGTTCCTCTTCGCAAACCTAAAAATTGACTATCTGGGAAGAAAATCACGTCCAGTGAAGACATCATGGTAGAAACAACCTCATATTTTTCGGACTTCGAAAAATCATATTGTTTGCAAGGGTTAAAAAAATTGGAGAAACGTTGGACAACGTGAATTGAATTGAAAGGAGTCTATGTTGAGAAATAAAATTATTTTTTGGGAAAAAATTGTTCTTTTGTTTAAAAAGTCACTGACTTATCAATCCGCCCTGGTAATGTGAATCTTAAGAATACATTTAAAAATAAAATAATGTTAAAATACATAAGAAAATGACAAGGAAATTCCAATTTATAAGACTACACAAAATCGAATAAACGCCATTTATTTAGTATCCACATAAGTTGTCCTTTTCTTTTCATTGGAATGTAATTAGATATTGAATACGTTTATTCCAAATAAGAAAACGTCAGTAATCCTAATGTCCTAGTGTGAAAACTCATAACAACATGGTAGTTTTGCAAAAACATTTCTGGTTTCCTCTAGAGAAAAATGGAGACACAAAATGTGGTTGATTTAGAGCAGCCCAATTCTGTCATCAAGCTGGCTTATTGTGTATGTACAATCTCTTATCTTGTTAACGTTTCTGTTGACAGATCCAAGTCTACCTTATAATACAAGCATAACATCATAATGGCTTTATCAACGTTTTCTCCAATGAGAAAAATTATTATATTTTTTACTCTCTCTCCTGTTTACCTATTTTACCTATGTAAGTATAGGAGGTAATCATTCCATTCGAAAACTCAATACCGATATTTGACTCAAAATACACGTTTTGAGACTCCTTGAATAAGTTAAGTCGTGATACATTCATATGACTTTCTCTAACCTCTATCGTTTATAGTGGGTATACAAATTACAAATTATTTTTCTAACTAATCCAAATACGCCTTTGCAGAAATAGCTACATTACTCATTTCCTTATAGATAAAAATCTGATGTGTTACACTCACATGACTTTCTCTACTCTTGCACAAACTATTTTTACAAACGCTTATTCTCCATATGCTTCATGTTAATCGAGATGTTAATCTTATTGCTAATTTTCTTGTAGATGCAAAAGAAATTGCTAGGCTTTAAGCGATAGTCAAATATTTTAAGAGTTGGTTGCTATGTGGAGTATTCCATTCTCTTTGCATTACCAGGACAAAAAAGAAATGAATAACGAATTTGAGAAAAAGCATAAGTATTGGAAAATTTAAGGGAATAACGAGCAATATCTCGAAAATGGTTCACTCAAAAAGAAAAGTATATGACATAAATTGTGTATTTTAACGCGATCTACATTTTTTGTGCAGAAAAATTTGTTTATCTCTTATGGTTTACCAGTTATGCAAAATTCGTCACAATGAAGAATACTTTTGGAGATATTCCCAGAAAATTCAAGATATGCATTTCAATTGTCATGAAAATATCTTAAACATATGATATTTTAATCAAAATTGTTATAGCTATTTTTGAGAAAATTAAAATTTTCGAAAAATGTTCCATGTCAAGGGTAATCTAGGGTGGGGGGATTTTTGAAAACTTTCATGTCGCATCTCTTGAAGATACTGAAGCTAAATACCAAGTTGGTGTTTATCCGACTGTTCGTTTATGAGTAATGCTGTTTACAGACACACACACACACACGGACATGTTTCCAAAAATGCTTTTTTTTTGGATTCAGGGGGCCTCAAAACATATATTTCCGGTGAATTCTCGGTATCGAATTTTTTGGGTGGAATATAATACTTCCCCTACTTACTATACGTAGTAGAGAAAGTAAAAAGAGAACACTTATAGTCAAATTTTAAGAACTGGAGGCTATACGCTGGCCTTAAAATTCCATACTGTTTCCATGACATCGCGAGAAACAACTGAATGTTGAAAGGGCTTTAAATAATGACCAAGGAATGAAGAATCGAACTATTAATAACGGATATCTCACAAAAGGCTTATACCAACAAAACATTATTTAAATGAATTGTGTGTTTTAAAGAGATCTGCATTTTTTTTGTGTAGTACGTTTTCGTCTGTCACCTAACGTTTACCAGATATACTGGATTATACAAAATTTCTTCCAAATGAATTGTACTTGATAGACTACTCCCAGAAAATTCAAGATATACGAGGGTCGTCCAATAAGTAAGATTCCCTATTTTATAAAAAAACATTACACACAATTGGACACGTTGAATTGATTTTATTTATATTGTAAAATCCTTCTGTTACTTTTCTAGATAGTCCACATGTTTTTCCAAGTATTTTTGGGGACGTGACACAAGTTTCTCCAAGCAGCGTTGTACCACTGTTCGGTCATGTGCTCACAACCAGCTGTTCACTTCTGATTGATCTTCCTCACGGTGTTAAAGTGCTTACCTTTGAGTTAGAGGAACATGTGAAAATCACTTGGGAAAAGATCTGGTGAATATGGAGGATGCGAGAAAACTTCCCAGTTGAATCTTCTGAGCTCCGCCTGGGTCAAGATTCAACTTAGAATTTTTCTCGTATCTTCCGTATACACCGGCGTTTGCCCCAAGTGATTTTCATATGCTTCTCCATCTCAAAGGTAAGCACTTTTAACACCGATGATGAAGTCAAATCAATGAACAGCTGGTTGCGAGCACAGGACGCGACCTGGTACTACACTGGCTTGTAAAAAACTTGTATCACGTCCCCAAAAATGCCCATAAAACATGTTGACCATATAGAAAAGTAACCAAAGGATTGTACAATATAAATAATATTAATTCAACATGGTCAATTGTGTGTGATGTTTTTTTTTATAAAATAGGGACACTTCTTATTGGACGGGGCGTCCAATTTAATTTTTCATGTAAATATCTTTAATATATGGTATTTTAATAAAAATCTTTATAGCCATTTCTTATAAAATAAAAAAATTCGAAAAATCTCCCATGTGAAGAGTAGCTTATGGTGCGAGAATTTTATTGAAAATCTTCGTGTTGCATCTTTGGAAAGTACTGAATTTAAATACCAAGTTTGGTGTTGATCGGGCTTTTCGTTTTTGAGTTATGCTTTTCACAGACACACAGAGAGACATTTTCACGGATCTTTTTTAACAATGTTTTTTCTGGGATTCAAGTACCACAAAACATGTATTTTCAGTGAAAGATTGGTGTCGAATTTTTGGGTGGAATACAATACCTTTTCTGTATACTATGCATGTGGCAGAAAAAGTAAAAATAGAGCCTTTAATAGCTTGGGTAATGTTATCTCTACACAGGTAGAATGCCCCAATACTCAAGTGTTTTTGATTTTTGGTACTGGCATGGTATGCTTTTTTACTTTATCTACCACGTACATAGTAGTTAAGAGAAGGTATATTTCCGGTGAAATCTCGGTATTGAATTTTTGGGTGGAATGCAATACTTCCCCTACTTACTATACGTAGTAGAGAAAGTAAAATTTTGTTATTTTGGGGCGCGAACCTCTGACTATGTAACGTAACCATATCAAGTCACAATGCCTTAAAACGCTTGGCCATCTCAACACATGATAGTTGCAGCATTGTCTGATCTCATTATATTGTCCTATTGTGTGTGAATGTTTTTAAGCTTAAAAGTATAAAATGCATATGTGCATTCAATCGAAACCCGTCAGCATCCAATCATGCCGTCACACCGCTTGCTTTAGTTGGGCCCTCCCCATCCTTTACCACAGTTTTAATTGAATGCAGAATATGCATTTTACTGGGTTTCGATTCTTGGTTTTGATAGGTTATCTACTCCTATCGTGCCATAAATCGTGCATGACCATAAATCCCGATGTCGAATTCAAGTTGCAGATGCAAGCATATTGCAGTGTATAGCAGAATGTTCAATGCCCGAGTCTGTGTTCGTTCAGAAATTCTAAGCGAAAGAAATCTTCTAACTCATTGTGCACGAGGTTGTGGAAGATGGGGGGCGTGTCCTTGCACAGCCATATTTAAATCACCAATTTAAAGGGCTTACTAATCGTGTAACATCCCGTGTTATACATATCATTTTAAAGCTAAGGAGTTGTACTGTTTTATAGAATAGAAAACAAAAAATCAATATTTTCGCAGAGATTCACTTCCCGGTGTCCTTAATTCTGTACCCATCCTCTTAGCACACTGACTATGGCGCAAATTTGAATGATATTGGGAAAGAAAGTAACTATTTTACAAGCGAGAACAAAATGGGGCGTGGCAGATATTTAAATTTTCGTGCATGGTTTTTAAAAACGCCTGCCAAACCCTTTAAAAAGGTTTTTATTCACAATAAAAAGCATTTGAATGTTTGACTAACATTATAAAGAGTTAAATTTTGCAGAAATAAAAAAACTGAAAATATTGCCTATTTTGACTAAAAAAATCTGTCCTAGGTCCTTTTAAGGTTGTATATAGCGTCCAGTTCTTAAACATTTGAACGGTCGCTTCCCTGGTCATATATAATGAAATGTGTAGTATAGCTATTTCTGCAAAGGTATATTTGGATTAAAATGTAGTAGATAGAAAAATAAGCTTTAGTGAGAATAGTGTGTAGTATACCCATTAATAAGGATGAGGGTAGAGGTCATGTGAATGGTTACATCAGTTTTGTTAAAAGACAATTTTGCCCCTAGGTAATCCTGGAACCGCCTCTAGAGCTGAACCTCTCATATATTAAATAAGCGTAAAACTATGTATTATTGCGTGTAGATGAGAGGGCGAAGAACGTCCGGAAGAAGAAAGTGAGGTAATGCGCGTATATCCGCGCGTAACGGGGCTTCACATAACTGATAAGGACAGAGAGAGACATGCAGTCATGTTGCAACAGTTCAGTGTTCAGGATGTATCGGCGTCTGTACCTGCTGCTGCTACTAGTGCTGTCTGCTGTATTAGCCCACAACGATCGCCCTATTATAGGTATGTAACACATTTCGGCGCAATAGGCACTAAAAGCTTAAAACAGGCAGGCAAATAGACACTATGAATGATGATAGCGCTGTAGTAGGCACAATCATTTATACATTTACCATTTCAAAACACATGACATGGCAGAACAATATAGAAATATCAAATATTCATATCCCACGTATTAAATTTAGTACTAGAAATAATAAATTTAAAATATACTGTTAATGATGGATATATATTTTGAGGCAGTATTTTGATCCCTTAACTCCTATCAATTTAATTATATAATATAAAAATGATAGATCGTCTGTAAGCGAATGCTATGTGAATGATTTCTTAGTTTAGAAAGTAGGAGCTGTGAGGGTAGAAGCAAGCTGTTTTCGTAGCAAACAGTGTCAAAGTGGAGAGCAGAGGGTGGCTGTCTGTGAACTGCATAACTCAGAAACGAACAGTGGGATAAACACCAAACTTGGTATTTAGGTTCAGTATCTTCCAGAGATGCGACACGAAGGTTTTCATTAAAATCCCCCACCCCAGATTACCCTTTACATGGAACATTTTTCAAAATTTTAATTTTCTCAAAAATGGCTCTAAAGATTTTGATTAAAATATCATATGTTTAAGATATTTTCATAATAAATAAAATGTATATCTTGAATTTTCTGGGAATGTCTCCAAAAGTATTCTTCATTGTGAACGACTTTTTCATAACTGGTAAACCATAAGAGATAGAGAAAATTTTACTACACAAAAAATGTAGATCGCGTTAAAATACACAATTTATGTCATATACATTTTGTTGTTGTTGAATGAACCATTTTCGAGATATTGCTTGTTATTCCCTTAAATTTTTCAATACTTATTTTCTCAAATGGGAATTCGTTATTTATTTTTTGTCTTGTATATGCAAAGAGTATTAATCTTAGGCAAAGAGAATGGTGCTGCACATAGCAACCACCTATTAAGAGATATCTCGATGCTTAAAGGCTACTGTATTTCTATATTGACCTTGCGAATACAAGGGGAACATCGTACGCTTTAAGCGATAGTCAAATATTTTTAGAACTGGTCGCTATGTGTAAAATGTAATTCTCTTTGCATGCCAAAAGATTGTTTCTGAAAATGTTTATCTCTATTAATATGAAATAGATGGAGAATAAGAGTTTGTAAAAATAGTTTGTACAAGAGCAGAGAAAGACATGTGAGTGTAACACATCAGATTTTTACATATATTTTTAGCAAGGCGGTTTCAACACCCAAAACTCCTCCCTAGCTACGCCTCTGCTTTTCCTATGTGATTACAGATAAATTAATAATTTAGGTGAAGTAGGTAATTGCAAATAAAAAATTTTATACAGTTCTATCCCATTAACAAATTAGTACATTTGTAAAACTATTATAGTGCACATTCTAATTCCAGCGTTGTTTTGAACGGAACAATTTACAACTAAATATGTTTCTAAGTTTTCATTGGAAAAACAAACTTAACACTCTTATAACAAGAAAGAAACTGGAATTATCAATTAAAACACGATTTTACATTAATACGAGGACGACACTGAACAATTTTAGAAAGTCAAACAAGGATTAGTTTTAAAAACTTTAAATGATGTTATTGTTTTTCAAAATATTCCCCTTTAGCATCAATACATTTTTGTATTTGATGAAATCAATGATGCCACTCTTCCTGAGGTACTTCAGAAACCAGATTGTGAAAAAGTGATTCCACGCATTTTATCTTTAATTTTTGGAAACAAAAAGAAAACACAAGGTGCTAGGTCAGAGCTGTATGGTGGAGGCCCTTGGTGCTGACCTTTAGGGCACCCAAATACTTAGTTGTTACTTTTGCTGTATGCCACGATGCGTTGACATGAGTTAACACTATTTTTCGTTTTGAGCGTTTTTCACGAACTGTTTAAAAATGTACGGTAAACAGACATTAGTGTACAAATCGGCAGTAACGGTACGCCTAGCTCTAATGCCATAGTAGCAAATACCTTATTTTTTAAAACTAATCCTTGTTTGATTTTCTAAAAATCTTCAATGTCGCCCTAGTAGCAACGTCTGCCACCCAAGTCGGTGCCTTTGGCTGTTTTAGCCTAAGACAGTTTCATGCTTTAAGTATGTTGTTTATGAGAAACAACACAACCTTAGTAAGAATTAAAAAACTCCAGCAAATCGCATGCTCTATGTTCACAGGAATACTGGTGCAGGAAAATGAGGGAGAAATATCAGAGAAGTTTCCAGGACAATACAGTTATATCCCAGCCTCATATGTTAAGTACTTAGAGGGTTCTGGTGCCCGGGTGGTACCCGTTTGGTGAGTAGAACTGTGTTTACCTCTTCCTATCATTGAGGAATTGCATGGACTGAAAGGACAGGATAGACACTAAAATAGCCAAAAAGGCACATCAACAAATTCAAAATATGCACTGATATAAGCACTATCAATAATGCAGGCACAATCATTTATTTATTTACCACTTAAAACATTTTGAAGGGAATAGAAATATTAGATATCAAATACCCATATCTCACACACCAAATTCACTAAATTCCACTATTCTCTTAATGAAATGTAAATCTTATTTCTTTAAATTTGCACTGTTCAGTTACTGTGTATTTTTAGAGTAAACCCTATTACAGGTTTTAAGTAATTTCTTTCTTGAATACGCTTGTTTGTAGTCAGGAGCGTCATTTCAGGTTCTGTTTGGGGTGTGAAAGATTGCTTGAAGCAGGTGTCTAAATTTTCATGTGAATTTTAACGAAATAAAATAATCTTTTATTTATTAAATGTGAAATATCAGGTGTAGTAAAAAGAAATCCATGATTTTTCCAATAGATGGTTTTAGTTATCTGTATCTCGCGTTGTATAACTTCCGATTGGGTTACAGTAGATTGCGTTAGAAAGATGAGATTTCGTACTAAAACAAACGTTTGCGACGGTTTGGTAAATGGTTGACTCAGTTTTGTTTGAGCGCGCGTCAAAGATGGACACTAGCAAAGAGAAAATAGGCTATATATTACAGTTTTTATTCGATAAAGGCGAAAACGCAAGCCAGGAGGCTGAAAGTGTGAATAGTGTTTATGGTTTCGATACTCTAACAGCCAGTCACGCGCAATTTTGGTTTCGTCGATTCCGTTCCGGTAATTTCGATGTTAAAGATGCACCACTCACTGGAAGGCCAATTGTCGATAACATCATGGAAATTGTCGAGTCCGGCCGTCATATAAGCATTGTATCGATTGCTCAAGAGCTAAAGATTACACAAAAAATCTGTGTTACACTCACATGACTTTCTCTACTCTTGTACAAACTATTTTTACAAACGCTTATTCTCCGTCTACTTCATGTTAATCGAGATAAACGTTTGCAGGCTCTATCTTATTGCTAATTTTCTTGTAGATGTAAGGGGAATATATATTTACAAGGGCAATATAGAAATACAGTAGCCTTTAAGCACATACATATCTGTTAATAGCTGGTTGCTAGGTGCACAGATTATAACTCTTTGCATATCCAAGACAAAAAAAATGAATAACGAATTTGAGAAAAAGTATAAGTATTGGAAAATTTAAGGAAATAACAAGCAATATCTCGAAAACGGTTCACTCAACAAAAGAAATGTATATGACATAAGTTGTGTATTTTAACGCGATCTACATTTTTTGTGTAGTAAAATTTTGTCTGTCTCTTATGGTTTACCAGTTATGCAAAAGTCGTTCACAATGAAGAATACTTTTGGAGACATTCCCAGAAAATTCAAGATATACATTTCATTTCTCATGACATTATCTTAAACATATGATGTTTTCATCAAAATCGTTAGAGCCATTTTTGAGAAAATTAAAATTTTCGAAAAATCTTCCATGTAAAGGGTAGTCTGGGGTGGGGGGATTTTCTTGAAAACCTTCGTGTCGCATCTCTGGAAGATACTGAACCTAAATACCAAGTTTGGTGCTTATCCGACTGTTAGTTTTTGAGTTATGCTGTTCACAGACACACACACACACAGACACACACACACACAGACACACACACGGACATGTTTCCAAAAATGCTTTTTTTGGATTCAGTGGGTCTCAAAACATATATTTCCGGTGAAATCTCGGTATAGAATTTTTGGGTGGAATGCAATACTTCCCCTACTTACTATACGTAGTAGAGAAAGTAAAAATGAATAACGTATTTGAGAAAAAGTATAAGTATTGGAAAATTTAAGGAAATAACAAGCAATATCTCGAAAACGGTTCACTCAACAAAAGAAATGTATATGACATAAGTTGTGTATTTTAACGCGATCTACATTTTTCGTGTAGTAAAATTTTGTCTATCTCTTATGGTTTACCGGTTATGGAAAAGTCGTTCACAATGAAGAATACTTTTGGAGACATTCCCAGAAAATTCGAGATATACATTTTATTTGTCATGACAATATCTTAAACATATGATATTTTAATCAAAATCGTTAGAGCCGTTTTTGAGAAAATTAAAATTTTCGAAAAATGTTCCATGTAAAGGGTAGTCTGGGGTGGGGGGATTTTCTTGAAAATCTTCGTGTCGCATCTCTGAAAGATACTGAACCTAAGTACCAAGTTTGGCGTTTATCCGACTCTTCGTTTTTGAGTTATGCTGTTCACAGACACACAGACACACAGACAGACACACAGACACACAGACAGACACACACACGGACATGTTTCCAAAAATGCTTTTTTTGGATTCAGGGAGTCTCAAAACATGTATTTCCGGTGAAATTTCCGGTCGAATTTTTGGGTGGAATGCAATACTTCCGCTACTTACTATACGTAGTAGAGAAAGTAAAAATGAATAATGCATTCCCATTTGAGAAAATAAGTATTGAAAAATTTAAGGGAATAACAAGCAATATCTCGAAAATGGTTCACTGAACAACAAAAATGTATATGACATAAATTGTGTATTTTAACGCGATCTGCATCTTTTGTGTAGTAAAATTTTGTCTATCTCTTATGGTTTACCAGTTTACCAAAAGTCGTTCACAATGAAGAATACTTTTGGAGACATTCCCAGAAAATTCAAGATATACATTTTATTTGACATGAAAATATCTTAAACATATGATATTTTAATCAAAATCGTTAGAGCCATTTTTGAGAAAATTAAAATTTTCGAAAAATGTTCCATGTAAAGGGTAGTCTGGGGTGGGGGGATTTTGTTGAAAACCTTCGGGTCGCATCTCTGGAAGATACTGAACCTAAATACCAAGTTTGGTGCTTATCCGACTGTTCGTTTCTGAGTTATGCTATTCACAGACAGACACACAGACAGACACACACGGACATGTTTCCAAAAAGGCTTTTTTGGATTCAGGGGATCTCAAAACATGTATTTCCGGTGAAATCTCGGTATCGGATTTTTGGGTGGAATACAATACTTCCCCTACTTACTATACGTAGTAGAGAAAGTAAAAACAGTTTGGAACCATTTGAATAAGGCTGGATACAAAAAGAAGCTGCATGTATGGGCGCCACATCATGGACCGAATTTCCATCTGGGAATCGCTGCTGAATCGCAACAAAATCGACCCATTTCTGAAGCGGTTAGTGACTGGTGATGAAAAATGGATCACTTACGACAACGTCAAGGGAAAACGTGGTGGTCGAATCGCGGTGAGCCGGCTAAAACGGTGGCCAAACCAGGATTGACGGCCAGGAAGGTTTTGCGGTGAATCATCTACTATGAGCTGCTCCCCTACGTCAAAACTCTTAACTCGGAACAGTCCTGTCAACAATTGGACCGTATGAAGGAAGCAATCGCCCAGAAACGGCCAGCTTTGGCCAATAGGAGAGGAACTGTGTTCCATCAGGACAACGCCAGGCCACACACATCGATAGTGGCTCGCCAGAAGCTCCAGGAGCTTGGTTGGAAGGTTCTTATGCACCCACCTTATAGTCCAGATCTGGTACCAAGTGATTACCACGTGTTCCTGTCCATGGCGAACGCTTTTTCTGGTGAAAAATTCGCTTCGCTTGTGAAAATCGACTATCTCAATTTTTTGCCAATAGCGACGATGACATCTACCTTCAAAATGGCAACAAGCTATCAAATAAAACGGACAATATTTGACCTAAATCGGATCATTCTATGGTAAATAAACCTTCAATTTCATGCAAAAATAATGTATTTCTTTTTACTACACCCAAGTATTTGTATTAAAAGTACAGTTTTTGTAATTACTTTCTGTACTAGTATCGTAAGTAGGGGAAGTATTGTATCCCACCCAAAATTTCGATGTCGAGATTTCACCGGAGGCCCCTGAAGAGTTCCACACGCGTGTATATGTGTGTGCACCATAACTCAAAAACGAAAAGTCGTATAAATATCAAACATGGTATTTAGGTTCAGCATCTTCCAAGGATGCGACTCGAAGATTTTCAAGAAAATCCCCCACTCCAAAATTATACATGAAGATGTTTCGTTAGTTTTGATTTTTTAAAAAATGGCTATTAATGATTTTGATTTAAAACGTCATTAGTTTAAAATGTTTACAGTCAAACGTAATGTATGATGTGGCGTGTATGTGTGTGTATTGTCACGCCAGACACATTATTGTGTCTTGGCGACAGCATTGTCGGGGTAATTCTTTCGGCTTTGAAGTTCGTTTGGCGTGACGACTCGCTACCGTCTGGCTGGCGATCCTGGCCAGCGTAGGAGAGTGGGGGAAGTGAGCGTTACTTCTTTGTGTATTTGCGTTAGCGTCACCTTTAGGTCAAGTGTCTGGTATGTAAGGTCGTATGTGAAATCGTGTGAATGTAGCCTCGTGTGTGCAGTATCTCCGTTCAATTTCTTCGTTTTTATCTTCTGTGTGTGATGTAGGGGCACCGTGTTTATATTGAATAAACCACAAGTAATGTGATTAATGTGAAATTCTGTGTATTTTGTTATAACTATCCCACGCCTACTCTGGAATACGTACTTTAAGATTCTGGCCCTCTTGCTACCTCAGCAGCTATGCCTCCCAATGTATATGCTGGGATAACTAAAATTTAATATCTAGCTGCAAACCTTTTAGCCTCACCCCAGTATCTTGGATTTTTAGGAACGTTTGTGAAGTCCTCTTCATTGTGAATGACTTTTGTATAATTAATATATCGCTTAAGGCACAAAATTTATGTAAAATGTTTTGTGATGTTAACCATTTCCATATATTCCTCGTTATTGGTGTGAATTTTGAAATACTCATACTCCTTTTCAAGCGGTAAGGCGCTATTCGCTTTTTCTCGTGATGCAAAGAGCATGGAATTTCAAAGTGTTATATCTAATGGATGTTATCTCGATTAACAAGATGTAGATAGAAGAGTAAGCTTCTGTAAGAATGGTTTGTAGAAGAGTGGGTAGAGATAGTCATGTGAATACAACGCATAAGACTCTTACTTTCTCTATCGCGTACATACTAAGTAGAGAAGGTATTGCATTCCACCTAAAAATTCATTATCGAGATTTCATCGGAAATATGTTACGACAAGGAATATCTCGGAAATGGTTCATTCCACAAAAAAGGTGTATGTGACATAAGTTATATGTTTAAACGAGATCTACATTTTTTGTGCAGCAAATTATTGTCTATCTCTTACGGTTTACCAGTTATGCAAACGTCATTGAGAATGAAGGGGACTTTAGTGATATTCCCAGAAAATTCAAAATATACACTTCATTTCTATGAAAATATCTTAAACATATGATACTTTAATCAAAATCGTTAGCCACTTTTGAGAAATCAAATTTTTCGAAAAATGTTACATGTAAAGGGTAATCTGGGGTGGGGGGATTTTCTTGAAAACCTTCGTGTCGCATCTCTGGAAGATACTGAACCTAAATACCAAATTTGGTGTTTATCCGACTGTTCGTTTCTGAGTTATGCTGTTCACACACACACACACACACACACGTTTCCAAAAATTCTTTTTCCGGTGAAATTTCGGTATCGAATTTTTGGGTGGAATACAATACTTCCCCTACTTACTATACGTAGTAGAGAAAGTAAAAATATAGACCTCTGTAAAACCCACGATTTATTTCAAACTGCTTTTTCGTGGCATCAGCCATTTCCGAGATATCCGTTATTAATGGTTCGAATTGTTCAATACTTTGCCATTCTTTTAAAGTCCGGTGAATTTTCAGTTGTTCCTCGCGATGTCATGGAAACTGGAAAGAGTATAGGCTTCCAGTTCTTAAACATTTGACTATCGCTATTCCCTTTGTACCTATCTGTAATGCAGCTATTTCCGGAAAGGTTTATAAACTTTCGTAAGAATAACTTGTATATCCATTAATAAGTGACAGAGGGTAGAGAAAGTCGTGTGAATATAACACAGAATTGCTACGTTTTGGAAGTATATTCTAGAGCTCTCTTGACTTAAAAATGGTGCAGAGACCTTGATCCCGAAAGTGGCGTAATAAAGTCGGCTCTTGCGAATTAGTTACGCTTGTGGTAGTAGGCTGTGAAGGCCAAACAACGCCTGACGTTGCTTTGTTTACTTACTTTTCGTGTTAGTGATATATTATGCGGGGTTGCCAGGTATCACAGGCATGTAACGTCAACTTGCAAAAAATTAGAGCTCTTAAGCTGTTGATATAATATATGCTCAGATTTTGAAATATTGATACGAAAAACAACTGTGAACCATAATCTCTATATATTGTGGATGTATAAATATCATAACATTGCGTGTGTTTCACAAAAAAACAGGAGCGAAACTAATGTCAACGAAAACGCAAGTGATTTAAGGGGAAATTAAAAGCTTAAGGCCGAAATTCATAGTCGTCGCTTATTTCAAGGAAGTCCTCAAGCAGCGATTTTCAATACACAGACTCTACTCTCTCAGGCGAAGGAAATACACAGAGAGCCAAAAAGCTACGAACCGGCTGCATGGTATTTTTCCTGTTAGCGTCCTCGTCCTTATTGCCTGCCGCTATCATAGAAAGGCGGGATGAAACCATACAACATTTTACTACTAAACTAAATCTTCCAGGGTGTGTGGGTTTGTCTTGTTCGCTTTATGTTTTAAGTTACCCCAAAGATAGAAACCGCAGGGGGTTAGGTCGGGAGACCGAGGGGTTCACAAATCTCTACTAATAATTCTGTCCTCAAACGCACTTTCAATTGTTCTCATCGAAATATTGGCCGTATGAGTTGTTGCAGTGTCTTGTTGAAAAACGGCAAAATCACGCTCCCTGTCTGTTAATTCTTTAAAAACAGAGGGCAAAATTGTATTCACGTATGCACGGGCGTCAACTATTGACTCGAAAAAATTGGTCCTATAACTCCTTCGCCTTCTTTTAGATTTCTTTGCCTGAACACCTCCTGGAAATTTTACACCTAGACATCTTTCTGCAAATCGTACTTTCACTTGGCGTGCTGACTGAGTTAACACTTAGGAATCATAAATAAATACATGCTGTGCAGTAGAAAACGTATACTGATTCATAATAGATAAAACTTTGTGACTAAGTACAGAACAAAATAATAAATAACTCGTAATAACTGAACTACATCACATCCCCGTCAACTCAATACTGCACTTCACACTGCAGAGCAAAACCACGTCAACAGCGTGACCTTGTTTATAGCTGCAGTGCGTTATCATGTTTCCACACGCCAATGGAAAAACACCGCGCAGCGGATAATATTGTACATGAAGTACCTCTTCTTGACGAAAAAATTGGCCATGAACGGAGAAAGAGCTATAGCGGCAATTTTTTTTCGAGTCGACAGTTGACTCTCTTACATATGTGAATACAATTCCCCCCTTTTTTAGAGAATTAACAGACACATAGTGTTATTTTGCCTTTTTTTCAACAAGACTGTGCAAAGCCTATACGGCCAATATTTCGATGAGAATGATTGAGAGTGCGTTTGAGGACAAAATTATTAGTAGAGATTTGTGACCCCCCCTCGATCCCCAACCCTGGAAGAATTAAAATTGCCAGGAAATTGCCAGCATTTCTCAACGTGAACTATGGCGAGTGATGGATAGTTTCCTAAAGAGGTGCCAAAAATGTATGGACAACGACGGTGGCCAGTTTCAGCATCTCCTTTCATAAAGTTGGTAAGTAAAGCCTTTAAAAGTAGTTTTAAAAATGTGTGGTATCATCCGCGCCTTTCTGTGATAGTGGTAGACGGCGCTACATGCCATACATCAAATGAATCCATGGCACTAATTGCAAGTTTCTTTGACGACCGGATAATTTCCAAGAACCTGTGGCCACCGAGATCTCCGGATTTGACATCGCCGGACTTCTTTCTATGGGGTTACTTAAAAGACAGGGTTTATGCCACACATCCCCAGACATTGGACGATCTGAAGCACAACATTACACAGGAGATTTAAGCTATTGACAACAGAGTCCTCCAACGAGTGGCCAGTAACATGGAACGACGCGATGAGTTGTGCCTTATGCATGATGCGAGTACATTTTCAACATCTGCTATAGAGGTAAATAATTTCACAAATTCCTCTGCATTTCAGGTATAATAAGTTGTCGCTAGCATAGCTCGTTTTGAAACAATTAAAGAAATAAATGTGTCAGTTCTTCATAAATCACCATGCACAATGTAATTAATATTACAATGAGTGCATCAGTTGGTGATTAAATGATCGGTGTGCAAAGTTTGAATGCCTGCGAAGGGCGCCAACGTAACAGATACGATGTAACTAACCTTCCTAAACGGTGAGTATTTGCGGAGGAGTTGCCTGTTACAAATGGAACCTAACAACCCAGATATCACCAGATTCTAGTAACTTATCCCATAATGGTGGAAAAATGTCAAAGCTGCATTTTAGTAACATCTCATATATTGCAACCACTATAGGAGTCAAACACGATCATATCAGTGTGGCTTGCTCAGTTGCTTAGGCGCCGCAGATCAATAGTTTTTTTACTGACGGCCCTATGCCAGTAGATTTACTAGCATGTAAAAGAACTCCTGCGGATCGAAATTCCTGCACATCGGCGGCGCTGATATGATTCTGGTAATTAACAGTGTCATTAACAAGCAAAAGATTTTTTTTAACACAAACATGAAGGCTTTCCAAAAGTACGGGAGCTGATCAACAAAGACTAAGACTGATTTTTTCACAGATGTTTATTACTCCAATTCAATGTTTACATGATCTTTTTCAAAGTAGTCCCCTCCTACATCAATGCACTTTTTATAGCGTCTGTGCCAGTCCTTGAACACGTGCTGCAGACCATTCTTTGTCAGGTCCTTGAGAATCGCCTCACTTTTCTTGAGCACTGCTTTAGAGTTCTCAAATCGAATACCCCTAAGCTATGCCTTTAGTGATGGGAATAAAAAAAAGTCACAGGGTGTAAGAGCGGGGCTATAAGGTGGATATGGTACATAGGTAATGTTGAATCGAGCCAGAAACTGCATGACTTGATTTACGACGTGAGACCGTGCACTGTCATGATGAAGCCGCCACCCAGTCCGAGAAAGCTCTGGTCGTTTCTTTGCAATGTGCTTCCTCAGTGTAGCCAATACTGACGTGTAGTATGCTGCTGTAACAGTAGTGTGAGGGGGAACTGCATGCTGGTAAATCATTCCATTACAGTCACAAAATGTGATCACCATCACTTTCCCTGCAGATGGAACAACTTTTGCCTTTTTTGATGTTGGAGAACCTGGCGATTTCCACACTGTGCTGGCTTGTTTTCCTTCAGGATCATAATGATTCAGCCATGACTCATCACTTTGCTTAATACTGACAAGTCGGCCTTCTTTGAAGTCATTGAACTACCTAAACACTGTTGCACGAGGTAGCGCATCTTCACTGTACGCTTGCTTCAGCTTTTCATAAGTTTCGGTGGCTGTATGGTTTAAACGAAAACAGAATTTGATTGCGCTGTACTGCTCCTCTCGCGTCACCTCCATTGTCTGGTATGCGAAATGCACGTAGGGTCTACAAAATAGAGCATTATACCAACCTACCAATACTATAGTGCTGCCGCCTACCAACATTATATATAAAAACCCGCTCTTTTCAAATATTTATGTTACAGATACGAAACTATCACGGAAGCTACAGGAAAAAATCAGTCTCAGTCTTTGTTGATCATCCCTCGTAAATACATGGAGAGGTAAGAATAATGATCCATTCTTATTTGATTCATCATCATCAGTCAACGAGAAAAGCATATGTGTATGCTTAATGATGAAGTGTCTTGATGCCATCGAAGGCTATTTAGAGACGTTTGTGCAAGATGGAGCCCAACTTCATGTTGTAACACAGAAGGAAATAAACAGGGACATTTACCCACGTCATATCGAGCCAACCACTGAGTTCAAATTACGCGTGGGTAATTCCCGATGGAATCTAGAGTGCATACAGACATATCAGGCTTTTCCATCAGCATCTTCTGACATTTAGCTTTTTATACCTTCAGAATCTCACGCAAAGAACTGTTGCTACATCTCGAAACCGCTGAAAAAGCTGTTTAAGAGTAGGGTCCATTCGGCTAAACATTTATTACGAAATTAAGCATTAAACGGTTTTAAATTTAGTTTCGGCATCTTCTTTAGTTTTCAGTTTATTGTGTTTCAAAAATGATTTTTTTTATCCTGTGCCGAATGTTCCGTCCCTTGGCATTTTTAAAAACATTTTGTGATACCTTCACATCACTTTCTCTATCTCCTATTGTTTATTATTCTTACTAAGGCTCAATTTTCTCTCTACTACATTTTAGTCTAAATAAACATTTGCATAAATAGCTACGTTACACATTTCGTTATAGATACAAAGGTAGCAGCGATAGTCAAATGTTTAAGATCTGCACGCTATATGCTGCCTTAATATTCCATACTGTTTCCATGCAATCGCGAGAAACAACTGAATATTGAGGACTTTAAGGATGACCAAGTAATGAACAATTCGAACCTTCAATAACGGATATCTCAGAAATGGCTTATGCTACAAAAAACTTGTTTGAAGTAAACTGTGTGTTTTAAAGAGCCACACATTTTTGGGTAGTATGTTTGCGTCTGTTGCTTCACGTTTCCGGGTTATACAAGATTATACCAAATGTTTTCTAAAAGAAGTGAATTTGACAGGCTATTCCCAGAAAATTCAAGATATACAGTTTATTTGTCATGTAAATATCTTTAATATTTGGCATTTTAATTAAAATCGTTAGAGCCATTTTTTAAAAAATCAAAATTCTCGAAAAATCTTACATGCAGAGGGTAGTCTGGGGTGAAGGGATTTTCTTGAATGTCTTTGTGTCGCATCTTTGGAACGTATTAAACTTAAATTCCAAGTTTGGTGTTTATTCGACTTTTCGTTTTTGAGTTATGCTGCTCACAGACATACAGGCACACGCACGCACTTTTTTTGAAAAATGCTTTTTTGGGGTTCAGGAACCTCAAAACATATATTTCTGGTGAAAATATATCAAATTTTTGGGCGGAATGCAGTACTTCCCCTACTTACTATACGTATTAGAGAAAGTAAAAAAACGAATAACGAATTCCCATTTGAGAAAAAGTAAACGTATTGGAAATTTCAAACAAATAACAAGGAATACCTGGAGGACCTTTGGGGCCATTCCCACAAAATTCGAGATATACAGTTCATTTACTATGAAAATATCTTAAACATATGATATGTTAAACAAAATCGTTACAGCCATTTTTGAGGAAATCAACATTTTCAAAAAATGTTCCATGCAAAGGCTAGACTGGGATAGGAGGATTTTCTTCAAAATCTATATCGAATCTTTGAAAGATACTGAACCTGAATACCAAAATGAGCATTTATTCAACTTTTTGACTCCATACTGTTTCTGTGCAATCCCGAAAAACAACTGAATGTTGATAGTACTTTAAAGAAAAACCAAGTAATGAACAATTCGAACCATTAATAACGGATATCTCAGAAATGGCTTGAAAATGGCTTATACCACAAAAACGTGATATTTATTCGATTTTTCGTTTTTAGGTTGTGCTGTTCACACACAGTGAGAGAGAGAGAGAGAGAGAGAGAGAGAGAGCTTTTTCTAAATACGATTTCTTTTGGATTCATGGGCTTCAAAACATATATTTCGGTGCAAAACCGGCATAGAATTTTTGGTGAAATGCAATATTTTCTCTGCTTATTAGGTACGTGGTAGAGAAAGTAATAAACGTTAATGGGTAGAGAAAGTAATCTGAATCTGACACATATTTTTAAAGTATACAGATTTTGTAAAACATTTAAATAACTTGTGAAATATCATCAGTTAATTGAAATATTATCTAATATTGCGATATTTTCGCATAAAATATATTCTGTCATTACGATTCTTGACAATCAGAGCTTCTATGCAACTATGAGGGCTGTTCCAGAAGTACCCGATCTAACAAAGAAGACACAAAGCTTTTGGAGAAAAAACATCTTTATTTCTCTACATAGTCTCCTTTCAGCTCGATGCACTTTTCCCAGCGATGTTCAATAGCTTCGATACGCTGTTTATACTGAGAATCGTCGAGTTCTGCAAAATAGCCATCAACTGCAAACTCCCTTTCTCATTGTTGGCAAATCCTTTAGCACCAAGCCATTTCTTCAACTTTGGAAACAGAAAATAATCAGAGGGAGCTAAGTCTGGCGAATAGGGTGCATGAGGAAGCAATTCGAACTTTAACTCATTGCTTATGGCCATGGCGATAATGGATGTGTGAACTGGTGCATTGTCTTGATGAAACAGAACTTTCTTTTTCGCTAATTGCGGCCTGTTTGCTTGATTTCATCATTCAAACGCTGCAATAACTTTGAATAATATTCGCCATTGATTGCTTTTCCTTTTTGAAGATAATCAATGAAAACTATCCCACGTGCACGCCAAAAAACTGTCGGCATGACCTTGCCTGCAGATGGAACTGTCTTCACCTTCTTTGGAGCCGATTCTCCCCTTTCGGTCCACTGTTTTGACTGTTACTTCGTCTCAGGTGTGAAGTGATGGGCCCATGTTTCATCCTTGGTTATGAATCGACGGAAAAACTCGGCTTTATTGCAGCGAAACATCGCCAAACACTCGACTGAGAAATCCTCACGACACTGCCTTTGTTCCATTGTGAGTAAACGCGGCACCCATCTTGCAAACAGGTTTTTCGTGTCTAAATTTTCAGTTAGTGTGCGATGTACAGCACTTTTTGAAATGCCTACGATGTCTGCTAGCTCGCGCACTTTCAATCGACGGTCATCCAATACCATTTTGTGGTTTCTGGCTGGTCACCTCATTTGGTCGACCACTGAGATGTTCGTCCTGGCATCTCGTGCGGCCTCGCTTAAACTCTGCATCCCAGTAGTTTACTGTTGTAAATTTAGGAGCAGACAGCCCCAGAGTAGAATCTAGCTCAGCTTTAATATTAGTTGGACTAAGACCTTTCAAATGAAAGTATTGTATCACATAATGATGACCAGTTTTATCTATGTTTACAAATTCGCTGAGAGAGTTCACTACTAATGGCTGCCAAACAATTACTAAACAACGTAGCATCGTCAAACTTCAAACCTAAGGCTTATAAGGGTGGTACTTTCTACCGTAGTCATTTGTTTTAAACAACAATCGCTATATATGTCAGGTCGGGTACTTCTGGGACTGCCCTCGTAGACCTGGTGGAGTGCTCGGTACCTATTTCATAGTTTAATCTTCTATACCTATGACGATTGTCAGTGGTGGCGACTTAATTATGCAGTCTGCTGTAACACATGTTTGTAAGTAATTAATTCAAGACCTCCCTGGAATAAGGGTGTAACCATCAAAAGCATAATTTTTCAGGAAGGAGAAAAACTGATTGTAAGATTATAATTATGATTTATTGGAAAATAGCAATCTAAATATGCAAGTACACAAGTATATTGAATTGATAAAACAAATATTATTGGTGCATATTAGTATTTAGAATTATTGTACGACATTTAACTGTGACAGTGGAATAAGAAAGTATAATCATAATTTAACATCAAGTACAACAGTTTTTTTATTTTTAATATTATACATCTGGTAAAAAAACTGATTTATCCGGAATAACTATATTCATTCTGTAATAAAGGAAAACACAGTGTGTCAATATTTTTCTGCATATCAACAATGGACAACAATGGACGGAATCGCGGGAATCAAACACAAAAAGTAAATTTACTCGCATTTGTGATTAGTCCCTATGGGTTCATTGTTGGATATTTAGCACGCAGATTACATTTGAATTTTGCTTTTAAAATTGTGTTGTTATTAAAGAAGTGTTAAGGATTTATGGCGAACTCACAACAACATAGTCAGTGTTTTGGAACACCATAGAATGCAGAGTCTGGTGCAGGTTCAGCTACATGTATTGCATTATGAAATATTAGAGCAGGAAACGTATAGAACTGCACATTTTATTGCGGTTATCATAAGAACTCATTGATAAAGGTAATGGATATATACTAGCTGTTAAGAGATTACAAAATATGATTTTCGTCTGCTTTTGCGCCAACGCGTAGAGCATCTTGCTTATTAATACCAACCGACATGCACGACTGCCTCTCTCTTACATACACAAGAAATGCAGCAATGAATTCCCAGAGGTGCTATCCGAGTACCGAATAAACACTTTGCGTAACACAGGAAATATGATAAGCGAACAGTCATTCATAATACAATAACACACATATGCTCAGCTCAGGTCAAATCTTGTGATTTAGTCAGTTGGTATTAGAGCTCACATGGCAGAGGAAGGTGCGTGTAGTGCGAATAGACTGTTCAAACACAGAAGCGGGAAACAGTTAAAAAGTGGCTAAAACAAACAATACTTCATATATTCAACTCACTATTACAAAAATAACCGACACTTGCATTATTGCATATTACGAAACTAATATCGGATTTTACAGGCGTTTCAGTGAGAAGTGCAACGAAAGCGAGCAGGGTATATAAACAGACATAATATAACATAGAAGAGGATAAAATGTGGGAACTTGTTTTAAGTGCGACAATGCTGTGGAATTGTGGATAAGCTTTGGAGAGTAGTTGCACTTTTGCCCGAGGATTGTGATTAACGTAAGTAAAATGTTCATTTCCGCATATTTATAAAATAGATTGTTACCTCAGGTTGCATTTTGAACTATGATTCTCACTCAGGGCGCCTTTTTATAGATCAAATAGTGTTCAACAAGCACGTGGGAGGGGAACACGCAGCCATTATGAGCGGGGATTGCGAACTACTTTCGCGCGGATAATACAAAGAGTTTGTTTTCAGTGAAAGGCACCCTGGTTTGGAATGGACAGTAGTCAGCAGTTAGACATCCCTAAATCCACCGTATCTAAGATCCTGCGTACGCGACTGAAGTTTCACCCCTACAAACCGCAATTACTGCTTAAGTTGAAACCTGATGACTCTGCAAAGCGATTATATTTCTCTGAACATTTATTGGTACTAATGGAGGATAATAAAAATCTGTCAAACAATAATTTTCAGTGATGAGGCAACATTCCACGTTAGTACAAAAGTGAACAAACATAATGTTAGGATTTGGGGGAACCAGGATCCACATGCAATTTTGAAAGAGGCTTCCCAAAGTGAATGTCTTGTTTACTGTATCGAAACGCCAAATATATGGCCCATTTTTCTTTCGAGAGACGACTGTCAAGTCCAACTTATCTTGACATGCTCACTGAATGGTTATTTCCACAACTGGAAGAAGAAGGCAACGAATTCATTTTACAACAAGATGGAGCACCTCCTCACAGACATTTACATGTTCGAGAACATCTGAATGAGCGGCTTCCAGGAAGATGGATGGGACATGCCGGAAAAGATATCTTCTACAATTGTCCGCCGAGGTTGCCTCACTTGACGGTCTGTGACTACTTTTTATGGGGTTGTGTGTATTCACCCCCAATGCCTCAAAACCTGCAAGAAATGCAACTTGGTATCACTGCTGTCATCCAGTCCATTTCATCAAATATGTTGGAGCGTGTGTGGCATGAATGGGAATATCGCCTTGATGTCTGCAGCGTCACTCGTGGGGGCCACAATCAATGTTCATGAGGTATAGTAAAACTATTTGATTTTTTCTTTCGAATGTCACCAACTACACCCAAATTCGATTATCCAAAGTGATGCAATACCAGTTAAAAGTATGGCAGTATTTTTATGGACACACTGTATTTAGGTTGTTACACCCTTATTCCAATTACCTCAGTACAAGGCTGTTTTCCTGCTTTTACAATGCTTTTCTTGTATATTCTTTCCCACTTTGCTTTAGACGTTTAATTTGTACATATTTCCACTGATTTACATTTATTTTAAGTTTACGGCCTTTATTTAACATCTTCAAGATGTCTGGCGAAGATCCAACAGAAGTACTGTCAGCCATTGTGGATGATGTTACACCCTTTTGTAAGGGACATACCCGATAACAAATAAGTATGGGAAAATGATGGTACCGTGCGTTCATAAATAGGCGGACTGGGTGAAGCGTGGCGCGCCTGCCGCCAGAGTAGCGCTGTAGCTACCACACTTTTAACGTTCTTCACTGACGAAGTGCGGTTTTACCATCAAGGTCACGTTTCTACTCAGAACTCCCCATATTATTCATGAAGTTTTTCACCACGCTGCAAAAGTTGGTGCGCAGTGAATACGTGTAGAATTATTGGTCCCATATTTTTCGACACAACAGTTGATTCATACGTTTATGTAAATTCAGTTTCAAATAATTTTTTTCTGCAACTAACAAGAAATGAAAGATTGTGTGTCTTGTTTCAGCAGGATTCAGCTACAGCGCACACTGCTGCGAATTCTATGCATGAATTGCAAAGTGTGTATGGTGACAGAATAATTAGTCGAGAATTGTTGACACCTCGTTCCCCTGACGTATCTCCGTGCGATTTTTGTTTATGGGGAACCTTAAAGAATAAGTGTAGGCATCAAATCCGCACACGTTACAAGAATACAGGCAATCAGTCAACATGAGCTTTTGCGAGTAAACCAGAATTGTTTTCGGAGATATAGGGTATGTGTTCATGTTGAAGGTCATCAATTTCAACATCTGTTGTGACTCAGGTAAGCCTAATGTAGGTTAGTACAGTAGTTTGTGTTCCGCACCCATGACTTGCCGGTCGTTTATGTGCAATTCTGGCGGGAGGCGCGACAATCTTCACTAAGCCCAAGGCCGCCGCAGAACGTTCCGGCCGAACTATGAACGCACTGTATATAAATATTGGAAATAATAGGACTAAGAATCAATGTTAATATATTGAGAATAACTTGGATGTAAAATCAACTTGTAACACAGCTGTAACTAGTGCACAGGAGAACTAGCAAATAGGGATGAAGTTCCACAGTTGTATACACGCTAATGCGCACAGGGTTCAGGTTAAATCTCAGAAAATAAAAAGAGAGGCCTGAGAATAGAAAGAGAGAGATAGTGACCAATACCTGGAACTGGAGAAAGTTGGTAAAATAGAAGGAGAAAAGTGTGTTTTAGTGTAAGATGAAGATTGGGGTGTTACCAAACAAGTCAGCAGGTCCCGAGTTTGGTCACTCTTCATTCTTTCAGCGATAAGTGTGTGAATTAAGTTATGCAGTCAGGCGGAAGACTCTGCATTTGTGTGAGTGGAAATATTGCGTGACGCATTACACAGATCCACAAAATAGTTTCAATAGCAGCAGAAAGAGTTTAAGATGTAAAGATTTACAGCACTCATAGCGGAAATTGCTAGCTGCCTGAGTAGGCGTTATTCTGTTAATACATCAAAGTTTAAAACAGTTTATCATTTTCCTTCACCCACAAAATCCTTGAGGTTACATTGCCAAACCAAAAATGCTAAACTGGTTTCAAGCACAAACAAAGCAATATACCAGATGAAATGACAGCCATGGCAATAGCTACGGAAAATGAAAGATACCCAGAAAAAGAATGGCTCCGAATATATACAGATGGATCCCTCATCAATTAAAAAAATGCCGGTGCAGGAGTATATTGTAAACATTTTGCACAGTATCTAACATTAGATGAAACGTCAAACCACTATGATGGAGAATTAACAGCTATAAAAGTAGCATTACAGAACATTTGTGGCAGTACTTTATATCATAACATGCTGTGGATGCCAGAGTGGTTGTAGTGTAAATTAATATTATTGCATGTACAGAATTTTAGATGTTTGTTAGCCATAAGTGTTCTTAGGAAATAAGTTTACACGGCCTCAGTGAAACTGACAATAGAAGTGGATAACAATAAACTGAGGGGGTGAGTTGTTTATCACTAAGAAGAGACAAACAAATGACGTCAGGGTAGCGTACCTTTCTTTAGAAATGGAGGGAATATCTTCCCTAGAGTATATATGTTAGTAGTAGTAATTGGCTGACAAAACAGACGCTAATGTTGGCGCGATTTGGTAACCAATAGCAACTTTATTACAATGTTTAGGCAATTTGGGGTGAAGGAGTATACATTCTCGAGCCATAAGAAAGTATCGCGCATTCTAAGGAATCTCTCGTGAAGTGTACGTCATACAGTTTGGAAGAATCTCTCGCGAGGTACACGTCGTAAAGTTAGTTACAAAATGTGAAGTACGCGGCAACTAATACGACAGTAATTACATTCGGAAATATAACAGTTTCAGTCAGGCGTGTATAAAGATTAAATATGTGAATTATTAATTAAGTGAGACGGCAATAAAAGTGTAGAAACAAATTATTTTATCAGTGTTATCCTTTAGTAACAACTCCTTTCCATTTACACGCCTTGCTCAGAGATACTTGCTCGACTGAGTTATAATAGTCAGCCGGAGGACAAAGAACCCAAAATTTAAAATAATAAAACAATAACAGGCGCCCATCAAATAAAATAACACGAGCCAGATTATTGCGACACATTCTATATAGACCATACATAAAACAAAAAATATGATGCGTTACACTCACATGACTTTCTCTACTCTTGTACAATCTATTTTTACAAACGTTTATTCTCCATATGCTTCATGTTAATCGAGATATCGAGATGTCAATCTTATTGGTAATTTTCTTGTAGATGCAAGGGGAATATGGTAGCTTTTAAGCGATAGTCAAATATTTTATCGCTGGTTGCTATGTGGGGCATTCCATTCTCGTTGCATGTCAGGACATAAAAAAATCTGATGTGTTACACTCACATGACTTTCTCTACTCTTGTACAATCTATTTTTACAAACGCCTATTCTCCATATGCTTCATGTTAATAGAGATGTCAATCTTATTGGTAATTTTCTTGTAGATGCAAGGGGAATATGGTAGACTTTAAGCGATAGTCAAATATTTTAACGCTGGTTGCTATGTGGCGCATTCCATTCTCTTTGCATGTCCAGGAGATAAAAACAAATGAATAACGAATTTGAGAAAAAGTATAAGTATTGGAAAATTTAAGGAAATAACAAGCAATATCTCGAAAACGGTTCACTCAACAAAAGAAATGTATATGACATAAGTTGTGTATTTTAACGCGATCTACATTTTTTGTGTCGTAAAATTTTGTCTATCTCTTATGGTTTACCAGTTATGCAAAAGTCGTTCACAATGAAGAATACTTTTGGAGACATTCCCAGAAAATTCGAGATATACATTTCATTTCTCATGACATTATCTTAAACATATGATATTTTCATCAAAATCGTTAGAGCCATTTTTGAGAAAATTAAAATTTTCGAAAAATGTTCCATGTAAAGGGTAGTCTGGGGTGGGGGGATTTTCTTGAAAACCTTCGTGTCGCATCTCTGGAAGATACTGAACCTAAATACCCAGTTTGGTGCTTATCCGACTGTTCGTTTTTGAGTTATGCTGTTCACAGACGCACACACAGACACACAGACACACACACACAGACACACACACAGACACACACACGGACATGTTTCCAAAAATGCTTTTTTTGGATTCAGGAGGTCTCAAAACATGTATTTCCGGCGAAATCTCGGTATCGAATTTTTGGGTGGAATGCAATACTTCCCCTACTTACTATACGTAGTAGAGAAAGTAAAAATGAATAACGTATTTGAGAAAAAGTATAAATATTGAAAAATTTAAGGAAATAACAAGCAATATCTCGAAAACGGTTCACTCAACAAAAGAAATGTATATGACATAAGTTGTGTATTTTAACGCGATCTACATTTTTTGTGTAGTAAAATTTTGTCTATCTCTCATGGTTTACCAGTTATGCAAAAGTCGTTCACAATAAAGAATACTTTTGGAGACATTCCCAGAAAATTCGAGATATACATTTCATTTCTCATGACATTAACTTAAACATATGATATTTTCATCAAAATCGTTAGAGCCATTTTTGAGAAAATTAAAATTTTCGAAAAATGTTCCATGTAAAGGGTTGTCCGGGGTGGGGGGATTTTCTTGAAAACCTTCGTGTCGCATCTCTGGAAGATACTGAACCTAAATACCAAGTTTGGTGTTTATCCGACTGTTCGTTTTTGAGTTATGCTGTTCACAGACACACACACAGACACACACACACACACACACACACACACAGACATGTTTCCAAAAATGCTTGTTTTGGATTCAGTGGGTCTCAAAACATGTATTTCCAGTGAAATCTCGGTATCGAATTTTTGGGTGGAATACAATACTTCCCCTACTTACTATACGTAGTAGAGAAAGTAAAAATATTCAACTTATCAGACTCAAAATCAGCCATAGACGGGATAGTAAATTACAATAATAAAACAAGAAATGTTAAAGAAATAAAAGGCCTAATTAAAGCATTTGAAACTAGAAATTATGTCACTCTACAATGGATCCCAGCTCATGTCGGACTAGCAAAGAAAGGCGCAAAACAACAAATAAAACCTATAGGACAAATAGAAATAAATAAACAATTAAATGACATTAAACAACACTTTAAAAGACCTCAGAGACTTGATGAAGAAGATAAATTAAAAGATAAAGATTATAAGAATATTAAAGATAGAGTTGATATACAAAAAATGCCAAGGAAAACTGCACTGGGTTTATTTAGGATGGAAACTGGCCAAGATTACCTCGCAGAACACCTCTACAACATACGATGCCTACTTACACCCAAGTGCACTCTCTGTGAAGAAGATGTCATCCTGAACAAACAGCATCTCACCAAATGCAAAGGCCTTGAAAGTGATAAATTACAGACTTTATATTGGGAAGCCAGAGGGAAAATGATGCAGATCAATTAATCCCCAGTGTCATTGGTGAACAACAACAACATTACTACATCAGCTAGGATAGGAAATTTTCCTCAGCTCTCCGACTAGCAGCCGGCACAGAACATTACGGAGATCCAGACTGTACTCATGTACACCCACTACAGTTTCTCCACAAAACGTAACTTCTAGGTGGCTCTACTCTTCCACCAAGTTCAGTAATACGAGGGCAGTACCAGAAGTACCCGACCTGATGTATATATAGCGGTTATTGTTTAAAAAATGACTACGGTAGAAATTACCAAGCTTATAAAGCTTAAGTTTGAAGTTTGACGATGCTACGTTGTTTAGTAATTGTTTGGCAGCCGTTAATAGTGAACTTTCTCAGCGAATTTGTAAACATGGATAAAACTGCCATCGTTATCTGATATAATACTTTCATTTGAAAGGTCTTAGTCCAACTAATATTAAAGCTGAGCTAGATTCTACTCTGGAGGAGTCTGCTCCTTCGTTTACAACAGTAAAATATTGGGTGGCAGAGTTTAACTGAGGCCGTACGAGCTGCCAAGACGAACATCGCAGTGGTCAACTAAATGAGGTGACCACGCCAGAAATTGTGAAGAAAATGCACAAAATTGTATTGGATGACTATCGATTGAAATTGCTCCAGCTAGCAGACATCGTAGGCATTTCAAAAAGTGCTGTACATTGCATACTAACTGAAAATTTAGACATGAGAAAGCTGTTTGCAAGATGGGTGCCTGTTTACTCACAATGAAACAAAAGCAGCGTTATGAGGATGTTTCAGTCGAATGTTTGGCGATGTTTTGCTGCAATAAAACAGAATTTTGCGTTGATATAATCATGGATGAAACTTGGACCCATCGCTTCACACCTGAGACGAAGGAACAATCAAAACAGTGGATTGGATGGGAGAATCGGCATCAAAGAAAGCGAAAACAGCTCCATCTGCAGGCAAGGTCATGGCGTTAGTATTTTTAGGATGCGCGTGGGATAATTTTCACTGATTATCTTCAAAAAGAAAAAGCAATCAATGTCAAGTATTATGCAAACTTATTGCAAAGTTTGAATGATGAAATCAAGTAGAAAAACGACCGCATTTAGCGAAAAATAAAGATATGTTTCAACCTATTCACCAGACGTAGCCCCCTCTGATTATTTTCTGTTTCCAAATTTGAAGAAATGGCTTGGTGGTATAAGATTTGCCAACAATGAAGAGGCGGAGTTTGCAGTTGATGGCTATTTTGCAGAATTCGACGGTTCTCACTATAAACAGGGTATCAAAGCTATTGAACATCGCTGGGAAAAGTGTATCGAGCTGAAAGGAGACTGTAGAGAAATAAAGATGTTTTCTTCCCAACATTTTTGTGTTTTCTTTGTTAAATCGGGTACTTCTGGGACAGACCTTGTATGTCATAAAATAATACTATAATGTAGAATAGTGATCTTATATCCTACTTCCAACATCATCTCATTGCTTTACAAATGTATTGTTTACACCCTTATTCCAGGGAGGTCCACAATTGTTACACCAGTCTATAAGTAGCAAAGGACAAATGTGGGTGTGGTTACGATATCAACGTTTCCAGTAAAGCAGGAATGGAAGCGTGTATCAACATAATATATCGACTTAGCCAGCAGTGAGCAACACATCTCAACAAAAGCCTCCTCAAAGATCACGTTGTTAAGCACGAGTTTCTGGCAGGAATCAACACGTGAACTTGTGCGCTTCCTACTTTTGTTTGACGTCAAAAGGGCGCAGTCAGGTAGCGATCGAGAGAAAAAACCTTGTATTCCAAACGAAACTTCATAACCACGTCCCATTGTGATGAGGTATAATGGACCCCTCTCTGCTTGCACGTTCTCAATATTCATACCTAAAAGATCTAATTTGATATATTTACATGACTTTCTCTACCTTTTGTCGTTTATTAGTTGGTGTATAACATATCCTTACGAAATTTTATTTTCCTATCGACTTAATTTTAATCGAGATAAACCTTTGCAGAAATAGCTGGACTGGACTCTGGTCTTAAAATTCCATTCCCTTTCCATGACATCGCGAGAAACAACTGAAAATCGACAGGACTTGAAAAGAGCGGCTAAGTTTTGAACAACTCGAACCATTAATAACGGGTACTTCGGAATGGCTGATGCCACAAAAAAGTGATTTGGAATAAATTGTGTTTAAAAACGCTGATGTGTTACAGTCACATGACTTTCTCTACTCTTGTAAAACTATTTTTACAAACTCTTATTCTCGATCTATTTCATATTAATCGAGATAAACATTTGCAGAAACGATCTTTTGAAATGCAAAGAGAATTACATTTTACACATAGCGACCAGTTCTAAAAATATTTGACTATCGTTTAAGGCGTACTATGTTCCCCTTGTTTTGTAATTGCAAGGGCAATATACAAATACAGTAGCCTTTAAGCACATACATATCTCTTAATAGCTGGTTGCTAGGTGCAGCACCATTCCCTTTGCCACAGATTAATACTCTTTGCATATCCAAGACAAATAAATGAATAACGAATTCCCATTTGAGAAAATAAGTATTGAAAATTTTAAGGGAATAACAAGCAATATCTCGAAAATGGTTCACTCAACAAAAAAAATGTATATGACATAAATTGTGTATTTTAACGCGATCTAAATTTCTTGTGCAGTAAAATTTTGTCTATCTCTTATGGTTTACCAGTTATGCAAAAGTCGTTCACAATGAAGAATACTTAAGGAGACGTTCCCAGAAAATTTGAGATATACATTTCATTTGTCATGAAAATATCTTAAAGATATGATATTTTAATCAAAATCTTTAGATCCATTTTTGAGAAAATTAAAATTTTCGCAAAAATGTTCCATGTAAAGGGTAATCTGGGGTGGGGGATTTTCTTGAAAACCTTTGTGTCGCAACTCTGGAAGATACTGAACCTAAATACCAAGTTTGGTGTTTATCCGACTGTTCGTTTCTGAGTTATGCTGTTCACAGACACACACGCGCATACACACACGGACATGCTTCCAAAAATGCTTTTTTTTTTGGATTCAGGGGGTCTCAAAACATGTATTTCCGGTGAAATGTCGGTATCGAATTTTTGGGTGGAATGCAATACTTCCCCTTCTTACTATACGTAGTAGAGAAAGTAATAGTTCACTACAACATATGTCCAAAAATTCTTGGTTTCTGAGTTATGGTCTTTAAAACAGTTATATTCACCGGAACGTTTATCTTCCCGCAGGTAGTTGCGTGACAGAAGATATTAGCAGGACACAATGACAGTTCATTCCAAGGCGAAGGGTACAATGTGTGTTGTGTTTGGTGTTCAACTGAGTGACATGTACTCAAATCAGGAGCTGGCAGAAATCCACTTTATGTACGCTAAGGTGGACCTGGCTAGTCGTTTGTACCAAGAGAGGTGCCCACAGCGAAGATGTCCAGATCGGAAGACATTTGAACGTTTCCATCGTCGTGTGTGCGCTCATGGGATGTTTACATCTCCTGTTTTGGGGGTGGGACGACCAAGATCTACAACTCCAGGTGTATGGAGATTCTGGATTCTGTGCACATGACCTATCAGTGCACGAAGGTTAGCGTTGCAAATGACTGTCTCCTTATCATTTGCAATGTGTACGAGGGGTACTACTTATATTTTGAGCCTTGGCAACCCTGAATGTTGTAGGTGCCACCTGACGTTTCCAATAGAATGTTTGACATTTTTTATCATAATCTACTTCAAACATTTTGTCAATAGTGTCATTTGTTTTGCTTACACTAACTTGAAAATTGTGTGTCAGCAAAAACATGGAATTAATTCATGAAAATGTTCGTGCAATGATTTATTACGACTTTCGACGTGGATTATCAAGACAAGAGAGCATCGATCAACTAACCTCCACATTTGGCGACGAAGCTCCATCCCTTGCCACTGCGAAACGCTGGTATAATCGTGGCCGCAGTTCGCTCAATGATGAAGTTCGTGAAGGTCGTCCAAAATCAACTGTTGTGCCAGAAAACATTGATACTGTGCAAAAACTAATAATGAATGATCGTCATATGACATATTATGAGATTGAGGCAACCCTAGGCATTAGTTTCACCAGCATATATAAAATATTGCATGATTATTTTGCCGTGAAAAAGTTTGCTCTCGTTGGATCCGAAATAATTTGACGCAATCTCAAAAAGATACTCGTGTCGATTGGTGTACAAAAATGCTCAAGAAATACAATGGTGGTGCCACAAAAGACGTATATAAGATTGTAACAGGTAACGAATCATGGATCTATGCGTATGAGCCGGAACGTAAACAGCAGTCGACTGTATGGGTGTTTCAAGATGAAGCAAATCCAACAAAAGTTGTTCGTACTCGAAACACTTCGAAGCAAATGGTCGCCTGCTTTTTCAGCAAAACTGGCCATGTGGCAACAGTGCCTTTAGAGGAACGTAAAACGGTCAATGCCGAATGGTACACAACCATTTGTTTGCCGAAAGTCTTTGGTGAAGTAAGGAAAACCATTAAGAACCGTAGGATCGTTCATCAAGAAAATGCGAGCGCACACACATCACGTCTAACAACAGAGTATTTCAAGGCTCAAAAATCGAATTGATGGGTCGTCCGCCATACAGTCCTGACCTGGCACCCAGTGACTTCTTTTTGTTCCCGAAAATCAAGAATAAATTACGTAGACAACGATTTTCGTTGGCAGAAGAAGCCGTTGATGCCTTCAAAAACCATGTTTTGGAGGTGTCTCAAGAAGACTGGAATAAATGTTTTGACAAATGGTTTAAACGGATGCAAAGTGTATTGATCATAAAGGAGAATATTTTGAAAAACAATAAAGCAGTTTTAAATCAGAAATTACTTTTTTTAATTATTAGGCTCAAAATATAAATAGTGCCCCTCGTACAGGCCTGTCACCAGCAGATTACCTTGCTCGATTGAGGTTCTGCCAGTGGTTCGTGCAGCACTCTGCTACAAATCCTAACTTTCCTGCCTTAGCATTATTTACAGATGAAGCAAGTTCATATGAGATGATTTTACAAATTTCCACAATCAGCATGTATGAAAACCCACGTGCAATTGTTCCATCACATCACCAAGTGTGGCTCACTCTCAACATGTGGACCGGTATCATTGGTGTTCAGTTAGTTGGACCCATGTACTTGTAAACAGACTTACGGGGCAGGCGTACACAAACTTCCTGGACAATACCATACCTCATGTGTATGAAGACACTCCAATGAGCATTCGTAAACAAGCTCAATTCTTGATTGATGACGCTCCTCCACACTTCAGTCATACCGCTCACTAGTACTAGGATCGAAGGTTTGCTGATCGATGGATAGGTAGAAGTGGCCCAACTGCTTGGCCACCACGCTCAGCTGATTTGAAGCCTGTCGATTTCTACTTGTGGGACCAGTTAAAATCGTTGGTGTATTCGTTTCCGGTGCCAGACATGGAATCCCTTCAGAGTCGAATTGTGACAGGTTGTGAGGAAATACTCCTTGAATTTGGGGTCGTGCTCGCACGGTCATGAGATGTCGACACTTTGAACATCTACTGTAAAGAAAACTACCTGCAGTTAGAAAAACGTTCCGGTGAACATCACTGTTTTGAAGGCCAAAAAGCATTTCCGGATACATGTTGTAATGTACGCTTTTACTGTCTACATTTGGGGAATGCATACCTAAAATTATACTCTCTATGTTTTAAACATTCTATATATATATATATTTACTTTCTCTACTACGTATAGTAAGTAGGGGAAGTATTGTATTCCACCCAAAAATTCGATACCGAGATTTCACCGGAAATATATGTTTTGAGGCCCCCTGAATCCAAAAAATGTATTTTTGGAAACATGTCCGTGTGTGTGTCTGTGTGTTTGTGTGTGTGTGTGTGTGTCTGTGTCTGTGTCTGTCTGGCTGTGAAAAGCATAACTCAGAAACGAACTGTCGGATAAACACCAAACTTGGTATTCAGGTTCAATATCTTGCAGAGATGCGACACGAAGGTTTTCAAGAAAATTCCTCTCACCCCAGATTACCCTTTACGGGGAACATTTTTCAAAAATTTTAATTTTCTCAAAAATGGCTCTAACGATTTTGATTAAAATATCATATGTTTAAAATATTTTCATGACAAATAAAATGTATATCTTGAATTTTCTGGGAATGTCTCCAAAAGTATTCTTCATTGTGAACGACTTTTGCATAACTGGTAAACCATAACAGATAGACAAAATTTTACTACACAAAAACTGTTGATCGCGTTAAAATACACAATTTATGTCATATACATTTTTTTTGTTGAGTGAACCATTTTCGAGATATTGCTTGTTATTCCCTTAAAGTTTTCAATACTTATTTTCTCAAATGGGAATTCGTTATTCAATAGGGTATAGGGGAAGTACTGTATTCCACCCAAAAATTCGATACCGAGATTTCACCGGAAATATATGTTTTGAGACCATCTGAATCCAAAAAAAGCATTTTTGGATACATGTCCGTGTGTATGTCTCTGAACAGCATAACTCAGAAACGAATAGTCGGATAAACACCAAACTTGGTATTTAGGTTCAATATCTTGCAGAGATGCGACACGAAGGTTTTCAAGAAAATTCCTCTCACCCCAGATTACCCTTTACGTGGAACATTTTTCAAAAATTTTAATTTTCTCAAAAATGGCTAAGGATTTTGAATAAAATACCATAAGTTTAAGACATTTTTATGGCAAATGAATTATATACCTCGAATTTTCTGGGAATGTTTCCAAAAGTATTCTTCATTGTGAATGACTTTTGCATAACTGGTAAACCATAAGATAGACAAACTTTTACCACACAAAAAATGTATATCGCGTTAAAATATACAATTTATGTCATATACATTTTTTGTTGTTGAGTGAACCATTTATTAATTTTTATGTCCTGTACATACAAAGAGAATGGAATGCTCCACATAGCAACCAGTTCTTAAAACATTTGACTATCGCTCAAAGCCTACCATATTCCCCTTGCATCTACAAGAAATTTAGCAATGAGATTAACATCTCGATTAACATGAAGCATATGGAGAATAAGCGTTTGTAAAAATAGTTTGTACAAGAGTAGAGAAAGTCATGTGGGCGTAACACTTCAGATTTTGTTTTTCAAATCCAACCCTTTTTATCATCTTATATTTTATTTTCCACAAGATAAACAAATGCCAATGCTACTATTTAAGTTTCATTATGGAACTAGCTGTACTGTGGCAGAAGAGTGGCTCAGTTATTAAATTATAAAAATAAGGATGATTTGCGCTTAAGTCTTTAAATCGCGTGCGACGCAATGCAACAGATGGAAGACAACATGGAAAGCGACTACCCACGTGCGCTCCACGTGATGCCTACTGCGAAAGTGCGAATTCTTTTCATGGCTTTTCTCCTGGTTAGAGATCAGTAGTGATATCACGTGCCTTTGCAGCTGAATATTGACAAATGCGAAATAAATTACGAATTTAGTTACATGTGATCCGTGTCGTGTGCAGGTTAAAGCCGGGCGATGGTCGTCACTTTTGACGACGATGGCCGGTGTCACCTTTTGATTTCGTCTCCAATATCTGCTGTTGACTCTGCTGCCGGCTGCTACAGTGTTGGCTACCAGATATTTCTCTCAGGGTATACGTGAGTGTATTTTGAAAAGGATAACACAAGCTTAAATTGACTGAGAAATTTAATGTAATCTAATACTTGAGCTAATAAAGAGAGTTGCACGCAGTTTGAAGATAATGAAACCAATTATGAATCGTAGCACTCGAAAATATAACAATTGACTTACTATACCTTATACGGTTTAAAATAACTGGTTTCGCAATTATAGAAACTAGAAGCATAACTGGCATGAGTCGCTCAATGCATACCGGCAGAATCCCTCGCGACTACCGCTAAATAACTGATAACCCAGCCAATTGCCGATCACCGTAAAAGACCTTGTACAGGACGGAAAAGAAAGGACGAAGAGATGCTAGTTTTCTCAATACGCGTTCTTTTATTACTTAAGCTCTGGCTACCTTAAGCTATCCCACCAAGGCTTCTTCTCGCGCGGGGCCAATCTTAAAACTCTTACATATGCGAATCTCACACTGTTACTATGGGGTATCTCCCCGAAACTCAGAATTTCATTCTTTTTCTTTCTTACAGAATTTCTGTTAACGTGACTCTGCAAATGTACTGAACTTATAACCTTGAGATAGATGGTTTGTTAAGTTATTTGCACTACGCTTTGGGCGTCAATTTGAGGTAGTTTGTATTGCAGGAGTTGTATTATATTTCAACTGTTGGGGAGCCGAACTTGTAGTAGTTGCAACCGCACGTATGGTAAAAAATTTCCGGTAGTCTTCGCCCCAATTTTTAAAAATATTAACTTTGTTATTTGACTGTTTCTTTAAGCATTATATTTATGTTTGCCTCGGCTGCGTCAGTATTTGTTAGAGATACGTTTCTCTTAGCAGGGTTGTGATGCGACTAAGAATGTAGGCTTACACAGATTATAATTTTACTTTACTCCGTTATTAATGCTTGATGCGATTTAAATAACACTTACTGTACGTAGTAGAGAATGTAACAATAACGAATTCCCATTTGAGAAAAAGTATAAGTATTGGAAAATATAAGGGAATAATAAGCAATATCTCGAAAATGGTTCACTCAACAAAAAAAAAATGTATGACATAAATTGTGTATTTTAACGCGATCTACATTTTTTGTATAGTAAAATCCTGTCTATCTCTTATGGTTTACCAGTTATGCAAAAGTCGTTCACAATGAAGAATACTTTTGGAGACATTCCCAGAAAATTCGAGATATACATTTCATTTGTCATGAAAATATCTTAAACATATGATATTTTAATCAAAATCGTTAGATCCATTTTTGAGAAAATTAAAATTTTCGAAAAATCTTCCATGTAAAGGGTATTCTGGTGGGGGGATTTTCTTGAAAACCTTCGTGTCGCATCTCTGAAAGATACTGAACCTAAATACCAAGTTTGGTGTTTATCCGACTGTTTGTTTCTGAGTTATGCTGTTCACAGACACACACGGACATGTTTCCAAAAATGCTTTTTTTTGGATTCAGGGGTCTCAAAACATGTATTTCCGGTGATATCTCGGTATCGAATTTTTGGGTGGAATGCAATACTTCCCTTACTTACTCTACGTAGTGGAGGAAGTAAAAATGGAATTTTATTTAATCTTCTTAAGTTTGCGGCACCATTGGTGCCATATAGTTGCACTGATTGTACATTAACTGTCATGGAACTAAATGACTTAAACACGTGTGCTCAGGTTTGCGTCAAGTGGCAATCTTGAGTTGTTTTAATGAGCAAATTGGTTATTAAATAAGCGATAACACTCCTCCCCACACATATAGGTACTCTCACATCCAAACACCACACCCTGGGCATACCAGAAAGGTTTTTGTTTAAAGACAACTTTCTGGAGCCGGGAATCGAACCCAGAACACTTCATATAGAAGGCAGTTTCTCTACCGAATGAGCTCTGGGACGAGTAATAGCAGTTGAAGTGTACGTTTACAAGCATTGGTCTTTCATTTAGCAGGCTCCTTTCTCGGTATGGAGTCTCCTTTATAGTTATCTTAGGCAAACCTTTTGGCATCCGCGCTATCCGGTATAAATTAACTTCAACTTAGGACGACTTGTGTGGGCCACTTGGTAAAGGATGCCATACAACGATACCAGTGGAATTGATCTCATACAACTATCCGCCCTTTATTATTTACTACAATAAAACCAACAATGATCTGGAACATACACGTTTTTAAATTATATCACTCGATTTAGTTCATGGCAGTCCTGCAAATCATCTTTTAAAAAAACAACAGAAATTTTCACACGAGAATAAGATTTACTATTTCAACGATAGGGTAGCAATTCAATGCAATCTGCATTGGGCAGATTTTCAATTGTGAGCTGGATGACATTTCATTCAGAACCAGAAGAACACGAAGATTTATAATTTTTTTATTTATGGACGCCCTAAAACTGCTGTGCTTTGAAGCAGTACGTTTTGAGTAGTTAAATAAAATTAAAATCATAGGGAGAATAAATATCAATAACAGTAAGCATAGTGTTTAAAACTGGAAAGCGAGTTTGACTGTAAATTTGTCGAAGGGTCAAGACAAGGCCATCAGCGGCCAGAAACGGGTGTTTTTTCCGTCTATTGTTAAGTGTCCCGTTAGGTTGCTGGAACGCAGAAGTGTAGAAAAGGGTCAATGTTCGCCAAAAGCCACATAGCCTTAGACATCCAATGAGGGAAGCTAGAAATCAGGTGATAGTGGAATGGGGAGATATAGAACGTTTGAAAGAAACAGGAGATTTTAGAAGACACACTTGGCCGTGGTGGCTCCTTGGAGACGTTTGTTAGAAAAGCGTCGGCGGATAGGTGCGATGATATGAAACGTAACGATAAGGAAAGGCCCGTGTGTGTGTCAAAGTAATAGCAGGAATCAAATGTTAAAAACGGTGACGGTAAATAAACGAGCAGGAAAAAAAACTGTCGTATTCACCACTAACCCGAGATCCATGCAAAGAACCCTGAGCTAGTATCGAACCTGGGACGATTCCTAAAAACCCTGTACCACCGCAAATAGGCGAAATACTCCCGCAAATTGGCCCACAATCAACAACCAGAACAAATACCACTGCAGGTTCTTAGAGTCCCATTCTATATTGGGTGTGAAAGACCAGTAATTTCGCTCAGGTGTCTCTTTATCAGGCTTGAGGTTCTTGTACGTGCCGTTAATCTATGACACGGGACCAACGACTTTACTTCCCTTCTGAAGGAAGTCATGCCAAGGATTTTTACACCCGAAAAAATCCATCGTCCTCCGCCGGGTTTGAACCCGTCACCTCGGGAACTAGAGGCCAGCATGGTAACCGCTACACCACGGAGGACGACAAAACGAAGAAGCAGCCCGGGTTTTAAATACATACAGATTTGTGGGTCTGAAAACTGTCGGGAACGCGCAGCATCCAGAGCGTGATTGCCGTAAAATCATTTTCTGATTCATGTGAAACTCTTCGATAAGTTGTTCTCCTGAATTCTCAGAGAACTCGTCGTGGGGAGACAATAATGCGTGCCAGACAGTCAAACGAGTTAAATACGTTCAAGCCGGTTATTTGTGTTTTATAACTTGAGTTCCTCTTGCCGTTCCTGTTGAGACTTTCACAGCTTAAATAATATGTATATTTCTATTTATTTTAAATTTTCATCCACATTAAAATGTTATTATTGTAGTTAGAACATTTTAAATTATGCATATATATTTTTTCAATAGAAAATAAATAATGTAATCTTAATATTTAGTGCGTAATAACATTTAATAACTATACTTTTCATAAACGTAAAAATAATTTTGTTGAAGCTCCTTAAATCCTTGAGAAAATTATACACAGATGCATATTTTCAGACAACCACAAATTTCATATACTCATCCGCGCCTCCACCAAATATGTAACTACCCATTGAAATAAAGTCTATGGCTTCACCATTTCCAGCAACATGAGTTAGTTAAGCTAGACACAATGTAATACCTTTTCTACGTACTATTTACGTGGTAGAGAAATAAAAAAAGCTCTCAGCATTTTATAAACAGACTCAGGTTTCTTTATAGGAGGGCTGTACAGAAAGTAACCTGCGTTCTGAAACAAACATGAAAAAGGTATACATACAAAAGTTTTATTATATACATCCGAAATCTACAGCTTTTCTACATTTTTCTGCATAGTCTCCAAACATGTCATACCTTGTCATGCCTTTTCACAGTCTTTGAAATACCCTCTACATAAACTTCTGCCGCTTGTCACGTCGCTTTGGAGCTCTTCTTCATTGCCAAAGTGCTGAGCTGCAACCCACTTTTTCATGTACGGAGACAGATGGAAGTCGCTAGGGGCCAAGTCCGGACTGTACGGTAGATGGTCAAAGACGTCCCGTTTGAAGTTGACGAAAAGTTCATTTGTGTTGTCAGCTGTGCGAGAGTGTGCGTTGTCATGCAAAAACACAACACCAGATGTCAGAAGACCACGATGCTCGTTTTGTATTGCTTTTCTTAGCCTTTTCACACTTCACACTTGGCGGGATGTGTTATTTCGGCGCTTATGTTGTTAGGTTATAACTAGCAAACACGCGACAGTACGATGCTCCACCTTGCACAGCTAGAAGGGTACTGAGCTACTGCACACGCTGATGTCGAAATGGCGGGGCTTCCCCCATTACTTATATGCATGAACGGATGTTACTTTCTGGACAGCCCTCGTACATGTTCACATAAAGTGGAAAAACTGCTTTAAATTGAAATAATAATGATATATAATTGCGGATTTTTTTACTACTTCAAAACGATAATTTGATATGCAGAAAATGGGGGTTCTGGATAACACAAGAAATACCGAGCGGAGTGGCTCAGGCGGTTAGGTGTGTGGCCGGCATTCGGGAGACGATGGGTTCAATTCTCGTGGCCAACCTTCCTAGCCCATGGGTTTTTCGGGGGTTTCCCTGGGTCGCCAGGCGATTACTAGGAAGGATCATTACATACCCCGAATTTCCTGTCCCTCCGTTTCATCTCCATTCTCGTTTCACTTCATCCTTCATTTTTTAGGGTTTCAAGTGTCGGCGGGAGGTCTTGGCTATGCATGGCAGGAGAAAAGGATGCTCTGAGGAAACCTTCGTTCTCCGGAATGCAAGCAGTCTCCGGGTCCCGGGGATGTATAAGCCCACAGGGGCGAGAGGAGCCGGCTGCACCAGCCAGCACCTGGGGAGTTCAAGTCTATAAATGGTAGGGGCCCTGCCCTCTGCCTGTCGTGACTCCTGGTCCGGCCGCCCTCTGTCTCCGCTCGTCTCTTCCCTCCCTCTCGAGGGCGCTAACTCCCCCTCCGATCCTAGTCCTATCCTATCCTAACACAAGAAATAGGTACTCTTATCGAAAAGAGTTTTATAACTGCACTAGTAAATACGTTTGTTGTTTAACAGAGCCTTCATTTGGAAGCGTGGACTTATTACGGGGATTTGCTAGCCCTACCCTGCGCTATTTCTAACCGGTTCAATTCCCCCTCCACTCTCCCTCTTCTCTGTGTGCCGGCTAATTCTATGTGACAACAAACCTTTGTAGAGAAGTGAGACGGCCATTTATAGGCAATCCCTGCTGATCTTTCCACAGATTATGGCCTTAGTATTACTATTTGAATATCACTTTAGTTTACACATAACCTGATGGACTGGTCTTTCGAAATCATCATGGCGCGCAACCATTGGGACTATAGTCACAGCCGAGACTGTCGATGAAAAAAACTGGACTCCATCTTGAGCATTACGTGTATATGACAACCAAGAGCCGAGTTAAGAGCTTTGATTTCAAATTTTTAAACAGCTTGTATGATGTAGTTTTTCTTAAACAAAAATTACTTCACGATTAGAAGTTAAGGAATTATTCCGGTCTACTGAAATGCTATTATGATTTTTTTCAGGATAAAACAGAGCACCGCATACTATGAATCTGTGGTCGATTATCTCAACGGGTAAGTGTTACTCTTGCACAAACTATTTTTACAAATGCTTATTCTCCATATGCTTCATGTTAATCGAGATATCGAGATGTTAATCTTATCGCTAATTTTCTTGTTGATGCAAGGGGAATATGGTAGGTTTTAAGCGATAGTCAAATATTTTAAGAGCTGGTTGCTATGTGGCGCATTCCATTCTCTTTGCATTTCCAGGACAAAAAAAATGAATAACGTATTAGAGAAAAAATATAAGTATTGGGAAATTTAAGCGAAAATGGTTCACTCAACTAAAAAAAGTATATGACATAAATTGTGTATTTTAACGCGATCTACATTTTTGGGTAGTAAAATTTTGTCTGTATCTTATGGTTTATCAGTTATGCAAAAGTCGTTCACAATGAAGAATACTTTTGGAGACATTCCCAGGAAATTGGAGATATACATTTCATTTGTCATGAAAATATCTTAAACATATGATAGTTTAATCAAAATCGTTAGAACCATTTTTGAGAAAATTAAAATTTTCGAAAAATGTTACATGTAAAGGGTAATCTTGGGTGGGGGGATTTTCTTAAAAACCTTCGTGTCGCATCTCTGGAAGATACTGAACCTAAATACCAATATCCGACGGTTCGTTTCTGAGTTATGCTGTTCACAGACACACACACACGGACATGTTTCCAAAAATGCTTTTTTTGGATTCACAGTTCTCAAAACATGTATTTCCGGTATAATCTCAGTATCGAATTTTTGGATGGAATGCAAACTTCCTCGACCTACTTTAGGTTTGATCTCGCGCAGCTGCGGTCGCTGGAGCGTTTGACTTCGGCCCCTGTGGCATAAAGGGTCGTGTATTCGAAACCCACCATGGGCATGAGTACAAGTATTTGTGCCATAAGTTCCCATACTGTGTATAAGGGACAGCACAAAAAACTTCTAATGGTCGATGTGCGAGGATCCCTGAATCCTCCAACGTACCTCAAACTATTACCATCATCACTACAAGTAACGTGTGCGACTCGTATTCGGGAGGTTCCGGATCGATTCCCGGCGACCGCCCGCACTGACCCATAGGTTTTTCGGGGCAGCAGCAATTGCTGGGATGATTCATCTTCTACCACGACTCCCCTGCCCCTCATTTCCTATACCCATAGTCTTCCTTGCCATCTGTTTCAGGGTTGTAGGAAAAGGCGACGGTTTTCGGTATGTTGCAGCTGGATGCTGGCTATATGCTCTCTGGAGAGTTCTTCCTGACGTCGTACAGGGACTGCTAGATTGGATACCCGCCTCTGGGTATCGAGGAACCTCCGGAGCCTAGGGTGGCGTTCGAGGCGTCCAACCTGGAAACATTAGGAACCCCGTCCTTGCTTGCGCGCGTCGTTACCCAGATCTAGTCGCCCTTCGGGGCTTTCCTCTCACCCCTCCCTCCCTCCCGGGTCACGGTAGAAGAATAAGGGACCGGATGGCCTGCTTGCGGTCATCTGCTACGTTTTCGGGGTCCCCTCTGTTTGTCAATAACTTTTAATATAAGTAGTAGAGAAAGTAAACGATGACGTAATTATTATTGGAATGTATTGTTTCATATTTATTTCATTGTAGTAGTTAAATAAGAAGCAGTTGGTAACATACATTATATTCACAACAATTCTGCTCGTATATACCATTTTAGTATTGTTACATGCTGGGTAGAGGTCTAAAGGTTCACATGAAAAATTAAATTAATTTTTAGTACCCAGCACGTACATTGAGGGGATGTATACTCACTTGGCAGCAAAGGACCGAAACGTGGTGTGGAGGTTAAGAGGAAGGCGTGGGTTTTCACTATACAAAATCCATAACACAAATCTACTTACACATTCCTAGGTTTATTTCTCAATCATTTGAGTTCCTACATTATTAAATATGAAAGTTGAGGGGAGATGTTCACCGATCCAAAACCCGGCTTGCACGTGCGATCCGCTTCTCTCGGAATACTCAGTAAGACTGACGCTATATCCTCACCACTCGTGGCTAGCAAAAACTCCCAGCCAGGAGTGACGTCATCCCAGTCAACATCAAAGTGCAACAACAATGTGTCTGGTAATGACAATGGAAAACGACAATATGTCTGGTAATGGCAATGAAACCCCCATAGTGTTAAATACGCCAATTCATACTCATTTACATAACTAGCATTACTGGGTATTATTCACTGTTTACTGTAAACAGATTGCTGCTTCCTGGAGGTTCGGCGCTGTTCAACAAAACAGGAGGATATTATGACGCAGGCAGGCAACTGTATGAACTGGCTATGCGGAAGAACGATGCTGGAGTCTATTTCCCCCTCTGGGGCACTTCTTTAGGCTTTCAACTGTTGGCAGTTCTCTCAGCAAACGGCACAGATCTACGGTCGGTTTGCAACGTTGATAATGTGGTACTGCCGCTGTCTTTTACACAAGGTACGTTATAACTAAGGACTGAACTTTAATGAAAATACATATTTGTTCTCTTCTGCCAAAAAGTATGCTCACTTAGTGTGTGAGTTTGAGGCAGTATTTTTAACACTTAAATAATTTCAGTCTAATTATATAATATGTAAATTCAATAACAGCCCGCCTTGAAGCAATATGTGTATGTAATAATTTGTAAAATGTATGTAACAGTCATTGCATATGCTTATATTATTGTAAACATGTTCAATAATGTTATGTGAATGTATTACGTAATTTAGTAATGTAAGAGCTGTGAGAAAAATAAGTTTAAAGTTGCTAACAATGAAGTAACGTTGAGGCAATAATGAGTTTGAGAGTTTAAATGTTACTAGTCATGATTAGGGCAGAAATAACGTAAATTTTGTGATAGATTAAAAATAGCCAATCAACAGCCAGAAAAAGCTTTAGTAAAATGCAGGTATTCTATTGGACTAGGATTAGCCAATCACAGACTTAAAATACAAAAAATTACGGGTTTGGATGGTTGAAATATGTTCAGTTGCATGCAGATCTTGGTAGTGACCGGATGGAAGATGTGTTCTCTAAAGAAATATTACGTATTCGTGTGAAACGAAAATTACGTATACGCGATAATAAAGTGCACGTATTACATAAAAGAATCTCACAGCTCTTGATATCAGTGTAGTGCTATTTAATTTCTGTCAAGGATTAATAAGAAAAAGTGAATTTAAAACTTAAAATCTGTGTAAGCCTACATTCTTGTCGCACCGCACCCTGATTAAGAGAAACGTGTATCTAAAGTAATACTGACGCAGCCGAGCCAAACATAAATACTATCTATAGAAGCAGTTTAATAACAAAGTTAAAATATATTTTTTAAACTTAAGTGTAACAACAAAAATACAACTTCAAATCGGCTTCTCATACGTAGCAGTATATTACGTAAACAATAACATCAACAAAGTTCAACAGTAAACTAATGCATCTCACAACTTCAAGTTGGCTTCCCAAGCCTGAGGCTAATAAATAAATTACGTAAAACAACTCCAACAAAACTACTTCTTCACTCCTTACCAAAATGCTACCTGCATTTTATTCACATGACCTGCTCTTTACCATCCCCAAATTTCACTTAGAAATAGAGCTATGTAGGGCAAGAAATTCGCCTTAATACAGCCACGCATCGAAACGAAGGCTCTGTGCAAAACGCCGCTTAAAATGGTCAGCTATGGAACACTTCACAGAGATACGATTTTAACTTATTGCAAACTTGTATGCAATACTGTGATGTAGTTGTTAGAAAACTCCTGTTCAACGAAAATGCAAATATTAGGATGATTTGCAGCAAGATAGACACTGCATATTAAACTCAAATCATCACCATTGAAACTGAAGAATAAATTCTATAGCTAACGGAATAAAATCCCAAATTGTGTAACCAACATAAATAGGTTCAATGGAATTTCTCACTGATCTTACTGTTTACAAATAGTTCATTATTTCAATGATATTGATTTTTAGCTGCAGATAGAATTTTGTTTCCAACATTAAACCAGACACTGAAGAAAGGCTAGAAATGTTCTGCAAAATATATTACTTCAATTTTCACAAGAATCATTCATGGTCAGATGAGACAATGAATGTCAAAAGCCAATTGTTACTTGCCAAAAACTTTATTTGATGTCGCTTCTTCAAATTTACTTTAATTATAAAGTCTTGTACTGGTATCATATCTGAACACCTTTCGTTTGGTATTGCCACACATGTTTTGCATATAATTTGTGTCCATTTATGCAGTAATGTATGTGTAACATGTAAATAGTCTTCCCCGACCGAGGGATGACTAGCTGCTTCCAGTTACTTACTTCTATCGCAAGTGCTATGTCGCGCGCTCAGCAGGTGCCTCAGTGATGCAGCACTACTTGTGCAGAAACTGAACAACACGCGTTTTATATACCAATCTGGAAGTAAAAACATTTTTATTTTGGAGAGAGAGAGGGAGGGGAGGGAGAGAGGGTGGAGGGAGGGTGTATGAAAGAAGTGCAGAACGTTTGATGAAAACATTGTTTTTCACAAAGAAGATCCCTGTAAACCGGACACTCAGATACATTTTAAGTACAACTTAAGAATATATAATGTATTGCTTGCAAATCTGACAGATTTATGAATTATGTTACAGATTTCCGAAATAGCAGTGTTTTTGGAAAAGATACTTTTGGAATTGCAGATGTTCTACAACGTCAGAACGTAACCATCAACTTTCATCATTGGTGCATCACTGAGCAGGTATGTGCTGCCCTTCATTTCGCAATATACCCCAAAGTGCTTTTAGTTTGCTTGTTATGCAATATTGTCGTAGCCTCTTCTTACTATTTACTCAAAATGATGGTGAGCGACTCGCTCGCGAAGGGGTACCGAGAAAATTAACCAACTTCTTACATGGCGAGGCTACGACGAGGGACGCAGCTGAAGAAAGTACAGAAAATATTATCAATTACTGGCAAAAAGGGACGCTACATGGCTCAGAAGGAAGAAAGGAACTCTACACTATCATAATTAATATAACAAGAGAATGGTTGGCTGGTTAATTTATTATGTAAAGATGGATTTCTTACCCCATGTGTCTGCCGGGCGAGGACGCCATGCTTGCCTTTGCACGGAGATGGCCGTTCCACGATCTTGCTACTCGAAGGTTGCCCACTGACTCTCGTCCCAAGTAACGCTACTAAAGCGCCAGAGACGCCAAACAACTCATCCCCTCCTAAAGTTCCTAGTTCCCCCTACCCCAACTGCCATCTCGAATCCCGGTGACCAGAGAGAAGTATGAGCTATAATCTCTGCATACGTCACAATATCTTTTCATGATGTCGAGGGCTGTGTGCCCTATACCAAATTAATCATGCACCGAGTTCTACTTAAAAGTAAAACAAGTACAGTGAGGACCGTTTCAAACCGCCCGGCGTTCTAGCAAGCCGTATGGCACGCGATCACTAGGAAGAACCGGCCAGTCCCTCACGGAAAGAAAATCAATCGCCAGCCTACCACTCAAGTCTCATTCTAACGTATTGCTGAAAACCCCGAGTTAGTAAATCCCTTGTTTACAATGGTGCGGTAAGTGTCGTGCGACGAATAATGCGATTTTTATCTGCGAGGGGATTTAAAACACAAAGTGTATGTAAAGAATCCAAACTCTCTTCAAGAGCTTGATAATGAAATAGTGCGAGGCGCGGTAAAATTACAGAGAGAGAATTCCAGAAAATGTTTCAGAATTTTCTAGATCTTTGTGATCTTTGCAACCAGAAAGATGAACTTTTCAACGTATGATTTAATAAAAGCTAAGATCAACGTAATGTTATCCTAATACCTCCAACATTATTTGGTATAGGACTGTAGATCTATTTATGCAATTTACCGTACATAGGTTTTCGTATCATGGGAGAGCGCGCTCGCATCTCCCCAATAAACGTGCGCCGAACGTCCCCACTAGAAATCCAGCAAGTGTGAAATGGTCCGCACTGTATACGTAGTTTAAAATATTCGACCTTCATCAGCACTGCTGTGGTGGAAAGAGTAATGTGTTGTGTAAACCCCACCTAAGGCCTTTAGGTCAACGTACCAAGAGTATAATGTGATAGAAGTATTAATTAAGGCATGTGTATTGTATCCTATTTTGATTTTACTATAGTGAATAATAGAAATAGTATTTACGCGCAAATACAATTTATTACTAACAGCTGTTGAACATTGATTCCAGTATCAAGGTGGGATTTCATTTACCTCAGAGTTCTCACTTCGGGACAAACAAATTTTGACAATACGTGCAATATAATCATTTTCTGACATACAAACATTTTCAGAATCTCTCCACAGCTGGAGTCCTACATCAGTGGCATATTCTCTCCGTGAACGAGCACGGCGACAGTGGGAAGTTCATCTCCATGATGGAACATCGTAAATACCCGTTTTATGGCGTCCAATTTCATCCCGAGAAAAACATCTTTGAGTGGGGAGAGGATCAGAACACCCCGCATTTCCCAGAAGCCATCTTGGCCGCTCAGTTTCTCGCCAACTTCTTCGTGAATGAAGGTAATTATCATATTCCTTTGTTTTTTCTAACCAGCTTATTATTACTAATATTAATAATACAGGGTGATTTTAAATGATGGATCCATTTTATAAAATTCGTATTTATTAAAGTACAAATCCAACATGAACCATATTTATACCAATAAACAGAAGAATTTTCAAAGTTTTGTTTAATACATTATAAATATTCAATGTGTCCAAAGTTTGCTGCACGGCAAACATCGTCCCACACACGAGCAAGCATATCTTCTGTTACTGAGTGCACGGCAGCAGTGATGCGGTTCCGCAGGTCGTCCAGAGTTGTAGGTAGAGGCGGGACGTAAACAGCTTCCTTAACATAACCCCATAAGAAATAGTCACATGGGGTGAGATCAGGAGATATCGGTGGCCAGAAGTGTAGAGCCAGGTCTTCATTTACCCTGCGATCTATCCAGCGCTGAGGAAGGGATTCATTCAAAAAGCCTCGTACATTGCTGTGCCAATGGGACGGAGCTTCATCCTGTTGGAAAATGAGGTCCTGTCAATCTTCCATAATTTGAGGGAAAAGCCATTGTTCCAACATGTCCAGGTACGTTATTCCAGTTACAGTTTTTTCCTCAAAGAAAAATGGTCCATAAACCTTTGCACGGGATACGGCACAGAACACGTTTATCTTCGGTGAGTCTCTTTCGTGTTGCAATGTTGAATGTGGATTTTACAAACACCATATGCAAACATTGTGTCTGTTGCTTTTCCACTAAGGTGGAAAGTCGCTTCATCGCTAAAAATGATACGCTGTAGAAACGCGTCATCCTCCATCATTCCTAGCACATAACCACAAAATTCGAGACGCTTCTCCTTGTCTTTAGGTTTAAGAGGCTGCGCAAGTTGTAATCAGTAGGGCATGTACAGCAAACGCCGTCTCAGAACTTTCCATACATTGGTTGGGATATTCCAAGCTCTCTACTAGCTCTATGGGTAGACTTACTGCAAACAAAACTGTCTTCAATCCGTCTGACGTCCTTCTCTAACACACGCGGTCGGCCTGTGTTTTTTCCTTTAAACACACTTCCAGTCTGTTTAAATTGCGTAAACCAACGGCTAATACTTTTTCTAGTTGGTGGTTCAATACCGAATTTGCTACGAAATGCCCGCTGCACTATAATTTGCGACTCACTTTTTGCGAACTCAATAACGCAGAAAACCTTGTGCTCCACAGTAGCCATCTCACTACGTACTGGCAGTGAAACGCAATAGCGGCGTATTGCGCGAGCACTCTACCGGCCGCTTCTTAAACCATCAACGCCCGCCGAAAAAAACTTCGAAACTTCCTCTTTTCATTGTTATACAGATTGTTTAAGTTAGATTTGTGCTTTAGTAAGTATGAATTTTATAAAATGGGTCCATCATTTAAAATTACCCTGTATTCTCCACTACAAAGTAATGCTCTGCTTTACTGGTAGATATTCTACAAACCAGTGAAGGGCAGCCTTGGAGAAACCATTTTTGTCGGGTAGCGAAACCTTAAAGAGGTTGTCATTTATTTCAGGATGTCTTTGTCAACATTAGAGAAGATTTTACATTCCATACAAAAATTCGATACCAAGATTTCACCGGAAAAATATGTTTTGAGGCCCCCTGAATCCAAAAAAAAGCATTTTTGGAAACATGTCCGTTGGTCTGTCTCTGAACAGCATAACTCAGAAATGAACAGTCGGATAAACACCAAACTTGGTATTTAGGTTCAGTATCTTCCAGAGATGCGACAAGAAGGTATTCAAGAAAATCCCCCACCCCAGATTACCCTTTACATGGAATATTTTTCGAAAATTTTAATTTTCTCAGAAATGGATGTAACGATTTTGAATAAAATATCATATCTTTAAGATATTTTCATGACAAATAAAATGTATATCTCGAATTTTCTGGGAATGTCTCCAAAAGTATTCTTCATTGTGAACGACTTTTGCATAACTGGTAACCATAAGAGACAGACAAAAGTTTACTACACAAACATGTAGATCGCGTTAAAATACACAATTTATGCCATATACATTTTTTTTATTGAGTGAACCATTTTCAAGATATTGCTTGTTATTCCCTTAAAGTTTCCAATACTTATACTTTTTCTCAAATGGTAATTCGTTATTCATTTTTATTGTCCTGGACATGCAAAGATAATGGAAAGTGCCACATAGCAACCAGCTCTTAAAATATTTGACTATCGCTTAAAACCTAGCAATTCCCCTTGCATCTACAAGAAAATTATCAATAAGATTAACATCTCGATATCTCGATTAACATGAAGCATATGGAGAATAAGCGTTTGTACAAGAGTAGAGAAAGTCAGGTGAGTGTAACACATCAGATTTTTTTCTAAAAATGACTCTGTAAATTTTTATTAGAATACCATATATTAAAGATATTTACCCCAAAAATAAAATGTATATCTTGAATTTTCTTGGAACAGCCTGTAAAGTCCTCTCTATTCGGAAGGAATTTTGTATATCTTGTATAACAGATAACGTTAAGCGATAGACGAAAACATACTACATAAACATGTAGATCTTTTTTAGATGTTTTTAAAACACACATTTTACTTCAAATAACTTTTTTGTGGCATAAGCCCATTTATAAGATATTCGATGTTAATGTTTCGAACTGTGCAGTACTTAACCATTCTTTTAATATTCTGTCGATGTTAAATTGTTTCTCGCGATGATGTGGAAACAGTATGGAACCCACTTATTGTGGGTCTTAAAGAGATCTTCATTTTCTGTGTAGTACGTTTTCGTTTATCGTTTAACGTTTACCGGTTATACAAGATTATATAAAATTCCTTCCGAATTAAGTGGAATTCACAAGCTGTTCCCAGAGAATTCAAGATATACATTTTATTGGTCATGTAAATATGTTTTATATATGGTATTTTAATCAAATTCTTTGGAGCTATTTTTTAAAAAATAAAAACTTTCGAAAAATGTTCCATATTACGGGTAGTTGGGAGTGTGGGAATTTTCTTGAAAATCTACGTATCGCATCCTGGGCGTATACTAAATTCAAATACCAAATTTGGTACTTATCCGACTTTTCGTCTTTCAGTTATGCTGTTCACAGGCACACAGACACACAGACACATACACGGACATTTTACTAAAAATCTGATGTGTTACACTCACATGACTTTCTCTACTCTTATACAACTATTTTTACAAACACTTATTCTCCATATGCTTCATGTTAATCGAGATGTTAATCTTATTGCTAATTTTCTTGTAGATGCAAGGGAAATTGCTAGGCTTTAAGCGATAGTCAAATATTTTAATAGCTGGTTGCTATGTGGAGTATTCCATTCTCGTTGCATTACCAGGACTAAAAAAATGAATAACGAATTTCCATTTAAGAAAAAGTATAAGTATTGGAAAATTTAATGGAATAACAAGCAATATCTCGAAAATGGTTCACTCAACAAAAAAATGTATGACATAAATTATATATTTTAACGCGATCTACAGTTTTTGTGTAGTAAAATTTTGTCTATCTCTTATGGTTTACCAGTTGTGCAAAAGTCGTTCATAATGAAGAATATTTTTGGAGACATTCCCAGAAAATTCAAGATATACATTTTATTTTTCATGAAAATATCTTAAACATATGATATTTTAATCAAAATCGTTACAGCCATTTTTGAGAAAATTAAAATTTTCGAAGAATGTTCCATGTAAAGGGTAATCTGTGGTGGGGGGATTTTCTTGAAAATATTCGTGTCGCATCTCTGGAAGATACTGAACCTAAATACCAAGTTTGGTGTTTATCCGACTGTTCGTTTCTGAGTTATGCTGTTCACAGACACACACAAACACACCCGTTACCAAAAATGCTTTTTTTCTGGATTCAGGGGGCCTCAAAACATGTATTTCCGGTGGAATTTCCGTATGGAATTTTTGTGTAATATTATTATTATCAAATTTAGTATATAAGAATCCTGTCAGAAACATTGTGCTTATAAACTTTTGCTATGTACCATTTTAAACAAATGCGTTTAAGTTCCCTTGACCTTCTCAGCCCACAGTTTCAACACCGTCTACTATATACCGTCTTCCCACTCAGGTAAAGGTTGGCTGACATCTATTACTCCCATTCCCGCTTGAGCAGTAAAGCGTAGACCATTTAGCGATGCATGTCGTTTACTCGTATATTCCTCATTCAGTCGATTCCTACTCACATGGCTTGCTATCCTTAAGAAAGTTTATTTTTATGTTTATTGCTATTCGGATAAACTTTTTCAAACTCGTAGGAGCATTATTCATTTCGTTGAAGGTAAAAGGGGAACAAGGAAACTGAATTGATAGTCAGATGTTTTGAAGAAGGTGTTTTCTTACGTAAAAATATTTTTTTTTAACTTGAAGAAGGTTATGTTGTGCTGCTTTTGTTTTGTTTCGTTACGTAATTTTATTTACGTAAATATTTAGTTGCTTTATGGAGTTTGCAACACGCTTTGGGCGTCGGTTTGAATTTGTTGATTACGTAATAGTTACTGTTATTACGCAATATGCTGCTACGTACGAGAAGCTGATTTCAGGATGTGTTTTTGTTATTACACTCCAAGTTTTACACTATAATATTTAACTTTGTTATTAAAGCTGTTTCTTTATATTATTTATGTATGAATTTGCCTTGGCTGCGTCAATAATGTTTGTAGAGTCACGTGTCTTAGGCAGGGCGCGGTATGACAATGATTGTAGACATCACAGAATTTAAGTTTTTAAATTCATTTCTTTTATGAATTCTTGCACATTTTTATAAAGCACTACACTTTTTAAGAACTGGGAGAATCTTTAATACTTTCACTTAGCGCGTATACATATTTTACGATTCACACGTAATATTTCTGTAGAGAACACATCTTCCATCTGATAACTACCAAGGTTTGCCAGCAACTGAGCAACTTTCAACGGTCAAAACCTGTAAGCTTCGGTATTTCAAGTCTCTGATTGGCTAATTCTAGTCCAATAAAATATCTGCATTTTACTTAAAGCTTTTCTTTGCTGTTGATTGGCTAATTTTAAACTGTTTAGAGAAATTACCTTACCGTTGCTTTAATCATGACTAGTAATTTTCAAACTCTAAAACTCATTATTGCCACAAGGTTACCTCATTATTACCTCATTGTTAGCAACTTAAAACTTATTATTCTCACAGCTCTTGTATTATTAGAGTATGTAATATTTACAATAAAAATAAGCATTCGCAACGACTGTTACATACAATTCAAATAATTATTACACACATATTGTTTCAAGGAGGGCTGTTATGGCATTTACTTATTATATAATACAATTGAAATTATTCAGGTATTAAAATACTGCCTCAGTTTAAAAGTTACTCGCTGTATGCTGGCATTTAAATTCCATACTCCTTCCAAGCTTCAGAGTGAACAACACAAGAATTTGTGAGCACTTAAAAATGACATAAGTATTGAAAAATTCGAACAAATAGTAGCGGATATATCGGAAATAGCTTATACAAAAATAAATGTATTTAAAATCAATTGTGTTTTAAATAGCTCTACGTTTTTTCGTAATATCTATTAACGTTGACCAACTATAGAAAATTGCACTGAATTTCGATATACTCTATTTGTGATGCAAATATCCCAATTATACTAGGTGTGATAAAAAAGAAACGGGAATTTTTGTTTTCTTAAAAAATATTTATTTAATCGTCAACATCAACTTTGTCACCTTCTAATTAATCCCCTCAGATATAATACACTTGTGGCAACGCTTTTTCCAATCTTGGAAGCACTTCTGCAACTCACTTTTTGTTATGGTGTTCAGCTCCTTCAGCGATTCTGTTTTTATCTCATCAATGGTGGCAAAACGTCGTCCTTTCATGGTTCTCTTCAGCCTCGGGAATAGAAGTCGCAAGAACCCATGTCCGCCGAATACAGTGGCTGATGTAGCATAGTGGATTTCTTTTTTTCCAAAAAGTCATGAACGGGCATTGAGGTGTGACCGGGTGCATAACCACGAGTGGTTTTGCCACAATTCTGGTCGTTTTTACTTTCTCTACTACGTATAGTAAGTAGGTGAAGTATTGCATTTTTGGAAACATGTCCGTGTGTGTGTCTGTGTGTGTGTGAACAGCATAACTCAGAAACGAACAGTCGGATAAACGCCAAACTTGGTATTTAGGTTCAGTATCTTTCAGAGATGCGACACGAAGGCTTTCAAGAAAATTCCCCCACCCCAAATTACCCTTTACATGGAACATTTTTCGAAAATTTTAATTTTCTCAAAAATGGCTGTAACCATTTTGATTAATACATCATATGTTTAAGATATTTTGATGACAAATGAAATGTATATCTCGAATTTACTAGGAATGTATCCAAAAGTATTCTTCATTGTGAAGACTTTTGCATAACTGGTAAACCATAAGAGATAGACAAAATGTTACTACACAAAAATGTAGATCACATTAAAATACACAATTTATGTCATATACATTTTTTTTGTTGAGTGAACCATTTTCGTTATATTTCTTGTTATTCCCTTAAATTTTCTAATACTTATACTTTTTCTCAAATTCGTTATTCATTTTTGGTAATGCAAAGAGAATAGAATACTGCACATAGCAACCAGCTCTTAAAATATTTAACTATCGCTTAAAACCTACCATATTCCCCTTGCATCTACAAGAAAATTAGCAATAAGATTAACATCTCGTTATCTCAATTAGCATGAAGCATATGGAGAATAAGCGTATGTAAAAATAGTTTGTACAAGAGTAGAGAAAGTCATGTGAGTGTAACACATCAGCTCTTTAGAAAAAGGTCCGCGCGCGTGTGTGTGTATCTGTATACAGTATACCTCAAAAACGAAAAGTCGGATAAATACTAAACATGATAATTAGCTTTAGTACATTCCAAGAATGCGACACGAAGATTTTAATGAAAATCCCCCCACACAAAGCTACCCTTTACATGGAATATTTTTCGAAAATTTTAATTTTCTCAAAAATGGCTCTAACGATTTTGATTGAAATATCCTATGTTTAAGATATATCCATGGCAAATAAAATGTAAATTTTGAATTTTCAGGGAATGTCCCCATAAGTCCTCTTCATTCTGAATGACTTTTGCATAAATGGTAAACAGTAAGGAATAAGCCAAATTTTTCCACACAAAAAAGTAGATCTTGTTAAAACACACAATTTATGTCATGTATATTTTTGTGTTATGAACCGTTTCCTAGATATTCTTTATTATTTGAGTGAATTTTACAATATTTACACGTTTTCTCAAATGGGAATTCGTTATTCGTTTTTTTAGTGCTGGACATACAAAGAGAGTGGAATGCACCACATAGCAACCAGCTCTTAAAATATTTGACAATCGCTAAAGTCTACCATATTCCCGTTGCACCCACAGGAAAATTAGCAATAAGATAGTTTCTGCAAATGTTTATCTCGATTAACATGCAGTAGATGGAGACATACGCATAGCCATTCTTGAAAGCCATTGTTTTCTTTTTATTAATGTTTACCACCAAACCCCATTGTTTACAATATTGTTCCAACCTGTTAATACCTTTCGGTAAGCGATCTATCGTCACTGACAACATTGTCATGTCATTCGCGAATAAAAGTACAAGAATTGAAGAAGGTGGTTTGTTATTGTAGTTCAACTGTTGGGGAACCGAACTTAAAAATTCGTTGCAACCACACGTATATTAAACTGTTTCCGGTAGCCTTCGCCCTAAATTTAAAAATATTAACTCTGTAATTTTAAACTGTTTCTTTAAATATTATATATTTATGTTTGCCTCGACTGCGTTAGTATATTTTTTTTAGAGACATGGATGTTTTGGCAGGGTTGTGTTGCAACTAGAATGTAGGCTTACACAGATTATAATTTTACTTCACTTCTTTTATTAATGCTTGACACGCTTCAAATAACACTTCACTGATATAGAGAGCTGTGAGATTCTTTTTAGTAATTAATTACACTTTTTAACACGTAAACGTTTTTTTCGTCTCACACGAATACATACTATATTTCTTGAGGACACTTTTTGCGTCTGGTTAGTAACGCTGTTTACAGGCAACTGACTTCTGTATTTGTATATGTTTCTCCTTTTCAGTTTCTGTTTGGCTAATCCTACTCCAATAGAATACCTTAATTTAACTAAAGCTTTTTCTGGTTGTTGATTGGCTATTTTATAAACTGTCACTAAAATTATATTATTGTTGCTTCAATAATGAATAGTAGCATTATTAAACATTCTTACTCATTATTGCCTCAAGGTTACCTCATTGTTAGCAACTTTTAACCTATTATTCTCACAGCTCCTACATTATCAAACTACGTACTGCATTCACATAACATTATTGAACATGTTCACAATAATATAAGTATATGCAATGACCGTTACATACATTTTACAAATTATTACATACACATATGGCTTCAAGGCGGGCTGTTATTGAATTTACATATTATATAAGTTGACTGAAATGATTTAAGTGTTAAAAATACTGCCCCAGAATACAGACATTGTCTTCTTTTCCTCTGCTATTTTAACACGTCTGCCATATAGTCTATGAATAAAATGAACAACAGGGGCGATAAAATATATCCTTGACGAATTCTTCTACTGGCCGATTTAGACTCAGTTACTGTATTTTGGTCTATTTTGATGCTGAAATTTACCTACTATGTACGTAATAAAGAAAGTAATAAATAGTAACCGAAATGTGCAAATTTAAAAACAATGTTTATAGTTTACACTTCCTTAAGAGAATAGTGGAATTTAGTAAATTTAATATATGCTATATGGTTATTTGTTATTTATATACTGTTATGTCATGTGAAAATGTGTTTTAAGTGGTAAATGAATAAATGATTGTACGCACTTCAATGTTTATCATTACTGATAATGCCTATTTTAGTGTATTTTGAACTAGTTGTGGTGCTTATTTGCCTGCCTATTTTAAATTTTTTTTATCATCTATTGTGCCGAGCTCTACTGACAATACACTAATGGTTGATCAATGGTCGACAAGCCTTATGCATGCAGTTCTAGACCTCACACACTGGTTTCGGAAACAGCGGATATGACGCCATTGCAAATGTTTCCGGAGCTACTATCGGGGGATAAACGTGATATGGTTTCCGCATCTAAAGAAACTACTACAGTGTTATTTTTACGTTCCTCCACAGTGACGTAATAATCGAGATCGGGAATTGGCGGTGTCCTTGACTGCATGCATTTGTTGTGCTAGAATCGTGAACTGATAGAAATGAACTTGGAGAAAGCAATAAAAAGAGAAAACAAGTAAATAAATCTCATAATTAACTTACCCATTCACAGAGCGAGCTAGATGACTCCGCGGTTGCATGTGGGGCTCGCATCCGAGGGGTCCCGGCTTCAATTCCTGTCGACCGCCCATTCTGAACTTGGGGTTTTCGTGGTTTTCCCTGGTCGGTAGATGAATCTTGGGTTGGCTTCTCCATCTACCTTGATTTCCTTCCCATAATTTCCCTTTCATTCCATTTCCTTGTCATGTTTCAGATGTGCTTGTTTAACGGGTCGTTCATCGCACTCTTTGTCAGCTCCAGTAGTCTATCTGCGACCTGTAGCCTCCTTTAGTTCCTTCACTTTATCCCTTCCTCTTGGGAGCTGGTGTCCTCAATAGATCTCCTGCAGGTCGCCGTATACGAGGTGTATGCCCTATACCCATTCAAGAAGATATTAATAATGTGCCCCATTCTTTTGAAGGCACAGATTCACAGGTACAACTTTGATGTTAAACACTTTGATTAAAGTTTAAGGCCGTGTCGCGTATGCCAGCTGCTCTAGTGGTATAGCTATGAGTTCTTTTTGTTAGGGTATGCGTGAGTGAATTTTGAAAGGATAACACTAGTTTAGTTAGCTGATAACTTAATGTTGATTAAAATTTTCAGTTTGAGAACAGTCGCCGACTGTTGAATTTACGAATTAATTAGTTTAAAAGAATAATTAAGCGACGCCAACAGTTGCTGTAAGTCACAGAAATGCTACTCTCAAAGGTCCCCCACTTAATCAACTTGGCATGTGCGCTTCACAGCTTAATAATTGCACACGAGAGTCAAGAACCTCAGGAGAGTCACGACTATGCTTCGCCCGCATATCAATACCCCTACCAACGTTCTTTAGCGCGGTTCAATCTTAAAATCCCACGTAAGCGTCTCTTATCTTGTTGCTAAGCCGTTCACTTTTTCTAATTTACAGAATTACTGCCTACGTGAGCTTTTCAAAAGTACTAAACTCAACTCTAACTGAATTCCAGGAACTTTTTATGCTAATGTATTATTACTCGGCTGTTACTAATGACTTTCGTTAACTTAAAACGCTAATAACCTTTTTATCCGGACAAATCTTTCATCTCAGCTTATTACATCATATACTGATTTAGTATACAGAAATTATTTATTGCAATTATTTCTCTATGTTACTATTATTTCTTTATTTAACTATTTATATCTTCCTGTCAATAGTTACAGTATGAACTTCTTTTGTCACTAAATTAGTTTGCCAATATCAGCTCATCTATTCTTTTGCATTAACTTAATACAGGATGATTTTGCAGCACCCCAAAAAGAAATCATCTCTCAACAAATTTATTTATTAAATAATATCCCCAAATGGTAATCTAGAACTTCTAAACTACCATAGAAATTTTTGTTTCACTTTCTCTACATGTTTTGAAGAAGTATTGTTCTTCAACTGTTGTAGTCTATTTATTGTTGAAGGTTTTACCATTGTTGGAGTTTTTGCACCACGCTTTGGGCATTAATTTGAAGTTGTTGATTACGTAATATGCTGCTACGTATCAGAAGCTGGTTTGAATATGTATTTTTATTGTTACACTCCAAGTTTAAAAAAATATTACTTAAGTTTGTTATTAAACTGCTTCTATAGATAGTATTTATATTTATGTTTGCCTCGGCTGCGTCAGTAATGTTTCTAGAGACACGTTTCTCTTAGGCAGGGAGTGGTACGACAAGAATGTAGGCTTACACAGATGTTAAGTTTAAATTCACTTCTTTTTATTAATCCTTGACACAAATTAAATAGCACTACACTGATATTAAGAGCTGTGAGATTCTTTAATACTTGCACTTAGTTAACGCGTATACTTATTTTACGATTCACACGAATGCGTAATATTTCTTTAGAGAACACATCTTCCATCCGCTTACTACCAAGGTCTGCAGGCAACTGAACATATTTCAACCGTCAAAACCCGTAAGCTTCTGTGTTTCAAGTCTCTGATTGGCTAATCCTAGTCCAATAGAATACCTGCATTTTACTAAAGCTTTTTCTGGCTGTTAATTAGCTATTTTTTAAACTTTCACAAAATTTACATTATCGTTGTTCTAATAATGACTAGTAGCATTCAAACTGTCAAACTCATTATTGCCTCAAAGTTACCTCATTGTTACGTCATTGTTAGCAACTTTAAACTTATTATTCTCACAGCTCTTACATTATTAAATTAAGTAATGCATTCATATAACATTTTAAAACATGTTTACAATAATATAAGCATATGCGATGACTGTTACATACATTTTACAAATTATTACATACACATATTGCTTCAAGGCGGGCTGTTATTGAATTTATATATTACATAATTTAATTGAAATTATTCAAGTATTAAAAATACTGCCTCAGTTTAACACCTCATCTAAAAACATTCTCCACTAAAAACACACGCTGTTCATTCTAAACACTTTCAACTTATGATCCTATTCACACGTAGCATAACAGGTTTGAGGCAAGATCATTCATATTCCAGCCGTAGATGCAACGCAAGAACTTGGGACGTGTTTCTACATCCGTAAATTGCATGTGGAAATTTGCCCAAGGAGGTCATTAGCGAGTTATGTTAAGCAAAGTCATTAGTGACAGTACTAGTATAGAAGCTCTTGGTATTCACTTATGTTATACGCTCAGTATACGTTTGAATAGTTACGTACACCAGAATTCTGGAAAAGAGAAAGGGAATAAAACTGTCAGAATCTGGAAGGTATCCCATAGTAACAAGGTAAAAGACGCATACGTAGAATTTTTAAGTATTCGCTAGCGTAAGGTAGCGTAAGTATTGGCTTGGAGAGGTAGTTTTAAAGGAGGCGGAGCTTAAGTAATATAATGTCATGCTTTCTAATCAGACACACATTCGTTCATACACACCTTCGTTCATGCATTCCTGACCCTCTCTCTTGAGAAGTAGTCTCTCTGGTGATTACTCGTGTGTTATTTTAAGTGCTCAGCGATGCGCTTGAGTAAGATTTAGCGGCTATCGCAAGGGGTTTTGCCGGTAAGCATTTTAGCGACTCACGGCAAGTTACGCTTATAGCTTCTTTATTGCGGAAACAGTTATTTCAAGCCGTAAAATTGATATTCAGAGGTTAGCAGGTATAATAATTCAATTGTTAGATTCATAATCAGTATCATTCTAAACGGTGGTCAACTCGCTTCAGCAGCTCAGGTGTTAGATCACATTAAATCTCTGTCAATTTAACTGTTTTTATCCTTCACATTACACTCAAGCATAACCTAGAAAGTCCTTATAGCACTACCACTGCAGCAGCTGGCGTTCGAGACAACAGAACGAGCTACAAGATAAAGACATCATCAGAAGCAGGTAAAGTATACAGACATAAACTTACTGCACCATCGTCCGGCTACAATTTCATGTAGATATCTTAGATATTTTGAGAAAAATTATTTTAGTTTTATTACGCTAATTAACCAGGGTTGCACAGATGCAGATGTCATAATTTTGAGCAAATAAGTATACCACCACATTATTTAAACACTGATACATAAAACTGGGATATAGACGTTTTCATTCCTCTGGTTATTTCAGAAAAAAACATTTTAGATCTTTAAGTATGTTTTTTGTTGTAAATTTATCCTACATGGTCCAAATAATTATGTCATATCTCGAGCAATTTAAAAGTGCAGACAAAATTGTATGCCAATTTATTTCTGCTGAAAATATCAACAAGATTAGTTACAAACTACATCCTATGGAGAATTTTTTAATGCTCAAAAGTGTAAGAAAAATCTGATGTGCTACACTCACATGACTTTTTCTATTCTTGTACAAACTATTTTTACAAACGCTTATTCTCCATGTGCTTCATGTTAATCGAGATGTTAATCTTATTGCTAATTTTCTTGTAGATGCAAGGGGAATTGGTAGGCTTTAAGCGATAGTCAAATATTTTAAGCGTTGGTTGCTGTGTGGAGTATTCCATTCTGTTTGCATTACCAGGACAAAAAATTTGAATAACGAATTTCAGAAAAAGTATAAGTATTGGAAAATTTAAGGGAATAACTAGAAATATCTCGAAAATGGTTCACTCAAAAAAATGTATATGACATAAACTGTGTATTTTAAGGCGATCTACATTTTTTGTGTAGTAAAATTTTGTCTATCTCTTATGTTTTACCAGTTATGCAAAAGAATACTTTTGGAGTCATTCCAAGAAAATTCGAGATATACATTTCATTTGTCATGAAAATATCTTAAACATATGATATTTTAATCAAAATCGTTAGAGCCGTTTTTGAGAAAATTAAAATTTTCGTAAAATGTTCCATCTAAAGGGTAATCTGGGTTGGGGGATTTTCTTGAAAACCTTCGTGTCGCATCTCTGAAAGATACTGAACCTAAATACCAAGTTTGGTGTTTATCCGACTGTTCGTTTCTGAGTTATGCTGTTCACACACACACACACACACACACACACACGGACATGTTTCCAAAAATGCTTTTTTTTATTCAGGGGGCCTCTAAACATATATTTCCGGTGAAATCTCGGTATCGAATTTTTGGGTGGAATACAATACTTCCCCTACTTACTATACGTAGTAGAGAAAGTAAAAATCAAAGTTGTGAAAAAGACATTGGAAGTAAATTAAGAACATTAAGCGTGTGCTCTTGGGCATTTAAATGGTCATGTGTTGAAGATCAAAAAGGCTCTGAGAGCAAAACTATATGATTTAATGTAATGAAGCTAAAGGTTGAAAGTACACAGAGAGAGAGAGAGAGAGGGAGAGAGGGAGAGAGAGAAACTACGAACCTGCTACGCGGTGTTTTTCCTTCTACGTCCTCGGCGCTCGTTGCCGTCTGCCGCTAGCATAGAAAGGCGCGGATGAAATCATACAACATTTTTAAAGCTACTTTTAAAGGCTTTACTTACCAACTTTATGAAAGGAGATGCTGAAACTGGCCACCGTCGTTGTCCATACATTTTTGGCATCTCTTTAGGAAACTATCCATCACTCGCCGTAGTTCACATTGAGAAATGCTGGCAATTTCCTGGCGGATATTTTGTTTTAATTCTTCCAGGTTGTGCGGGTTTGTCTTGTATACTTTGTTTTAAGTTACCCCAGAGATAGAAATCGCAGGGGGTTAGGTCGGGGGACCGAGTTCATAAAGTTGTCAAGTAAAGCCTTTAAAAGTAGTTTTAAAAGTGTTGTATGGTTTCATCCGCGTCTTTGTATGATAACGGCAGACGACAACGAGCGCCGAGGATACGGACAGGAAAAACACTGCTCAGCCGGTTCGTAGTCTTTTGGCTCTCCCTGTATTTTTCGACATAAAAACTAATTTTTGAATTTTCTGACGAAATGCCAGTTACTTGAACATGTAACTTTATAGAAAACAAAACTAGCTACATATAATTTCCATTGTGGTGTTTCAGCTCGCCGAAACCACAACCATCTTTCAGAGGAAAATCAATTTCTGATCTACAGATACAACGCGACTCACACAGGGGGCCAGTATTCCCACTTCGAGCAAGTGTACCTCTTCCAGGAAGATGATACGATATCACTCCCGACTACAACAACAACAACTACTACTACGACCACTACAACCACTAGCACAACAACAACAAGCACTACTACAACAAGTACGGTTAGTCCCTCCGCAGTAATCCCATCAACTACCAGAAGGACACAAACCAGTCAAGAAGCAGTGCGAGCAGTTTCATCCCAAATTAGCATTACGCAGTATTCCACACTTTTCCTGGTGTCTTCGTTACTATTATTTGTACAGAATTGTTTCTTGTCCGAGAGTTTAGACTGAATTTATAATAAAATATTTCAGAATAGTGAGTGAGGAACTGTCAATCGTGTGGAAGACAAATTTTCTTCTGAAAATTAGCATAATCTTGCAGTGTAAGAATCATTATATTGATTTGATAATTACTTGTATTACGATTTCTTCAAAAGTTTGCACATAGGCACTGAACTAGAGAGGCGGCGCTGCGATGGCGTGTGTGACTTGCATTTGGGGTTGCATCCCCGTCAACATCCCACTCTGACCCAAGGGGTTTTCGTGGCTTTCCCGTGTCGGCAGGCGAATGCTGGAGTGGTTCACCTTCCTGTACCCATCATCTTCCTTGTCATCTGTTTCAGGGGTGTAGGACAAGCGACGGTGTTCGGACGAGTTGTGGATGGGCGGTGGCTTGCGCTCTGTAAAGGTTTCTTCCCGGGTGTTGTTGCGGGACTGCTTAGGTCTAGCCTCTAAGTGGGGACCGCCGGGGGTTCAGTGGAGCAGGACGCCCGTGCGGCGGAGGACGCATTCTATCTGGAAACGTTAGGGACCCCGGCCATGCCTGGTCCCATCGTCATCCGGATCTGGTCGCCACCCTCCACTTTAAGTTAAAAGGAGTTGTAAGCAAAATCACGTGACAAGATAGCACCTCATTGGCTGGTGGGCAAACTACAACTCTTCCTGCTTAGCATATCGCCTCTTCCTCTGCATAAAACACTTCGGTTCAGATCGTAACATTTTGTGATTATTCTCGTGCAGAGAAATTTAAAAACTCATTATTTTAGCAGTTCAATTGATGAAATAAAATGTTCAGATTCACCTATAAATAAATGAAGCGTTATAGCAGAGGGTTTAAGAGGCTATGCGCAGGCGCTGTAGTTCATTTATGGTTTCCAGGGAAGCCGCCAGTGTACTTCTGCAACGTGTTGAGAAAATCAGTGTCACGGCTGAGAATCCTCTGTCACTGTGGAAAACAAACGCGGGAAATGGAAAGAAGACAGTTGTGTTAAATGCTTATAACAAATTCTGAAAAAATACCCTCCTTTAATCGACAATGAATAGGTTGGCTGTTTCGCAATAATTGAACTTTGACACACGTTTTTATTACGTTATTGATACTTGCCCCACGTATGGACGGCAATTTGAAATATTTTATTAGCTCCACGTATGGAAGCAATTTGAAGTAGTTGGTTTGAAGGAGTTTATTATATTTCAACTGTTTGGGAGCCGAACTTGAAGTAGTTGCAACCGCACGTATGGTACCCGGTAGCCTTTGACCCAAATTTTTAGAACTATTAACTTTGTAATTTGACTGTTTCTTTTTAAATATTTATGTTTGCCTCGGCTGCGTCAGTATATTTGTTAGAGACACGTTTCTCTTAGCAGGGTTGTGGTGTGACTAAGAATGTAGGCTTATGCAGATTATAATTTTACTTCACTCCTTTTATTAATATTTGATACGATTATTATAACACTTCACTGATAGAGAGCTCTGAGATTCTTTTATTAATTATTTGCACTTTTTAATACGTAAACTTATTTTTCGTCTCACACGAATACGTATTAAATCTCTCGAGGACGCGTCTCGTATCCGGTTACAAACACTGTCTGCAGGCAACTGAACTGGTTTCAACCGCCTAAATTTTGTAAATTTATGTATTTCAAGTCTCTGATTGGTTAATCCTACTCCAATAGAATACATTCATTTAACTAAAGCCTTTTCTGGTTGTTGATTGGCTATTTTATAAACTGTCACTAAAATTACATTATTGCTTCCAAGAATCACAAGTAGTATTGTTAAACTCCCAAACTCATTATTGGCTCAAGGTTACCTCATTGTTACTTCATTGTTAGCAACTTTTAACTTATTATTCTCACAGCTCCTACATTATTAAATTACGTAATACATTCACATAACATCTTTGAACATGTATACAATAATTTAGCATATGCAATGACTGTCATATACATTTTACAAATTATTACATACACATATTGCTTCAAGGCGGGCTGTTATTGAATTTACATATTATATAATTTACTGAAATCATTTAAGTGTTAAAAATACTGCCTCATCTTCCTTGTTAGTGACGTGGAATTGTTGCTCGGGTTGTTTGGGTCGCGTTTGTTTTCTTGTGTTTTAACCTATAGGCTAATTGTTATTTACCTTGTTGACTCATAAAAGGTTAAAGCAAAATGGTATACTGATATTAGGCATTAAATGAATGATTTCTAAAACCTGAAGTTAAGAACAGTTTAATCCAGCACCTTTAACCACAGATGCAGAACTGTTCAGGTACAACTTTTATTTGTCTTCTCTTAGATTATGTGTTAGAAGTTTAGGATGTAAGGCAAAATATAGCAGTAAGACAAAGTGTTTAAAAGCTAATGATCCCCAAGCTGCGCAATATACTGTATTAGCATTCTGTCAGAAACAATTTCCTCTCACGGGTACTTAGTTCCCGTCATCCTCCACGTGGTGCTGTCATGTGCTCGGTGGAGTGATACATTTAAGTTTTGTTTACTTCTCCTTTCAGCTTATATTGAAAAAGGTATAGGAGTCATAGTAGAAGCAAAAAGGGCCTTTGCAGCCTACTTGCTGTGCGCTGACCCGATGTGAGGGTCCCCTCCATTCCTCTGTGCCTTTACCTTTACATAGGCATAACTAATAGTAGATTGCTAAAGTAGGTCGCCGGCAATGTACTTTGCAGCATCATCCTTGTCAGGTACATTTCAGTAGCGTCTGGCACTAAAGGGCAGGTGCCCTTCCCTTAATTTTTAACTATAAATATGTTTCAACAATATATGCATTAACATATGCATTAATAACACCAATGCAGAATCAAAACAACAGTCAATGCAGTGGCGCCGTTCCGGTTCACCCAAACCAAAAAAAGTGTAAGCAATCGCCGTACACGAATCGTAAAATGTTTTTTGGGACGAAGAAGGGCGTTCTTTTGATTGATTTCATGGACCGTGAGTCAAAAATTACAGCTGACGCGTACTGTGCAACGCTTACCAAACTGAGACGTGCGATCCAAAATCGACACGCGGGAAATTATCGCCTGGCATCATCCTCCTGCACGACAACGCACGATCGCACACCGCTGGCAAGACCAAAGAGAAGATTCAAGAGTTTCGTTGGGAACTCTTTGACCACCCTCCCGTCCTGGCACCAAGCGACTATTTCTTCTTCTTCTTCTTGCATTTGAAACGGTGGCTGCGTGGACAACGATTTCAAACTGACGATGAACCCAAGACGAGCGTTACCAACTGATTCAAGTCCCAGGCAGCAGACTTCTATGCCGAGGGGTTAAAGAACCTGGTGAGGCGTTACAGTAAGTGTATGGAAGCGAACAGCGATTATGTGGAAAAATAAAGTATGTATGTAAGTACACATTATGAAGTTGGATTGTTCTTGGAGTTTAAGGAGTTTATTCATTTAGCTCCACGTATGGACATCAATTTGAAGAAGTAGTTGCTTTTGAAGTTGATGTTGAAGTTTGCACCACGCTTTGGGCGTTAATTTGAAGCAGATTGTTTGTTACGTAATATACTACTACATATAAAAAACCGATTTTTAGATGTATTTTTGTTGTTACGCTCCAAGTTTAAAAAAAACATTTAACTTTGTTATTAAACTGCTTCTATAGATAGTATTTATGTTTGTTTTTGCCTCGGCTGCTGAGACAGTCTTAATCAGGGCGTGGTGCGACAAGAATGTAGGCTTACACAGATTTTAAGTTTTAATTCACTTTTGTTTTTTATTAATCCTTGACACAAATTAAATAGCACTACACTGATATGAAGAGCTGTGAGATTCTTTTATTTAATACTTGCACTTTGTTAACGCGTGTATTTAATTTTCGTTTCACACGAATACGTAATATTTCTTTAGAGAACACATCTTCCATCCGGTTACTACCAAGGTCTGCAGGCAACTGAACATATTTCAACTGTCCAAACCCGTAAACTTTTGTATTTCAAGTCTCTGATTGCCTAATCGTAGTCCAATAGAATACCTGCATTTTACTAAAGCTTTTTCTGGCTGTTGATTGGCTATTTTTAAACTGTCACAACATTTACATTATTGCTGCCCCATTCAAACTCTCAAACTCATTATTGCTTCATTGTTACCTCATTGTTAGCAACGTTAAATTTATTATTCTCACAGCTCTTACATTATTAAATTAAGTAATGCGTTCACATAACATTATTAAACATGTTTACAATAATATAAGCATATGCAATGACTGTTACATACATTTTACAAATTATTACATACATATTGCTTCAAGGCGGGCTGTTATTGAATTTACTTATTATGTAATTTAATTGAAATTATTCAAGTGTTAAAAATACTGCCTCAATTATTGTTAATACTAACCTGGTCTCATGAGCGATGTTGTTGGATGACCAAACGGACTATAGTTTTGGAATACGCCTCGTATTTATCAGTACTTCTGTAAATTATAAATGATAAGCAGTATAAAACTCCCACTACTGCGAGTGTATGCAATGTTTACTTGTAATACACAGCTCCATGAACCAGCTATATGACCATAAAAGTGAACTTGACAGTTCCTTTGCTGCGAGACATGCTCAATGGCGCTGCTTCATAGCGGGATATTTTTCAAACCACATGAGTCTCAACAGTCATAAAGCAGCCAATTCTATTAACCAGCGGGAGTCCCAAGAGAAAAGCAAGACACAGCTAAGCATCAACATTGATCGCAGCAGTCTACCACAAAATACTTAAGTGATTCAGATGTAAGGTAAACTAATGATATATCTTCAACGTTGATTTAAATCCTGAAATGGAGCATCCTCTGAAATCGGATAAATGGGTGTTATTTAGCAATACACACACAAATAAACACAGAGAATAAGGTAGAGTGAAATAATAAATCTTAAAACGTATGGAAAAAATCTGATGTGTTACACTCACATGACTTTCTCTACTCTTGTACAAACTATTTTTACAAACGCTTATTCTCCGTATGCTTCATGTTAATCTTATTGCTATTGAAAAAAAGTATATGTATTGGAAAACTTAAGGGAATAACAAGCAATATCTCGAAAACGGTTCACTCAACAAAAATGTATATAACATAAATTGTGTATTTTAACGTGATCTACATTTGTTCTGTAGTAAAATTTTGTCTATCTCTTATGGTTTACCTGTTATGCAAAAGTCGTTCACAATGAAGAATACTTTTGGAGACATTCCAGAAAATTAGAGATATACATTTCATTTGTCATGAAAATATGTTAAACATATGACATTTTAATCAAAATCGTTAGAGCCATTTTTGAGAAAATTAAAATTTTCGTAAAATGATCCATGTAAAGGGTAATCTGGGATGGGGGATTTTTTTGAAAACTTTCTTGTCGCATCTCTGGAAGATACTGAACCTAAATACCAAGTTTGGTGTTTATCTGACTGGTCGTTTCTGAGTTATGCTGTTCACAGACACAGACACACAGGCACACACACGGACATGTTTCTAAAAATGTTTTTTTTTGATTCAGGGGGTCTCAAAACATATATTTCCGGTGAAATCTCGGTATCGAATTTTTGGGTGGAATACAATACTTCCCCTACTTACTATACGTAGTAGAGAAAGTAAAAATGTTAAGTTTTTCATTCACATGACATTCTCTATTCTCTATCGCTTATTAGTGGGTGTACAAATCATTTTTACAAAAGTTGATTGTTTTTATCTATTTCATTTTAATCAAGATAAAACTTTCCAGAAATAGCTACATTTCGTTATAGATACAAAGGGAACAGCGATAGTCAAATGTTTAAGAACTGAAAGGTAATATGCTGGCCTTAAAATTCCATACCGTTTCCATGACAGCGCGTTAAACAACTGAAAATCAACTGGATTTTAAAAGAATGGCGAAGCAATGAACAGCATGAACCATTCATGGCAGATATCTCACCGAGCGGGATAGCTCAGGCGCCAACGTCTGTGGGCCGCATTCGGGAGGTCTCGGGTTAGATTCCCGGTGATCGCCCATTCTGACCATAGGTTTTTTTTCCTGCTTTTCCTCTGATTGCCTAGGCGAATACCGGGGTGGTATATTCTACCACGACTTCTCCTTTCCCCCATTTCTTCTCATTTGATCTCTCCTTTTTCACGTTTCAGATGTGTTTTCAGGTCCTGCGGTGCTGCTAGTGTCGGGTAGATGGCGTGGATACTTGCGCATTGGAGAGATTACTCCGCGTGAACGCCAGGGTGCGTCGAGCCGCCCGTTAGGGTCACTTTGTCGTCCTCTTAAGGTTCTTCGACTCTATTGGTGCACGGGTGTTCAAACTGGAAATATTAGGGACTTTTGCGCGTTTCTGTGGGCCTGCCTATGGACCTGGAGCCTCCTATGGCTCCTTCACCTCATCCCTGCCTCTCGAGGGGTGTAGCCACAATAGATCAAGTTGTTCGCAGTGCGTGATGTTTTCCCTTCCGATACACACATATTACATCTTACGGAATCTCGGAAATGGCTAATGCCACAAAAAAGGTTATTTAAAGTAAATTGTGTTTTAAAGAGATGTACATTTTTTGTGTAGTATGTTTTCGTCTATCACTTAACGTTTATAAGTTATACAAGATTATACAAAATTCCTTGCTAATAAAGGGGACTACACAGGCTATTCCCAGAAAATTCAAGATATACATCTTATGCCATGTATACATCTTTAATATATGGTATTTTAATCAAAATCCTTACAGCCCATTTTTACTTTCTCTACTACGTATAGTAAGTAGGGGAAGTATTGTATTCCACCCAAAAATTCGATACCGAGATTTCGCCGGAAATATATGTTTTGAGACACCCTGAATCCAAAAAAAAACATTTTTGGAAACATGTTCGTGTGTGTATCTGTGTGTCTGTGAACAGCATAACTCAGAAACGAACAGTCGGATAAACACCAAACTTGGTATTTAGGTTCAGTATCTTCCAGAGATACGACACAAAAGTTTTCAAAAAAATCCCTCCACTCCAGATTACCCTTTACATGGAACATTTTTCGAAAATGTTAATTTTCTCAAAAATAGCTTTAACAATTTTGATTAAAATATCATATGTTTAAGATGTTTTCATGACAAATGAAATGTATATCTTGAATTTTCTGGTAATGTCTCCAAAAGTATTCTTCATTGTGAACACTTTTGCATAACTGGTAAACCATAAGAGAGACAAAATTTTGCTACACAAAAATGTAGATCGCGTTAAAATACACAATTTGTCATATACATTTTTTTGGTTGAGTGAACCATTTTCGAGATATTGCTTGTTATTCCCTTATATTTTCCAATACTTATACTTTTTCTCAAATTCGTTATTCATTTTTTTTGTCCTGGTAATGCAAAGAGAATGGAATACTCCACATAGCAACCGGCTCTTAAAATATTTGACTATCGCTTAAAGCCTATCAATTCCTCTTGCATCTACAAGAAAATTAGCAATAAGATTAACATCTCGATTAATATGAAGCTAATGGAGAATAAGCGTTTGTACAAATAGTTTGTACAAGAATATAGAAAGTCATGTGAGTGTAACACATCAGATTTTTTAAAAAAACTTTATGTTGCATTCACATGACTTTCTCTATCCTCTATCGCTTATTAGCGGGTATGCAAATCATTTTACGAAAGTTTATTTTCCTATCCTCTACATTGTAATCGAGATAAAACCTTCCGAAGATAGCTGCATTACACATTTCGTTATAGATGTAAATTACATAGCAATAGTCCAATGTTTAGGTACTGGATGCTATGTACTGGCCTTAAAATTCCATGCTCTTTGTGTGCAATTCGAAAAGCAACTGAATATTGAAAGGATTTGAAAGGAGATAGAAGTATTAAACAATTCAAACCTCAGTCGGTAGAGCAATTGGCTGCTATGCGAGGGGTCCGGGTTCGATTCCCGGCTGGGAGGGATGGGAATTTTTCTCTAGCCAAGATTATTCCTTATCTTCCCAGAGTCTGGAAGTATGAATGAGAGTGTAAATGTGTGTATGATTAAAAACTGCAAGAAACCCAACGACTAGAGTTACACGAGTTAACAGCATTGCCAATAGGCAGTATGTTCCAAAGGAAAGGCTACCGATAAGACGGGATAAGGCGGGATATAAAAATTTAAAGCGGCTGGCCCGTAGCTCAGTCGGTAGAGCACCTGCCTGATGAGCGAGGGGTCCCGGGTTCGATTCCCGGCTGGGAGGGATGGGAATTTTTCTCTATGAATCAGTGTGTGAATGTGTGTATGATCTGATGATTAAAAGACCAAAAGTGCAAGAAACCCAACAACAAGAATTACAAGAGTTAACAGTATTGTCAATAGGTAATAACTTCCAAAGGAAAGGCCGCCAGTAATGTAGTTAAAGGCGGGGTATAAATGGAACTACTAAAAAAAATTGTACCATTAATAACGGATATCTCAGAAATGGCTGAAAAGTTATCTGAATGAATCGTGTGTTTTAAACAGATATACATTTTTGTGCAATAATTTTCAATGTTTGCCAGGTATACAGAATTATACATAATTCGTTCCGAATATCAGAGCTTCACAGAGAATTCCCAGAAAATTCTTCTCCTCTTATGTAGGACTTACACCCCTCAGGACTTACAGGCGGGTGCCTGGGGTTAGAGGCCCGTCGAAGAGCAGACACTCATGGATCAGACAGAATATTCAGGATGGGTGATCAGCCCGATGCCCGGTATGGGAGGAAGGAAGTAGACGAAACGAAATGATGGTGAAATGGATGAAAGGAAAGGTGATGATGGAGCAGTTGGTGGAATGAATGGCGGGGGGAAAACCGGAGAACCCGGAGAAAACCCGTCCAGATCCGCTTTGTCCACCACAAATCGCACATGCGGCTCCCTGGGATTGAACCCGGGTGAGAGGCGAGCGGTCTAACCACTCGGCCACGGCGCCGCCTTCCCAGAAAATTCAAAATAATATACATTTTAATCAAAATTGTTGGAGCCATTATTTTAAAAAAAATCGATTTATGTTATGGGGGATTTTCCTGAAAATCTTCACGTCGCATCTTTGGAAGGTACCCAAGTTTACCCTACTTTTCGTTTTTGAGTTGCGCTGTTTACAGACACACACACATACACACACACACACACGAACATTTTTCTAAAAATTCTTATTTTTTAGGGGTCTCAAAACATGTATTTTCGGCCAAATATCAGTATAGGGTTTTTTGGGGGGGTGTGCAATACTACATCTACCCACTAGGTACGTGGTAGAGAAAGTGAAAAGGAGAGAAAAGGCAGAGGAAAACAAGGACTATGTATAAATTCCCTCTTGTTTAGCATAGCCGGGAGTGCAATTATAGTACACATACCGGAAGCAGTGACACGTTATTTATGCATATATCTCAAATGTAAACAAGGAACCGGGCCATCGACCCAGGAAGGCTACAACGTGTTTCCCTAGCTTCATCGTAACTTATTGCCAGTATACGCAAAAAAGCTATTTTGCTTGCAAATATTGCATTGCAGCTTCAAATTCCAGAAAATATAGCAAAACAAATTATGCGATACATTCACATGACTTTCTCTACCCTCTATCGTTTATTAGTGGTTATACAAACCGGTCTCACTAAATCTTATTTTTATATCTACTTAATTTTATACAAATAAACCTCTGCAGAAACACCTACATTACGCATTTCGTTATACAGGGTAATTTATGAAGAAGTTGTTTCAAAACGAGTTATGCTAGCGACAACTTATTATACCTGAAATGCAGAGGAATTTTGGGACATTGTTACCTCTATAGCAAATGTTGAAAATGTCCTCCATCCTGCATAAGGCACAACTCAACACGTCGTTCCATGTTACTGGCCACTCGTTGGAGGACTCTGTTGTCAATAGCTTGAATCTCCTGTGTAATGTTGTGCTTCAGATCGTCCAATGTCTGGGGACGTGTGGCATAAACCCTGTTTTATAAGTAACCCCATAGAAAGAAGTCCGGCGATGTCAAATCCGGAGATCTCGGTGGCCACAGCTTCTTGGAATTTATCTGGTCGTCAAAGAAACTTGCAATTAGTGCCATGGATTCAGTTGATGTATGGCGTGTAGCGCCGTCCTGCTGAAAATATTCTTGACTCAGCTATACATCGTAGTTGCTCAGCAAACTCCATGAAAATACGTTGGTACTCTGCAGTGTTCACATTGTTTTTTTAAAAAAAGTGGTCCCACTATTCTCTGTGCGGATATTGTGCACCAAACTCCGATTTTAACCGGGTGCATAGGTGCTTCATGAATAACATGTGGATTTTCGCTGGCCCAATAGCATGAGTTATTTGAGTTCATATAGCCGGATAAATGGAACCATGCTTCATCTGTGAACCATGTGATGGACAATATGGCAGGATTTTGCACAATGAACGTCTGAAATCAACAACAATAATTCAGTCGCCTGTCCTTATCTGGTTCCTATAACTGATGGACAACCGTAATCCTATACGGCTTTAGGCCTGCACTTTTCACAGCTCTCTGACACATTGAGTAGCTGTACCCTGTCTCCTGCGACAAACGTCTTAATGATTTTTGTGTGACTGATCCAGGCGTGCTCTTTACATCAACAACCACCGTGGGAAGGCTAGATTAACGAGTTTTGCCTTTTTCACTCACCAGAGATCCAGTTGTTTCCAATTTGTTTACCAGTCGCAGTATTGTTTTTCTTTGGTGAGGGTTCCGAAGCTCAAATCTCTCTGGTATGCCTTTTGAGTAGCTGTAATTTAATTCGTAATCCAGTATTGCTTTACAAGGAAGAGTCGTTCATTTAATGTGTACTCCATTTTCACGTTGACTAGAACAAAATCTCAAAAACAGTTGCCGACAATAAAACTAACAATTACGAATAAAATATCTGCGCATCTATTGACAGCCATTCGAAACTCCAGAACATTCTGCTTAATTTGGTGCTAAAATTGGAGCATTGAGTGAATTTCGAACAGAATAATTAAAGAAATAAATGTGTCAATTCTTAATAAATCACCCTGTATTACACTGCATCTTGAAACTCCGGAAAATATAGCAAAAGACACATGCGACACATTCATATGACTTTCTCTACCCTCTATCGTTTATTAGTGGGTATACAAACTGGTCCTACGCTTATTTTTATATTTACTTCATTTTAATACAAAGAAACCTTTTCAGAAATACCCATATTGCATATTTCGTAATAGATACAAAGAGGTCAGTGATAGTCATATACTTAACAACTGGACGCTATATGCTGGCCTTAAAATTCCATACTGTTTCCATGACATCGCGGGAAACAGCTGAATGTTGACAGAAATTTAAAAGAATGACTAAGTATTAAACAAAAATTCGAACCATTAATAATGGATGTTAATACGGAAATGGTTGGTGTCACAAAAAAGGTTATTTAAATAAATTGTGTTTTAAAGAGACCTAAATTTCCATTTATCGCTTAACGTTTACCAGTTATACAAGATTATAAAATATTCCTTCCGAATGTCGAGGACCTCTAAGGCTATTCCCAGAAAATTCAGAATATACATTTTATTTATGATGTAAATATCTGTAACGCATGGTATTTTAATAAAAAATCGTTAGAGATATTTTTTAGAAAATAAAACCTTCGAAAAATGCTCATTATAGAAAGTAGTTGGGGAGGGGTGTTTTCTGGAAAATCTTCGTGTCAGATTCCTGGGGGGAAGATGCTGGTACTGCATTCAACCCAAAACTTCCATATTCGAGAGTTCACCGGAAATACGTGTTTTGAGGTGCCCTGAATCCAAATAAAGCATTTTTGGAAACATGTCCCTGTGTGTTTCTGTCTATCAGACTGTAAACAGTATAACTCAAAAACGAAAAATAGGATAAATACCGAAATTGGTACTTTAGTTTAATATCTTCCAAGAATGCGACACGAAAATTTTCAAGAAAATCCCCCCACTCCAGACTACCTTTACATGGAACATTTTTAAAAAACTTTGCTTTTCTCAAAAATGGCTCTAACAATTTTGATTAAAATATCATACACTATGTGATCAAAAGTATTCGGACACCCCCACAAACATACGCTTTTCATCTTAGGTGCATTGTGCTGCCACCTACTGCCTGGTACTCATTATCCGCGACCTCAGTAGTCATTAGACGTGAAACAGCAGAATGGAACGCTCCGTGGAACTCACGGACTTCGAACGTGATCACGTGATTGGGTGTCACTTGTGTCAGAAGTCTGTACACGAGATTTCCACACTCCTAAACATCCCTAGGTCCACTGTTTCTGATGTGATAGTGAAGTGGAAACGTGAAGAGACATGTACAGCGCAAAAGCGTACAGACCGACCTCGTCTGTTGACTGATAGAGCCCGCCGACATTTAAAGAGGGTCGTAAAGAGTAATAGGCAGACATCCATCCAGAGTATCACACAGGAATTCCAAACTTCATCAGGATCCACTCCAAGTACTATGACAGGCGTGAGGTGAGAAACCTTGGATTCCACGGTCGAGCGGCTGCCCATAAGCCACACATCACGCAGGAAAATGCCAAACGACGCCTCGCTTGGTGTAAGGAGCGTCAACATTACACGATTGAACAGTGGCAAAACGTTGTGTGGAGTGATGAATCACGATACACAATGTGGCGATCCAATGGCAGGGTGTGGGTATGGCGAATGCCCGGTGAACGTCATCTGCCAGCATGTGTAGTGCCAACAGTGAAATTCGGAGGTGGTGGTGTTATGGTGGTCGTGTTTTTCTTGGAGGGGGCTTCCACCCCTTGTTGTTTTGCGTGGCGCGATCACAGTGCAGACCTACATTAATATTTTAAGCACCTTCTTACTTCCCACTGTTGAAGAGCAATTCGGGAATGGCGATTGCATCTTTCAACACGATCGAGCACCTGTTCATACTGCACGGGCTGTTGCGGAGTGGTTACACGACAATAACTTCCCTGTAATGGACTGGCCTGAACAGAGTCCTGACTTGAATCCTATAGAACACATTTGGGATGTTTTGGAACGCCGACTTCGTGCCAGGCCTCACCGACCTACATCGATACCTCTCTTCAGTTCCGCACTCCGTGAAGAATGGGCTGCCATTTCCCAAGAAACCTGATTGAAAGTATGTCTGCGAGAGTGAATACGGTCATCGAGGCTAAGTGTGGGCCAACACCGTTTTGACTTCCAGCATTACCGATGGAGGGCGCCACGAACTTGTACGTCATTATCAGTCAGGTTTCCGGATATTTTTGATCATGTAGTGTATTTAAGATACGTTCATGGTAAATGAAATGCATATCTTGAATTTTCTGAGAATGTTCTCAAAAGCCCTCTTCATTCTGAATGACTTTCGCATAACTGATAAACCATAAGAGAGAGATAAAATTTTACTACACAAAACATGTAGATAACGTTAACACACAAAATTTATGTAAATTCCTTTTGTAGTGTTATCCATTTTCGAGATTTTTTTTATTGTTTTAAATTTTCAAATTTTTCAAGCCTTAAGTAGCCAATTGTTTTTTATCGTGATTATGAAGAGAGCATAGAATTTCAAAGCCATTATGTAAACGATCCAATTTTTAAAAATGTTGACTACCGCTTTATATTACTGCATTCTTCTTATATCACTCGTGAAGTAATGCGGGAGTTACGGAACGAAAACCCCCCGTGTAATAGTAGTGGGTCACGCATGTTCGTGACCGTGGCCTCACCATAAAACTATGTCACTGTGTATCAGACAGTATTTGTTTCAAAATTGACCTAAAGCATGTTTATAAATGTCATTTGAAAGTCATTTGTAAAAATAAAATCTGATGTGTTGCACTCACATAACTTTCTCTACTCTTGTACAAGCTACTTTTACAAACACTTATTCTCCATCTACTTTATGCTAATCGAGATAAACATTTGCAGAAACTATCTTATTGTTAATTTTCTTGTAGGTGCAAGGGAAATATGGTAGGCTTTAAGCGACAGTCAAATGTTTTAAGAGCTGGTTGCTATGTGGAGCATTCCATTCTCTTTGTATGTCCAAGACAAAAAAAAAAAAAAAAAAGGCGAATAAAGAATTCCCAATTGAGAAAAAGTAGAAGTATTGGAAAATTCAAACAAATAACAAGGAATATCTCGGAAATTGAAGTGGTTTGTTAGCCCCACGTTTGAGAGCCAAATTTGAAGTGGATATTTGTTGGTAGTTGGAATATGCTTCATGTTTATATGCACCACGTATGGAAGCCAATTTGTCGCGATCACTTCGTGTTATCTAGTGCTGAGCGCCTGTTATTGTTTTATTATTTTGCATTTTGGGTTCATTGTGCTCCGGCTAGCTATTATTATTATTTCTCAGTCGAGCATATCTCTTAATCAAGGTGTGTAAACGGAAAGGATTTGTTACTCAAAGATAACACTGATAAAAGAATTTGTTTTTACACTTTTATTACCGTCACAATTAATTAAGTTCACATATTGACTCTTGATACACGCCAGACTGAAACTGTTATATTTTCTGATATCACTATAATCACTTATTTACTGCACATTATTAATTGGCGTGTTTCACATTTGTAACAAACTTTAAGACGCGAGAGATTCTGTAGAATTGCGTAACGTGTACTTTATGTATGCTTCCGTTGAACTACGCGACGTATAACTTACGAATACTTATGTTGAACTGATCGACGTATTACACGCGAATGCTTCTGTTGGACTGACGAAATCTGCCTCTGACTTTAGCTTTTTATACTCCCACACCCTGATATGCCTAAAGATTATAACCGAGCTGCTATTGGTCAATAAAACGCGCCAACATTAGCGTATATTTTTAAATCCAATCAAAAATTACGAAAACATATGCTCTAGGGAAGAAATTCCCGCCATTTCTACAGAAAAGCGCGTCAATCTGACGTCATTTGTTTGTCTGTTCTAATTAATATTCAACTCACCCCCTCGCTCATTGTTATCCGCTCCTATTGTGAGTTTCAGTGAGGCCGTGTAAACTTATTTCCTAACAATGTTTATAATTAACAAAGATCTCAAATCAATGTCATACAATAATGCTTATTTACACTACAATCACTCTGGCATTTACATAATTGAGATACAAATTACTGCCACAAAATGGTTCACTCGACAAAAGGATGTATATGACATAAATTGTGTGTTTTAACGAGATCTACATTTTTGGGTAGTAAAATTTTGTCTATCTCTTACGGTTTACCAGTTACGCAATAGTCATTCAGAATGAAGACTTTTGGAGACATTCCCAGAAAATTCGAGATATACATTTTTTGGCATTAAAATATCTTAAAGATATGATATTTTAATCAAAATCGCTAGAGCCATTTTTAGAAACATCAAAATTTTCGAACAATTTTCCATGTAAAGGGTAGACTCAAATATAAGTTTGGTATTTATGTGACTTTTCGTTTTTGAGTTATGCTGTTGACAGATAGACACAGGACATACAGGGAGATGCTTCCAAAAATGCTTTATTTTGGTTCAGAACACCACAAAACCTGTATTTCCGGTGAAATTTCGGTATCGAATTTTTGGGTGGAATGCAATACTTCCCTTGCTTACTATACGTAGTAGAGAAAGTAAAAACACTTAGATTAAATTCGATTCTGAGTGGTAAAGAATTAATGAGACTGTGCAATGACTGAAAGAGCCTCGCGTGTAATTAATTATATTAAATTATAAAATAAAAGGTTTGAACTGGATTGACATTACATTGTTATCGTTTAAAGTTTTAGTTTTATTAATGCTTTTAATGTACAAAATTCGAATATACTTTATATGTTTTCCTTTGTCCTTGATGGTTGACCGTAAATACGGGGTTTTGTTACCGTTTCAATAAATACCAGAAAGTGAAATGGAAAGAAGTGGGTATAAATGTGTAGAGTCCCCCCCCCCGCTACTTCGTTGTGGGTATTTTACCTGCGTTGCTGTAGGTGTAGTCTTCGGGACTCGAGATCGCCGATGTCAGGGAGCCGCGTCTCAGGGTCAACTGTCGGCGAATCGGTCTGAAATTCCCTACTGTTATTGTCAGGGTAGGATTGCGGGAGTGTGACACTGGGATATTATTTTTCAAGAAAAACACGTTTTCACTTCCTCACTAAGGCGCGTATTTCTGTCGGAAATCCTGCAAGATTGTTTCGTTTTTATCCCGTACGGTTCTTGTATAAGGTATCTTCCCCCTTTGGTCCGCTAACGTTTGCTCCAGCTAATTATTGAAAAAGATGGTTTGTTACGTTATTTACGTATGGAAAGTCAGTTTGAAGTAGGATGTTGTACTGTAGTTCAACTGTTGGGGAGCCGAAATTGTAGTTGTTGCAACAGCACGTACAGTAAACAGTTTTCGGTAGCCTTAGCCCCAAATGTATTTTTAGTTGGCCTATGCCCCAAGTTTAAAAAATATTAACTTTGTAATTTGACTGTTTCTTTAAGTATTAAATATTTATGTTTGCCTCGGCTGCGTCAGTATTATTGTTAGAGACATGGATGTCTTGGCAGGGCGTGATGCAACAAGAATGTAGGCTTACGCAGATTTTTTTAAGTTTTAATTCACTCCTTTTTATTAATCCTTAACACAAATTAAATAGCACTTCACTGATATAGAGAGCTGTGAGATTCTTTTATTTAATACTTGCACTTTTTAACACACACACACACACACACACACACACACGCACGCACGCACGCACGCGCGCGCGCACGCACACGCACACGCACACACGCACAACAAGCATCCGGTTACAATCACTGTCTGCAGGCAACTGACTAGATTTCAACCGTCTAAACTCGTAAATTTCTGTAATTTAAGTCTGTATTTAACTAAAGCTTTTTCTGGTTGTTTATTGGCTATTTTTTATAAACTGTCACTAAAATTACATTAATGCTTCCAAGAATCACAAATAACATTTAAACTCTCAAACTCATTATTGCCTCAAGATTACCTCATTTTTACCTCATTGTTAGAAACATTTTACTTATTATTCTCACAGCTCCTACATTATTAAATTACGTAACATATTCAGATAACATTATTACACATGGATACAATAATATAAGCATATGCAATGATTGTAATATAGACTTTTTAGATATTGTTACATACACACATTGCGACAAGGTGGGCTGTTATTGAATTTACATATTATATAATTTGACTGAAATCATTTTAGTGTTAATAATACTGCTTCATTGTTTAGTATCTATGGCGTTCTGTCACCGTTCTTTTGATTCCCGCGAACTTGAATTAATCACTTGCGGTGTGTTAAGTGGTTTATTATCTTGGATAAATTAGTTCAAGGAACACTGTAACACGCTATATAATTACTCCACACACATTACTTTATGATTACACCGTAGTGCGGCACTTCGTAAATTTTGGGACCTATTGTCCTTTTCTTTCGACTCAACGTGATGCGTGTTTCCTTAACGGAGAATCATGGCAGACTGTCTGAAATCCACGCTCGCGTTCACATACACGGTGAATTACCTAAAACTTGCACCGCAAATATTTCGGAAATAGAAAGTGCTATTGAAGTACAGTTTTCACAGCATTGATTGGTAGTCAGGGACTTCTACATTTAGCCTATAAACAGATTTTAATAATGCTGAGGAAGTGCATTTTTTGAGAAAATATTGGAAAAATGCCTAGTTACATCAACAGAATAAAGGTAGGGTAAATTAGAATGTCAGTGGTGTTTGTTGCAAGATTCTAGTGCAAGTGGTTTACGAGAAATCTTAGTTTGAAACTTTTACGCACCGACACTTGTACAACCTGTGGTAGCACAAACTAAAGAAAAACAAAAGGGAATTACAATACTTCTGTGGATTCTTACAAGTAAAGAGAACATAGCCCTTCAAAGGTTGTGTTCAAAATGACCACCGGCAGCTTCAATACACGCTTCCAGTCTGCTATGGAAAGACTGCTGCACACGTGCTAGCATTTCAGCGGAAATTTCAGAGCAGGCAGCAGTAATACGTCGTTTCATATCGTCTGTTGTATTTGGTACATCCTTGTAGACAGTGTCTTTCAGCCTTCCCCACAGAAAAAAGTCTAAAGGGGTCAGATTCGGTGAACGGGTCGGCCAAGGTACAGGTCCTCTTCGTCCAATCCAATGATTTGGAAAATATCGGTTAAGACAAACTGTAGTGCTTCGTGCACTATGGGCTGAACAGCCATCATGTTGGTACCACAGGTTCCTCCTAGTCTGCAAAGGAACGTCTTCTAGTATCGTGGCAGATGGTCTGTCAGGAGGCTGCGATACTTATGCCAGTTCATTGTTCCCTCTATGTCTGAACAAAGGGCCTATGAGCTGATGGTTCACTATCCCACACCACACGTTTAAACTCCATTGACGCTGACGTTCCACCTGAGAAGCCAACGGGGATTGTCACCAGAACCAATAGTGCATGTTTCTGCTGTTTACCTGGACATGATTAGTATATGTTGTCTCATCACTAAACACGATACATGATGAATCTGGAGTATCATGTCTTAATGCCCATGTATAAACGTTAACTCGATTCTCAAAATCGTTTCCATGCAGCTCTTGATGGAGAGAGATGTGATAGGGATGAAACCTATGGTTGACGTCTATTGGGATACGTTTCCGCATACACCATACAGGAACGCACTGCATTCTTCCTACACTCTCCATACACCATGAGATTGTCGGCTTTTTCTGCATTAGTACACCCCATCTTCCACTCACGACGTACTGCTTGAACTGTCACAAATTAACTGACCAGAAAGTCGCAATGCAATCAATGAACAGAAAACACAATGCAGACATAACAGCATCATACCTAGCAACTAAGCAGGTTGAATGGGACAAACAATTGTCGGGGTGGAAACTTTTCAAAATACGATTTCTCGTAAGCCACTTGCACTAGAATCCTGCAACAAAGACCATTGACATCTAATTTACCCTGTCTTTATTCTGTTGATGCAACTAGGCATTGTTCCATTTAAAAATTGTTTGTTTGCTCAAAAAATACACTTTTTCAGTATTATTAAAATCTGTTTATAGCCTAAATGTACGAGCCCCTGACTAACCGATCAATTCTGTGTAAACTGCACATCAATAGCACTTTCCATTTCCGAAATATTTTCGGTGCAAGTTTTAGGTGATTCACCCCGTATAACAGTCACTGCTCGCCTCCAAATTTTGTACACGTCACTACGTCTTCCTATCTTTTCATTGGTTCTAATACTTATCCTCTACGTTTATTGGTTCCCGGGTTGAAAATTCAAAGCCTAACTGTAAGAAAAGTTCGTTGTTTCATAGCGTCTGTTTACTCTTAAAACTTGCCTCATCCCCTTGAAGTACAAAAGAAGCTTTCGATTTTTATGTACCCAGGCTCGGAAAATATAACAGACAGTCTCTTATTTTGCCTAAATCTTGCAGTTTTTCTTAGGCAATTACGCCTTCATTTATTTAACAATATTATTGAAACTTAAAACGTATTTACAACTTAATTAATTATTAATAATTCCAAAATTATAATTATTACAGAGTTCCTTCTTGTATATTGCGTAATCAGGCGGAAATATCGCTACAGAAGATACCATATAAGAGTAACACATAGGACTGTAGATTAAAGTTTGGTGGGGAGGAAAACTATATGGGAGAGGAAATGACTGACTGTAAATTGAGTATCGACTGTGCGAATAAGTGATTTAATTAACGCCCTTAATTACTCGGTGTTTCTCCAGGAAGCTTTGAAGTTTTACTAATAACAGTTCCATGTGATACAATAAACACGTGACTATCAACCACGAGGCATGTGTTTTTGCTACCTCCATAACTTACGTATAGCAAATAGAGGAGGTACTGTATAAAAAGCACTATTAGAAAAACGTCCGCGCGCGCGCGCGCGCGTGTGTGTGTATCTGAGAACAGCGTAACTCAAAAACAGGAGTTTTTGGTATTTAGAAAATCCTCCACCTTAAAGTATCCTTTACATCGAAAATCTTTAAAAAAATTTTGATTTTCTCAATAATGGCTAAGGATTTTTATTAAAATGCCATATGTTTAAGATTATTCTTATGACAAATGAAATGTTTAATCTTGAGCACTCTGGAAATAGCCTATGAAGCCCTATTCATCCTGAATGAATTTTGCATAACTGATAAACCGAAAGAGAATAGACAAAATATTACTACACATTACTATATTTTTTTGTGAAATTAACCATTTCCGAGATATTCCTTGTTATTGGTTTTAATTTTCAAATACTTATACTTTTCTGAATTGGGAAGTCGATATTCATTCATTTCTTTCTTTCTTTTTACTTTCTCTACTACGTTATTTTATTCCCCCGAAATATTGGATGTCGAGATTTCACCGGAGTTTAGGCACGCTGAAAGTAAAAAACAAAAGGTCTTAGAAACGTGTCCGTATGGGTGTCTGTGAACACCATAACTCAAAAGCGAAAAGTCGGATAAATGCCAAATTTGATACTTAGGTACAATATTTTCCAACGGTACGACTCAAAGATCTTCAAAAAGATTCCCCCACCCCAAACTACACTCTATAAGGAAAATTTTACGATTTTTTTATTTTCTAAAAAGTGGCTCTCACGATTTTTATTAAAATACCACGCATAAAAGCATTTATATCACAAATAAAATGTATATATTGAATTTTTGGAAACATGTCCGTGTGTATGTCTGTGTGGGTCTATCGGTCTGTCTGTCTGTCTGTCTGTCTGTCTGTCTGTGTGTGTGTGTCTATCTGTGAACAGCATAACTCAAAAACGAACAGTCGGATAAACACCAAACTTGGTATTTAGGTTCAGTATTATATTAGTTAATTTTCTCAAAAATGGCTCTAACGATTTTGATTAAAATATCATATGTTTAAGATATCTTCATGCCAAATAAAATGTATATCTTGAATTCTCTGGGAATCTCTCCAAAAGTATTCTCCATTGTGAACGATTTTTGCATAACTGGTAAACCATAAGAGATAGACAAAATTTTACTACACAGAAATGCAGATCGCGTTAAAATACACAATTTAAGTCATATACATTTTTTTGGTTGAGTGAACCATTTTCGAGATATTGCTTGTTATTCCCTTAAATTTTCCAATACTTATACTATTTCTCAAATGGGAATTCGTTATTCTTTTTTTCTTTCTTGGTAATGTAAAGAAAATGGAATACGCCACATAGCAACGACCTCTTAAAATATTTGACTGTCGCTTAAAGCCTAGCAATTCCTCTTGTATCTACAAGAAAATTAGCAATATGATTAACATCTCGATTAACATGAAGCATATGGAGAATAAGCGTTTGTAAAAATAGTTTGTACAAGAGTAGAGAAGGTTATGTGAATGTAACACATCAGATTTTTTTCTATCTACTTCATTTTAATTGAGATAAACCTATGGAGAAATAGCTACATTACACACCTCGTTATGGGTACAAAGAGAACAGCGATAGTCAAATGTTTAAGAATTGGTCGGTATATGCTGCCTTAAAATTGCATTCTGTTTCCATGACATCGCGAGAAACAACTGAAAATCGATAGCACTTGAAAAGGATGACAAAGTATTGAACAATTCGAACCATTAATAGTGTATATCTCGGTAATGGCTTATGCCAACGCTTTTTTTTTTTAAAATCAGTTGTGCGTTTTAAAGACACCTTCATTTTTTTTTTGTAGTACAATTTCGTCTATCGCTCAACGTTTACCTGTTATACAAGTTCATACAAAATGCATTCCGAACGAATAAGATCTCAAAGGTTATTCCCAGAAAATTCAAGATATATATTTCATTTATCATGTAAATATGTTTAATGTATGACGTTTTTAATCAAAATCGTTAGTCATTTTTAGAATGTCAAAATTACGAATAATTCTCAACACACACACACACGAAACTTTTTCTAATAATGATTTTTTATTAATGGTTCCTCAAAAATGTATTTCAGGTGTATTAAATGAAGAAATTAGTTCATATTTACCAGTGTTAAGTTTTAATACTGGAAGGTTTGACACAACGGATAGACATAATGCAGTAAGGGCGTGAATGCCCCAGATTGAAGGGCGAACCAGCTATACGTTGTGCTCACTCATTGACCTACAAAATCCTGGGGCTCAGGGACGCCATGTGGATGACCTCTCTCCGTTCCTGGAGGATGAATGGAATGAGGTCATTCCCCTCCTCCGATATAGCAGTTGCTGCAAACTCATTGGTCGCCAGCTGCTGTGACGTCAGAGAGGAAAGCAGATTTTCAGAATGGGTCGACGTCCTGATTGAGAAGAGGCCCGCACCCCCTGCGGGCAGCCACGTGTACGGGATTTTCGAGGTACAAAAATAGATTCCAGAATTCCATCCACGTGTCGGGCCTATCCAAGTATAGCACTGGGTCACTGGGTCAAACGCAAGACCGGTTTATATCATGTGCTATAGAACACGGAGTGTATGAAGCAGGATCCCTCATGGACAAGAAGCACATGAAACATGCCGCAATCGACATACGGACTCGAAGACTGCCAACAAAATGTTAGTTAAGTTTTGGGGCTAATTGGAAACCTCTCTTTCTTTAAGCTCCAGTGGTGCTGCTTCTCAAAATGTTCCCGCTAAATCCATTTGGCCAACTGCATAACAAAATGCACTACCTGGCAACAACCAATCAAAATGTACTACATACTTTAGGTCCAACTGGTAACTGAGCTAAAAATAAACTATATGCTTTAGGTTCAACTATTAAATGCACAAAAATGTATTACATGCTTTAGGTTCAACTGTTAACTGCAAATCAAAATGTATTACATGTTTAGGTTCAACTGATAACTGCGAAGCAAAATGTATTACATGCTTTAGGTTCAACTGGAAACTGCGAATCAAAATGTATTACATGCTTAGGTTCAACTGGTAACTGCGAATCAAAATGTATTACATGCTTTAGGTTCAACTATTAAATGCACAAAAATGTATTACATGCTTTAGGTTCAACTGTTAACTGCAAATCAAAATGTATTACATGTTTAGGTTCAACTGGTAACTGCGAAGCAAAATGTATTACATGCTTTAGGTTCAACTGGAAACTGCGAATCAAAATGTATTACATGCTTAGGTTCAACTGGTAACTGCGAATCAAAATGTATTACATGCTTTAGGTTCAACTGGTAAGTGCTCATCAAAAAGTATTACGTGCTTAGGTTCAACAGGTAACTGCAAATCAATATGTATTACATGCTTAGGTTCAACTGGTAACTGCAAATCAAAATGTATTACAAGCTTTAGGTTCAACTGGTAACTGCAAATCAATATGTATTACATGCTTAGGTTCAACTGGTAACTGCAAATCAATATGTATTACATGCTTAGGTTCAACAGGTAACTGCAAATCAATATGTATTACATGCTTAGGTTCAACTGGTAACTGCAAATCAATATGTATTACATGCTTAGGTTCAACTGGTAACTACAAATCAAAATGTATTACATGCTTAGGTTCAACTGGTAACTGCAAATCAAAATGTATTACATGCTTAGGTTCAACTGGTAACTGCAAATCAAAATGTATTACATGCTTTAGGTTCAACTGGTAACTGCAAATCAATATGTATTACATGCTTAGGTTCAACCGGTAACTGCAAATCAATATGTATTACATGCTTAGGTTCAACTGGTAACTGCAAACCAAAATGTATTACGTGCTTTAGGTTCAACTAGTAAGTGCTCATCAAAATGTATTACGTGCTTTAGGTTCAACTGGTAACTGCGAATCAAAATATATTACGTACTTTAGGTTTAACTGGTAACTGCTCAACAACATGTATTACGTGCTTTAGGTTTAACTGGTAACTGCAAATCAAAATGTATTACATGCATAGGTTCAACTGGTAACTGCAAATCAAAATGTATTACATGCTTTAGGTTCAACTGGTAACTGCAAATCAATATGTATTACATGCTTAGGTTCAACCGGTAACTGCAAATCAATATGTATTACATGCTTAGGTTCAACTGGTAACTGCAAACCAAAATGTATTACGTGCTTTAGGTTCAACTAGTAAGTGCTCATCAAAATGTATTACGTGCTTTAAGTTCAACTGGTAACTGCGAATCAAAATATATTACGTGCTTTAGGTTTAACTGGTAACTGCTCAACAACATGTATTACGTGCTGTAGGTTTAACTGGTAAGTGCGAAGCAAAATGTACTACATGCCTAGGTTCAACTGATAACTGCGAAGCAAAATGTACTACATGCTTAGGTTCAACTGGTAACTGCGAAGCAAAATGTACTACATGCTTTAGGTTCAACTGGTAACTGCGAGCAAAATGTATTACATGCTTTAGGTTCAACTGGTAAGTCCTCATCAAAATGTATTACATGCTTTAGGTTCAACTGATAACTGCGAATCAAAATATATTACATGCTTTAGGTTCAACTGGTAACTGCGAATCAAAATATATTACGTGCTTTAGGTTTAACTGGTAACTGCTCAACAACATGTATTACGTGCTTTAGGTTTAACTGGTAAGTGCTCATCAAAATGTATTACGCGCTTTAGGTTCAACTGGTATCTGCTCATAAAATGTATTACATGCTTTAGGTTCAACTGGTAAGTGCTCATCAACATGTACTACATGCTTTAGGTTCAACTGGTATCTGCTCATCAAAATGTATTACATGCTTTAGGTGCAACTGGTATCTGCTCATCAAATTGTATTACATGCTTTAGGTTCAACTGGTAAGTGCTCATCAACATGTATTACATGCTTTAGGTTCAACTGGTATCTGCTCATCAAAATGTATTACATGCTTTAGGTTCAACTGGTAACTGCAAATCAAAATGTATTACGTGCTTTAGGTTCAACTGGTAATTGCAAATCAAAATGTATTACATGCTTTAGGTTCAACTGGTAACTGCAAATCAAAATGTATTACGTGCTTTAGGTTCAACTGGTAATTGCAAATCAAAATGTATTACGTGCTTTAGGTTCAACTGGTAACTGCAAATCAAAATGTATTACATGCTTTAGGTTCAACTGGTAACTGCAAATCAAAATGTATTACATGCTTTAGGTTCAACTGGTAATTGCAAATCAAAATGTATTACGTGCTTTAGGTTCAACTGGTAACTGCAAATCAAAATGTATTACATGCTTTAGGTTCAACTGGTAATTGCAAATCAAAATGTATTACGTGCTTTAGGTTCAACTGGTAATTGCAAATCAAAATGTATTACGTGCTTTATGTTCAACTGGTAATTGCAAATCAAAATGTATTACATGCTTTAGGTTCAACTGGTAACTGCAAATCAAAATGTATTACGTGCTTTAGGTTCAACTGGTAATTGCAAATCAAAATGTATTACGTGCTTTAGGTTCAACTGGTAACTGCAAATCAAAATGTATTACATGCTTTAGGTTCAACTGGTAACTGCAAATCAAAATGTATTACATGCTTTAGGTTCAACTGGTAATTGCAAATCAAAATGTATTACGTGCTTTAGGTTCAACTGGTAACTGCAAATCAAAATGTATTACATGCTTTAGGTTCAACTGGTAATTGCAAATCAAAATGTATTACGTGCTTTAGGTTCAACTGGTAATTGCAAATCAAAATGTATTACGTGCTTTATGTTCAACTGGTAATTGCTAATCACAGTGTACTACATGTTTTAGGCCGAAGTGGTAACTGCGTATCTAAATGTACTATGCCTTAGGTTCAACTGGTAACTGCATATCAAAAATAACTAGATTTTCTCAGGAAAATCCTGCCATGGATGATCCTGCAGATCATAAAATAGAATAACATGGTCTAAATTTTGGGGCTAAAGTGCCTTTTCAAATGAATTCTCATTCCTTTATAGCCAAGATCTTCAAAATAAATACCTTTTCTTAAAATACGCTTTTTCGTTTTTATCGTAAAAATAAAGTTTTTTTTGCAGAAACGATCAAGTTTTGCGAAAATTCGCGATAAAATTATAAGCATAAATCGATCACATTTATCACAAATCGTGCATATACTTCTTGTTGCGTCTCTCCGTTACATTTCACGCTTATCTTTAAAAAAAATCTGATGTGCTACACTCGCATGACTTTCTCTACTCTTGTACAAACTATTTTTACAGACGTTTATTCTCCATATGCTTCATGTTAATCGAGATATCAATCTTATTGCTAATTTTCTTGTACATGCAAGGGGAATATGGTAGGTTTTAAGCAAATAGTCAAATATTTTAAGAGCTGGTTGCTATGTGTCGCATTCTATTCTGTTTGCATATCCAGGACATAAAAAATTGAATAACGAATTTGAGAAAAAGTATAAGTATTGGAAAATTTAAGGAAATAACAAGCAATATCCCAAAAATGGTTCACTCAAATAAAAAAATGCATATGACATAAATTGTGTATTTTAACGCGATCTACATTTTTTGTGTAGTAAAATTTTGTCTATCTCTTATGGTTTACCAGTTATGCAAAAGTCTTTCACAATAAAGAATACTTTTGGAGACATTCCCAGGAAATTCAAGATATACATTTTATTTGTCATAAAAATATCTTAAACATATGATATTTTAATCAAAATCGTTAGAGCCATTTTTGAGAAAATTAAAATTTTCGAAAAATATTCCGTGTAAAGGGTAATCTGGGATAGGAGGGATTTTCTTGAAAATCCTAAATACCAAGTTTGGTGTTTATCCGAAAGTTCGTTTCTGAGTTATGCTGTTCACAGACACACACACACAGACAGACATACAGACACATACACGGACATGTTTCCAAAAATGCTTTTTTTGGATTCAGGGGGTCTCAAAACATGTATTTCCGGTGAAATCTCGGTATCGAATTTTTGGGTGGAATACAATACTTCCCCTACTTACTATACGTAGTAGAGAAAGTAAAAATTGTTTCTAGTAGTATTGAAGCTTTAAGAATTAATTTTAGACGAAGAACTGGCGAAAACTTCTCAAGTAATAGTAACTTTTACAGACTCTCCACTTTCCAGCAATTTGCGCTTCGGAGTGGGTATGCCTGGGACGTAACGTATCCATACTTCAGTCATATCAGGAGATTGTCCTTTGCTGGTAGGATGATGGGAGTTAATGAGGAGACCGTGGTGAAACGGTAGGAAAGAGAATGAGGGAGGATTTTGTGTTTAAGACGCGTTGAAGCGAGTGATAAAATTTCTTTCTCTTTTTTCTTTAAAATTTTTTACTTTTTCTACCACGTATCTACTGAGCCAGTATTTTTAACACTTGAATAATTTCAATTACGTTATATATATATATATATATATATATATATATATATATATATATATATATATATATATACACACACACACACACACACAATGAGGTAACAATGAGGTAACCTTGAGGCAATAATGAGTTTGAGAGTTTGAATGCTACTAGTCATGATTAGGGCAGAAATAACGTAAATTTTGTGACAGTTTAAAATAACCAATCAACAGCCAGAAAAAGATTTAATTAGAGGCAGGTATTCTATTGGACTAAGATTAGCCAATCAGAGACTTGAAATACAGAAGCTTACGGGTTTTGAACGGTTGAAATATGTTCAGTTGCCTGCAGACCTTAGTAGTGACCAGATGGAAGATGTGTTCTCTAAAGAAATATTACGTATTCGTGCGAATCGTAAAATAAGTATACGCGTTAACAAAGTGCAAGTTTTAAATTAAAGAATCTCACATCTCTTAATATGAGTGTAGTGCTATTTAATTTCTGCCAAGGGTTAATAAAAAGAAGTGAATTTAAAGTTAAAATCTGTGTAAGCCTACATTCTTGTCGTACCACGCCCTGCCTAAGAAACACGTGACTCTAAAACAATACTGACGCAGCCGAGGCAAACATAAACATTAATAATATCTATAGAAGCAGTTTAATAATAAAGTTAATAATATTTTTAAACTTGAAGCGTAACAACAAAAAATACATCTTCAAAAAAAATCGGCTTCTCATACGTAGCAGCATATTACGTAACAAACAATCCACTTCAAATTGACGTCCATACGTGGAGCTAAATAAACAAAACTCCAACGTAAAGACAATATCTTCAAGTTGGCTCCCATACGTGGGGCAGTTAAATTAAAGCAACTATTCTACTTTCGCACTACTAGGTAAAGAAGGTATTCTACCAAAAAATTCGATACCGAGATTTAAACTAAACTACATGCTTTATCGCACCCTGATTAAACAAAAAGGTTTTTATAAAAAGGTCCGTGTGTGTATGAACAGCGTAACTCAAAAACGAAAAACCAAACTTGGTAATTAGACTCAGTACTTTCCAAAGATACTACACGAAGTTTTTCAAGAAAATCCTCCTCTCCAAAGTACCCTTTACATGCAACATTTCTTGAAAATGTTGATTTTCTAAAAAAAATGACCCTAAAGATTTTGATTAAAATACCATATATTAAAGATATATACAAGACAAAATACGTGTATATTTTGAATTTTCTGGAAATAGCTTATGAAGTCTTCTTTAGTCGAAAGGAATTTTGCATAATCTTTGTATAAGTAGCAAACGTTAAGACGAAAACGTACCACACAAAAACTGTATATGTCTTTAAAACACACAATTTTTTCAAATATCCTTTTTTGTAGCATCAGCCATTTCCGAGATATCCCTTATTAATGGTTCGATTTGTTCAATAGTTTCTCATTTTTAAGTGCCATCGATTTTCAGTTGTTTCTCGCGATGTCATGGAAATAGTATGGTATTTTAATGCCAGCGTATAGTGTCCAGTTCTAAAACATTTGACTATCGCTGTTCTCTTTGTTTCTATAACATGTGTAATGCAGCTATTTCTGCAAAGGTTTATCTGGATTAAAACGTAGTAGATTCAAAAATAAACTTTCGTAAGAATAATTTATATATCTACTAATAAGCGATAAAAGGTAGGTTATGTGAAAGTAACACATCAGAATTTTTTATGATGTGTCTGCAGGCAAATATTTGCTCCCAAGCCACAAGTCTGAGGCAATCGTAGCGTTCTCCGTGGTCAATAGCGTTGACGGCAGTACGAAGGAAGCAAACGCTTTTGCAGGATTTGTAGGTGATTTAGATGGGTTTTGTCAGCGATATCCCAGACATGGCAGTCATAGGTCAGAGCAGCGCGGGGTATCTGCTTGTAAAGCAGCAATGTTGGACACGGACATACACTATGTGATCAAAAGTATCCGGACACCCCACAAACATACGTTCTTCATCTTTGGTGCTTTGTGCTGCCACCCACTGCCTGGTACTCATTATCCGCGACCTCAGTAGTCATTAGACATCGTGAAACAGCAGAATGGGACGCTCCGTGGAACTCGCGGACTTCGAACGTGGTCAGGTGATTGGGTGTCACTTGTGTCAGAAGTCTGTACGCGAGATTTCCACACTCCTAAACATCCCTAGGTCCACTGTTTCTGATGTGATAGTGAAGAGGAAACGTGAAGGGACGTGTACAGCACAAAAGCGTACAGGCCGACCTCGTCTATTGTCTGACAGAGACCACCGACATTTGAAGAGGGTCGTAAAGAGTAATAGGCAGACGTCTATCCAGACCATTACACAGGAATTCCAAACTGCATCAGGATCCACTCCAGGTACTATGACAATTAGGCGTGAGGTGAGAAACCTTGGATTCCATGGTCGAGCGGCTGCTCATAAGCCACACATCACGCAGGGAAATGCTAAACGACGCCTCGCTTGGTGTAAGGAGCGTCAACATTACACGATTGAACAGTGGCAAAACGTTGTGTGGAGTGACGAATCAGGGTACACGATGTGGCGATCCGATGGCAGGGTGTGGGTATGGCGAATGCACGGTGAACGTCATCTGCCAGCGTGTGTAGTGCCAACTGTGAAATTCGGAGGTGGTGGTGTTATGGTGTGGTCGTGTTTTTCCTGAAGGGGCTTGCACCCCTTGTTGTTTTGCGTGGCACAATTACACTGCAGACCTATATTGATATTTTAAGCACCTTCTTGCTTCCCACTGTTCAAGAGCAATTCGGCGATGGCGATTTCAACACGATCGAGCACCTGTTCATACTGCACGGGCTGTGGCGGAGTGGTTACACGACAATAACATCCCTGTAATGGACTGGCCTGAACAGAGTCCTGACTTGAATCCTATAGGACACGTTTGGGATGTTTTGGAACGCCGACTTCGTGCCAGGCCTCGCCGACCTACATCGATACCTCTCCTCAGTTCCGCACTCCGTGAAGAATGGGCTGCCATTCCCCAAGAAACCTTCCAGCTCCTGATTGAAAGTATGCCTGCGAGAGTGAGCGCTGTCATCAAGGATAAGGGTGGGCCAACACCATATTGATTTCCAGCATTACCGATGGAGGGCGCCACGAACTTGTACGTCATTTTCAGCCAGGTGTCCGGATACTTTTGATCAGGTAGTGTATATTCCGTTTTCCAGAGTTTCTTATCCTCCTACTGTCCCTCTTCTAGGACCTTCAGTGCGCATTCCTTCAAGGCACGTCTTCGTGGGCTCTTCCACGTTTATTCCTACCAAGCACAGCCCAAGTGATGATAGGTTTGCGCCACTTCTCCGACATTCGTTGAACATGTCTGTACCACTGCAGAGATCTTTCTATTCCATTCCTCTGAATCAATTTCATTTCTTATATCTGTATACTAAATATTGTCTGCTTCTCCGCAGTCCTCCATTTTCATTACCATTATTCGTTTCCGCATTTTTACTTTCTCTACTACGTATAGTAAGCAGGGGAAGTATTGTATTCCACCCAAAAATTCGACACTAGGATTTCACCGGAAATATATGTTTTGTTTTGTCCTGAATCAAATAAACCATTTTTTGGAAGCATGTCCGTGTGTATATCAGTCAGACTTTGAACATCATAACTCAAAAAGAAAAGGTCAGATAAATACCAAACTTAGTATTTGAGTTTATATTGTCTTCCAGGGCTGCGACTCGAAAATGTTCAAGAAAATCCCCCATCCTAGACTAACCTTTACATGTAACATTCTTAAAAAAATTTAATATTCTCAAAAAATAGCTAACGATTTTGATTAAAGTATCATATGTTTAAGATATTTTCATGGCAAATGAAATGTATATCTTGAATTTTCTGGGAATGTTTCCAAAAGTCCTCTTCATTCTGATTAACTTTCGCATAACTGCTTAACCGTAAGCGAAAGACAAAAGTTTACTACATAAAAAATATACATGTAGTTAAAACTCGCAATTTATGTCATATACTTTTTTTTGTCCAGTGAACCATTTCCGAGATATTCCTTTTTATTTGTTTGAAATCTCAATACTTATACTTTTCCTCAAATAAGAATTCTTTATTCAGTTTTTACTTTCTCTACTACGTATCGTAGTATTGCATTCCACCCAAAAATTCGATATCGAGATTTTACCGGAAATATACGTTTTGAGGCCCCTGAATTAAAAAAAAATCATGTTTAGTAAAAGATCCGTGTTGTGCGTTTCTGCGAACAGCATAACTCAAAAACAAATATTTGGATAAATACCAGATGCGACACAAAGATTTTCGAGAAAATCCCCACCCCAGGCTACTCTTTATGTGATTTCCTGAAAAATGGCTCTAAAGATTTTGATTAAAATATCATATATTTAAGATACTTTTATGGCAAATGAAATGTATGTCTTGAATTTTCCTGGAATGTCCCCAAAGGCTGTTTTCATTCTGAATGAGTTTTGCATAACTGGTAAACGTAGCAGACAGACAAAGTTTTACTATACAAAAAATTAGTTATTGTTAAAACCCAATTTATGTCATATATAGCTTTTTTTATCCACTGAAACATTTTCCAGTATTCCTTGTTATTTGTTTGAATTTTCGAATGCTTGTAATTTTTCTCAAATGGGAATTCGTTATTCGTTTTTTTTTATGTCCTGGACATACAAAGAGAAGAAATGCGCCACATAGCAACCAGCTCTTAAAACATTTGACTATCGCTTAAAGTCCACCATATTCCCCTTGCACCTACAAGAAAATTATGTTATATACCGGGGTGAGGCCAAAACGTTTTGCAGCTAGAATTTTAAATTTAGTTACCCCGGCATAAACATTGGAAGACGCAGACACAGCGACAACGAGAGGACTAGGAACCTTAACTATACATTCTAAAGTAGGCGTGGGATATTCATAACATGAATACACATAATTTCACATTAACTGAGGTTTATTATATATTTACCTTAGTGCAACTACATCATTCACAGAAGCCTACGGAACAGACATTTGAGGGGGATGTTCCACACACATGCACTCTACATACACAACCACTTGCCCTGAAGAGACACACACGACTGACGCCACTTGACAAAGAAGCTAGTCCCTCTTCTTGCCTTCACCCCCTTTCCTCTCTCCACCCCTTACTAGGAGGTGGGGAGATAAATGCCGCGTCGGACGAAATTTAAACTACCAAACGGAATAATTATGCCCAACAATGTCATGCTACAAAGCAATAATGTGTCCGACGCGACAATGCACACATACACGCTACATCTCCCCCACTCACAATAATAGATAGTTTATGTAAATGTTTATTTCGATTAACATGAAGTAGATGGCGAATAAGCGTTTATAAAAATAGTTTGTAAAAGAGTAGAGAAAGTCATTTGAGCGCAACGCATCAGATTTTTTCTTCTTTTCCTATGTATGTTAATTTTGGCTTTAGGTCTCGAAACAATTATCTTATGAAAAGATACACGAGTGTGAACCAAAATTTAATTTTCGTGGAAAACTAGTAGCAGAAGCGCTATTACTGTTGACAAGAACACGAAAGGTTTATTTATTATAAACTTACATAGTTTAGTGGCACCTAGTCCTGTAGAATAGAAGCAATCACTGCGTCACTAACTGAGCCGTCAATTTTATAATTTCCCTCCACAAGAATTCCGAAAATTGGTTCTGCACCATACCGTTGTTCTCCGTATTTTGAGGATTGTAATTATTGTAGTCATGGCCTACGTGATCTCACACAATGCATTCCCATAAATTAAAAATAAGTATATTACGATGAAATACTATCAGTGAAGTGATCGGAGATTACCGTACCTGTCATTGGCTAATGGAATAGTAGTTTTGTGTATGAGAATGAATAATGTTATATTGCTGTTACTTAAACTGCTAATATTTCTTCGTAACCGAGATTTTGTCTATAAATAACAATAACAGGGCAGCCCGAGTGCGACAACATGGAAGTCGCTTAGCTGCATTCAAGAGAAATTATTATTACAAACCGTGATATTTGTAGTTGTTCCATCAGTGCTTTTGCATTTTTATTACTTTCTCAACTACGTATAGTAAGTAGGGGAAGTATTGTATTCCACCCAAAAATTCGATACCGAGATTTCACCGGAAATATATGTTCTGAGATCCCCTGAATGCAAAAAAAAAAATTTTGGTAACATGTCCGTGTGTGTGTCTGTGTGCCTGTAAACAGCATAACTCAGAAACGAACAGTCGGATAAACACCAAACTTGGTATTTAGGTTCAGTATCTTCCAGAGATGCGACACGAAGGTTTTCAAGAAAATTCCCCACCTCAGATTACCCTTTACATGGAACATTTGTCGAAAATTTTAATTTTCTCAAAAGTGGCTCTAATCGATTTTGATTAAAATATCATATGTTTAAGATATTTTCATGACAAATGTAATGTATATCTCGAATTTCCTGGGAATGTATCCAAAAGTATTCTTTATTGTGAACGACTTTTGCATAACTGGTAAACCATAAGAGATAGACAAAATTTCGCTACACAAAAAAAGTAGATCGCGTTAGAATAAACAATTTATGTCATCTACATTTTTTTTGTTGGGTGAACCATTTTCGAGATATTGCTTGTTATTCCCATAAATTTGCCAATACTTATACTTTTGCTCAAATTCGTTCTTTATTTTTTATGTCCTGGCAATGCAAAGAGAATGGAATACTCAACATAGCAAGCACCTCTTAAAATATTTGACTATCGCTTAAAGCCTACCATATTCCCCTTGCATCTAGAAGAAAATTAACAATAAGATTAACATCTCGATTAACATGAAGTAGATGGAGAATAAGCGTTTGTAAAAATAGTTTGTACAAGAGTAGAGAAAGTCATGTAGGTGTAACACATCAGATTTCTTTTCAAGTCCCCATACGAGTTTTGGGAATGAATACATTACAATTTTAAGAACTTAGATATCATCATTGCATCTTTTCAAAACATTCTCTATTGCATTCTACGCAACGTTGGCTCCTTTCGAACTACTTTTCAAATGCTGAACGCCATTCTTCTTTGGGAATGTGCAAGTACATTCCTCCTAAACTGCTGCTGCGGCTTCAGGTGATATAAATGTTGAATCTCGAATATTGTTACATGCTGGGTAGGGGCCTAAAGGTTCACATGAAAAATTAAATTAAGTTTTAGTACCCAGCACGTACATTGAGGGGACTTATACTCACTTGGCGCGAAGGACCGAAGCGTGCTGTGGGGGTTTAGAGGAAGGCGTGGGTTTTCACTGTACAAAATCCATAACACAAATCTACTTACACATTCCTAGATTTATTTCCCAACTGTTTGCGGTCTTACATTATTAAATATGAAAGGTGAGGGAAGATATTTACCGATCCAAATACCACCTTGCACGAGCGATCCGCACCTCACGGAATAATCGCTAAGACAGACGCTATACCCCCACCACTCGTGGCTAGCAAATACTTCCAGCCAGGAGTGACGTCATCCCAGTCAACATGAAAGGAAAACAACAATATGTCTTCTGGTAATGACAATGAAATCCTCAAACTATTAATACGTCACAATATTTCATTTTAGGGACTAGAAAAACGTTTCTGGGCCAGTTCCAGATTGTAGGAAGTATGGGAGAAATATTTGACAACTAACTCCTGCAGAAATTGGGTTGTTTCTAGTAGAGATGGGCAGAGACGTTGTTTGTGATGCAACAAAATTCCACGCAGAATATTGCCATGAGAGATTTGCTCTCAGTTGAGGCAGTATTTTATATCACAACACTGTGAATGCCAGAGTGATTGTAGTGTAAATTAACATTATTGTATAACAATGATTTGAGATGTTTGTTAATTATAAGCATTGTTAGGAAATAAGCTCACACGGCCTCACTGAAACTGACAATAGGACCGGGTAACAATGAAACGAGGGGGTGAGTTGTTTGTCAATTAGAAGAGGCAAACAAATCGCGTCAGAGTAGCGTGCCTTTCTTTAGAAATGGAGGGAATATTTTCCCTAGAGCATATGTGTTCGTAATTTTGATTGGATATAAAAATAGACGCTAATGTTGGCGCGCTTTATTAACCAATAGCAGCTCTGTTATAATGTTTAGGCATATCGGGGTGAGGGAGTATAAATTTCGAGCCAAAGACAGGTATCGCGCAGTTCAACAGAATCATTCACGAGTTATACGTCGCACAGTTGTACAGAATCATTCACGAGTTACACGTCGCCCAGTTCAACAGAATCATTCACGAGTTATACGTCGCACAGTTCAACAGAATCATTCACGAGTTACACGTTACGCAATTCTACAGAATCCCTCGCGTCGTAAAGTTAGTTAAAAATGTGAAATACGCGAATTAATAATGTGCGGCAAATAAATGATTATAGTTACATTCGAAAATATAACAGTTTCAGTCAGGCGTGTATCAAGATTAAATATATGAAATTAATGAAGTGTGACGGCAATAAAAGTGTAAAAACAAATTCTTTTATCAGTGTTATCTTTTAGTAACAACTCCTTTCCGTTTACACACCCTGTTCAAGAGATTTGCTCGACTGAGTAATAATAGCTAGCCGGAGGACAAAGAACCCAAAATTCAAAATAGTAAAACAATAACAGGCGCTCAGCAAATAAGATAACACGAACGATACCGCGACACAGTCCATCGAAGATTTGCGGGAGACATTTTGTGGTGTACTATCTGGTAGTGACAGTCTATTGTCTTCCAAGTGGATTGTCACAATATGACCACTAGCTGACAAGAACGAACAGACCATCATCTTGCCAACATTTCCTGCTTGCCACACTTTTGATGAAGATTATCTCCTGGGAAGACTTTTTACCGATGATACTCGCTAAGAGTGGGGAAGCTTGGAGGTGGCATATAAACAGGTTAGTTTAAACCGGCCTCATGAATGCGGGCCCGTGTGCCGGCTTGTTTGGAAATGTTACGTCACTGATGTCGTCATCGTTCGGTTGCTATGACAACGGGAGAAAGAGGGGTTGCTGCAGGATTCTGACCTCCACGTGGCTGCGAGAAACACACTCGTTCGATTCACGCATTGTTTCCGCATTGTGTTATTTTGGTTTTTAATAATGTTCTCTTTTTATTATTAGCATTTCTTAGACCGTCTTAGCATCTTTGTTTTCCACTTTTGTTTATATTCTTTTGGTTTTTTTCTGTACCCCAAATTTGTTTATTGTCCCTCTTCAGGGGCGTACGCACAGGGCTCAAGCAAGCCACAGATGCCCTAAACATAATATCGAAGCACTCCAGTCTCATTTTTGTTTTCTGTAATTATTTTATGCTTACATGTTTAGTAAGGCGGAGCCGTGGTTAGACCGCTCGCCTCCCACCGAGGCGGCCCGGGTTCAATCCCAGGGACCTGCATGTGGGATTTGTGGTGGACGAAGCGGCGTCTGGGCGGGTTTTCTCCGGGTTCTCCGGTTTCCCCCGCCATTCATTCCACCAACTGCTCCATCATCACCTTTTTTCACCCATTTCACCAACATTTCATCTACTTCCTTCATCCCATACCAGGCATCGGGCTGATCACCCATCCTGGATGCTCTGTCTGATCCGTGACTGTCTGCTCCTCAACGGGCCTCTGACCCCAGGCACCCGCTTGTAAGTCCTGGGGGGTGTAAGTCCTACATAAGAGGAGGGTAAACAGATAATGAATACATGTTTAGTATACCACATTGTAAGTGTTAATACAAAAATACTATACACACTAAAACAGTAGTAATCATGGGTGAATGGACTAAATTCCCTGCCATTCAACCATAATTACTACTTTTATATATAGCAGTTGTTGTTTGAAACAAATGAGTATGGTAGAAAGTACCATCCTTATAAAGCTTAAGTTTGAAGTTTGACGATGCTACGTTGTTTAGTAATTGTTTGGCAGCCATTAATATTGAGCTGTCTCAACGAATTTGTAAACATGAATAAAACTGGCCATCGTTATGTGATACAATACTTTTATTTGAAAGGTCTTATTCCAACAAATATTAAAGCTGAGCTAGATTCTACTCTGGGGGAGTCTGCTCCTTCGTTTACAACAGTAAAATATTGGATGGCAGAGTTTAAGCGAGGCCGTACGAGCTGCCAAGACGAACATCGCAGCGGTCGACCAAATGAGGTGACCACGCTAGAAATTGTGAAGAAAATCCACAAATGAGACCTAGAAGGCTGACTGTACACCACACCTCGATCTAAGAGCTATACACTAACAGATCCGTCACGATATGACCCTGTAGTTAAAGCGACTTAAAATAAATAGAGTAATATAAAATGTTTAAATTATAATTTGAAGTAGATACTTGTTTAGGCCCAACGTATGGAAAACCAATTTGAAGTAGATGGTTTATTACGTTATTTGCACCACGCTTTGGGCGTCAATTTAAAGTAGTTTGTATTGAAGGAGTTGCATTATATTTCAACTGTTGGGGAACCGAACTTGTAGTATAGTAAACATTTTCCGGTAGCCTTCGCCCCAAATGTACTTTCAGGTGGCCTTTGCCCCAAATTTAAAAAAATATTAACTTTGTAATTTGACTGCTTCTTTAAATATTATATTTATGTTTGCCTCGGCTGCGTCAGTATTTATTTTAGAGACACTTTTCTCTTAGCAGGATTGTGGTGTGACTAGGAATGTAGCCTTACACAGATTATAATTTTACTTCACTCCTTTTATCAATGCTTGATACGATTTAAATAACACTTCACTGATATAGAGAGGGAGCTGTGAGATGTTTTTATTAAATACTTGCACTTTTTAACACGTAAACTTATTTTTCGTCTCACACGAATACGTACTGAATTTCTCGAGGACGCGTCTCGCATTCGGTTACTATCACTGTCTGCAGGCAACTGAACTGATTTCAACCGCCTAAATTTGTAAATTTCTGTATTACAAGTCTCTGATTGGCTTTTCCTAATCCAATAGAATACCTTCATTTAACTAAAGCTTTTTCTGGTTGTTGATTGGCTGTTTTATAAACTGTCACAAAAATTACATTATTGCTTCCAAGAATCACAAGTAGTATTGTTAAACTTTCAAATTCATTAATGCCTCAAGGTTACCTCATTGTTAGCAACTTTTAGCCTATTATTCTCACAGCTCCTACATTATTAAATTACGTAATATATTCACATAACATTATTACACATGGATACAGTAATACAAACATTTGCAATGACAGTTACATACATTATTTATATATTGTTATATACACATATTGCTTTTAAGGCGGGCTGTTATTGAATTTATATATTATATAATTAGACTGAAATCATTTAAGTGTTAAAAATACTGCCTCAAATTAACAAACTGTTAGAGCAAATCGAACAAACTACATGGCAATCAACTCCTAAAACATCAGAAAGTGGCTGTCAAATATAAACAATCTTCATCTGTTTTTAGAAACATGGCATTCTAAAAATTTTCAGTATCGCCCTCGCATTCTTTTGTTATCCTTTTATTCCTACAAATACTTATACACTTGGTAGTTGGTAATGTTGACGCATTAACTCTTATTTGGTCAATACACCCTGTTCACAGATCTAGTAACCTCCTCATTTGAATAAATCTCTAAAAGTGACCACAGAATGCAGATATCAGTGACGTGTGCTTCAATTATTCTGGGTTAGAGCTCGTCAGGTCCGTTTGAGGAACCTGATTGGGCTTGACCTCTTTCCTGCCTTTCTGTCACCGTGGTTTTCAGTTATTCTATAATTACTTTCTCTACTACGTAGGTATAGTAAGTAGAAGTATTGTATTCCACCCAAAAATTCGATACCGAGATTTCACCGGAAATACATGTTTTGAGACCTCCTGACTCCAAAAAAACAGCATTTTTGGAAACATGTCCGTGTGTGTGTCTGTGAATAGATTAACTCAGAAACGAACAGATAAACACCAAACTTGGTATTTAGGTTCAGTATTTTTCAGAGATGCGACACGAAGGTATTCAAGAAAATCCCTCACCCCAGATTACCCCTTACATGGAACATTTTTCGAAAATTTTAATTTTCTCAAAAATGGCTTTAACGATTTTAATTAAATATCACATGTTTAAGATATTTTCATGACAAATGAAATGTATATCTCGAGTTTTCTGGGAATGTCTCCAAAAGTATTCTTCATTGTGAACGACTTTTGCGTAACTGGTAAACCATAAGAGATAGACAAAATTTTACTACACAAAAATGTAGATGACGTTAAAATACACAATTTATGTCATATACATTGTTTTTGTTGAGTGAACAATTTTCGAGATATTGCTTGTTATTCCCTTAAATTTTCAAATACTTTTTCTCAAATGAGAATTCGTTATTCATTTTTTTATGTCCTGAACATGAAAAGAGAATAGAATGCGCCACATAGAAACCAGCTCTTAATAGATTTGACTATCGCTACAAGAAAATTAGCAATAAGATTAACATCTCAATTAACATTAAGCATATGGAGAATAAGCGTTTGTAAAAATAGTTTGTACAAGAGTAGAGAAAGTTATGTGACTGTAACACATCAAATTTTTGTTATAATGTATTATGTATTGTATGTGTGTATCGTTTTGCTTTTGTCTCTCATTTATCACATATCTGTATAGCGCTTGTGTGCTGAGCGACTATTAAAAAAACTATTTTAAAAACACTTATTCTCCATATACTTCATGTTAATCGAGATAAACGTATGCAGAACTATATTATTGCTAATTTTCTTGTAGATGCAAGAGGAATATTGTAGTATTTAAGCGATAGTCAAATGCTTTGCGAGCTGGTTGCTATGTGGAGCACCCATTCTCTTTGCATATCCAGGAGATTAAAAAAAATCTGATGTGTTACACTCACATGACTTTCTCTACTCTTGTACAAACTATTTTTACAAACGCTTATTCTCCATATGCTTTATGTTAATCGAGATAAACATTTGCAGACTCTATCTTATTGCTAATTTTCTTGTAGATTTAAGGGGATAATATATTTACAAGGGCAATATAGAAAAACAGTAGCCTTTAAGCACATACATATCTCTTAATAGCTGGTTGCTAGGTGCAGCACCATTCCCTTTGCCACAGATTATAACTCTTTGCATATCGAAGACAGAAATGAATAACGAATTCCCATTTTAGAAAATAAGTATTGAAAAATTTAAGGGAATAACAAGCAATATCTCGAAAATGGTTTACTCAACAAAAAAAATGTATATGACATAAGTTGAGTATTTTAACGCGATCTACATTTTTTCTTGTAGTAAAATTTTGTCTATCTCTTATGGTTTACCAGTTATGCAAAAGTCGTTCACAATGGAGAATACTTTTGGAGTCATTCGCAGAAAATTCAAGATATACATTTTATTTGTCATGAAAATATCTTAAACATATGATATTTTAATCAAAACGTTAGAGCCATTTTTGAGAAAATTAAAATTTTCGAAAAATGTTCCATATAAAGGGTAATCTGGGGTGGGTGGATTTTCTTGAAAACCTTCGTGTCGCATGTCTGGAAGATACCGAACCTAAATACCATGTTTGGTGTTTATCCGACTGTTCGTTTCTGAGTTATGCTGTTCAGACACACACACACACACACACACACACACGGACATGTATCCAAAAATGCTTTTTTTGGATTCAGGGTGTCTCAAAACACGTATTTCCGGTGAAATCTCGGTATCGAATTTTTGGGTGGAATACAATACTTCCCCTACTTAGTGTACGTTGTAGAGAAAGTAAAAAAATATGATGTGTTACACTCACATGACTTTCTCTACTCTTGTACAAACTATTTTTACAAACGCTGATTCTCCATCTACTTCATATTAATCGAGATAAACATTTGCAGAGCCTATCTTATTGCTAATTTTCTTGTAGATGTAAGGGGATAATATATTTACAAGGGCAATTTGGAAATACAGTAGACTTTAAGCCCATACATATCTTTTAATAGCTGGTTGCTAGGTGCAGCACCATTCGCTTTGCATATCCAAGACAAAAAAATGAATAACGAATTCCCATTTGAGAAAATAAGTATTGAAACATTTAAGGGAATAACAAGCAATATCTCGAAAATGGTTCACTCAACAAAAAAATGTATATGACATAAATTGTGTATTTTAACAAGATCTACGTTTTTTGTGTAGAAAGATTTTGTGTATCTCTTATGAAGAGGGCTTTTAGTGACATTCCCATAAAATTCAAGATATACATTTTATTTGTCATAAAAATATCTTAAATATATGACATTTTAATCAAAATCACTAGAGCCTTTTTTGAGAAAATCAAAATTTTCGAAAAATGTTCCATGTAAAGGGTAGTCTGGGTTGCGGGATTTTCTTGAAAATCTTCGTGTCGCACCTTTGAAAGATACTATACCTAAGTATCAAGTTTGCTATTTATCCAACTTTTTGATTTTGAGTTATACTGTTCACAGACGCAAGGACAATCAGACATACTTCCACACGGGCCTCAAAGCGTGTAATTTCGGTATCGAATTTTTGGATGAAATGCAATACTTCCCCTACTTGCTACTCGTAACATAGAAACTAATAATTTTCATTTTTGCAACCCTATAGATTGTGACGTGTTTAAAAACGTGAAGGTGACACAACCGATCGACCCTGTCTGATCACGTGGATGAATTTTCAAGAGGGCGGAAAACTTCGTAACATTTGACTAACGCCAGCTTCCTACCTCACACATCTGCGCATGCGACGGGGTATAAAAGGCGCGTCGCGACGCGGCAGAGCAACAGACCCTGTGTCACGCGCCACCATGAAGGACCAGTGTGTTTCTGTATCCAACTACGTTTCTCACGACACTTCTCCGTCGTCTTCTGCATCTGAGGGGACCACGTCTTCTCCCAGAAGAGAGATCCGCGGTCTGCGTCTCTTCAAAATTATCAGCCAACGTCTGGGACATCTACGACGCCGACAAGAGAACAAAGAAAACAATCACGATGGGGACGTAGAGGAGGAAGACGACGCGGAGGATGGTTTCTCGTCGAATTCTTCTTGCGACTCCGGCGTCGGGAACACAAGCCTAGAGTCTCCTGTACACAGAGACAGAATGATCCTCAGGAGGTCGATGGACGGCCGCAGTAGCAGCACCGGTCGCATCACGACGACCCGCAGTCTCAGCGATAAACGTTCTTCCGTTCCCGAACCATTAACTCAGCAGAGGAAGACCAGCAGGAGCATCCTGAGAGCCCCTGTTAGCTACACCTACAAGAAGGGCCTCTCCGGGTTGCCCACTCAAAGGGTACCCATCTGCAAGGGCAGGTGTAACTGCCAAATGCAGCACGACGTCTTCAGGAGCTACGATGACCTTCACCAGTATCGCTACATCGTACTTAATCGATGATTTTCTGAACGCAAGTGTATAATATGAAAACTGTGCAGTGTTAACATCTTATGTTGCTTGACAGTTCAACATTCTCAAGTGTGCACAAGGTGATATTATTTGTGCTGTATAAACAAAAACTAACGCCAAAATGTGTTCTATACTCCAAGTTCAGGTCAAATCAAATTGCTTTATACAATATAATGCGAATATACTGTGAAAAAAACAGGTTTTGAGATTAAGGTAATGCATCTGTAAAACTGGAAACATATCTTGTTGAAATTTATGCCATATATTAGACACAACAACAGTAATATTTTGCCTCTTTTTCAAAATTCTAGCTTAAATATATATATATTTAAATATTATTCATGTTCTGATTAAAATATTCCACACGATACATTTTTAAAAATATTTACATAAAAATTCAGGTTTTATATTAAACGAGTTTACAATAAGATATAAAAATTATTAACTTCAGCCCTCAGCAAAATTCATGATTTTTCAGAATTTGATTTACTTCTTAAAATTGGAGAGCTATTTTTTTTTAAAAAAGTTAAGTTTAGAGAGGCAGTACAAAAATGTTGAAACAAAATACTAACAAATTTTGTATGTTTGTGGAGAAGTGCTGAAAAAAAGCAATGTTTAAATTTTTAAGTGCCAAATCGATAAGCCATGCGCATTTCAATTTATTGCTTCAGTTAATTAGGAATTTTAAAGCGCAAAGTGGAAATATCGATAGCTTTCTTGAAGTTTAGAATTAATATTTTATTACGAAAATATTTTGAATTTTAAAATTTTCACAATTTTTGGTAAAATTTCACAGATGAATTACCTTAATGTTTATTTTAGTCTAATATTTCAAACATCCTGACAAATCCTCAATTTATTTATAAAAAACGATTAATTACAATAATGTTGTTGAGTTGCGGGGTGTAACAGTGTTTTTACTTCCCGCTTCACGCATGAAATTATAGCATTTAATTTTGGTTAATTGCTAAGAAAACACAACTTTACAACAGTGGATTTTATTTTTAGTTTAAGGTCCTTCAACCGGTTAAGTAATACTGGATGCTGAATGAATGAAATGTTGTTTTGATCTCGGAGTCCATAGACCTTAGACAATCGTCATCTGAGTATAAGAGAAAATCTATCGCTGCAACTCAACCTAACCGGGATTCGAACTCAGGACTCCTCGAATGTGAGACACATACTCTACTGCATACATAGCAATTTTTTTTACAATTTTAGGCTTTACAGTGTGTGAGGGATGCCGGAACCTGGGTGCTGGGGCTCTTTAATTCCCCAGATATTCAGTGGGGGCTGAGTGCCCTCAGTTGTTTTATTCTTATTATTTTTACTAAGCTGGTGTAGCACGGATGCGCTAATGGTAATGTATCTATGAAAATTGACCAAAAATTGTGAAAAATTCAAAATGTTTCGTAATATAGTAACATTGATTCTAAATTTTAAGAAAACATAATTCTTCCACTTTACATATTTAAGCTAAAAATTAACTGAAGTTATAAAGGGACAGCTGCATGCTTATTCAGAGGCACATCCAAATTTAAACTTTCTTTTGTCACAATTTTTCTCAGCATTTTTCCATTTTCAAAATGATCTACAACATGCAAACTTTTACTAATTTTTTTTCAAACTTCTAGCAATGTCTCTCAAAGACAAAAAGAGACCATATACATTTTTAAAAATAATACTCCAATTTTACGAAGTAAATTATTAACATTTGAAAAATCAATAATATTTTAGAGTTCAAGTAGCAATAATTTTTTTGCAATAGTTAAGGGTTAATACATAAAATCTGATATGATTGTTATTTTTGTACACGCTTACTGTAAAAACTGAATTTTTTATTTGAATATTTTTTAAAAATGCATCGTGTAATTCATTTTTATTAGAACAATGAATTTATACAATAAAATTAATATTTAAATAACCACGAAAACTAGAATTTTGAAACATAGCAAACATATTTGTGCTAATAACTGGCATTAATTTCAACATGTCTTACATACTGTGGATTTTCCAATTTCACCTTACAGAACACAATACGTAAGCCTACACGTAAAATGTTGAGTGCAAACACTTCAAAACATTTAATATCCAAAATGAAGATATTAATTCTAATTTAAATCTTTGAAGATTAAATAATGCTTAATTATTTTTGAAAATATCTATATATGCACCTCTCCCCCTCAATTATTTCTTCTTTCCGGCACCCCTGATGCATAGGTTAGGAGATGGTGCAATCCAGCGTAGCTTTGTAGTGTTTATATCCTTAATATACATTAGTTATAAAATGTCACAATTATCTGCCCAAAATAGTTAAATCGTAGAGTTATTTATTTGGTGGAGATAAACGTAGAACATTCTAAATCAATGAAACGGTAGAGGGTAGGTCCCCAAGAACGGAACAAATTTTACAATATTATTCATAGAGAGTTAAGGCATATTAGTGCTTGCTATAGAATGGTACATATGCAGTTTAAACACATACTTATTCTGAAGTAGAGAAAACATTATATCTTAGCACTTATCTCTTTTGACCTTGATACATAATTTCACATATCTATTTCACCTTTAAGCCTAAATATTTCTACGAACTATTTTCTGTCTTAGTAAACAATTCAGTTAGTTTTTACATTAAAACATGTATATATAATATATAATGGCTTACATACAATTACCTGTTTATATTTTAGATAGTGATATAAGAGGCTAGAAAAAATCGTCTCTAACAAAGAAATTCATTGAAGAAATTGTGAAATAAATTTTTTTAATAATAATAATATTCTCTATAATTAATTTATGTACATTTCTATTCCAGTCAACAATACCTTTCCCTTGCCATGTTCCTTTTGACTGATTTTATTGTTGCGTAACATAGCAACATGTTAATTACATTGTTGTCCCCTGTATCCATCTTAACATAATTTATTTCAGTTGAAATGGAGCAGTAAAGTCATCGATAGTGATAAATGGTGATGAAATATCAATCCTAAACTGTGTTATGTATTGCAATAGTAATTTCAAACGTTTTTAGGATAGAAATTATTTCTCAAATGAATCGTTTACTTAAACATACTCAAAGAACGTTATTTTTAACTACTGTTTTGAAATTTAATATATTTTCGTGTTTATTTAGGGGGGAAAGAGGCATAATGGTGGTGCAACCAATGGTCATGGTTGCAAAAAGCGTTTGACTATAGTGTTCTGTCGCTTGGAGGACCGCGAGTTCGAGTCCCGCCTTGTTCATAGGTGTTTGTATTCGTGTGTGTGTAAGAATAAACACAGAAAATCAACAACAGAATAATGGTAAAATAGGGGGGGAGGCAAGGAAAAGTATAAGAAAATAATAAATGTTTTAAAAAATATAAAAATGGACATTTGCACATTTTCTTACAAATTATCTTATTCTGCTGTAATTTTTGGTTATTTCCGTATAAATCCCGATATGGAATTTTTGGGTGGAATGCAATACTTCTCCTGCTTACTGATACGTGCTACAGAAAGTAATCAGCTTTCGAAAGAATAGTCTGTCGAAGTTATACAATAAAAATATCTGGTGTTACATTCACATGACTTTTCTCTACCTTCTATCATTTATTAGTGAGCATATAAATTATTCTTACGGAAGTTTATTATTCTATCCACTTCATTTTAATCCAGATAAACCTTTGCAGAAATAGCTACATTACGTATTTTGTTATAGATACAAACAGAACAACGATAGTCAAATGTTTAAGAACTGGACGCTATACGCTGTACTTATAATTCTATACTGTTTCCATGTAATCGAGAGAAACAACTGAGAATCGATGGAACTTAAAAATAATGACACAGTATTGAACAAATCGAACCATTAGTAACGGATATCTCGGAAATGGCTGATGCTACGCAAAAACTTATTTGAAATAAATTTTACGTTTTCAACAGATCTACATTTTTTGTATGGTGCGTTTTCGTCTATCGCTTAACGTTTACCAGTTATACAAAATTATACAGAATTCCTTCTTATGAAGAGGACTTCACAGATTATTCCCAGAAAATTCAAAATATACATTTTATTTGTTATGTAAATGTGTTTAATATATGGTATGTAAAAAAATCGTTAGAGCCATTATTTCGAAAAATTCGAAAAAATGTAATTTTGCACGAAAATGAAAAATGTTTGCACGCTATTTACAAAAGCAAATAAATTAAGTTACAAACATTTTATTTAACATAACGTTTTCATTTGTTTAATAAATTGATTGTTGAGATACTGTTCGGGATGTTATTAATGTTTATAGCGTGTGAATTTGAAGCTACAGCGGAAGGAACTAAATCAATTTTTCATCTAGATAAGCCAGAAGAATTGTTTTTCAGATGTCTCTTCACTTTCTACCATTGCCTCACTTTACAAATTCACTATTCTTTATCGTACTCAACTCTGACTTTTCAGACAGAAGTCCCAACGTCAAATTGTCTGCTGATTCCTATATGTTATGTGGAAAAACACATTTGTCGCTTTCCGAGCTTATGCTATTTAAATTTTAATTTAAGAAACTGATATGTTACAACTACTATAAAATGGCGACCACACAGAACTTTGTTTACAAATATTTCCAAGGCAACGTGATCTAGCAACGCAGTTTTCACTGAATCGATACTTACTAACACCAACGCTAATTATCAGGAGACCTTGACCTAATTAGTATTGCATCTCTTGCATTTCAAAACTCTGATGTTACATTCACATAACTTTCTCTACCCCTATCGCTTATCAGTGGATATACAAATTATTCTAAAGAAAGTAGTTTTTTTAACGACTTCATTTTAATCGAGAAATAGCTACGTTACACATTTCGTTATAGTACAAAGAGAATAGCGTCAGTTACATGTTTAAGAACTGATCGCTAAATGCTAGTCTTAAAATTCCATGCTGGTTCCATAACATCGCGAGAAACAACTGAAAATCGACAGGACTTGAAAACAATGACAAGAGTATTGAACAAATCGAACCATTAATGGTGGATATGTCAGAAATGGCTGATGCTAAAAATTCTATGAAATAATTTGTGTGTTTTGAAGACATCCACATTTGTTCTGTAGTACGTTTTCATCTCTCATTTAACGTTTACTAGTCATACAAAATTGTACAACATTTCTTTCGAATGAAGAGGACTTCACAGGCTATTACCAGAAAATTTAAAATATACATTTTATTTGTCATGTTAATAACTTTAATGTATGGTATTTTAATCAAAATCGTTAGAGCCATTCTTTAGAAAATAAAAAATTTCGAAAAATGTTCTATGTAAAGGGTAGTTTGAGGTGGGAGATTTTCTTGAAAATCTTCGTGTCGCATGTGTGGAAGATGCTGAACCTAAATACTAAGTTTGGTATTTCTCCGACTTTTCGTTTTTGAGTTATGCTATTTAAAGACTCACAGACGGACCTTATTCTAAAAATGCTTCTTTTTACTTTCTCTACTACGTAGAGTAAGTAGGGGAAGTATTGTATTCCACTAAAAAATTCGATACCGAGATTTCACCGGAAATACATGTTTTGAGATCCCCTGAATTAAAAAAAAAGCATTTTTGGACACATGTCTGTGTGTGTGTCTGTCTGTCTGTGAACAGCATAACTCAGAAACGAACAGTCGGATAAACACCAAACTTGGTATTTAGGTTCAGCATCTTCCAAGGATGCGACACGAAGGTTTTCAAGAAAATCCCCCCAGCCCAGATTACCCTTTACATGGAAGATTTTTCGAAAATTTTAATTTTCTCAAAAATGGTTCTAACGATTTTGATTAAAATATCATATGTTTAAGATATTTTCATGACAAATAAAACGTATATCTTGAATTTTCTGGGAATGTCTCCAAAAGTGTTCTTCATTGTGAACGACTTTTGCATAACCGGTAAACCCTAAGAGATAGACAAAATTTTACTACACAAAAAATGTACATCGCGTTAAAATACACAATTCATGTCATATAGATTCATGTCATATACATTGCTTTTATTGAGTGAACCATTTTAGAGATATTGCTTGTTATTCTCTTAAATTTTTCAATACTTATTTTCTTAAATGGGAATTCGTTATTCATTTTTTTGTCTTGGATATGCAAAGAGTATTAATCTGTGGCAAAGGGTATGGTGCTGCACCTAGCAACCAGCTATTAAGAGATATGTATGTGCTTAAAGGCTACTGTATTTCTATATTGCCCTTGTAAATATATATTCCCCTTACATCTACAAGAAAATTAGCAATAAGATAGAGTCTGCAAATGTTTATCTCGATTAACATGAAGTAGATGGAGAATAAGCGTTTGTAAAAACAGTTTGTACAAGAGTAGAGAAAGTCATGTGAGTGTAACACATCAGATTTTTTATATTCAGGAGGCCTCAAAGCATATTTTTCCGATGAAATTTCGATATCAAATTGTTGGGTGCAATGCAATACATTCCCTACCTACTATATACACGTTAGAGAAAGTAAAAATGGCAAACTACGAACACAATGACGTATTTTTGAGGTGGGTAACTGCCTATTTTGAAACTATTGTTTTTTTTAGCGCTGATTACGCCGAGCCTTATTCATGAGTATGTAAAGCGGGAGTTTTAGAATGGAAAATCCCTCCCCCCGGTGTAGTAGAGAGCACATGGCTCACGCATACATTCGATCCGACCCGGGCCATAAAATGATCGCTCTGTATAATCCACCACAGGACTTGCCTATCAACTGGAGAAAACTTATTTCATTTGTTTATAGGTTAAGCGCAGACTACACAATTTATGGAAATATTCTCAATCGGAGATTACAAGCTGTTACTGATGTAATAATTTCAAAAGAACAATCAAGCTTTAGAAAAGGTAGTTATAAGTGTTTATAATGACAAAAATCTGATGTGTTACACTCACATGACTTTCTCTACTCTTGTACGAACGCTTATTCTCCATATGCTTCATGTTAATCCAGATATAGAGATGTTAATCTTACTGCTAATTTTCTTGTAGATGCAAGGGGAATTGCTAGGCTTTAAGCGATAGTCAAATATTTTAAGAGCTGGTTGCTATGTGCAGTATTCCAGTCTGTTTGCATTACCAGGGAAAAAAATGAATAACGAATTTGAGAAAAAGTATTGGAAAATTTAAGGGAATAACAAGCAATATCTCCAAAATGGTTCACTCAACAACAAAAAAAAATGTATATGACATAAATTGTGTATTTTAACGCGATCTACATTTTTTGTGTAGTAAAATTTTGTCTATCTCTTATGGTTTACCAGTTATGCAAAAGTCGTTTCACAATGAAGAATAATTTTGGAGACATTCCCAGAAAATTCAAGATACACATTTTATTTGACATGAAAGTATCTTAAATTTATGATATTTTAATCAAAATTGTTAGAGACATTTTTGAGAAAAATAAAATTTTCGAAAAATGTTCCATGTAAATGGTAATCTGGGGTGGGGTATTTTCTTGAAAACCTTCGTGTCACATTTCTGGAAGATACTGAAACTAAATACCAAGTTTGGGGTTTATCCGACTGTTCGTTTCTGAGTTATGCTGTTCACAGACAGACACACAGACATACACACGAACATGTTTCCAAAAATGCTTTTTTTTTTGGATTCAGGGGGTCTCAAAACATGTATTTCCGGTGAAATCTCGGTATCGAACTTTTGGGTGGAATACAATACTTCCCCTACATACTATACGTAGTAGAGAAAGTAAAAATCTGATTTGTTGCATTCAGATGACTTTCTCCACCCTCATCCCTATTAATCGGCATAAACCTTTCCAGAAATAGCTGAATTACACATTTCGTTACAAAAACAAAGGAAATAGCCAAATATATGTTTCAGACTGGTTGCTACACGCTGGCCATAAAATTCAATACTCTTTCCATGACATCGTGGAAAACAATCGAAAATCTACAGGGCTTTTAAGGAATGGCTATTGAACATTTCGAAACATTAATAACGGATATCTCGAAAGAGTTATTTGAAATAAATTCTGTTTTTTTTAAGAGTCTACATTTTTTGTGTAGTACGTTTTCGTCTATCGCTTAAGTTTACCAGTTATACATGTTTATATAAAATTCTTTGCGAATGAAGAGGACTTCGCAGATATTCCCACAAAATAAAGATATACATTTTATTTGTCATTTAAATACCTTTAATATGCGACATTTTAATCAAAATCGATAAGGAAATTTTTTGGAAAATAAAGAATTTGGAAAAATGTACCATGTAAAGGGTAGTTTGAGGTTGAGGGAGTTTTTAAAGATCTACTTGTTTCATTTTTGAAAGGTACTCAACCTAAATACTACTTTTCGTTTTCGAATTATGCTGTTCATAAACATGCACACGTAGTTTTTCTAAAAATGTTTTTTATTTAGGAGCCACAAAGCATATATTTCCGGTAAAATATCGATATCTAATTTTTGGATATCACATATACGGTTTGCAGAAATGAAATTTATGAGATATGTAACACGGTACACTAAAGCTGATACAGGGTGATCTAAAGAAGAACGGACACATTTATTTCTTTAATTATTCTGTTCGAAATTCACTCAATGCCCCAATTTTAGCAACAAATTAAGCAGAATGCTCTGGAGTTTCGATTGTCTGTCACTAGATGCGCAGATGTTCATGTTTTATTCGTAATTGTTAATTTTATTGTCGGCAACTGTTTTCGAGATTTTGTTCTAGTCAACGTGAAAATGGAGTATACATTAAATGAACGACTCTTCCTTGTAAAGCAATACTGGATTACGAATTAAATTACAGCTACTCAAAGAGCATACCAGAGAGAACTTGGTGTTGGAAATCCTCCCCAAAGAAACATAATGCTGGGACTGGTAAACAAATTGGAAACAACTGGATCTCTGATGCGTAAAAAAGGCAAAACTCGTTCATCTAGGCTTCCCAAGGTTGTTGTTGACGTAAGAGCACGACTGAATCAGTCACCCAAAAAATCATTAAGACGTTTGTCGCAGGAGACAGGGTACAGCTACTCAATGTGTCAGAGAGCTGTGAAAAGTGCAGGCTAAAGCTGTATAGGATTACGGTTGTCTATCAGTTACAGGGATCAGATAAGGATAGACGACTGAATTATTGTCGTTCGTTTCAGGCGTTCATTGTGCAAAGTTCTGCCATATTTTTCACCACATGGTTCACAGATGCAGAAGCATGGTTCCATTTATCCGGCTATGTGAACTCAAATAACTGACGCTATTGGGGCACCGAACATCCACATGTTATTCATGAAGCACTTATGCACCCGGTTAAAATCGGTGTTTGGTGCGCAATATCCCCACAGAGAATAGTGGGACGAATTTGTCTTTAAAACAATGTGAACACTGCAGAGTACCTACGGATTTTCATGGAGTTTGCTGAGCAACTAGACGATGTAGAGCTGAGTCAAGGATATTTTTAGCAGGACGGCGCTACATGCCATACATCAAATGAATCCATGACACTAATTGCAAGTTTCTTTGACGACCGGATAATTTCCAAGGACCTGTGGCCACCGAGATCTCTGGATTTGACATCGCCAGACTTCTTTCTATGAGGTTACTTAAAAGACAGGGTTTATGCCACACATCCCCAGACATTGGACGATCTCAAGCACAACATTACACAGCAGATTCAAGCTATTGACAACAGAGTCCTCCAACGAGTGGCCAGTAACATGTAACGACGTGTTGAGTTGTGCTTTATGTAGGATGGAGGACATTTTCAACATTTGCTATAGAGGTAAATAATCTCCCAAAATTCCTCTGCTTTTCAGGTATAATAAGTTGTCGCTAGCATAACTCGTTTTGAAACAATTAAACAACTAAATGTACCAGTTCTTCATAAACCACCCTGTATAATAAGAATTAAACAGTAAGATCAGATTTGAACATTTTAACTTTCTTTACTACGTATAGTAAGTAGGGGAAGTATTGTATTCCACCCAAAAATTCTATAGCGAGGTTTTACCGAAAATACATGTTTTGAGACCCCCTGAATCCAAAAAAAGCATTTTTGGAAACATGTCCGTGTGTGTGTCTGTGTGTCTGTGCACAGCATAACTCAGAAACGAACAGTCAGATAAACACCAAACTTGGTATTTAGGTTCAGTATCATCCACAGATACGACACAAAGGTTTTCAAGAAAATACCCCAACCCCAGAGTACCCTTTACATGAAAGATTTTTCGAAAATTTTAATTTTCTCAAAAATGGCTCTAACGATTTTGATTAAAATATATATTTAAGATACTTTCATGAGAAATAAAATGTATATCTTGAATTTTCTGGGAATGTCTCCAAAAGTATTCATTGTGAACGACTTTTGCATAACTCGTAAACCATAAAAGATAGACAAAATTTTACTACACAAAAAATGTAGATCGCGTTAAAATACACAATTTTTGTCATATACATTTTTGTTGTTGAGTGAACCATTTTCGAGATATTGCTTGTTGTTCCCTTAAATTTTTCAATACTTATTTTCTCAAATGGGAATTCGTTATTCATTTTTTTGTCTTGGATATGCAAAGAGTATTAATCTGTGGGAAAGGGAATGGTGCTGCACCTAGCAACCAGCTATTAAGAGATATGTCTATGCTTAAAGGTTACTGTTTTTCTATATTGCAGTTGTAAATATATATTCCTCTTACATCTACGAGAAAATTAGCAATAAGATAGAGTCTGCAAATGTTTACCTCGATTAACATGAAGTAGATGAAGAATAAGCGTTTGTAAAAATAGTTTGTACAAGAGTAGAGAAAGTCATGTGAGTTTAACACAAGATTTTTTAAGTTAGCGATAAGATTGATGAAAACCAAACAAAATGGAAAACTCACGTCAACATAATGACAGATTACAAAAGAAATTTGGGTAGACCTCACAAGAGATGGTTTGATGATAGAGATTGGAACAGGTGACCACTAATCCTTGAAGGGTGAAGAAGAGGAGGAAGAACTGGAGAAAACTGCGAAAAAAAAGTTCAGGTTGGCCGGACCCGGCGAACGCCACCCTCTCACGATGCTACGGAGCCATCTCGTGGGGTTGTATGATCGATATTACTGGAATTTCATAAACAAAACTTTTGATATAAAGCACAGGACCCGTGCTCACCGTGTAGGCTCACGTGCGCTGAAAAATGTGAATATGCACGAGTTTGAAGTAGCTCTGACGAGGAGAGACAGGAGTTGCCCACGTGAAATCTCTGTTTCACTGGAGCCTCCAACAATGTGAAAGTCAACACTTAGAAAAAAAAATCGGATGTGTTACAGTCAATGACTTTCTCTGCTCTTGTACAAACTATTTGTACAAACTCTTATTCTCCATATGCTTCATGTTAATCGAGATATCAAAGATGTCAATCTTATTGGTAATTTTCTTGTAGATGCAAAGAGGATATGGTAGGTTTTAAGCGATAGTCAAATGTTTTAAGCTGGTTGCTATGTGGCGCATTCCATTCTCTTTGCATTTCCAGGACATAAAAAAAAATGAATAACGAATTTGAGAAAAAGTAAAATCTGATGTGTTAAACTCACATGATTTTCTCTACTCTTGTACAAACTATTTATACAAACGTTTATTCTCCATCTTTTTCATGTTAATCGCGATAAACATTTGCAGAGTCTATCTTATTGCTAATTTTCTTGTAGATGTAAGGGGAATATATATTTACAAGTGCAATATACAAATACAGTAGCCTTTAAGCATATACATATCTCTTAATAGCTGGTTGCTAGGTTCAGCACCATTCCCTTTCCCACAGATTAATACTCTTTGCATATCCAAGACAAAAAAATGAATAACGAATTGAGAAAATAAGTATTGAAAAATTTAAAGGAATAACAAGTAATATCTCGAAAATGGTTCACTCAACAAAAAAAATTTACATGACATAAATTGTGTATTTTAACGCGATCTACATTTTTTGTGCACTAAAATTTTGTTTATCTCTTATGGTTTACCAGTTATGCAAAAGTCGTTCAGAATGAAGAATACTTTTGGAAACATTCCCAGGAAATTCAAGATATACATTTTATTTGTCATAAAAATATCTTAAACATATGATATTTTAATCAAAATCGTTAGAGCCATTTTTGAGAAAAATTAAACTTTTCGAAAAATGTTCCATGTAAAGGGTAATCTGGGGTGGGGGGATTTTCTTGAAAACCTTGGTGTCACTTCCTTGGAAGATACTGAACCTAAATACTAGGTTTGGTGTTTATCTGACTGTTCGTTTCTGAGTTATGCTGTTCACACACAGACACACACACGGACATGTTTCCAAAAATGCTTTTTTTGGATTCAGGAGGTCTCAAAACATGTATTTCCGGTGAAACCTCGGTATCGAATTTTTGGGTGGAATACAATACTTCCCCTACTTACTATACGTAGTAGAGAAATTAAAAAAAACCTGATAGGATATATATGACCTCTAACTTCTATCGTTTATTACTAGGTATACCAACCCTTCCTATTAAAGCTTGTTTTACTATTTACTACATTTTAATGCTTTGCAGAAATAGCTACATTACACTTTTCGTTATATAAGGCTATTCAAAAAGAAGCAACAAAGCTTAAATATTTATTTCTAATAAACGATAATAGATGGCGACACATGCGATACATAACTGAATAGAGGAAGATTCAAAATTTTATTTTATGTGTTCAAAAATGAGAACTATTTGTTATACGAGGAGACCAGTGCTTTTCCGTTTGCATACGCAACCATCTTCTACGAATTTATTGTATCAATTGTAAATGTTTTATGACGAGGCGGCTCGTTGTTGAACTTACAACGAAATGCAGGCAGCAATGAAACAATGGATTCACTCTTTGCATACTAAAGCACACAAAACGACTTTTCCTGTGGCGTTGCCATTTTCTCGTAAGCAAACACAGAGCTGCTGTAGGCACTGAATGGAAGTAATAGGTGGGACTTAAAACTTTGAACCTTCCTCTATTAAATGATGTTTCGTATGTGCCGCTATCTATTGTCGTTCATTAGAAATAAATATGTAAAGTTTGTTCCTTCTTTTTGAATAACTCTGCAGATACAAAGGGGACAGCGATACTCAAATGTTTGAGAACTGGACGCTATATGCTGGGCTTAAATTTACATACCGTTACCATGCAATCGCGTGAAACAACTGAATATTAACAGGACTTTACATAATGACAAAGAAATGAGCAACTGGAACCTTTATTAACAGATATCTCATAAATGATTTATACTACAAGAAAACTTATTTGAAATAAATTATGTGTTATAAAGAGATCTACATTTTTACTTTCTCTACTACGTATAGTAAGTAGGGGAAGTATTGTATTCCACTCAAAAATTCGATACCGAGATTTCACCGGAAATACATGTTTTGAGACCCCCTGAATCCAAAAAAAAACATTTTTGGAAACATGTCCGTGTGCGTGTGTGTGACTGTGTGTCTGTGAACAGCATAACTCAAAAACGGACAGTTGGATAAACACCAAACTTGGTATTTAGGTTCAGTATCTTCCAGAGATGCGACACGAAGGTTTTCAAGAAAACCCCCCACCCCAGATTAGCCTTTACATGGAACATTTTTCGAAAATTTTATTTTTCTCAAAAATGGCTCTAACGATTTTGATTAAAATATCATATATTTAAGATACTTTGATGACAAATTGAAGTGGTATACTTGTAATATTATTTAATTTGTTGAGCCCCACGTTTGGGAGCCAATTTGCGATGGTAAATTTATAATGTTGTTTGTGTATGTGTGTTTACTTCACGTGGTGAAGCCATTTTGTGACGTGATTCCTTGTTAGGTTTGTAGCTCCATCTGGTGTTAGCAATTTGCGGTAGTATTAGTGTTTGTTTGAAAGAATGCTACTGTTATTTTATTTAATTTTGGTTTACTGTCCTCCGGCTAGCTATTATCCTTTTGGGTCGAGCACTTCTCTTTATACAGCACTTCTCTTTATACAGGTTGTGTAAACGGAAAGGAATCTTTTATCCAAAGATAACACTGATGAAAGAATTTCTTTTATACTTTTATTGTCGAACACTTTCACTATCACATTTACACATTGATCTAGACACTCGCCAAACTGAAACTGTTATAACAACTTCTTACTTATCACTTTTAATTCACGTACTTCAAACTTTTGTATAATTAACTTTACCATACTTGAGATTTTTCATAACTCTTATACGCGTAACTTGCGAATCGATAGCCGACGCGTAATATTTCTGTTGGACTGAAGGCGACGTGTATCATACAAATATTTTCGACGAACTAACGGACTGAAGGCGTGTAGTGTACAAAGAATTTTGATGAACTGACGGGGTCTATCTCTAACCTAGCTCTTTTACACTCATACACCCCGATACGCCCAAAGATCACAACCGAGCCGCAACTGGCCAACAAAACGCGCCAACATTAGCGTCCACCCCTACATCCAATGAAAATTACGAATACATATGCTCTAGGGAAACCATAAGAAATAGACAAAATTTTACTACACAAAGTGTAGATCGCGTTAAAATACACAATTTATGTCATATACATTTTTTTTGTTGAGTGAACCATTTTCGAGATATTGCTTGTTATACCCTTAAATTTTCCAATATTTTTCTCAAATGGGAATTCGTTATTCATTTTTTTTGTCCTGGTAATGCAAAGAGAATGGAATGCTCCACATAGCAACCAGCTCTTAAAATATTTGACTATCTCTTAAAGCCTACCATATTCCCCTACAAGAAAATTAGCAATAAGATTAACATCTCAATTTCTCCATTATCATGAAGTAGATGGGGAATAAGCGATTGTAAAACTAGTTTGTACAAGAGTAGAGAAAGTCATGTCAGTGTAACATCAGATTTTTTGCAAGGTACGTTTTCTTCTATGGCTTACCGTTTACCAGTTATACAAGATTATACAAAATTTTTTCCGAATGAAGAGGACTTCATAAGGGTATTCCCAGAAAATTCAAGATATACATTTTATTTGTCATGGAAATACTTTTAATATACGGTATTTTAGGTAATAAAAATTACCTTTTAAAGGTACTCCTCTGTGAAAAATGGACAGAAGTGGTCAATATTCGTAAATATGGATTTTAATGTTAAGACAACCCTATGGTGAAGCTTCCAAAATATTTAGTTCTTAATTTTTTCTTAAATTTTAACCACATACTTGGAAGGTTGTCTTATAACTGATTAAAAGGTTTCATGCAGCCAGTACAAACACAAGGGCTGAATAAAAAGGCTGGACGGCACCCTAATGCCGTCTGTACGGCGTGAAGCAGGTGGTTACAGGGATGAGACCTAGAAGGCTAACTGTCCGCCTTTCTGTGTGAGCGCGGCGGTTGGACTGGACGGCACCCTAATGCCATCTACACGGCATAAAGCACGTGGTTACAGGGATGAGACCTAGAAGGCTAACTGTCCGCCTTTCTGTGTGGGGGCGGCGGTCGGACTGGACGGCACCCTAATGCCATCTACACGGCATGAAGCAGGTGGTTACAGGGATGTGACCTAGAAGGCTAACTGTCCGCCTTTCTGTGTGGGGGCGGCGGTCGGACTGGACGGCACCCTAATGCCATCTACACGGCATGAAGCAGGTGGTTACAGGGATGTGACCTAGAAGGCTAACTGTCCGCCTTTCTGTGTGGGGGCGGCGGTCGGACTGGACGGCACCCTAATGCCATCTACACGGCATGAAGCAGGTGGTTACAGGGATGTGACCTAGAAGGCTAACTGTCCGCCTTTCTGTGTGGGGGCGGCGGTCCAACTGGACGGCACCCTAATGCCATCTACACGGCATGAAGCAGGTGGTTACAGGGATGTGACCTAGAAGGCTAACTGTCCGCCTTTCTGTGTGGGGGCGGCGGTCGGACTGGACGGCACCCTAATGCCATCTACACGGCATGAAGCAGGTGGTTACAGGGATGAGACCTAGAAGGCTAACTGTCCGTCTTTCTGTGTGGGGGCGGCGGTTGGACTGGACGGCACCCTAATGCCGTCTGCACGGCACGAAAGCAGAAGATTCGGTGGCTATGCGCTAGGATCTCTGTGACACGTGGCGAAGCGCGCGGTTACAGGGATGAGACCTAGAAGGCTAAGTGTCTATCACATATCGTTGTAAGAGTTATCCACAAACAGTTACGTCGCGATATGACCAGGGATTTAAAGCGACGTAAAATAAAATGGAGTAAAATAAAAATAATAAACAAGTCGTTTATTTTCACATTCTTTTCTTTCTTTGGGACGAAGTTTTTGTGGAACCGATCATTAAGTATTTTAGCGGGGATCGAATACGTAATTCATTGTTTCCTAAAAGAACGCAAAGCTTCCATTCTATGTCCTCCCTCGTGGATGAAAACGTGAGGAGTGACTAGACATGTGATATAAAATCTATTCATTTTTAATAACTGCGTTCACGTGGAAGAGAGGAACAGAAGTACGTCGTGGTATTTGACTGACTTGAGCTGCCGGCTTCCCCTTCACACGTCTCCGCGCATGCGACAGGATATAAAAGGCGCGTCGCGACGCGGCGGAGCAACAGAACCTGTGTCACGCGCCACCATGAAGGACCAGTGTGTTTCTGCATCCAACTACGTTTCTCACGACACTTCTCCGTCGTCTTCTGCATCCGAGGGGACCACGTCTTCTGCCAGAAAAGAGATCCGCGGTCTGCGTCTCTTCAAAATTATCAGCCAACGTCTGGGACATCTCCGACGCCGACAAGAGAACAAAGAAAACAATCACGATGGGGACGTAGAGGAGGATGATGACGTGGAAGATGGTTTCTCGTCAAATTCTTCTTGCGACTCCGCTGGCGGTAACACGAGCCTAGAGTCTCCAGTTCACAGTGACAGAATGATCCTCAGGAGGTCGATGGACGGCCGCAGTAACAGCACCAGCCTCATCGCGACGATCCGCAGTCTTGGTGATAAACGCTCTTCCGTTCCCGAACCATTAACTCAGCAGAGGAAGACCACCAGAAGCATCCTGAGGGCCCCTGTTAGCTACACCTACAAGAAGGGCCTCTCCGGGTTGCCCACTCAAAGGGTACCCATCTGCAAGGGCAGGTGTAACTGTCGTATGCAACACGACGTCTTCAGGAGCTACGGTGACCTTCATCAGTATCACTACTCATCCACAATCGAAGATTTCCTGAACACAAGTGAAATGTAATCATCATTCGTGTGTCGAAACAAGTCTTCTGTTGTTTAGCAGTTGAATAATATTAAGTTTTGTGCACAAGGTCATAAGTCTAGGGCTCGGAAATTGAAGACATTGTCTAAAACAGACCCCAACATATCCTAAATATCCGTTTTCTCTAACCTTTATCGCTTATTAGTGGGTAAATGAATTGGTTTATTTTCCTATCTACTTAATTTTGAACGAGATAAACATTTCCTGGAATAACTGCACTGCACGTTTCGTTATAGATACAAAGGGATTAGCGACAGTCAAATGTTTCAGAACTGGACGCTTTATGCTAGCGTTAAAAGTCCATACTGTTTCCACGACAACGCGATAAACAACTTAAAATCGACGGGATTTAAAAAGAATGGCTAAATATTGAACAGTTTGAAACATTAATAACAGTTATCTCGGAAATGTCTGGTGTCACAAAAAAAGTTATTTTAAAAAAATTGTTTGTTTTAAATAGATCTATATTTTTGTGCGCAGTACATTTTCGTCTATGGCTTAACGTTTACTAGTTATACAAGATTATAAAAAACTCCTTCCAAATGAGGATTTTATAGGCTATTCCCAGAAAATTCAAAATACATATGTATTTTGTCATGTAAATTTTAATCAAAATCGTTAGCAATCTTTTGGAAAATAAAAAATTTTGAAAAATGTTCCATGTAAAGGGTAGTTTGAGGCGAAGATATTTTCTTGAAAATGTTTATGTCGCATCTTTAGAAGGTCCTTAATCCAAATATTAACTTTGGTATTTATCCAACTTTTCGTTTTTGATTACGCTCTTCACACCCAATGGACATTTTTCTAAAAAATTTTTTTGAATTCAGTGGGCCTCGGACCATGTTTTCTATCTTATCTATGAACTTGTACGTGATAGAGAGAATAAAAAAGGACTGAAAAAAATAACATCAAAATGTGATGCAAATTAATTAACATTTAAATAATTTTTGCTTTAATTTACATATTTAAATAATGAATATAGTGCTCGAAATTTGATATCAAAATCGTTACATCATCCACTATTAAAAGAGAATTCGTGTTATTTACCCCCAAAATGTGTTATTTGTGCACCCTTGATATAGGAGTGGTGGTGTGAAAGATACAGTACGAAAAAACTTTCTGAATGAAATGAAACTTCTTTCAGTCATATTTTAAAGATCGTTGTATTATTCTGCGTAAATCATTGATGTCTGTTCAAATATGAAAGAAGGTGAAGTTGTAAAAAAGCCTAAAATCCTAACAAATATACTTAAACGCCAAAAAGCACCGAAAAAGTAAAAAACAGAATGGACAAAAAAAAACACACTTTTATGGCCTAAAATGACCAAAACAAACACATTATGGTGGGCCTCTACTCGAAAAGAAAAGGATTTTTTCTCAACTTCCGAACCCTAGAGATAACATTATGCGTGCTGCATACAAAAAAAATAACACCAAATAGTGCTCTAAACTGTGCAAGGAAAAATCGAATAGCTTTGCAGGACATAGTCAACAATATTAGGATGTATTATAGGATAATGAATTAGGATACGGTCGTATATTTCACAAAATAGTACGTATATTTGTTTTAGAAAACATTACGTCAAGAGTGAAAAGAAGCACGATTTGTAACGCGTTCTTCATTTCTTTCTTGCGTATTGCTATTGTTGTTTGTGATAAACTTTAAAAAAAAATATCTTTGGTGTAAAACACTTCACAATCTTAATCTCTAAAAGCTAAGTCTTTTCTAGAAGCCTTGATGTTTTTACAACAAAATAGTGATATTTTATTAAAGAGGGCAGCTGTGTATACAAATAACTAATGTGTTAATCGACGTCGATTAATATTTCATAGAGAGGCTTTTGATAGCAAATACATATATTATGTTGCTGTATTTTCAATATAAAATAACTAAATAAATATTATATAAATATCAGTAACTATGTCATGTACTCTGACCTTTCTAGTGAAATTAACCTTTTGTTCCTTCTTATTATGTCTGATACCTAGATAGCTGGAAATGCAGTGTGACCATAAAAACATTGTCATACTTTGAACTGGTATTACGTCACTTTGGATAGTCGTATTTGGGTGAAGTTGGTGGCATTCAAAAGAAAAACTAAAATATATTTTACTATACCTCACAGACATTGAATGTGGACCCCACGAGTGACGCTACAGACCTCAAGGCGATATTCCCACACACGCTTCATATATCTGATGAAAAGGCCTGAACGGCAGCAATGCACTTCTTGCAGATTTTGCAGGGTCATCAGTAGGCCTCGGATATGACTTTAGGTTAATTTAACTTCTATTGTACGACTACTTTGTTTACAAGCCAGCGGAGAGGGGAGAGGCAGTAGTCTCCTGCGCTACTGAGTTTGTGCTGTGCTGAGTACTGTGTACGCCGTAGGTATAGGTGGGCAAAGAAGTAAGTATACAATTCTGTAGTAAACTTAAGCTTTTATTATAAAATATAAATAAGATGAGAAAAATAATAAATCTGAACTGTGGCAGATGAAATAATCAGTTTCATGTGTGATTTATATGCCCGGACAACTATTACAATGGATTACAATATATTTCTCTTCTCAAACTCAAAATATCTGATGTGTTACACTCACATGACTTTCTCTACTCTTGTACAAACTATTTTTACAAACGCTTATTCTTCATCTACTTCATGTTAATCGAGATATTAATCTTATTGCTAATTTTCTTGTAGATGCAAGGGGAATATGGTAGTATTTAAGCGATAGTCAAATATTTTAAGAGCTGGTTGCTATGTGGCGTATTCCATTCTCTTTCTATGTCCAAGACATAAAAATAAAACGAATAACGAATTTGAGAAAAAGTATAAGTATTTGAAATTTTAAGGGAATAACAAGCAATATCTCGAAAATGGTTCACTCAACAAAAAAAATGTATACGACATAAATTGTGTATTTTAACGCGATCTACATTTTTTGTGTAGTAAAATTTTGTCTGTCTCTTATGGTTTACCAGTTATGCAAAAGTCGTTCACAATGAAGAATACTTTTGGAGACATTCCCAGAAAATTCAAGATATACATTTCATTTGTCATGAAAATATCTTAAACATATGATGTATTAATCAAAATGGTTCCAGCCATTTTTGAGAAAATTAAAATTTTCGAAAAATGTTCCATGTAAAGGGTAATTTGGGGTGGGGGAATTTTCTTGAAAACCTTCGTGTCGCATCTCTGGAAGATACTGAACCCAAATACCAAGTTTGGTGTTTATCCCGACTGTTCGTTTCTGAGTTATGCTGTTCACAGACAGACACACACGGACATGTTCCCAAAAATGCTATTTTTGGATTCAGGGGGCCTCAAAACATATTTTCGGTGAAATCTTGGTATCGAATTTTTTTGGTGGAATACAATACTTCCCCTACTTACTATACGTAGTAGAGAAAGTAAAAAAGAAAAGGCCCTAAAATAGATCCTTGGGGTACTCCTGTTACCACATTTATAAATTCAAGCCTTATTCCCTATAACTACCATTTGTTTTCTGTTTTCCAAATGTGTGGGTATAAGTTTCAGTTCTATGCCTTTTACACCACAACAGCTTATCTATGATTAATTTACATGATATAGTATCAAACACTTTGTATGCAGTGTAATCTCAGAAATTACTCCATCAATTTTAATAATTTTTAACCATCGCAAAGTCCAATACCTTCTAACAGAAATGCGCTACTAATTCCAGTTCATAAATATCTAAAAGACTTGATAGGATTTGCATAGACTATATACTAGTAGGCGAATACATTGGAGTTATAAAAATGTATTTAAGAAGAACACTTTGCCTTTCGCAAAAAAATTGTTGTACGGTGGGGTTGGCATTATTCCTGCCACCTATTGCTCTTATCCTGAAGAAGGAGTATATATATTCTGATATATAGCATTTGTGTTGCCTGTGTTTCTATAAATGTTAAGTCGGCTGTTTATTTGTGATCGCTATGGATCTTTATTTGTTGTTCCCCAGCCTTGGGTTTTTATGGCTACACACATTAAGGTATATAATATATATTTTAATTCTAAAACTAAATTTACATTTTAATTTAGCAGGCTTCACTCTATTGTTTTACTCATATTTGCAATTATAATTGTTGTTTGCATTTTTATATTTTTCACTTTTTACGAGGGTCGTACAATAAGTAAGTTTCCCATTTTATAAAAATCATTACACACAGTTGATCATGTTGAATTAATTTTATTTTTATTGTACAATCCTTCTGTTACTTTTTTACATAGTCAACATGTTTTTCCAAGCATTTTTGGGGACGTGACACAAGTTTTTCCAAGCAGTGTTGTAGCAGGTTGGGTCCTGTGCTCGTAACCAGCTGTTCACTGATTTCACCTCATCATCGGTGTTAAAAGTGTTTAGCTTTGAGTTGGAGGAACATGTGAAAATCACTTGGGGCAAGCTCCGGTGAATACGGAGGATACGAGAAAACTTCCAAGTTGAATCTTGACCCAGGCGGAGCTCGGAAGATTCAACTGGGAAGTTTTCTCACATCTTCCATATTCACCGGATTTTTTCCCCATGTGATTTTCACTGATTCTAAGGTCATCATGGAGGTAAGCACTTTAACACCGTGACGAAGATCAATCAGAAGTAAAAAGAAGTCGGCTACTGTGCTCGTAACCAGCTGTTCACTTCCGTTGTTGTTTATAAAATAGCGAAACTTACTTATTGGATGCCCCTCATATATTCGCCTTATCTATGCCACTAAATTAATACTAAACTGTAAAGTAAATAGGAGAAAATGGAGTCCTATCACAGTTCTACACTAGTGTTGCAGAGGAAGAGCATTAATTACAAGTTTTTAAATGCAAACATATCTTAATTTCCTCAGAAGAATAAAATACACAGGTGTTTGACACTGCTAAGTCACTAGGTACTTCTGAAGGTTAAGCTGCAATAGTTTACATATAGCTACTGATGCAAACATATGCTCCATTTGTTATTTCAGCACCATGGCTTAAAAGAATTTACACCACCACAGTAGAAAACAAGATATTGCATGGGGCTGAGGTGTGGGGAGTAGATGATGCTTGGTGAGAGGTTGACAAAGCCAACATTAAACCCTTATACAAAAAAGGGAAAAAAGATAGTATGTCCAACTATCGGCCTCTAGCGCTATTATCTGTCTTCTTTAAAATATTAGAAAAACTGCTTCTTAAACGACTTACTAACTTTTTGGGAAAACATAAACTACTGTCTAAATTTCAGCATGGCTTTAGGAAAAATCTGACGTGTTATACTCGCATGACTTTCTCTACTCTTGTACAAATTAGTTTTACAAACGCTTATTCTCCATATGCTTCGTGTTAATCGAAATGTTAATCTTATTGCTAATTTTCTTGTATGTCCAGGACATAAAAAAAGAATAATGAATTCCCATTTGAGAAAATAAGTATTGGAAAATTTAAGGGAATGACAAGCAATATCTCGAAAACGGTTCACTCAACAAAAGAAATGTATATGACATAAATTGTGTATTTTAACGCGATCTACATTTTTGTGTAGTAAAATTTTGTCTATCTCTTATGGTTTACCAGTTATGCAAAAGTCGTTCACAATGAAGAATACTTTTGGAGACATTCCCAGAAAATTCAAGATATACATTTCATTTCTCATGAAAATATATTAAACATATGACATTTTAATCAAAATCGTTAAAGCCGTTTTAGAGAAAATTAAAATTTTCGAAAAATGTTCCATGTAAAGGATAATCTGGGGTGGGGGGATTTTCTTGAAAACCTTCGTGTCGCATCTCTGAAATATACTGAACCTAAATACCAAGTTTGGTGTTTATCCGACACAGACGCACACACACATACACACACGGACATGTTTCCAAAAATGCATTTTTTTTGATTCAGGGTGTTCCAAAACATATATTTCCGGTGAAATCTCGGTATCGAATTTTTGGGTGGAATACAATATTTCCCCTACTTACTATACGTAGTAGAGAAAGTAAAAGTTGATTTACTGAAACCAGAATTTTCTCATTTATAAAAGAGCCTCTTAAAGCCATTGATCAAAAACAGTGTGCCTCAGTAATTGTTTTACACATAATAAAGATGTTTGACACTATAGATCAACACAAAATGTTATGAAGCTTGAGAGGCTGGGCATAAGAGGGTTAGCTAACGAGTGGCTAAAATCGTACCTTTGAACCGATCGCAAATAGTAGAAATAAAATACAAAGGAAATTCGGAGATTAACTGTTATTGCTCCAGTCCACTTAAAGTCAACTATGGAGTTCCACAAGGATCCATATTAGGTCCAATTTTATTCCTTCTCTTTATAAATGACTTCCATTTAGATTAACCATCTACAAAAACTGTATTATACACCGATGACACAAATGTCCTGATCAAGGCAATCTATATAGAAACATTTCTAACTTCTATTCACCACACCACAGAAAGAATCATAAATTATTTTACATCTAACAACCTCACCATAATCATACATAAAACAGTAGCAATGGATATACACACAAAGAAGAAGAAAAAATTATCTGGGTACAAAGCAATTTGAAGTGGGATACTCACATTAAAAGCTTAGTTCAATTTGCTTCACATCTCTTTTAACCACTTTAACTTAATTTTATCTAAATATTTTCCTGCTTTCTCCTTATATTCATCTGATCTTGTATTACAAATCTTCATAACTTTTAGCTCTATTGGTATTTTTTTTCCATTTCTCTAGTATTAAACTCTCTCTTCCTTTACCCGTATTCTCGCATTCCAGAATATAATACCAATTGTCATATAATCCATTACATGTAGTACATCTCTCCCCCCTTCTTCTCAATGTTAGACCACCTTAATTCATTACACCTGTCCTCGCTCATGCATATCCCATTCTGGCCTCTTTGTGACATACTTCGATGTATCTTTCTTTTGCCCATTCCTTTTTAAATATCTATAATGAGCTTTTTACCTTGAAACTACTCATAACTTCTTGCTTTTCCTTATCTCCATTCTTGTTCTAATTTCTTTCCAGAACCCTTACTTTTGTTGTTTCTTTCTGTTCATGTTTCCAATGTTATCTGTATATTGTGCATCCAAGTTTCTTCTTTACCCATTTTCTCCTGTACAACCAAGCATTGCTTTAGTATCTCATTTTCCTCCAATAGCTTTATTCAGAACCAGTACTTGATTGCCCTTTCTACCATTTTGCCTTTAGCTCCCACCCTCCCTAGTTCTGCTTGTGCTACTCCATTCAGTGAACTTCTTGCTAATCCCAGGGTTATTTTACAAAATCTCCTATGTATAACATCTACATTTTCCCATCCTTTTTCCAGCCTCCATATCTCTGCTGCGTATAACACCCTTGCTTCCACCACTATGCTATATATCCTTTCTAGCCACGTAATTTGCATTTCTGGTATTTTGTTCACACATACTCTGATTACCTGTATTGCTTGTTTCCCTTTTGCTAGTATATTTTTCTTAAGTTCTCCCCAATCCCCTGCACCATTATTAATAATGAAGATTCTGACTGTAAAAGGGGTAAAAAATATAAATGTTATGGGAAACTATTTTGATAAGGTCAAAGAAAAATGGTTAAGAATGACGACAAGGAAGATGGCGTTAAAGGTAGACAAAATAGACAAATAATGTAAGCAAGCATTGAGGCAGTATTTTAATACCTGAATAATTTCAATTGTATTTTATAATAAGTAAATTCAATAACAGCCCGCCTTGAAACAATATGTATGTAATAATTATTTAAATTGTATGTAACAGTCATTGCAAATGCTTATTTCTATTGTAAACATGTTTTAATAATGTAAGAGCTGTGAGAATAATAAGTTTTAAGTTGCTAACAATGAGGTAATAATGAGGTAACCTTGTAGTACTAGAGAGCTTGAAAGTTACTAGTCATGATTAGAGCAACGATAATGTAATTTCATTAACAGTTTAAAATTAGCCAATCAAAGCAAAGAAAAGCTTTAAGTAAAACGCAGATATTCTGTTGGACTAGAATTAGCCAATCAGAGATTTGAATTACCGACGCTTACAGGTTTAACGGTTGAAACAAGTTCAGTTGCTGGCAAACCTTGGTAGTGACCAGATGGAAGATGTGGTCTCTACAGAAATATTACGTGTGAATCGTAAAATATGTATATGCGCTAAGTGAAAGTATTAAAGAATCTCACAGCTCTTAAAAAGTGTAGTGCTTTATTAAATTGTGCAAAGGATAAATAAAAGAAGTGAGTTTTTAAAAACTTAAAAATCTGTGTAAGTCTACATTCTTGTTGCACCATGCCCTGCCTAAGAAATACATGGCTCTACAAACATTACTGACGCAGTCGAGGCAAATTCAAACATAAATAATATATAGAAGCAGTTTATAATAACAAAGTTAAATGCTATAGTGTAAAACTTGGAGTGTAACAACAAAAACACATCTTTAAATCAGCTTCTCATACGTAGCGGTATATTGCGTAACAACAATAACTATTACGTAATCAACAAATTCAAACCGACGCCCAAAGCATGTTGCAAACTTCTTAAACAAAGTAAACTCCAAGAACAATACTTCTTCAAATTGGCTTCCCAAACAAGAAGCTAAATAAAATTTATGTAAATAATATACGTAACAAAAAATGGCTTCTTCAATTTGGCTCCCATACGTGGGGGAGTTAAATTAAAGCAACTATTGAACTACTTCAATAGACAGTGGATCGTTAATACACAGAAAACCTGGAGTTGTGTGTATCGAGACCATAAATTAGCATAGGCAAGCAAGCAAGAAGGAATTTATAGCGTAAACAGCCTAATCGAGTAATTATGCTGTTGGAGTCCTATTGGACCTAACTAAAGCCTTTGATTGCGTGGAGAGTACTATCCTGCTACACAAAATCTATGACCTCGGCATCAGAGGTCATGCACAACAAATCCTAAAATCCTACTTAACCAGTTGAGAGCAGTTTGTAATGTTAAAAACTGAATATCATTAACTTATGTCTCCCCGACAAGTATTAACTCATGGCGTACCGCAAGGTTCTATCTTAGGACCACTCCTTTTTATTCTCTACATGCATGATATCAATAAATTTATACCCACCAACACCAGAATTTTTCAGTATGCTGATGATTCCACTATTACTGTATGCCATAAAGATTCACATACGCTAGAAGAAACCCTAAATAACACTACACATAATTTACTGAAATATTTCAGTGAACTAATGCCATTTGGAACCAAAAGCACAAATTTATAAATAACACTGAACATTGGTAACAACCCACTTAATATAGTGGAAAGTGAAAAACTGCTGGGTGTCACACTAGACAAAACTTTTATGTTTACAAATCATATCGACAAGCTAGGTAACAACATTAGCAAAAATTTATTTGCCCTTAAACACTTTATTAAATATGTACCGAAAATCACGGCCAAAATGATATATTACTCTTTAATCCATTCACAACTGTCATACCGGATAGAACTATGGGGAAATATCACAGCTACAAATTTTAATAAAATATTTATACTACAAAAAAGAGCGATCAGACTTCTTGGTAACCTCAAATACAATGAATCCTGCCGTGAAATATTTAAACAGTTGAAAATTCTAACCATACCCAGTTTATATATCTATCAGACTATACCACACTTAAGAAAATTCAACTCTCATCCTGAAACTAATTCTGATAGGCACAACTATAACACAAGACATAAATATGACTTAGCGATTCCCAGCCATCGACTACGGTTTTTTGAAAGGTTGCCTAGTTACATGGGAATATAATTTTACTTTAAACTATCTGAGAACATAACACTGTGTACAAATGATAAATTCAATGTGTTGTTAAAAAGATTTTTAATAGAAAAAACATATTATAGCATAAACGAATTTGTAAATAGTGAATGAATGTCTATATGTCAGTGTGAATGTGTGCATTCTTTTGTGTGAGTGTGTATGAATCTTGGCATTGTACTTTTGTGCTCAGCCACTTTATTGTAGAGCAATAAAATAAATAAATACATAAATAAATAAATACGAGGGCTGATCAATATAGACAGAGACTGATTTTTTTCACTGATATTTATTACTCCATTTCAATTTTGACATTATCTTTCTCAAAGTAGTCCCCTCCTAACTGAATGCACTTTTTATAGCGTCTCTGCCAGTCCTCGAACACATGGTGCAGGCCATTCTTTGTCAGGTCTTTGAAAATCACCTCACTTTTCTTTAGCGCTGTTTCAGTGCTCTCAAATCGAATGCCCCGGAGCTTTGCCTTTAGTAATGGGAATAAAAAGAAATCACAGGGGGTAAGACCGGGGCTTTAAGGCGGACACAGGTAATGTTGAGTTTAGCCAAAAACTCCTGGACTTGATTTGCGACGTGAGGCCGCGCGTTGTCGTGATGAAGTCGTTACCCATTCCGATGATGTTCTGGACGTTTCCTTGTAATGTGCTTCCTCAGTGTAGCCAATACTGACGTGTAATAGCTGTGTGTGAGGGGGGAACTTGTAAGAGAACAAATTGTATTTATTGTAACATTATTGTAGCTCCGCGTTTGGAAGCCAATTTACGAGAGCAAATATATGTTTACTTCACGCGTGTTGCCATCTTGTGTGACGTCATTCGTTGGTCTGGTTCGTAGCTTCCTCTGACGTTAGCTATTTGCATGAATTAGTTTCTAAAAGAATTTAAGGTTATATATATATATATATATATATATATATTGTCCTCCGGCTAGCTATCATCTTTTCTTGGTAGAACTTGTATCTCTTGCAGGGTGTGAAGCGGAAAGGAATCTTTTGTCTAGAAATGATATTGACGAAGAAATTGGTTTTATAATCTTTATTGCAGAACACGTTCACGAACACTTTCACATATTTATCTTGATACTCGCCATACTGAAACTGTTTATAATAATTTCTTACTTTTAACTCACGTACTTCAACTTTGTGTATTTAACTGTATAATACTTTATAAGATTTCTCGTACTTCTGCTGCGCGTAACTTGACGAAATGAAGGACTGACTGACGATCTGTACTGTACTGAGAATTCCGTTGAACTGGGGACGATGTGTAGTGTGTCGAGAATCTTGTTGCACTGGGGGGAACGCTCCCTTGAATCTACACTATTTATAGGCTTGCCTCAAGATACGCCTAAAGATTATAAATGAACTGCTATTGGCTAATAAAACGCGCCAACATTAGCGTCTATTTGAATATCCAATGAAAACCACCAATACATATTACTTTTAGGGAAAATTCTAGAAGCTTTTACCGAAAAGGCGCGAAACATTACGTAACTTCCTGGTTCCCGGTAACGATAAACAACTCACCCATTGCTGTATTATTGCGTTATTGTTAACAGTTTCAGTAGAGCCGTATATTATTATTTACCAATAATATTTACAATTAATAAACCTCTGAAATCAATGTCACATAAAAATACATATTCATATTACAATCCTTATTTACATCTAAGTAATTTGTGATACAAATTACCGTATCAAACTGCATGCTGGTAAATCATTCCAGTCCGAAACACTAGGCCCACCTTGCTTAGCACAGAGGACTCGCCCTTCTTTGAAGTCCTTGAACCACCTAAACACCGTTGCACGAGGTAGTGCATCTTCACCGTATGCTTGCTTCAGCTATTCGAAAGTTTCAAGGTTGTATGATTTAAAGGAAAATAAAATTTTATTGCGCTGTATTGCTCCTCTCGTGTCACCTCCATTTTGTGGTATGCGAAATTCAAGTAGGGTCAACAATATACAACATTACTACCAACCTACCGTTACGAGAGTGCTGTCGCTTATGGACATCATAAATGAAACCCTGTTCTTTTCAAGTATTCGTGGTAGAGACTTAAAACTATCAAGGAAACTACAAAAAAAAATTCAGTCTGTCTTTATTGATCAGCCCTCGTAAATAAATAAATGTTATTGTAGTCTAAAATGCATGTAATTTAATTATGTAAGTGTGAGTGCTGAGAAATAAATATTTATTCAAGTACTGTTGTAGATCTACTTTGGTTTTTATAGCATGTTTGATTATTAAAAAAAATACTGGTAAGTTTTAATCAAAAGATGGTATGGTTAGGAAACTAATCCTTTCCTCTTTAATAAACAAATTCATTAGATAAAAGTAGATCAGTGAACTAAAAGAGTATGCATCTACATCCTTATAATCCTAAATAGTTTGACATAATGGCTCATGAATTTTGCAGATTTAACATTTGTCTTTTAATCTCTCCTTAATAGAATGAGTGGTACTTACAGTTAAATGTCCTATGGATGCTGCCATAAGCTGATAGGCTTCTTTAAGACTGCAGACCGGTTGGAAAGGGTAGCACTTAGGTTTCCTTTAATGTAATACCAGTTAACTGCAAACCCTGTAATGCAGCCAAGAAACAAATGCATAAATTCTATTTGCACTACATTAATGCAAAATATAAACACAGTTTGACTAGTGCAATTACATGGTATTATATTTTCTGATAAAATATGTTTCTCTGTTGAATGTATGACATGCAATTATGTTTCCTTTTTAAAGAGTAATTTACATTATTCATTATATTTTCTCTCCCTGGTTTTTCCAAGCTAGTAAGAAAGATAAATATCTTATTCGTCACATTTAAGGGCCAGTAAACTGGTGACGCATCAAATTTACAAAGTTTCATCTAACTAAAACATTACAGAAAATATGATAAAAAGTTGCAGAAGCATTTATACATACAAACTTATATGCATAAATATTTACATTATTAATCCGTGTTTAACTATAACAAGATTTTATTTATGCCTAAATGATTTATATGTCCCTAGAGACTGTCTTCTATATATTCTTTTACTGTATAGTATGCATTTTCTGTGAGGATCCTTTTCAATGTACTGAGAAATACATTTTTGTCTTTTATTGTTGTGTATTTTTGTGGCAGTTTATTATCAACTTTTATTCCAGAACAGAAAGTGCAGGTACTTTTAGACAATTTTGAGTTCTAGTTTCATAGTTATGCATATTCTGTTTATTATAGTATTTATCAAAGTTTTCGTATATATAGGGCAGGTATTATGATGATAAATACACAAAAGATAGCATGTATTAACTTTGAATTAACAAAACTAAACCGAGTATAGATGGGGAAAACATATCGGAAATAAATTGCACTAATTTTCTTGGAGTAATAATTGATAAACATTTAAATTGGCAATCTCATGTAGCATCAATTAGAAAAAAGATAAATAAGGGCATTTATGTAATGAGACAATTAACTAAAATAATGGACAATAACACAATGAAACAGGTTTATTATGCTTTTATATATTTGCATGTAAGATATGGAATTACGTTATGGGGAAATATTACAACAAGAGAAATGGATAAAGTCTTTAAACTGCAAAAAAAGCCATTAGAATAATAAGCAAAATGGAAAACAAATAAACTTGCAGGGGGGTGTTTAAGAATCAAAACTTGTTAACAGTGCCATGTGAATGCATAAAAACTGTGATAAATATAAATATGCAAAAAATTCCAGTGTACATAAACATAATTTAAGAAACAATGATGATTATTATAGAATAAAATTAAGAGGAATCGTGCCATAGAAGTTAGAGGAAGAGAATTATTCAGTAAATTACCTAGAGAAATAAAGAACATAAACCAGCCAAATGTAATGATGAAATCAATAAAGAAATACTTAATAGAAAATGATATTTAAGGTAAACTTAATGTACATGCAATGTAAAAGAAGTAATGTAAAATTATAAGCTTGTTAAATTATTTTATATTTGTAATTCGACATGTCCTTTAATTGTATTTAAAAGGATGATAATAAACATTAATGTTTAGTTTTATAAATAAATTTCTACAAGAATTTTTGGGATTGATGTGTATCATAATGCAAATAATTGTTTTTTTCTGTATCTTTAAATATTTTCTCCTAGCCCTAGACAGGTGGCGCATGTAAGTCTTACATTAGTGGTGGCGCGGGGTCACTGGCGACCCCAGGAATAAAACGATTGTTGTAAATGGACCGAATTAATAAATTTATCTAATTATTGCTTACATATACCGAGTAACACATTATGTATTAAAATAACTGTTGGTTGTAGAAATCTAGTTTAAAAAATAAAACAAAAACTTTGAATTGACAGTTCCTTGCAATTTGGACTGATGCGCAGCAAAAAAATATATTTAAATGTTCACTTCACTCATAATCATAAAGTATCACAGTTAATGTGGTTTTTTTCATCTCGACAGTAAGAACATATATTGATATTATAATTCACACACAGCTCCTACACACGACTACACTATGGTCTTTGCATACCTGCTGCTTGCATTTTACACACGAAAGGTTTGTCTTTCTGTTTGCATTCTCGGACACACATTACACCTCATTCTTTTCTTCACTGGAAATTCCTGTTCTTGATTTTCTGGTTGTGCTGCATTTATAAAGTGCCGTATTTTCTCAAGCAATAATTCTACAGGAGATTTTGCATTTTTAGCTGCAGATTTTACATCTGGTAAGTGAGTCACTATCTTGTGGGAGCGAGTACGTTAATTTTGAGGAGGCTGAACCATTTTCCATGCCTTAACTCGAGCCTCTTCTGCACTTTGCTCACTTTCACTATTTGAACTCAGTATTTCAAGTTCATCTTCGGTTTCGCTGCCTTCGCCACCTAATGCTTCCTCTTCTTCCACTTCCCTTATTAGGGCTAATAACCTTGCTGATGTTCTTTATAACACATATTGATATAAAAACAGCACTACGTTTAAGACTAAAAATACGTAAATATTATAACCACAACTTCTCGAAGGTTCAGCTGAAAACACACTGTAACTACAGAAACAACATGCAGACGAGACACATAACGCAACGGGAGAGGTGGCGTGGGGTATTTCTTGCCCTCATTTCAGCCGAAGAACACATAGCCTATATTCTAGAAATGTATGACCTGTATTTCATTGCTAATGACCTCTAACAAAAGCCAAGGAATGCAGCGAAAGGTAAGGGAAAGGCAGGGTTCAGGTATCCGAAATCATTATATATAACTTGCAAATAAAACTGACTGGGGTCAGAAAATACCCCGCGCCACCTCTCTAGGGCTAGCCTGTGTCTGCTCCCCAAATATAAGACCATATGCCATGATGGAATAAAAGTAGTTGTATTATACAGTCATTCTACGAGGGCTGATCAATAAACACTGAGACTGATTTTTTCCGTAGTTTCCTTGATAGTTTTATGTCTCTACCACGAATACTTGAAAAGAACAGGGTTTCATGTATAATGTCCATAAGCGACAGCACTCTGGTAACGGTAGGTTGGTAGTAATGCTGTATATTGCTGACCCTACTTGAATTTCGCCTACCACAAAATGGAAGTGACACGAGAGGAGCAATACAGCGCAATAAAAGTTTATTTTCGTTTTAATCATACAGCCTTGAAACTTTCGAAAAGCTGAAGCAAACATACGGTGAAGATGCACTACCTCGTGCAACGGTGTTTAGGTGGTTCAAGGACTTCAAAGAAGGCGAGTCCTCTGTGCTAAGCAAGGTGGGCCTGGTGTTTCGGAATGGAATGATTTACCAGCATGCAGTTCCCCCCTCACACTTCTGTTACAGCAGCTACTACCCGTCAGTATTGGCTACACTGAGGAAGCACATTGCAAAGAAAGGACCAGAGCTTTCTCGGACTGGGTGGCGATTTCATCACGACAACGCGCGGCCTCACGTCGCAAATCAAGTCCAGGAATGTTTGGCTAAATTCAACATTACCTGTGTGCCGCATCCGCCTTAAAGCCCCGGTCTTACCCCCTGTGATTTCTTTTTATTCCCGTTACTAAAGGCAAAGCTCCGGGACATTCGATTTGAGAGCACTGAAGCAGTGCTAAAGAAAAGTGAGGCGATTCTCAAAGACCTGACAAAGAATGGCCTGCACCATGTGTTTGAGGACTGGCAGAGACGCTATAAAAAGTGCATTCAGTTAGGAGGGGACTACTTTGAAAAAGATCATGTGAACATTGAAATGGAGTAATAAATATCTGTGAAAAAAAATCAGTCTCAGTCTTTATTGCTCAGCCCTGGTAGTTTTTAAGTTTGTAATTTTTGTTAGATAATGCATATTACACTGGTTAGTCCTTTACTGATATATTGAAAGTGTTCTATTTTAGGTATACCCCTACGATTTTTCCTGTAGGTATAGGGCATACTGTAGTGGTATTTGTGTTGTTTATGGTGTTGCATGTGTTTTGAATTGAATTAAAGCAGTTTTTGTCATATTTAATTTTAGCCCATTATTATCAAACTAATTTTTCAGTAACACTAATGATAGTACCATTTAATAAGATGGAAGTTTTCTCTGCGTACATAATTATTTTACCCTTTATATTGTTTGGGAACTTGTTTACATATCCTATATTATTTTATTTATACCTGGGTTTGTAAATACATTTATACTTATTCTTTTAATTATATGATATTTTATTTTATTCAGTGCTAAGATCAATACATTGGTAGCTACCACTTTTGGCTCTGGCCATTATTGGGTCTACCAGCATAATCCATTTGATAAATACACTTATTTACTAGAGATCTAGAAATGAAGGTAGTATGGAGCAGGGAACAGTATGTTGATATATGTGATTAAACAGCAAGAGCATGATTTGCATGGGCTAGGACAGGGGTGGTGAATTTGAAAGGTTTGAGAAAAGAGATTGATTTGGACTATGCCACTGGAAAGTTAAAGAGTGGCGTATAGTTTTAGAGTGTGAAGAAACAAAGTTTCTTAGAAAGAGGATAGAGAAGAGAGAATGGTTAAATTTATCAATAGAAATTCAAGCTAAAAGATAGTAAATGTAAAATCTAGGAAAAATATAATAGAAGTAGGGAACTTTTTGGGCAGAGTAAGAGCAAAATGGATGAGGAAAATTAGCAAGGAAGAGACAAATGAGTATTAAATTAAATTACAGTAGTGTTTAGTTGATATGTTGTAAGTAGGACCCAACAACTCAACAACCTCAAGGTTTGAGTTTGTTGTGGTCCAAGGAAGGCAACTCAAGGTAGAGTTAGAGTTACATTAGAGATTAAATAAATTTATAATTGTATTTTTAGATTAGGAGGAATGCTGGCTACCAGTAGTTATGAGGTTAGTTTTCTTTATATTTTATTTTTTTGTTATTTTTAGAAACTGGGTTAAGAATAAATTTGTAAAATTGTTGTTGTAAATTTGTACAATTAATTGGGTTAATAAAATTATTTACTTACTTACTAGAGATCTTATAGGGCAATGAAAAATACATGGGATAGGGAAAAATATATAGACATAGTAAATAAGGAAGAGATAGAATCTATTGCATGGTTAAGAACCGGAGCATCGAGGCTAAGAGGGTTAAGACAGGGTATTCCTCAGAACCAATGTCCGATATGTGGTGGTAATGAAGACATTGAACACATAGTATTTAAGTGCCAAGGAACAGAAAATTGGGGAAAAGAATTTTTTAATAAGAAGTGGTTGAAGGGGGATAGAAACACACTTATGATCGAAATGATGTGCAAGGACGCTAGAAGCATTGGACAGTTTTTGTGTAAAGTAAAAAATAAATGGCTTTGGACAGTGGATAGAGAAAAATAAGAGGTAGCCTATCTTACTTTGAATGGAAAACTATAGTGAATGTGCGACGGATAAGTAATCAATAAGTGAAAAGTGAAAAACAAGTGGAAATGGGACATGAAAAAACTGAAAAAAAACAAGATAATTTATTGACAAGAAATTGTAAAATGTAAATAATCTGTAGTGATTGTCTACAGAATGCGTTGACGGGTGGGGTGGATTTTCTTGAAAACCTTCGTGTCACATCTCTTGAAGATACTGAACCTAAATACCAAGTTTGGTGTTTATCCGACTATTCGTTTCTGAGTTATGCTGATCACAGACACACACACAGACACACACACACACGGACATGTTTCCAAAAATGCTTTTTTTGGATTCAGGGCGTCTCAAAATTTGTATTTCTGGTGAAATCTCGGTATCGAATTTTTGGGTGGAATACAATACTTCCCCTACTTACTATACGCAGTAGAGAAAGTAAACAGTAAACAGCAGGATTTATGTCTTTAAGACAAACTTGGCAGGTACTGGAACAGGACATCATTATGCAATAAATATGTAGTATAAAGAGAACACTAAACAACAAATGTATAGAAACTTGTGCATAGGCTCTGTACAATCACTTGCCTTCCAGAATTAAACATTTAGCAGATAAACAAAAAACTAAAGGAAACAAATTTATATTTAATTGAAAATGTATGCTATTCAATAGAAGAATTCAAAAGTGCATGCAATCAATAAATATGTAAATGTAATTCTTGTATTACAGTACACCATCCTGTCTTGTAAGTATTCTGTTACATCACTCATCACATATTGTAAATAGCATTATCCCCTGACAGTGTCATGTAACATTTTTTACAACTGTGAATAAATGAAATGTACAATGTTCTCAAGAGAAAAATTACTTAAAATTGATAAGGTTTGCAATGAAAAATAAATAACTGAAGAGTGCAAATTTAAAGAAACAATCTTTACAGTTTACACTTCATTAAGAGAACACTGAAATTTAGTAAATTTAATATATGATATATGGTTATTTAATATTTCTATACTATTCTGTCATGTCAATATGTTTTTTGAAGTGGTAAATGAATAAATAATTCTGCCTACTTCAATGATTATCATTACTGATGGTGCCTATATCAGTGCCTATTTTGAACTTGTATTTGCCTGCCTATTTTAAGTTTTAGTGCCTATTGCACTGAGTTCTATTTATGAGATAGGCTGATCATGTGTATCGAATATCCGGAGAAGTTCAGACATTAAATATGCCAAAATCAATCTATTTCATACTGTTTAGAAAAACTCTGTACATTTATTTGGCATTAACATTCAGAGCAAGTGATAAGTGAGGTAGTCAATATAAAAGTGGAACATAAGAATAAAGTGTTTTAAGAAAAATACAAATGAATATCTATTTTGGTTGTTTCTTTGGTCGTATTCGTTTAGCATGTTGTGGCTTTATTATTGGTTACATTATTTAATTTTATTGAGATTAAAAGAATACTAGTGTATTTCAAACTTAAAGAAAATAAAGGTTTAATCCACACGTAATGGCCCATTTTTATGCATACGCTATGAAATGAGTAGAATATATTATTTGAAATTAAATTTAATCCTGCCTTAATACAAATATAGAGTTTGTAAGGGAAATGCATCGTATTTTAAAAAGAGACTAGGTTAAATTAGATTAGATTAGGTTGCATTGCATTCTGTGAGTTCACTAGCAGCCATAAAGGCTTGTGAACACAAGAGCATGTCAAGGAAATTTACAAAAATTACATATAAACATAAATATTACACAGAATACAGAAAATTTAAAATAAAATAAAGAAATATTATATACAAAATGAAACAAAGCAGGTGTAATGTTGTGCAAAATCGAATACCTCCCTACCGTTATAAGGCTAACATTATATTAACGAAAAGAACAGTTATTTTAACTTTCACAAGGCTTGTAAGTTTTGTTTGTCTCATTATTTGGTTCTATTTAATTTGTAATACATAACACTTACTGTCAGTTCTTGATATACATACATTTAAATAGCTTCAGTAGTTCTAGAGCAGGCATCAAATGTAATTGGCAATTGTCATTTATGTTTACTAATACTACTTGGAGAAACAAAAGAAGTTTGCATTGGCAAAAGGTAAAGGGACATTGGCAGCAATTAGAAGCTGCAAATATAAAGTACCTAATATAAATGTTAAATGGCTGGAAAAAGTTTATGAGGTGGTTGTGGAGGCAAAAATGATGTATGGTATAGAAATATGGGGATTAGATAGAGGATGGGAATGTATAGATGTGGTGCACAGGATGTTTTATAGAGAAATACTAGGGCTACCGAAGTCAATTGTAAGACAGGTAGCACAATTAGAGATGGGCAGGGTGCCAACTAAGGGGAAGATAATGGAAAGAGCTTTGAAATTTTGATTCAGAACTTTAAATCTAGGAAAAAGTAATGTGTTAAGACAATGTATAGAATACCAAGAGAATAGTTTAATGAATGATGGATGGGTAAGTAAATTACGGAATATTTTGGAGAAAAATGAGTTATGAGATATGTGGAGAAGGAGAGAAAATAACGTGAAAATTTTTGGAAAAAGGCGAGGAAAAGACTGGAAGATATAGAAATACAAATCATGTTCAGTGAGATTGCCGAAAAGAGCTCATTAGTTTGTTATAGGCCAATGAAAAATACATGGGGTAGGGAAAAATATATAGACATAGTAAATAAAGAAGAGAGAGAATCTACTGCATGGATAAGAACCGGAGCATGGAGGCTAAGAGGGTTAAGACAGGGTATTCCTCAGAACCAATGCCGATATGTGGTGGTAATGAAGACATTGAACACATAGTATTTAAGTGCCAAGGAACAGAAAATTGGAGAAAAGAATTTTTTAATAAGAAGTGATTGAAGGGGGATAGAAATACACTTATGATTGAAATGATATGCAAGGACGCTAGAAGCATTGGACAGTTTTGGTGTAAAGTAAAAAATAAATGGCCTTTGGACAGTGGATAGAGAAAAATAAGAGGTAGTGCATCTTACCTTGAATGGAAAACTATAGTGAATATGTGATGATTAAGTAACCAATAAGTGAAAAGTGAAAAACGAGTGGAAATGGCACATGAAAAAAACTGAAAAAAAAATAAAGATAATTTATTGACAAGAAATTTTAAAATGTAAATAAACTGTAGTGATTGTCTATTGAATGAGTGACCAGGGTCAAAGTGCAGTAGACAATCAAATTTGTAAAACTCTTAGCACAACAAACTATACTATACTATACTACAGAGCTATATATGTATTATCATCAGGATAATTTGTCATTCAGATAATCTTATACAGAATAATATGCTTTTAAGCATAGGTACTCTTTAACAGCAGTTTTAAAGACATTGAAATTGTCAACTTTTCCCTTAAGATCATTACGGAGAGCTTTAAATATTTTTATGGTCTCATAATACACACCCTTCCTGAGGCAACAAAACTTTGCACTGGCACTATAACAGAATGATATGAAAATCCATACATGGTTCGCTGTTTAGCCTTGGTTTACCATTCCATCACTGAACACTGCATCATCTTCACTTAAAAACTTATACAAACATCTTAAATCATCTACTTTCTTCTGGTTTATGTTCAGATGTGCAGCCTTTCCAATAGTGAAGATTTGTGTTGTGAAAGGAGATTTCCAAATAATGAGCTTAAAGAAAGAATAACAGTTTTCATAGCTATTTTTAAACAGGTGTACCATCACCACTTTGCAATGCATTTCACTGAAACCTCCACCAAAATAAACCAGACAAAATGCAGATAAAACCATGCATTCTGCATAAATATAGGTGTCCTATATTATGGTAAAACAGCAAAGAAGTTTACAATTATTGACGTTCAACATACGAGGGCAGTCCAAGAAGTACCTGAGCTGGCATACTCGTGTATATATATATAGCGGTTGTTGTTTCAAACAAACGACTATGGTATAAACACTAAGTTTGAAGTTTGAAGATGTTATGTTGTTTAGTAATTGTTTGGCAGCCATCAATAGTGAACTCTCTCACCGAATTTGTAAACATGGATAAAACTGGCCATCGTTGTGTGATTCAATACTTTCATTTGAAAGGTCTTAGTCCAACTAATATTAAAGCTGAGCTAGATTCTACTCTGTGAGAGTCTGCTCCTTCGTTTACAACAGTAAAATACTGGGTGGCAGGGTTTAAGCAAGGCCGTAGGAGCTGCCAAGACGATCATCGCAGTGGTCGACCAAATGAGGTGGTCGCGCCAGAAATTGTGAAGAAAATCCACAAAATGGTATTGGATGACCGTCGACTGAAAGTGCGCGAGCTAGCAGACATCGTAGGCATTTCAAAAAGTGCTGTACATCGCATACTGACTGAAAATTTAGACATGAGAAAGCTGTACACAAGAATGGTGCCGCGTTTACTCACAATGGAACAAAAGCAGCGTCATGAGGGTGTTTCAGTCGAGTGTTTGGCGATATTTCGCTGCAATAAAGCCGAGTTTTTGCGTCGATTCATAACCATGGATGAAACATGGGTCCATCATTTCACACCTGAGACGAAGGAACAGTCAAAACAGTGGATTGAAAGGGGAGAATCGCTTCCAAAGAAGGCGAAGACAGTTCCATCTGCAGGCAAGGTCATGTCGTCAGTTTTGTTTGGAATGCGCGTGAGATAATTTTCATTGATTATCTACAAAAAGGTAAAGCAATCAATGACGAGTATTATGCAAACTTATTGCAGCATTTGAATGATGAAATAAAGCAAAAACAGCCGCATTTAGCGAAAAAGAAAGCTCTGTTTCATCAAGACAATGCACCAGTTCACACACATTCATTATCGCCATGGTAAAAAAATCAATGAGTTAAAGTTCAAATTGCTTCCTCATGCACCCTATTCGCAGACTTAGGCTCCTCTGATTATTTTCTATTTCAAAAGTTGAAGAAATGGCTTGGTGGTAAAAGATTTACCAATAATGAAGAGATGGAGTTTGCAGTTGATGGCTATTTAGCAGAACACGATGGTTCTCACTATAAACAGGGTATCGAAGCTATTGAACATCGTTGGGAAAAGTGTATCGAGCTGAAAGGAAACTATGTAGAGAAATAAAAGTGTTTTGTTTCCCAACATTTTTGTGCTTTCTTTGTTAGGTGAGGTACTTCTGGGACAGCCCTCGTAGATCCTATGTTTTACAGTTTACTGTAATGCGTCACTGCATGAAAAAACATGCAAAAGCGTGATTAATAAACATTCATTTGAAGTTTAAATTTAAAAGAATAACTAAGCAGTAACACATACAATTTTATTATTGCATTGTATGACACTTAATACTTTGCATTACAGTCAGTGCCTAAGCTATTCTTGTTTAAGATTTATTCTTTTTACTTTCTTTATCATGCACACAGTAGCCCAGAGGTGGGCAGAAGTCAGTTTTACACCAACAACACAACACAAGGCAACCTTCACAAGAAACACAGACGTAAGGCATTGCTACGAAAGGGGGAATTTACGGTTGCAGAGCTCCTGCAGTGACAGTTAATTGCAGTTTACTTCACTGTTATATTGTGTTTAAGTTTACTTTCTACATTTTTACTTTCACTACTATGTATAAAGTTGGAGAAGTATTGCATTCCACCCAAAAATTTGATACCGTGATTTCACCGGAAATACATGTTTTGAGACGTTCTGAATCCAAATAAAGCATTTTTGGAAACATGTGCGTGTGTGTATCTATCTGTCTGTCTGTCAGTCTGTGAACACCATAAAAACGAAGAGTAGGATAAATACCAAAATTGGTACCTGAGTTTACTATCTTCCAAGGATGCGATACGAAGATTTTCAAGAAACTTTTCCCACCCCAGACTACGCTTTAAATGGAACATTTTTCGAAAATCTTTATTTTCTCAATAATGGCTCTACGGATTTCCATTAGAATATTAATATTTAAGATAGTTTTATAGCAAATAAAATGTATATCTTGAATTTTAAAACATCATTACAAGCAGAGTGGAAAACCTGTGAAAAAATCTGATTTGTTGCACTCACATGACTTTCTCTACTCTTGCACAAACTATTGTTACAAATGCTTATTCTCCATCTATTTCATGTTAATCTTATTGCTAATTTTCTTGTAGGTGCAAGGGGAATATGGTAGCTTGAGAAAAAAGTATTGGAAAATTGGAATATCTCGGAAATGGTTAACTGCACACAAAAAATGTATATGACATAAATCACGTTTTTATCGAGATCTACATTTTTTGTGTAGTAAAACCTTGTCTATCTCTTACAGTTTAACAGTTATGAGAAAGTCATTTAGAATGAAGAGGACTTTTGGAGACATTCCCAGAAAATTCAAGATATAAATTTCATTTCTCAAGAAAATATCTGAAACATATGATGTTTTAATTGAAATCGTTAGAGCTATTATTGGGAAAATAAAAAAATTCGAAACATTTTCCATGTAAAGGGTAGTCTGGGGTGGGGGAATTTTCTTGAAAATCGTCATGTCGCATCTTTGGAAGATACTGAACCTAAATACCAAGTTTGGTACTTATCCAACTTTTCGCTTTTGATTTATGTTGTTCACAGACGCATATCCACACAAATACACATGGACGTATAATGCTTTTTGATTCAGGGGGCCTCAAGAGTATTTCGGGTGAAATCTCGGTATGGAACCTTTGGGTGAAATGCAATACTTCTCCTACTTGCGAGTGCTGTCCCAGAAGTACTCGATCTAACAAAGAAAACATAAAAATTTTGAGAAAAAACATCTTTACTTCTCTACATAGTCTCCTTTCAGCGATGTTCAAAAGCTTCAATACCTTGTTTATAGTGAGAACCGTCGAGTTCTGCAAAATAGCCATCAACTGCAGACTCCACCTCTTCATTGTTGGGAAATCTTTTACCACCAAGCTATTTATTAAACTTTAGAAATAGAAAATAATCAGAGGGGGCTAAGTTTGGCGAATAGGGTGCATGAGAAAGTAATTCGAACTTTTAACGCATTGATTTTGGCCATGGCGATAATCGACGTGTGAACTGGTGTATTGTCTTGATGAAACAGAACTTTCTTTTTCGCTAAATGCGGCCGTTTTTGCTGGATTTCATCATTCAAACGCTGTAATAAGTTTGCATAATACTCGCCATTGATTGCTTTTCCTTTTTGAAGATAATCAATGAAAATTATCCCACGCGCATCCAAAAAAAAAAAAAACTGACGCCATGACCTTACCTGCAAATGGAACTGCCTCACCTTCTTTGGAGCAGATTCTTTCCTTTCAATCCATTGTTTTGACTGTTCTTTCGTCTCAGGTATGAAGTAATAGACCCATGTTTCATCCATGGTTATGAATCGACGCAAAAAATCGGGTGTATTGCAGCGAAACATTCTCACGACACTGCTTTTTTGTTCCATTGTGAGTAAACGCGACACCCATCTTGCGCATAGCTTTCTCATGTCTAAATTTTCAGTCAGTATGCGATGTACAGCACTTTTTAAATGCCTACGATGTCTACTAGCTCGCGCACTTTCAGTCGACGGTCATCCAATACCATTTTGTGGATTTTCCTCACAATTTCTGGCGTGGTCACCTCAAATGATCGACCACTGCGATGTTCGTCTTGGCAGCTCGTAAGGCCTCGATTAAACTCTGCCACCCAATATTTTACTGTTGTAAACGAAGGAGCAGACTCCCCCAGAGTAGAATTTAGCTCAGTTTTAATATTTGTTGGACTAAGACCTTTCAAATGAAAGTATTGTATCACATAACGATGGCCAGTTTTATCCATGTTTACAAATTCGTTGAGAGAGTTCACTATTAATGGCTGCCAAACAATTACTAAACAACGTAGTATCGTGAAACTTCAAACTTAAGCTTTATAAGGATGGTACTTTCTACCATAGTCATTTGTTTGAAACAACAACCGCTATGTATACGTCAGGTGGGTGCTTCTGGAACTGCGTAGTAGAGAAAGTAATAAGATTAAGTAAGAATAATTTGCTTATCCACTAATATACGGTAGAGGGTAGAGAAAGTCGCGTATCGCATCAGATTTACAGACACACACTCAAAAGTTTTTCTAAAAATGCTTTGGTTATTCAGTGTGCCTTAGAGCATTATTTCCGGTGAAATCTCGGTATCGAATTTTTGGATGGAATGAATACCTTCTCCACGTACTAAGTACGTGGTAAATAAAGCAATAAACGATGGTGGGTAGAAATAGTGAGGTGAATGTGACGCATCAGCATTTTTATTTCCTTTGCTTCTTTTGTTCGTGTGCAAAGGAAAGCATCTCTTAAGGCGTAATTTTATTCAGACGGCGCGTTTTCTTTTCTTCTTTTGTCTGTTTGCCTTTCCTCACGGGTATTACACGTGCCATGCTGCGAGTTAAAAAGTCGCATGCTGAGAGACGCTCAGGTAATGAACTGTGCACACGCCGCGTTTTACCCCTATTACGTATCTTCTTTGTCGACACACCTTGTTGTTACGGAGCATGTGCCGCCCACTTAAACGGAGTCGGAAAAAAGGTAAAGTAAAGAATATTTTCATATATGATGAGAATTTCATTCTAGTTACTTTCTCTACTACGTATAGTAAGTAGGGGAAGTATTGTATTTCACCAAAAAATTCGATATACCAAGATGTCACGGGAAATACATGTTTTTGAGGTGCAGTGAATCCAAAAAAAGGATTTTTAGAAAAAGGTCCGCGTGTATGTCTGTGTACAGCGTAACTCAAAAACGAAAAGTCGGATAAATACCAAACTTGGTATTTGAGTTTACTATCTTCCAAGAATGCGACACGAAAATTTTCAAGAAAATCCCCCTACCCCAGACTACCCTTAACTTGGAACATTTTTCGAAAACTCTGATTTTCTCAAAAATGACTAGCGATTTGGATTAAAATATCACATGTTTAAGATATCTTCATGATAAATGAAATGTATATGATGAATTTATTGGGAATGTCCCCAAAAGTCCTTTTCATTCTAAATGACTTTCTCATAACTGGTAACCCGTAAAAGATAGACAAAATATTACTACAGACACACACACACACACACACACACACACAGACACACACACACACACACACAAACAGATCTCGTTAAAATGCACAATTTATGTGACATACGTTTTTTTTGTCGAGTGAACCAATTCTCAGATATTCCTTGTTATTTGTTTGAATTTTTCAATGCTTATACTTTTTCTCAAATGGGAATTCGTTATTTCGTTTTTTACTTTTTCTGCTACATATAGTAAGTAGAGGAAGTGTTGGATTCCACCCAAGAATTCGATACCGATATTTCACCGGAAATACATATTTTGAGACGCCCTGAATAAAAAAAAAGCATCTTATGCAACATATCCGTGTGTATGTCCGTGAACAGCATAACTCAGAAACGAACAATCAGATAAACACCAAACTTGGTATTTAGGTTCAGTATCTTCCAGAGATGCGACACGAAGGTTTTCAATAAAATCCCCCCACTCCAGCTTACTCTTTACATGAAACATTTTTCGAAAATTTTAATTTTTCATTTAATTTTTAATTATTCATTTTTTTGTCCTGGTAATGCAAAGAGAATGGAATACTCCATATAGCAACCAGCTCTTAAAATACTTGACTATCGCTTAAAACCTACCAATTCCCCTTGCATCTACAAGAAAATTAGCAATAAGATTAACATCTCGATTAACATGAAGAATATGGAGAATAAGCGTTTGCAAAAATAGTTTGTACAAGAGTAGAGAAAGTCATGTGAGTGTAACACATCAGATTTTTATCTATGGCTTAACGTCTACTAGTTATACAAGATTATACAAAGTTTCTTCGGAGTGAAGCGGACTTCAAGAGCTTTTACCAGAAAATTCTGGATATAAACTTTATTATAATGCAAATATCATTAATTGATATTTATATGACAAAAGTCGTTAGAGCAACTTTTTTTAAAAATCAAACAATTTGAGGTGGGGGATTTTCTTGAAAATCTTCGCGTGGCATCTTTAGAAGGTATTGAATCTAAATACCAAGTTTATTGATTATGCGACTTTTCATTTTTATGTTATGCTGTTCACAGACGCGCGAACATACACACCGATGTTTACTTTCTCTACTACGTATAGTAAGTAGGGGAAGTATTGCATTCCACCCAAAAATTCGATACCGAGATTTCACCGGAAATACATGTTTTGAGACCTCCTGAATCCAAAAAAAAAGCATTTTTGGAAACATGTCCGTGTGTGTGTGTGTGTGTGTGTGTGTCTGTGTGTGTGTGTGTCTGTGAGCAGCATAACTCAAAAACGAAAAGTCGGATAAACACCAAACTTAGTATTTAGGTTCAGTATCTTCCAGAGATGCGACACGAAGGTTTTCAAGAAAATCCCCCCACCCCAGACTACCCTTTACATGGAACATTTTTCGAAAATTTTAATTTTCTCAAAAATGGCTCTAACGATTTTGTTTAAAATATCATATGTTTAAGATAATGTCATGAGAAATGAAATGTATATCTCGAATTTTCTGGGAATGTCTCCAAAAGTATTCTTCATTGTGAACGACTTTTGCGTAACTGGTAAACCATAAGCGATAGACAAAATTTTACTACACAAAAAATGTAGATCGCGTTAAAATACACAACTTATGTCATATACATTTCTTTTGTTGAGTGAACCGTTTTCGAGATATTGCTTGTTATTTCCTTACATTTTACAATACTTATACTTTTTCTCAAATTCGTTATTCATTTTTTTTATGTCCTGGACATGCAAAGAGAATGGAATGCGCCACATAGCAACCAGCGTTAAAATATTTGACTATCGCTTAAAAGCTACCATATTTCCCTTGCATCTACAAGAAAATTACCAATAAGATTGACATCTCGATATCTCGATTAACATGAAGCATATGGAGAATAAACGTTTGTAAAATTAGATTGTACAATAGTAGAGAAAGTCATGTGAGTGTAACACATCAGATTTTTATGTCCTGGACTTGCAAAGAGAATGGAATGCGACACATAGCAACCAGCGTTAAAATATTTGACCATCGCTTAAAAGCTACCATATTCCCCTTGCATCTACAAGAAAATTAGCAATAAGATTGACATCTCGATATCTCGATTAACATAAAGCATATGGAGAATAGGCGTTTGTAAAAATAGATTGTACAAGAGTAGAGAAAGTCATGTGAGTGTAACACATCAGATTTTTTTTGTAAAATATCTTTTTTATTCAGGGGCCTTAAAATATCCATTTCCGGTGTGAAATTTATGGGTGGAATGCAATACCTTCTCTACCTACAATGTACGTGGTAAAGAAAGCAAAAATGGACTTTTCTCCAAAAATTGTACTTTTTGTTTGCAAACACGAAGCCAGATTGATAAGTCCACGACTTTGACGAGAGATAGCGTTCTAATCACACGTTTCTTGTTTGCATCCAAATCTTACATCTATTCTGGGTATAATCGCAGAAATCGTCATTTTTCTCTTAGAACATTGTTGAGAGCATCTAAAATAAGCAGATGTGTGTTGCTCTGCAGAAAATGGAGAAAAGCGAATTTCGTGTTCTGATAAAGGACTACTTTTTGCGTGGTAAGACGGTGGCTCCATCACATGGCATGGTTCACAAGCGGTTCACGGAAATTCGATGCGACTGTTCGAGCACAAGAGATGCCGTGCACACAGGACGGCCGGTTGAGGTCACAACAGAAGAAATGGTGAACAAAAATCGCGATATTGTGTTGGAAGACCACCGAGTGAAAATCCGTGGGATAGCCAAGACCGTAAACATCTCGAGTGAACGGGTGTATAACATTCTGCACGAATTTCTGGGTATGAGAAAGCTGTCAACAAGATGGGTGCCGCAACTGTTCACAGTTGAGAACAAGCGGAATCGTGTGACCATTTCACAGGGATGTTTGAACATGTCCCAGCGCAACCCAAATGAGATTTTGTGGCGTTATATCACGGTTGATGAAACTTGGGGCTATTATTATCAACCTGAAACCAACCAACAATCAAAGCAATGGATTTCCTTCGGCGAACCTGCTCCAAAGAAAGCGAAAACCATTCCGTCGGCAGGAAAAATCATGGCAACTGTCTTTTGGGATTCACAAGGGGTGATAGATATCCACCACCTGGAAAAGGGTAAAACGATCACAGATTCATATTATGCTGCAATGCTGGATCAGTTTCACAATGAATTGTTAAAGAAACGACCAGGATAATGCACCCGCACACAAGTCAGCCATTTGCTATCGCAAAATTTGTGGAATTGGGCACGGACTGCTACCTCACCCACCATATCCTCCAGATTTGGCTCCGAGCGACTTGTTTCTCTTCGCAAACCTGAAAAATTGGCTCGCTGGGAAGAAATTCACGTCCAGTGAACACACATGACAGAAACAACCTCATATTTTGCTGATTTCGAAAAATAATATGTTTTGGTAACAAAATTGTTATTTTCTTTAAGTAGTCGCTGATTTATCAATCCGTACTGACTAATTATTACAGGCAACATTGGACAGATTGCATATCTCTGCCGATTGAGCAAAGGGGTTGTCATGTCAATATTAATATGCGAAGCAAACTAACGATATAACGTAGAAATGGTAGCACTGTAAAATACTCGTACAGGCAAAACCACGTGTTTTATTGCTACACGTGAGTGCGCTCCATCCTTTCCGCACAAATGATTAAATAATTATCAGAGGAATTCTGTCGCACAACTCCCACCACCAAACACACGTTTTTCCATCACGTTTTGATGACGTAATTATCATTGCAACGTCCTTCATGTTTCCATTTGTAATAACGATCATTTCATGTGCTACATCTAGCGAACGGGAAGATCTGTTTTCTCTCTTTACTTTCTCTACTACGTATAGTAAGTAGGGGAAGTATTGTATTCCACCCAAAAATTCGATACCGAGATTTCACCGGAAATACATGTTTTGAGACCCCCTGAATCCAAAAAAAGCATTTTTGGAAACATGTCCGTGTGTGTGTCTGTGAACAGCATAACTCAGAAACGAACAGTCGGATAAACACAAACTTGGTATTTAGGTTCAATATCTTCCATAGATGCGACACGAGGGTTTTCAATAAAATCTCCTCACCCCAGATTACCCTTTACATGGAACATTTTTCGAAAATTTTAATTTTCTCAAAAATAGCTCTAACGATTTTGATTAAAATATCATATGTTTAAGATATTTTCATGAAAAATGAAATGTATATCTCGAATTTTCAGGAAATGTTTCCAAAAAGCATTTTCTATTGTGAACGACTTTTGCATAACTGATAAACCATAAGAGATAGACAAAATTTTACTACACAAAAATATAGATGGCGTTAAAATACACAATTTATATCATATACATTTTTTGTTGTTGAGTGAACCATTTTCGAGATATTGCTTGTTATTCCCTTAAATTTCTCAATACTTATTCCCTCAAATGGGAATTCGTTATTAATTTTTTTTGTCTTGGATATGCAAAGAGTATTAATCTGTGTCAAAGGGAATGGTGCTACACCTAGCAACCAGCTATTAAGAGATATGTATATGCTTAAAGGCTACTGTATTCCATATTGCCCTTGTAAATATATATTCCCCTTACATCTACAAGGAAATCAGCAATAAGATGGACTCTGCAAATGTTTATCTCGATTAACATGAAAGAGAAAGTCATGTGAGTGTAACACATAAGATTTTTTCTTACTCAGATAAACTTTCATTATTCTTTGACATATTTCGTTGTAGAAGAAAAATACAGTAGGCTAAAGCTCTAGTAACATTTGAATAAATGAGCAGACCGCTATAGGATTGCTTTGAAATTCCATGCTCTTTGTATGACCAAAAAAAAATTCTAATGTGTTACATTCATATGCCTTTCACTACACATTCTTCCACAAACTGTTCTTACGAAAACTTATTTTTCCATCTGCTAAACGTTGCGGTAGTGATTTGTGATTTTTAATTAAATATGATTTGATTTAAATTATGCCTCGGCTTTGTCAGTTATAAGAGCGGATCGAAAAGTAACACACAATAAATGTTTTCTGCCCTGGTATTGCGGCTGGAATGCTGCAAAATTCACACAGATATAGTTTGAAGTTTTCACTGCATAGGGTATTTTTTGTTTCATGTGCAGCTCTAGTGAGAGAAGCATGAACTACACAACAAAGTGGCGCGCATGTTACTGTCGTCCACGTGTGAGGAGCAGAGAGGTGTGTTTTGATATTTGTGGGCTAAAGGGTATATTTACAGGGACATGCGTAGCGTGTATAGTGATGATTGTATGGACCGTAGCAATATCTCCAGGTGGTGTGGATTCTTCCTAGAGGGCCGTGTGAATCTTAGTGATTCGTCACGCTCCGGGGTCCGGTAACAGCTGCAATCCCGCAGAATGTTAAGAGGCATTGAGGCGGTAATTTTGAATGACCGGCGTGTGCAACTGCGAACCTTATCGCAACAGTTCAACACTTCCTATGGTGCAGTGTACGATATTATTCATGACACGTTGAAATTTCGTAAAGTTAGTGCTCGCTGGGTGCCTAAGAACCTGACAGATAACCACAAGGGTCAGCGAATGATGACGAGCTTGGATCACCTAACGCGGTACACCGCAGAAGGGCATGGCTTTCTGAAAGCAATCGTAACTGGTGATGACTTGATGAGTCGTGGGCATACCACCACACGACCGAAACCAAGCAGGCAAGTATGGAGTGGAAACATGCTGGTTCCCCAGGGTAGAAAAAATTCAAGGTGACTCAATCTGCTAGGAAAGTACTTGTGATGGTGTTCTGGGATATGCATGGTGTTGTATTAGTGGACTTTGCTGAACACGGGAGCACTGTGAATGCTGCAGCCTACATGAAAACTTTGGTGAAGTTACGTCATGGCCTTCGTGACAAACGCCACAACATGAATGCTGACGATGCCAAAATTCCCCATGGCAATGCTCACCCCTATGTTGCTGCTGCTGTTCGTTAGAAAATCACCAATTTTGGTTGGAAGGTGCCCCAGCATTCATCATACAGCCCGAACCTTGCACCGTCGGACTTTCGTCTTCTTAGTCCACTGAAGAAATTCCTGGCCGGCCAACGCTTTGCGACAGATGCGGAAGTGAAATCAGCAGTCCGTAGATAGCTATACTCGAAAGAAACGGACGATCTGGTATCACGATGGGAGAAATGTGTTGAGAAACTTGGTGACTATGCCGAAAAGTAGGTAAAATGTGTAAGTTCATTTGTGAATTATTGTTGTTTTTGAGGCAGTATTTTATATCACAACACTGTGAATGCCAGAGTGATTGTAGTGTAAATTAGCATTATTGTATGACAATGATTTGAGATGTTTGTTAATTATAAGCATTGTTAGGAAATAAGTTTACACGGCCTCACTGAAACTGACAATAGAAGTGGGCAACAATGAGCGAGGGGGTGAGTTGTTTATCAAATAGAAGAGACAAACAAATGAGGTCAGAGTAGCGAGCTTTTCTTTAGAAATGGAGGGAATATCTTCCCTAGAGCATATGTGTTCGTAATTTTGATTGGACATAAAAATAGAGCTGATGTTGGCGCGCTTTATTAACCAATAGCAGCTCGATTATAATCTTTAGGCATATCGGGGTGAGGGAGTATAAATTCCGAGCCAGAGAGCAGTTCTACAGAATCATTCACAAGGCAAACGTCGCGCAACAGAATCATCCACGGGTTACACGTCGCGCAGTTCTACAGAATCTCTCGCGTCGTAAAGTTAATTAAAAGATGTGAAATAAGCGAATTAATAATGTGCGGCAAATAAGTGATAATAGTTACATTCAAAAATACAACAGTTTCAGTCGGGCGTGTATCAAGAGTAAATATGTGAAATTAAGGAAGTGTCACGGCAATAAAAGTGTAAAACCAAATTCTTTTATCAGTGTTATCTTTAGTAACAACTCCTTTCCGTTTACACACCCTGTTCAAGAGATTTGCTCGACTGAGTAATAATAGCTAGCCGGAGGACAAAGAACTCAAAATTCAAAATAGTAAAACAATAACAGGCGCTCAGCAAATAAGATGACATAAAAGTTACCGCGACATTTTTTGAACTATTAAACTTTTTTGTAAAAAATTATTGTGCGTTACTTTTCGATCCGCTCTCGTATGTTTGGTAGAGCAAGTATCTCTTAATAAGTGTGGTACGGCTGTAGAATTGTTTCACACACTTTAAACAAGCTATAGTTTTGAATTCTCACTTATTTATTAATTCTTGAAGGCAGTTGAATAATAGATAAAATAATAACAAATTACTGAAGTATTTACGTATGGAGATGTAAGATATTAAAGTTCTATTTGTGTGCTAACGAACCGCAGTTTACAGAGAATTTCCTAAGTTCTTTATTCGCGTTAAAAATTATAAATCACACAAATTTTGTATCTCGGCAAATATATAATGAAGTGTATTTTACGGTTGTAGTAATTATCTGTTCCTAACTACATTTTTAAAGGTCAAAATTTATCTTCTTCGCACTGCACTAATATATCACGTCCGCACACTCTGAGCCTTATGTACTGAACTGACTTGGCTTGGGTACTCTACCTCTTAGCGTCCACAGCTTAAAATTTTAAATTTAATGTTTCAATTTTCTGATTGGCTAAGCCTACTTTAGCAGAACACTGTTGGTTTGACATCTTTTTGCACCCACGTGACTATTTACAAACCTTTCGACGTTACATCAGTATTTTTCTATCGACTGTTGGTAACATTCCTTAGCTTTCTAACTTATTTTACTGCCAGGGATACAACGTATCGTTAGCCACCCTCTTCTTTCCACTTTATGACACTGTTTGCTACAAAAACAGCTTGCTTCCACCCTCACAGCTTCTACGTTTCTAAACTAAGAAATACATTCACATAATAGTTTACACATATATACATAATATGACAGTAATATACGCCTTATAGTAAGTACTGATTGTTTATAGGCGGGCTATTGTTTTTATATGATTATTAAATTGATAGCAGTTAAGGGATAAAAAATACTGCTTCAGTATTTGTAGAAATTATTTTATTACATATTTCCTTGCAGATACAATGTAAATAGGGGAATACATCAAATCTTTTAAGTGCTGGTAGCTATGTGATGGCTTTAAAATTCCTTTTCTCTTTGCATGGCTAGGAGAAAATAAAAAATGAATAGCGATTTCCGATTTGAGGAAAGTATAAGTATTTAAACCCTGAAACCAATAACAATGAATATCTCGGAAATGATTAACTCAAAAAAGGCAAATTTTGTGCTTTAACGAAATCTATATTTTTTATGTAGTAAGATAATACAATTCAGAATGAGAACTTCAGAGACTATTTTCAGAAAATTCAAGAAATGCATTTCATTTAACTTGAAAGTATATTAAACCTATGATTTTTCAATCAAAATCGTTAGCCATTTTTGTAGAAAATCAAAATCCTCCATGTAAAGGGTAGCTTGGAATGGGGGGATTTTCCTTAAAATCTTTATGTCGCATCCTTAGAAGGTATTGAACATAATCCGGCATTCCACCCAAGAATTCGATACAGAGACTTCACTAGAAATACATGTTTTGAGGTCCCCTGAATAAAAAAAAATGTTTTTAGAAACAGGCCGTGTGTGTGTACCTATGAAATGTGTAACTCAAAAACGAAAAGGCCAATCAAAACCAAACTTGGTATTTAAGTTTAGTAACCACCAAAGATGGATGCTAGGATTTTCAAGAAAATTCCTCCAACCCAAACTGCCCTTTACATGGAACACTTTTCAAAATTGTTTATTTTCTAAAAATTTATCAACGACATTGATTAAAATACCATATAGGTATTAAAGATATTTACATGAAAACTAAAATGTGTTTCCAGAATTTTCTGGGACGTTCTCTTCATTAGGAAGGAATTTTGTATAAGCTTGTATAACTGGTGAACCTTAAGTGATAGACAAAAACGTACTGTACAATAAATGTAGATATCTTTAAAACACATAATTTATATAAAGTTTCTCGGGATGTCATGGAAACAGTATGGAATTCTAAGGCCGGCGTATAGCGTCCAGTTCTTAAACATTTGACTATCGCTGTTCTCTTTTGTATCAATAACGAAATGTGTAATGTAGCTATTTCTACAAAAGTTTAATTGTGTTAAAAGGCAGTATACAGAAAAAAATCTGATGTTTTACACTCACATGACTTTCTCTACTCTTGTACAAACTGTATTTACAAACGCTTATTGTCCATCCACATCATGTTAATCGAGATAAACATTTGCAGAAACTACCTTATTGCTAACTTTCTTGTAGGGTGCAAGGGGAATTGGTAGGCTTTAAGCGATAGTCAATCTTTTAAGAGCTGGTTGCATTCCATTCTCTTTGTATGTCCACGACATAAAAAAACAACAACAAAGAAGAAAAAAGTGAATAACGAATTCCCATTCCAGGAAAAGTATACGTATTGGAATATTGAAACAAATAACAAGGAATATCTCGAAAATGTTTCACTCCTGAAAAAAAATGTATATGATATAAATTCTATGTTTTAGAGACATTTACACTTTTTGTGTAGTAAAATTTTGTCTATCTCTTAAGGTTTACCAGTTACGTGAAAGTAATTTACAGAATGAAGAGGTATTTCGAGGTCATTCCTAGAAAATTCAAGATATACATTTTATTTTTCATAAAAATATCTTAAATATATGAGATTTTAATCCAAACAGTTAGAACAATTTTTGAGAAAATCAAAATTTTCTAAAAACGTTCCATGTCTGGGTTGGGGAATTTTCTTGAAAATTTTCGTGTCGCATCTTTGCAAGATACTGAACCTAAATAGCAAGTTTGATATTTATCCGACTTTTCGTTTTTTGAGTTATGTTGTTTACAGACACACATCCACACACACACGGAGCTTTTTCTAAAAATGTTTTTTATACAGGGGTCTCAAAACATGTATTTCCGGTGAAATCTAGATATCAATTTTTGGGTGGAATGCAATACTTTCCCTTCTTACTATACGTAGTAGAAAAAGTAATAAACTTTAAGAATAGTTAGTATACTCACTAATAGATAACAGAAGGTATAGAAAGTCATGTGAATGTAACATAAAATTTTAATTTTCTACTTTTTTCGCTAAAAGAGGCGAATTTTTCACTTAAGAAATGTATATGAAATTTTACCACAAACCGTAAAAAAAATAAAACAATAATTTTTTATAGTAAAATATAAATTATAAAGTTTAAGAAAACATGTCGTTTTCTCCTGTTGGCGCATTTAAACCACCAATTAAACTCATGCTATAAATCAACAAGCACGTGTTTATTAATAGGCACGTTTTATTGCAAAGTTTTTTCAACATTTTTTCATACTTAAAATGGTCCACGCGATGCAATTTTTCACAATTTTTCCACAATTTTTGCACTGCTCTCAAAAGTACACTAAAGAAAATTAGACTATACTTTTTAAAATAATGCTCGAATTTTGAGGAAAATTATTAACTGCAGAAAAATCAAGAATTTTATACTTTATAAAAAATAAGTGTTTTTCTTCAATAATTAGTAGGCTTAATATAAGAATTACGATACAATAAATCTTTTTGTAAATTTATTTATTTAAAACATTAACTTTTGATGTGAAGATTCTTAAAAATACATCGTGTAGAACAGTTTCATTGCAACAATGTATTTACAGAATAGAAAATTAATACTTAAATAACCATGCAAACTATAATTCTGAAACATGACAAAAACATTGTTATTGGGTGTAATAATTGAAATAAATTTCAACAAGATATCTTAGATAATGTGGATTTTCCAAATTGCACAGATACGTATCTTAAGGCAGTAAGTAACTAGTATGTTGCATAAATATAGGAGAAGCTGATTACGAGAAGAGAGCAAGCATGTTTTAAAATTGTGTTGAATGTATATTTACGTAAGTTCACATTCTCGTTGCAATGACCCAACAAGATGAAGTAAACAGAAAATCAGTTATATTACCGCAATAAAAATGTCACGATAGATTAGTGAAGTAACCCCATTTTACGCAGTAAAGAAACGATTTGTTTCAAACAAGCCGAAATAAATGTGTTTAGCAGTAGATCATGTTGTTCATTTATTTCAAATTGTGAATTAACATGCGTTATATATGGGACTAGAACAAACCGGTATTTGAACAAAGTGGAGCAACATTCCCGACTCGACGTGCTCAAAAAAATTAGCACAAATTGAACAGTAATATTTTGGTGTTGCCAAACATCCTGTCGAAATCTTGTTGTGATCTACACAGTGCGATCCATGGGAAAGATCTACATCTATATTACACAACCCGTGTTACCACTGCAAGTGGTAAGACACGCTTGGGACAACTTTATTGTCGAACCGGGACATATGCTCATGGTATCATTAAGCAACACGCAGGTAAATAAACCTCTGTGTATTTTTCTGTTGTAGCTTTCATTATACAATAGTAGTAGTAGTAGTAGTAGTAGTAGTAGTAGAGTAAGGATTAACAGGGGTAGTATTAGTAGTAGTACTGGTAGCAATAGTAGTATCATACTGTAATACTACTAGCAGCAGCAGAAGTACTGGTAGAAGTTGTAGAAGAAATATTAGTGTAATACAAACTCCTACAGTGGTAGTGTAGTAATAGAAGTAATGTACTAGCAGTAGTAGCAGTGATAGTAGTAGTAGTAGTAGTAGTAGTAGTAGTAGTAGTAGTAGTAGTAGTACTAGTAGTGTAGTAGCAGTACCAGCAGTGATAGTGCAGTACTAGAAGTAATGTACTTGGAGTAGTAATGATAGTGGTAGTAGTATCAGTAGTGTAATAGCAGTGCTAGTAGTGATAGTGGTAGTGGTATTGGTAGTGTAGTAGCAGTACAAGCAGTAGTACTGTAGTTGCACTACTAGTGTAGTAGCATTACCGGCAGTGGTAGTGTAGTACTGGAAGTAATGGTACTAGCAGTGATAATGGTAGTAGTATTAGTAGTGTAATGGCAGTACCAGCAGTAGTAGTGTAGTAGCGTTACCGACAGTGGTAGTGTAATACTAGAAGTAATGGTACTAGCAGTGATAATGGTAGTAGTACTAGTAGTGTAGTGGCAGTACCAGCAGTAGTAGTGTAGTAGTGTTACCGGTAGTGGTAGTGTAATACTAGAAGTAATGGTACTAACAGTGATAGTGGTAGTAGTAGTGTAGTGGCAGTACCAGCAGTAGAAGTGTAGTAGCGTTACCGGCAGTGGTAGTGTAATACTAGAAGTAATGGTACTAGCAGTGATAGTGATAGTAGTATTAGTAGTGTAGTGGCAGTACCAGCAGTAGTACTGTAGTTGCACTACTAGTGTAGTAACGTTACCGACAGTGGTAGTGTAATACTAGAAGTAATGGTACTAGCAGTGATAGTGATAGTAGTATTAGTAGTGCAGTGGCAGTACCAGCAGTAGCACTGTAGTTGCACTACTAATGTAGTAGCGTTTCCGGCAGTGGTAGTGTAATACTAGAAGTAATGGTATTAGCGGTGATAATGGTAGTAGTATTAGTAGTGTAGTGGCAGTACCAGCAGTAGCACTGTAGTTGCACTACTAATGTAGTAGCGTTTCCGGCAGTGGTAGTGTAATACTAGAAGTAATGGTATTAGCGGTGATAATGGTAGTAGTATTAGTAGTGTAGTGGCAGTACCAGCAGTAGCACTGTAGTTGCACTACTAATGTAGTAGCGTTTCCGGCAGTGGTAGTGTAATACTAGAAGTAATGGTATTAGCGGTGATAATGGTAGTAGTATTAGTAGTGTAGTGGCAGTACGAGCAGTAGCACTGTAGTTGCACTACTAATGTAGTAGCGTTTCCGGCAGTGGTAGTGTAATACTAGAAGTAATGGTATTAGCGGTGATAATGGTAGTAGTATTAGTAGTGTAGTGGCAGTACCAGCAGTAGCACTGTAGTTGCACTACTAATGTAGTAGCGTTACCGGCAGTGGTAGTGTAATACTAGAAGTAATGGTATTAGCGGTGATAATGGTAGTAGTATTAGTAGTGTAGTGGCAGTACCAGCAGTAGCACTGTAGTTGCACTACTAATGTAGTAGCGTTTCCGGCAGTGGTAGTGTAATACTAGAAGTAATGGTATTAGCGGTGATAATGGTAGTAGTATTAGTAGTGTAGTGGCAGTACCAGCAGTAGCACTGTAGTTGCACTACTAATGTAGTAGCGTTTCCGGCAGTGGTAGTGTAATACTAGAAGTAATGGTATTAGCGGTGATAATGGTAGTAGTATTAGTAGTGTAGTGGCAGTACCAGCAGTAGCACTGTAGTTGCACTACTAATGTAGTAGCGTTACCGGCAGTGGTAGTGTAATACTAGAAGTAATGGTATTAGCGGTGATAATGGTAGTAGTATTAGTAGTGTAGTGGCAGTACCAGCAGTAGCACTGTAGTTGCACTACTAATGTAGTAGCGTTACCGGCAGTGGTAGTGTAATACTAGAAGTAATGGTATTAGCGGTGATAATGGTAGTAGTATTAGTAGTGTAGTGGCAGTACCAGCAGTAGCACTGTAGTTGCACTACTAATGTAGTACCGTTTCCGGCAGTGGTAGTGTAATACTAGAAGTAATGGTATTAGCGGTGATAATGGTAGTAGTATTAGTAGTGTAGTGGCAGTACCAGCAGTAGCACTGTAGTTGCACTACTAATGTAGTAGCGTTTCCGGCAGTGGTAGTGTAATACTAGAAGTAATGGTATTAGCGGTGATAATGGTAGTAGTATTAGTAGTGTAGTGGCAGTACGAGCAGTAGCACTGTAGTTGCACTACTAATGTAGTAGCGTTTCCGGCAGTGGTAGTGTAATACTAGAAGTAATGGTATTAGCGGTGATAATGGTAGTAGTATTAGTAGTGTAGTGGCAGTACCAGCAGTAGCACTGTAGTTGCACTACTAATGTAGTAGCGTTACCGGCAGTGGTAGTGTAATACTAGAAGTAATGGTATTAGCGGTGATAATGGTAGTAGTATTAGTAGTGTAGTGGCAGTACCAGCAGTAGCACTGTAGTTGCACTACTAATGTAGTAGCGTTTCCGGCAGTGGTAGTGTAATACTAGAAGTAATGGTATTAGCGGTGATAATGGTAGTAGTATTAGTAGTGTAGTGGCAGTACCAGCAGTAGCACTGTAGTTGCACTACTAATGTAGTAGCGTTTCCGGCAGTGGTAGTGTAATACTAGAAGTAATGGTATTAGCGGTGATAATGGTAGTAGTATTAGTAGTGTAGTGGCAGTACCAGCAGTAGCACTGTAGTTGCACTACTAATGTAGTAGCGTTACCGGCAGTGGTAGTGTAATACTAGAAGTAATGGTATTAGCGGTGATAATGGTAGTAGTATTAGTAGTGTAGTGGCAGTACCAGCAGTAGCACTGTAGTTGCACTACTAATGTAGTAGCGTTACCGGCAGTGGTAGTGTAATACTAGAAGTAATGGTATTAGCGGTGATAATGGTAGTAGTATTAGTAGTGTAGTGGCAGTACCAGCAGTAGCACTGTAGTTGCACTACTAATGTAGTACCGTTTCCGGCAGTGGTAGTGTAATACTAGAAGTAATGGTATTAGCGGTGATAATGGTAGTAGTATTAGTAGTGTAGTGGCAGTACCAGCAGTAGTACTGTAGTTGCACTACTAATGTAGTAGCGTTTCCGGCAGTGGTAGTGTAATACTAGAAGTAATGGTATTAGCGGTGATAATGGTAGTAGTATTAGTAGTGTAGTGGCAGTACCAGCAGTAGCACTGTAGTTGCACTACTAATGTAGTAGCGTTTCCGGCAGTGGTAGTGTAATACTAGAAGTAATGGTATTAGCGGTGATAATGGTAGTAGTATTAGTAGTGTAGTGGCAGTACCAGCAGTAGTACTGTAGTTGCACTACTAATGTAGTAGCGTTTCCGGCAGTGGTAGTGTAATACTAGAAGTAATGGTATTAGGAGTGATAGTGGTAGTAGTATTAGTAGTATAGTGGCAGTACCAGCAGTAGCACTGTAGTTGCACTACTAATGTAGTAGCGTTTCCGGCAGTGGTAGTGTAATACTAGAAGTAATGGTATTAGGAGTGATAGTGGTAGTAGTATTAGTAGTGTAGTGGCAGTACTAGCAGTAGTAGTGTAGTAGCGTTACTGGCAGTGGTAGTGTAATACTAGAAGTAATGGTATTAGGAGTGATAGTGGTAGTAGTATTAGTAGTGTAGTGGCAGTACCAGCAGTAGCACTGTAGTTGCACTACTAATGTAGTAGCGTTATCGGCAGTGGTAGTGTAATACTAGAAGTAATGGTATTAGCGGTGATAATGGTAGTAGTATTAGTAGTGTAGTGGCAGTACCAGCAGTAGCACTGTAGTTGCACTACTAATGTAGTAGCGTTACCGGCAGTGGTAGTGTAATACTAGAAGTAATGGTATTAGCGGTGATAATGGTAGTAGTATTAGTAGTGTAGTGGCAGTACCAGCAGTAGTACTGTAGTTGCACTACTAATGTAGTAGCGTTTCCGGCAGTGGTAGTGTAATACTAGAAGTAATGGTATTAGGAGTGATAGTGGTAGTAGTACTAGTAGTGTAGTGGCAGTACCAGCAGTAGTAGTGTAGTAGCGTTACTGGCAGTGGTAGTGTAATACTAGAAGTAATGGTATTAGGAGTGATAGTGGTAGTAGTATTAGTAGTGTAGTGGCAGTACCAGCAGTTGCACTGTAGTAGCGTTACTGGCAGTGGTAGTGTAATACTGGAAGTAATGGTATTAGCAGTGATAATGGTGGTAGCATTAGTTGTGTAGTGACAGTACCAGCAGTAGTAGTGTAATACTAGAAGTAATGGTACTAGCAGTGATAGTGATAGTAGTATAGGAGTGTAGTAGCAGTACCAGCAGTAGTAGTGTAGTAGCGTTACCGGCAGTGGTAGTGTAATACTAGAAGTAATGGTACTAGCAGTGATAATAATAGTAGTATAGGAGTGTAGTAGCAGTACCAGCAGTAGTAGTGTAGTAGCGATACCGGCAGTGGTAGTGTAATACTAGACGTAATGGTACTAGCAGTGATAGTGATAGTAGTATAGGAGTGTAGTAGCAGTACCAGCAGTAGTAGTGTAGTAGCAGTACCAGCAGTAGTAGTGTAGTGGCAGTACCAGCAGTAGTAGTGTAGTAGCGTTACCGGCAGTGGTAGTGTAATACTAGAAGTAATGGTACTAGCAGTGATAGTGATTGTAGTATAGGAGTGTAGTAGCAGTACCAGCAGTAGTACTGTAGTTGCACAACTAGTGTAGTAACGTTACCGGCAGGGGTAGTGTAATACTAGAAGTAATGGTACTAGCAGTGATAGTGATAGTAGTATAGGAGTGTAGTAGCAGTACCAGCAGTAGTACTGTAGTTGCACTACTAGTGTAGTAACGTTACCGGCAGTGGTAGTGTAATACTAGAAGTAATGGTACTAGCAGTGATAGTGATAGTAGTATAGGAGTGTAGTAGCAGTACCAGCAGTAGTACTGTAGCTGCACTACTAGTGTAGTAACGTTACCGGCAGTGGTAGTGTAATACTAGAAGTAATGGTACTAGCAGTGATAGTGATAGGAGTGTAGTAGCAGTACCAGCAGTAGTAATGTAGTTGCACTAGTAGTGTAGTGGTGTTACCAGCAGTGGTAGTGTAATACTAGACGTAATGGTATTAGCGGTGATAATAGTAGTAGTGTTAGTAGTGTAGTGGCAGTACCAGCAGTAGTAGTCTAGTAGCGTTACCGGCAGTGGTAGTGTAATACTAGAAGTAATGGTATTAGCAGTGATAATGGTAGTAGTATTAGTAGTGTAGTGGTAGTACCAGCAGTAGTAGTGTAGTAGCGTTACCGGCAGTGGTAGTGTAATACTAGAAGTAATGGTACTAGCAGTGATAGTGATAGTAGTATAGGAGTGTAGTAGCAGTACCAGCAGTAGTACTGTAGTTGCACTACTAGTGTAGTAACGTTACCGGCAGTGGTAGTGTAATACTAGAAGTAATGGTACTAGCAGTGATAGTGACAGTAGTCTAGGAGTGTAGTAGCAGTACCAGCAGTAGTAGTGTAGTAGCGTAACCGGCAGTGGTAGTGTAATACTAGAAGTAATGGTACTAGCAGTGATAGTGATAGTAGTATAGGAGTGTAGTAGCAGTACCAGCAGTAGTACTGTAGTTGCACTACTAGTGTAGTAACGTTAGCGGCAGTGGTAGTGTAATACTAGAAGTAATGTTACTAGCAGTGATAGTGGTGGTAGTACTAGGAGTGTAGTAGCAGTACCAGCAGTAGTACTGTAGTTGCACTACTAGTGTAGTAACGTTACCGGCAGTGGTATTGTAGTACTAGAAGTAATGGTACTAGCAGTGATAGTGGTGGTAGTACTAGGAGTATAGTAGCAGTACCATCAGTAGTTTTGTAGTTGCACTACTAGTGTAGTAACGTTACCGGCAGTGGTAGTGTAATACTAGAAGTAATGGTTCTAGCAGTGATAATAATAGTAGTATAGTAGTGTAGTAGCAGTACCAGCAGTAGTACTGTAGTTGCACTACTAGTGTAGTAGCGTTACCGGCAGTGGTAGTGTAATACTAGACGTAATGGTACTAGCAGTGATAGTGATAGTAGTATAGGATTGTAGTAGCAGTACCAGCAGTAGTACTGTAGTTGCACTACTAGTGTAGTAACGTTACCGGCAGTGGTAGTGTAATACTAGAAGTAACGGTACTAGCAGTGATAATAATAGTAGTATAGTAGTGTAGTAGCAGTACCAGCAGTAGTACTGTAGTTGCACTACTAGTGTAGTAGCGTTACCGGCAGTGGTAGTGTAATACTAGACGTAATGGTACTAGCAGTGATAGTGATAGCAGTATAGGAGTGTAGTAGCAGTACCAGCAGTAGTACTGTAGTTGCACTACTAGTGTAGTAGCGTTACCGGCAGTGGCAGTGTAATACTAGAAGTAATGGTACTAGCAGTGATAGTATTAGTAGTATAGGAGTGTAGTAGCAGTACCAGCAGTAGTACTGTAGTTGCACTACTAGTGTAGTAGCGTTACCGGCAGTGGTAGTGTAATACTAGAAGTAAGGGTACTAGCAGTGATAGTGATAGTAGTATAGGAGTGTAGTAGCAGTACCAGCAGTAGTACTGTAGTTGCACTACTAGTGTAGTAGCGTTACCGGCAGTGGTAGTGTAATACTAGAAGTAATGGTACTAGCAGTGATAGTGATAGTAGTATAGGAGTGTAGTAGCAGTACCAGCAGTAGTACTGTAGTTGCACTACTAGTGTAGTAGCGTTACCGGCAGTGGTAGTGTAATACTAGAAGTAATGGTACTAGCAGTGATAGTGATAGTAGTATAGGAGTGTAGTAGCAGTACCAGCAGTAGTACTGTAGTTGCACTACTAGTGTAGTAACGTTACCGGCAGTGGTAGTGTAATACTAGAAGTAATGGTACTAGCAGTGATAGTGATAGTAGTATAGGAGTGTAGTAGCAGTACCAGCAGTAGTAATGTAGTTGCACTACTAGTGTAGTAGTGTTACCAGCAGTGGTAGTGTAATACTAGAAGTAATGGTATTAGCGGTGATAATAGTAGTAGTGTTAGTAGTGTAGTGGCAGTACCAGCAGTAGTAGTGTAGTAGCGTTACCGGCAGTGGTAGTGTAATACTAGAAGTAATGGTATTAGCAGTGATAATGGTAGTAGTATTAGTAGTGTAGTGGCAGTACCAGCAGTAGTAGTGTAGTAGCGTTACCGGCAGTGGTAGTGTAATACTAGAAGTAATGGTACTAGCAGTGATAGTGATAGTAGTATAGGAGTGTAGTAGCAGTACCAGCAGTAGTACTGTAGTTGCACTACTAGTGTAGTAACGTTACCGGCAGTGGTAGTGTAATACTAGAAGTAATGGTACTAGCAGTGATAGTGATAGTAGTATAGGAGTGTAGTAGCAATACCAGCAGTAGTAGTGTAGTAGCGTTACCGGCAGTGGTAGTGTAATACTAGAAGTAATGGTACTAGCAGTGATAGTGATAGTAGTATAGGAGTGTAGTAGCAGTACCAGCAGTAGTACTGTAGTTGCACTACTAGTGTAGTAACGTTAGCGGCAGTGGTAGTGTAATACTAGAAGTAATGTTACTAGCAGTGATAGTGGTGGTAGTACTAGGAGTGTAGTAGCAGTACCAGCAGTAGTACTGTAGTTGCACTACTAGTGTAGTAACGTTACCGGCAGTGGTATTGTAGTACTAGAAGTAATGGTATTAGCAGTGATAGTGGTGGTAGTACTAGGAGCATAGTAGCAGTACCATCAGTAGTTTTGTAGTTGCACTACTAGTGTAGTAACGTTACCGGCAGTGGTAGTGTAATACTAGAAGTAATGGTACTAGCAGTGATAGTTATAGTAGTATAGGAGTGTAGTAGCAGTACCAGCAGTAGTACTGTAGTTGCACTACTAGTGTAGTAGCGTTACCGGCAGTGGTAGTCTAATACTAGAACTAATGGTACTAGCAGTGATAATGGTAGTAGTATTAGTAGTGTAGTGGCAGTACCAGCAGCAGTACTGTAGTTGCACTACTAGTGTAGTAGCGTTACCGGCAGTGGTAGTGTAATACTAGAAATAATGGTACTAGCAGTGATAATAATAGTAGTATAGGAGTGTAGTAGCAGTACCAGCAGTAGTAGTGCAGTAGCGTTACCGGCAGTGGTAGTGTAATACTAGAAGTAATGGTACTAGCAGTGATAATAATTGTAGTATAGGAGTGTAGTAGCAGTACCAGCAGTAGTACTGTAGTTGCACTACTAGTGTAGTAACGTTACCGGCAGTGGTAGTGTAATACTAGAAGTAATGGTACTAGCAGTGATAGTGATAGTAGTATTAGTAGTGCAGTGGCAGTACCAGCAGTAGTAGTGCAGTAGCGTTACCGGCAGTGGTAGTGTAATACTAGAAGTAATGGTACTAGCAGTGATAATAATAGTAGTATAGGAGTGTAGTAGCAGTACCAGCAGTAGTACTGTAGTTGCATTACTAGTGTAATAACGTTACCGACAGTGGTAGTGTAATACTAGAAGTAATGGTACTAGCAGTGATAGTAGTATTAGTAGTGCAGTGGCAGTACCAGCAGTAGCACTGTAGTTGCACTACTAATGTAGTAGCGTTTCCGGCAGTGGTAGTGTAATACTAGAAGTAATGGTATTAGCGGTGATAGTGATAGTAGTATTAGTAGTGTAGTGGCAGTACCAGCAGTAGCACTGTAGTTGCACTACTAATGTAGTAGCGTTTCCGGCAGTGGTAGTGTAATACTAGAAGTAATGGTATTAGCGGTTGATAATGATAGTAGTATTAGTAGTGTAGTGGCAGTACCAGCAGTAGCACTGTAGTTGCACTACTAATGTAGTAGCGTTTCCGGCAGTGGTAGTTTAATACTAGAAGTAATGGTACTAGCAGTGATAGTGATAGTAGTATTAGTAGTGTAGTGGCAGTACCAGCAGTAGTACTGTAGTTGCACTACTAATGTAGTAGCGTTTCCGGCAGTGGTAGTGTAATACTAGAAGTAATGGTATTAGGAGTGATAGTGGTAGTAGTATTAGTAGTGTAGTGGCAGTACCAGCAGTAGTAGTGTAGTAGCGTTACTGGCAGTGGTAGTGTAATACAAGAAGTAATGGTATTAGGAGTGATAGTGGTAGTAGTATTAGTAGTGTAGTGGCAGTACCAGCAGTAGCACTGTTGTAGCGTTACTGGCAGTGGTAGTGTAATACTGGAAGTAATGGTACTAGCAGTGATAGTGATAGTAGTATAGGAGTGCAGTAGCAGTACCAGCAGTAGTAGTGTAGTAGCAGTACCAGCAGTAGTAGAGCAGTAGCGTTACCGGCAGTGGTAGTGTAATACTAGAAGTAATGGTACTAGCAGTGATAGTGATAGTAGTATAGGAGTGTAGTAGCAGTACCAGCAGTAGTAGTGTAGTAGCGTTACTGGCAGTGGTAGTGTAATACTAGAAGTAATGGTATTAGCAGTGATAATGGTAGTAGTATTAGTTGTGTAGTGGCAGTACCAGCAGTAGTAGTGTAGTAGCGTTACCGGCAGTGGTAGTGTAATACTAGAAGTAATGGTACTAGCAGTGATAGTGATAGTAGTATAGGAGTGTAGTAGCAGTACCAGCAGTAGTAGTGTAGTAGCGTTACCGGCAGTGGTAGTGTAATACTAGAAGTAATGGTACTAGCAGTGATAGTGATAGTAGTATAGGAGTGTAGTAGCAGTACCAGCAGTATTAGTGTAGTAGCGTTACTGGCAGTGGTAGTGTAATACTAGAAGTAATGGTATTAGCAGTGATAGTGATAGTAGTATAGGAGTGTAGTAGCAGTACCAGCAGTAGTAGTGTAGTAGCAGTACCAGCAGTGGTAGTGTAGTAGCGTTACCGGCAGTGGTAGTGTAATACTAGAAGTAATGGTACTAGCAGTGATAGTGATAGTAGCATAGGAGTGTAGTAGCAGTACCAGCAGTAGTAGTGTAGTAGCAGTACCAGCAGTAGTAGTGTAGTAGCGTTACTGGCAGTGGTAGTGTAATACTAGAAGTAATGGTATTAGCAGTAATAATGGTAGTAGTATTAGTTGTGTAGTGGCAGTACCAGCAGTAGTAGTGTAGTAGCGTTAATGGCAGTGGTAGTGTAATACTGGAAGTAATGGTACTAGCAGTGATAATGGTAGTAGTATTAGTAGTGTAGTAGCAGTACCAGCAGTAGTAGTGTAGTAGCGTTACTGGCAGTGGTAGTGTAATACTAGAAGTAATGGTATTAGCAGTGATAGTGATAGTAGTATTAGTTGTGTAGTGACAGTACCAGCAGTAGTAGTGAAGTAGCGTTACCGGCAGTGGTAGTGTAATACTAGAAGTAATGGTACTAGCAGTGATAGTGATAGTAGTATAGGAGTGTAGTAGCAGTACCAGCAGTAGTAGTGTAGTAGCGTTACTGGCAGTGGTAGTGTAATACTAGAAGTAATGGTATTAGCAGTGATAGTGATAGTAGTATTAGTTGTGTAGTGGCAGTACCAGCAGTAGTAGTGTAGTAGCGTTACTGGCAGTGGTAGTGTAATACTGGAAGTAATGGTATTAGCAGTGATAATGGTAGTAGTATTAGTTGTGTAGTGGCAGTACCAGCAGTAGTAGTGTAGTAGCGTTACTGGCAGTGGTAGTGTAATACTAGAAGTAATGGTATTAGCAGTGATAATGGTAGTAGTATTAGTTGTGTAGTGGCAGTACCAGCAGTAGTAGTGTAGTACCGTTACTGGCAGTGGTAGTGTAATACTAGAAGTAATGGTATTAGCAGAGATAATGGTAGTAGTATTAGTTGTGTAGTGGCAGTACCAGCAGTAGTAGTGTAGTAGCGTTACTGGCAGTGGTAGTGTAATACTGGAAGTAATGGTATTAGCAGTGATAATGGTAGTAGTATTAGTTGTGTAGTGGCAGTACCAGCAGTAGTAGTGTAGTAGCGTTACTGGCAGTGGTAGTGTAATACTAGAAGTAATGGAATTAGCAGTGATAATGGTAGTAGTATTAGTTGTGTAGTGGCAGTACCAGCAGTAGTAGTGTAGTAGCGTTACTGGCAGTGGTAGTGTAATACTGGAAGTAATGGTACTAGCAGTGATAATGGTAGTAGTATTAGTTGTGTAGTGGCAGTACCAGCAGTAGTAGTGTAGTAGCGTTACTGGCAGTGGTAGTATAATACTAGAAGTAATGGTATTAGCAGTGATAATGGTAGTAGTATTAGTTGTGTAGTGGCAGTACCAGCAGTAGTAGTGTCGTAGCGTTACTGGCAGTGGTAGTGTAATACTAGAAGTAATGGTACTAGCAGTGATAGTGATAGTAGTATAGGAGTGTAGTAGCAGTACCAGCAGTAGTACTGTAGTTGCACTACTAGTGTAGTAACGTTCCCGGCAGTGGTAGTGTAATACTAGAAGTAATGGTACTAGCAGTGATAGTGATAGTAGTATAGGAGTGTAGTAGCAGTACCAGCAGTAGTACTGTAGTTGCACTACTAGTGTAGTAGCGTTACCGGCAGTGGTAGTGTAATACTAGAAGTAATGGTACTAGCAGTGATAGTGATAGTAGTATAGGAGTGTAGTAGCAGTACCAGCAGTAGTAATGTAGTTGCACTACTAGTGTAGTGGTGTTACCAGCAGTGGTAATGTAATACTAGAAGTAATGGTATTAGCGGTGATAATAGTAGTAGTGTTAGTAGTGTAGTGGCAGTACCAGCAGTAGTAGTGTAGTAGCGTTACCGGCAGTGGTAGTGTAATACTAGAAGTAATGGTATTAGCAGTGATAATGGTAGTAGTATTAGTAGTGTAGTGGCAGTACCAGCAGTAGTAGTGTAGTAGCGTTACCGGCAGTGGTAGTGTAATACTAGAAGTAATGGTACTAGCAGTGATAGTGATAGTAGTATAGGAGTGTAGTAGCAGTACCAGCAGTAGTACTGTAGTTGCACTACTAGTGTAGTAACGTTACCGGCAGTGGTAGTGTAATACTAGAAGTAATGGTACTAGCAGTGATAGTGATAGTAGTATAGGAGTGTAGTAGCAGTACCAGCAGTAGTAGTGTAGTAGCGTTACCGGCAGTGGTAGTGTAATACTAGAAGTAATGGTACTAACAGTGATAGTGATAGTAGTATAGGAGTGTAGTAGCAGTACCAAAAGTAGTACTGTAGTTGCACTACTAGTGTAGTAACGTTAGCGGCAGTGGTAGTGTAATACTAGAAGTAATGTTACTAGCAGTGATAGTGGTGGTAGTACTAGGAGTGTAGTAGCAGTACCAGCAGTAGTACTGTAGTTGCACTACTAGTGTAGTAACGTTACCGGCAGTGGTATTGTAGTACTAGAAGTAATGGTACTAGCAGTGATAGTGGTGGTAGTACTAGGAGTATAGTAGCAGTACCATCAGTAGTTTTGTAGTTGCACTACTAGTGTAGTAACGTTACCGGCAGTGGTAGTGTAATACTAGAAGTAATGGTACTAGCAGTGATAGTTATAGTAGTATAGGAGTGTAGTAGCAGTACCAGCAGTAGTACTGTAGTTGCACTACTAGTGTAGTAGCGTTACCGGCAGTGGTAGTCTAATACTAGAACTAATGGTACTAGCAGTGATAATGGTAGTAGTATTAGTAGTGTAGTTGCAGTACCAGCAGTAGTACTATAGTTGCACTACTAGTGTAGTAGCGTTACCGGCAGTGGTAGTGTAATACTAGAAATAATGGTTCTAGCAGTGATAATAATAGTAGTATAGGAGTGTAGTAGCAGTACCAGCAGTAGTAGTGTAGTAGCGTTACCGGCAGTGGTAGTGTAATACTAGAAGTAATGGTACTAGCAGTGATAGTGATAGTAGTATAGGAGTGTAGTAGCAGTACCAGCAGTAGTACTGTAGTTGCACTACTAGTGTAGTAACGTTACCGGCAGTGGTAGTGTAATACTAGAAGTAACGGTACTAGCAGTGATAATAATAGTAGTATAGTAGTGTAGTAGCAGTACCAGCAGTAGTACTGTAGTTGCACTACTAGTGTAGTAGCGTTACCGGCAGTGGTAGTGTAATACTAGACGTAATGGTACTAGCAGTGATAGTGATAGTAGTATAGGAGTGTAGTAGTAGTACCAGCAGTAGTACTGTAGTTGCACTACTAGTGTAGTAGCGTTACCGGCAGTGGTAGTGTAATACTAGAAGTAATGGTACTAGCAGTGATAGTATTAGTAGTATAGGAGTGTAGTAGCAGTACCAGCAGTAGTACTGTAGTTGCACTACTAGTGTAGTAGCGTTACCGGCAGTGGTAGTGTAATACTAGAAGTAAGGGTACTAGCAGTGATAGTGATAGTAGTATAGGTGTGTAGTAGCAGTACCAGCAGTAGTACTGTAGTTGCACTACTAGTGTAGTAGCGTTACCGGCAGTGGTAGTGCAATACTAGAAGTAATGGTACTAGCAGTGATAGTGATAGTAGTATAGGAGTGTAGTAGCAGTACCAGCAGTAGTACTGTAGTTGCACTACTAGTGTAGTAACGTTACCGGCAGTGGTAGTGTAATACTAGAAGTAATGGTACTAGCAGTGATAGTGATAGTAGTATAGGAGTGTAGTAGCAGTACCAGCAGTAGTAATGTAGTTGCACATCTAGTGTAGTAGTGTTACCAGCAGTGGTAGTGTAATACTAGAAGTAATGGTATTAGCGGTGATAATAGTAGTAGTGTTAGTAGTGTAGTGGCAGTACCAGCAGTAGTAGTGTAGTAGCGTTACCGGCAGTGGTAGTGTAATACTAGAAGTAATGGTATTAGCAGTGATAATGGTAGTAGTATTAGTAGTGTAGTGGCAGTACCAGCAGTAGTAGTGTAGTAGCGTTACCGGCAGTGGTAGTGTAATACTAGAAGTAATGGTACTAGCAGTGATAGTGATAGTAGTATAGGAGTGTAGTAGCAGTACCAGCAGTAGTACTGTAGTTGCACTACTAGTGTAGTAGCGTTACCGGCAGTGGTAGTGTAATACTAGAAGTAAGGGTACTAGCAGTGATAGTGATAGTAGTATAAGAGTGTAGTAGCAATACCAGCAGTAGTACTGTAGTTGCACTACTAGTGTAGTAGCGTTACCGGCAGTGGTAGTGCAATACTAGAAGTAATGGTACTAGCAGTGATAGTGATAGTAGTATAGGAGTGTAGTAGCAGTACCAGCAGTAGTACTGTAGTTGCACTACTAGTGTAGTAACGTTACCGGCAGTGGTAGTGTAATACTAGAAGTAATGGTACTAGCAGTGATAGTGATAGTAGTATAGGAGTGTAGTAGCAGTACCAGCAGTAGTAATGTAGTTGCACTACTAGTGTAGTAGTGTTACCAGCAGTGGTAGTGTAATACTAGAAGTAATGGTATTAGCGGTGATAATAGTAGTAGTGTTAGTAGTGTAGTGGCAGTACCAGCAGTAGTAGTGTAGTAGCGTTACCGGCAGTGGTAGTGTAATACTAGAAGTAATGGTATTAGCAGTGATAATGGTAGTAGTATTAGTAGTGTAGTGGCAGTACCAGCAGTAGTAGTGTAGTAGCGTTACCGGCAGTGGTAGTGTAATACTAGAAGTAATGGTACTAGCAGTGATAGTGATAGTAGTATAGGAGTGTAGTAGCAGTACCAGCAGTAGTACTGTAGTTGCACTACTAGTGTAGTAACGTTACCGGCAGTGGTAGTGTAATACTAGAAGTAATGTTACTAGCAGTGATAGTGGTGGTAGTACTAGGAGTGTAGTAGCAGTACCAGCAGTAGTACTGTAGTTGCACTACTAGTGTAGTAACGTTACCGGCAGTGGTATTGTAGTACTAGAAGTAATGGTACTAGCAGTGATAGTGGTGGTAGTACTAGGAGCATAGTAGCAGTACCATCAGTAGTTTTGTAGTTGCACTACTAGTGTAGTAACGTTACCGGCAGTGGTAGTGTAATACTAGAAGTAATGGTACTAGCAGTGATAGTTATAGTAGTATAGGAGTGTAGTAGCAGTACCAGCAGTAGTACTGTAGTTGCACTACTAGTGTAGTAGCGTTACCGGCAGTGGTAGTCTAATACTAGAACTAATGGTACTAGCAGTGATAATGGTAATAGTATTAGTAGTGTAGTGGCAGTACCAGCAGTAGTACTGTAGTTGCACTACTAGTGTAGTAGCGTTACCGGCAATGGTAGTGTAATACTAGAAATAATGGTACTAGCAGTGATAATAATAGTAGTATAGAAGTGTAGTAGCAGTACCAGCAGTAGTAGTGCAGTAGCGTTACCGGCAGTGGTAGTGTAATACTAGAAGTAATGGTACTAGCAGTGATAATAATAGTAGTATAGGAGTGTAGTAGCAGTACCAGCAGTAGTAGTGTAGTAGCGTTACCGGCAGTGGTAGTGTAATACTAGAAGTAATGGTACTAGCAGTGATAGTGATAGTAGTATAGGAGTGTAGTAGCAGTACCAGCAGTAGTACTGTAGTTGCACTACTAGTGTAGTAACGTTACCGGCAGTGGTAGTGTAATACTGGAAGTAATGGTACTAGCAGTGATAATAATAGTAGTATAGGAGTGTAGTAGCAGTACCAGCAGTAGTACTGTAGTTGCACTACTAGTGTAGTAACGTTACCGGCAGTGGTAGTGTAATACTAGAAGTAATGGTACTAGCAGTGATAATAATAGTAGTATAGGAGTGTAGTAGCAGTACCAGCAGTAGTAGTGTAGTAGCGTTACCGGCAGTGGTAGTGTAATACTAGAAGTAATGGTACTAGCAGTGATAGTGATAGTAGTATAGGAGTGTAGTAGCAGTACCAGCAGTAGTACTGTAGTTACACTACTAGTGTAGTAACGTTACCGGCAGTGGTAGTGTAATACTAGAAGTTACGGTACTAGCAGTGATAATAATAGTAGTATAGGAGTGTAGTAGCAGTACCAGCAGTAGTACTGTAGTTGCACTACTAGTGTAGTAGCGTTACCGGCAGTAGTAGTGTAATACTAGAAGTAATGGTACTAGCAGTGATAGTGATAGTAGTATAGGAGTGTAGTAGCAGTACCAGCAGTAGTACTGTAGTTGCACTACTAGTGTAGTAGCGTTACCGGCAGTGGTAGTGTAATACTAGATGTAATGGTACTAGCAGTGATATTGGTGGTAGTACTAGGAGTATTGTAGCAGTACCAGCAGTAGTTCTGTAGCGTACTAGTAGTGTAGTACTAGAAGTAGAAGTACTCACTAGCACTAGTTTAATACTAGCAATAGCAGCGGTGATAGTGGTAGTAGTAACACTAGTGCAGCAATAGTATTAGTGTTGTTGTAGTAGTATAGTAGTCAAGAGTCGCAGTATTAACAGAGACGGAAGCAATAATAGCAATAGTGATAATTACAGTGATAGTGGCGGTAGAACGCTGATAGTAGAAGATTTAGAGCTAGTAGTAATAGTAAGATTGGCAGTTTTGCTAGTGTGGTGGCAATACTGGTAGTTAAATAGTATTACTTATATGTCTGTGTGAAATATTTGGATACGGAATGCAACGTTACAGGAGCACACTTTCATCCAGTACAACGAATTAGCAATCTCGATATCCACAAAGGAGGTGCCGTGGCCGAGTGGTCATATAGATCGCTCTCTTCCTATCAAGCCGACTCGGTTCGATCCCAGAGGCCGCTTGTGGAATTGGTGTTGGACGAGGCGCGTTTCTCCGGTTTCCCCCGCCGTTTATTCCACCAATTACATCATCACCTTTCGCTATCATCCATTTCGCCTTCATTTCATACCATCTTCTTCCTCGCTCTCATACCTGCTACGGGCCGCTCCCCATTCCGCGTTCTTCGTTTATCTGATTCCATGTTCGTCTGCACTTCTACAGGCCTCTGACCTTAGGCACGGGTTTAAGTCCTAGGGGGTGCAAGCCCTACGTACGAGGAGGATATGAGGATGAGGTTGGAACCGAGTTTAACTTGTTACAGCTCAGCCAGAAACTTTTTATACGTTTTCTTGGCTTGTTATTTGCCTTACAGATTGAGCCCCTTCTCCCAGATACTTGCTCATTTCGAAGGCGAGGCGTCTCCTCCTTTCTAGAGCTTCACACTCTTGAACAAGATGAACAGTTCATCAGTCTGTTTACAGAGGCCACATATTGGTTCTTCGTGAAGTATCCTTATTGTCGTGACATGTTTCTTGGACGTACCGTGTCCAGTGAGAAAGCTAATAACTTTCCTTAAGAGTTGCCTATATAATCACTTAGGTATTTATTACGTTCTTTGATTAAGATCCTATAAGCTTTGTTCCTAGGGATTCGTAACCATCTTTGAAGGATGGTTCTCTTCATCCACTCGTTGACTGTGGTTTTGGCTGAATTGAAGCTTACACTAGGTGATCAAAAGTATCCGGACACCTGGTTGAAAATGACGTACAAGTTCGTGGCGCCCTCCATCGGTAATGCTGGAAGTCAATATGTTGTTGGGCCACCCTTAGCCTTGATGACAGCGTTCACTCTTGCAGGCTTACTTTCAATCAGCTGCTGGAAAGTTTCTTCGGGAATGGCAGCCCATTCTATACGGAGTGCGGAACTGAATAGAGGTATCGATGTAGGTCGGTGAGGCCTGGCACGAAGTCGGCGTTCCAAAACATCCCAAAGATGTTCTATAGGATTCAAGTCAGGACTCTATGCAGGCCAGTCCATTACAGGGATGTTATTGTCGTGTAACCATTCCGCCACAGCCCGTGCAGTATGAACAGGTGCTCAATCGTGTTGAAAGATGCAATCGCCATCCCCGAATTGCTCTTCAACAGTGGGAAGCAAGAAGGTGCTTAAAATATCAATGTAGGTCTGCGCTGTGATCGTGCAGCGCAAAACAACAAGGGATACAAGCCCCCTCAAGGAAAAACACGACCACACCATAACATCATCACCTCCGAATTTCACTGTTGGCACTACACACGCTGGCAGATATAGTTCACCGGGCATTCACCATACCCACACCCTGCCATCAGATCGTCACATTGTGTACCGTGATTCCTCACTCCACACAACGTTTTGCCACTGTTCAATCGTGTAATGCTGACGCTCCTTACACCAAGCGAGGCGTCGATTGGCATTTTCCTGCGTGATGTGTGGCTTATAAGCAGACGCTTGACCAGGGAATCCAAAGTTTCTCACCTCACGCCTAACTGTCATAGTACTTGGAGTGGAACCTGATGGAGTTTGGAATTCCTGTGTGATGGTCTGGATAGATGTCTGCCTATTACTCTTTACGACCCTCTTCAAATGTCGGCGGTCTCTGTCAGTCAACAGACGATTTCGGCCTGTACGCTTTTGTGATGTACATATCCCTTCACGTTTCCACTTCACTATCACATCAGAGATGTTTAGGAGTGTGGAAATCTCGCGTACAGACTTCTGACACAAGTAACACCCAAACACCTGACCACGTTAAAAGTTCGTGAGTTCCACGGAGCGTCCCATTCTGCTGTTTCACGATGTCTAGTGACTACTGAGGTCGCGGATAATGAGTACCAGCCAGTAGGTGGCAGCAAAATGCACCTAAATTGAAAAACTTTGTTTGTGGGGGTGTCCGGATACTTTTGATTACATAGTGTATTTCATAGAATAGTTCTGGGCCTATGAATGGAGCATAAACCCCTTTCGTGGTCAGAGAGTCTATTTTCTCATTACCTTCAATACCTATATGACCAGGTACCCAACCAATTTAACTTTGTTAGTGGATGAGAGATTAAGTAATTTTTTACGCGTTTCAGACCAGTTTTAATTTAAACTTGTGTGACACGATGAGGGTAAGTCGACTAAGTAAGTATTATTCGCAGGTATAGGGAATTTTAAATGTTTTTTTTCGGGTTCATCTGCAAAACGTTTAGTAGTTGTCAATGCGGAAACTCGGATATAGCAGTGCAATGCAAGGATTTTGTGCAGAATTTAAATTTGTGTGCCAGAAAAATTCAGATCATACACAAAAAATGTTGTATTTATTGGAGGAGCAAAGTGACTCTGGAACTCTACGAGTACCCTATCCCTATTGGCAAGGACAATATTGAAGACTCAGTCTCTCATTTACTGGAAAAGCACCATTCCTTTAAACAGAAATTTCGGAATTTATTATAGGAGTAAAATTTCTTAAAATGTGATGCTGATTAAACTTACATTTTTTTTCTTCATAAATAATTCCACGAGAGGTTACGAATTTATCTGATCAAACTCTTAACCTCAAATGGGATTTAAAGACTATTTCATAAATAATATAACAGATTATATAAAAGAATAAGCACTTTCGTACTTGTGTTTAAAATCAAATCACTACTTTATAAGCTGTGAGATCACTGCATATTAAATGAATGAACAATCGAGTGTATTACAAATGCTAACCAATGCTACCAACAGCGCGAGCGATAAACAGTTAGCCTCAAAATTAAAATATCTAAAAGCAGAACACAAATTAAAAAAAAGCATTTATTTGAAAATTGTTTGGTAATGGAAACTACAGTTGATTGAACTGAAGTGAATGTTGAGGTAGTATGATTTCGTAATTTTTCCGAATTGATGAACGGTGCTGCCGATTTATATGCAGTTTTAGATTCAGTGAAGATTCGTTAGTATGAACGAATTCCTTTCTCTTTCACGTACCCAACAGGTAGAGAAGGTATTGCATTCCTCCCAAAAATTCGATACAGAAGTATCACCGGAAATACATGTTTTGAGACCCCATGAATCCAACAAAAGCATTTTTGGAAACATGTCCGTGTGAGTGTCTGTGTGTCTGTGTGTGTGTCTGTGAACAGCATAACTCATAAACGAACAGTCGAATAAACACCAAACTTGGTATTTAGGCTCAGTATCCTCCAGAGATGCGACACGAAGGTTTTCAAGAAACTCCCCCACCCCAGATTACCCTTTACATGGAACATTTTTAGAAAATTTTGATTTTCTCAAAAATGGCTCTAACGATTTTGTTTAAAATGTAATATGTTTAAGATATTTTCGTGACAAATGAAATGTATATCTCCAATTTTCTGGGAATGTCTCCGAAAGTATTCTTCATTGTGAAAGACTTTTGCATAACTGGTAAACCATAAGAGATAGACAAAATTTTACTACACAAAAAATGTAGATCGCGTTAAAATGCACAATTTATGTCATATACATTTTTTTTGTTGAGTGAACCATTTTCGAGATATTGCTTGTTATTCCCTTAAATTTTTCAATACTTATTTTCTGTAATGGGAATTCGTTATTCATTTTTTTGTCTTGGATATGCAAAGAGTATTAATTTATGGCAAAGGGAATGGTGCTGCACCTAGCAACAAGCTATTAAGAGATATGTATGTGCTTAAAGGCTACTGTATTTCTATATTGCCCTTGTAAATATATATTCCCCTTACATCTACAAGAAACTTAGCAATAAGATAGAGTCTGCAAATGTTTATCTCGATTAACATGAAGTACATGGAGAATAAGCGTTTGTAAAAATTGTTTGTAAAAGAGTAGAGAAAGTCATGTGAGTGTAACACATCAGATTTTTTTGTCCTGTTAATGCAAAGAGAATGGAATACTCCACATAGCAACCAGCTCTTAAAATATTTGACTATCGCTTAAAGCTTACCAATTCCCCTTGCATCTAGAAGAAAATTAGCAATAGGATTATCATCTCGATTAACATGAAGCTTATGGAGAATAAACGTTTGTAAAAATAGTTTATATAAGAGTAGAGAAAGTCATGTGAGTGTAACACATCAGATTTTTTTATAACCATTTTCTACGGAGATATGTTAGGTTTTCGGAGAGTATAAAACGCACACGCTCGTAAAGTCGCAGCGGCAGCCGACCGGTAGCTGGCTCTCTCACTTCCAAAACAGAAGTAGATTAGCACGTAAACATGTTTCACTTTCGCTGTATGGTGCGTGGTGATTATCCACCAAACACACATCGGGTTCGTTTATCAATAAACCTGTGAGTTTCAACGAGTTCATTTTTATCTGTTTTCCTATGACAACAGGATTCGCTCTTTTATATGTCACAGCAATTTTGATTAGTTCTTAAGTAGCGTTACATTGCATGCTATGACAATAAGATGTGCCAAATTTCTGAAGTCACGCGTACGATGTTAATCTAATAATGACACAACTTCTAGTGGAGCTGACAAACACGGTGTGCGACCGCGAAACGCGTATTGGAAGATGAAGGCATTACTTCCATACTGTTAGTGTAGTCAATAGCTACCAAGTTGTAAAGGATCTTTCAACAAGAGTATCCTATCTTTAACATATGATAGCTGCCCTTGTTATTGAGTTATAGCAGTCATTGTTTGATGTGGTTACAGTTGTTATTGATAAATAGCCATGGAACGTTACAGCATTCAGCACGCGTAGAAATTGTGAACATTTATTATCAAAATGGATCATCTGTTCGCCAAACCTTCCGTGTATTGCGTGAAGTTTACGGTGTGCATAATCGTCCTTGCGAGAAAACGATTTGCCGTTTGATCGATAAATTTGAAAGAAGTGGTTCTGTCAGCGCCTGTACGTAATCGACGTAAGCGCTCCAACGAAAACATAGGCGCCGTTCGCGAGAGTGTACGCGAGAACGGAAACAAATCAATTCCTCGTCGAGCGCAAGAATTGGGGCCTTCGCCGGCCACAACTTGGCAAATTCTGCATCTGGACTAGAAGTTTCACGCTTACAAAATGGTGTTAACTCAAGAACTACAGCCCAAGGTTGCGCCGTGTATTCGCTGACTGGTCTATGGAGCAATTGGAAGCAGACCCGGATTTTTGTCGAAAAATCATCTTCAGCGACGAAGCCCACTTTTGGATGGATGGTTGTGTTAACAAACAAAATTGCCGCTATTGCAGCAATTAAAATCCAATGCAGATTCAAGAACGACCACTTCATCCCCAAAAGGTTACTGTGTTGCGTGGATTTTGGTATGGTGGAATCATTGGTCCATATTTTTTCCCCAAGATGAAGATGGAGAAGCTCTAACTGTCAATGAAGAAAGATACCGGGCCTCAATTGGATGGTATGGATCTCAGAAACATCTGGTTCCAGAAAGATGGTGCCACATACCATACTGCTCTCGAAACAATCCATCTTTTGAAGGAGAAGTTCAGAGGTTTCATCATTTTCCGTGGTCGTGATGTTAACTGGCCCCCGAGCTCATATGATTTAAGGCCGTTGGATTACTTCTTGTGTGGTTGTGTTAAATACCGAATTTATGTCAACAAGTCAGAAACAGTAAATGATCTTATGAATAACATCACGCGTGTTATTCTTGAAGTTGGACCAAATTTACGTTCTTCCGTCATAGAAAATTGGGTCAACCGTATACGCGCAACCCAACGAAGACGCGGCGGTCACTTAACTGGTGTTCTCTTCCACACGTAATGACATTACTTATGTTCCAAAATAAAAAAATAAATAAACCTGTATCACTTATAGAATGTGTTTTATTTAAGTTCAAAGATAGGACACCCTTGTTGAAAGACCTTATACTTGTCATTTCGCCAAAACATTACACCATCCTTTCTTCGCGTTTGTTTGGATTATGGCTCGTGTGAAAAACAAAATAGCTAGTCCCCCACCTCTCAGTTCAGGTATTCTGTTTTGCTTACGTCCAGGAGCTGGTTCTCGCACAGACCTACGTTAGTTTAGCAACGTTGCCTATGTCTCAAACCATATTACGTCTGCAAAACGGTGTTCGGAAAGTGATTAATTATTTCAAAACCCTGTGTGATGTCATATAGTTACTACCAAAACTAGATCAGAAATAGGTCACTCTACCTATCTTACAAGTAACAAACTTGTATCTTCATACATTCTTATGGAATAAACCATCTATTTTGGAAAAACAATTTTTTTTCGATAACGGCTAGCACAGAATTAAATGCTATTATACTTTTGTTTGTAGTACCTCTATGAAGTACATATTAGAAGTGACTGTATTAAACTCCCATCCACACTGTACTGTCACACTGGGAGATTTGAAACGCTACTGAATCGATACACAGTTACAATCGCTCGGTTTCGAGCAGAAACAATTGCTATTGTTTACCATATTGTCCCTGCGGCATTACATAAGCTCGTGTGGCAGACAGGTATCAGCATTGACCGTGCTAGATGGAACGACAAAGACTGACAGGGATATTGCCCCCTAAGTGAAGAATAAAAACCTTATCTCATGAAATCTCCTACACTCATGACCCAATATCAGAAACCGAGTTATCAGACCGAAATATTATAGGATTCACATGATCTACTTTTATCCAATAAGTTTGTTTATTAAGGAAAATTTCTGAAGTTACATTCACACGACCATCTCTACCCACTATTTTTATGTTTAAATAGTGTTTACAAAGTATTTTTACCAGTTTATTTTACTATCTACTACATTTTAATCCAAATAAATCTTTGCAGAAATAGCTACATTACACATTTCGTTATAGATACAAAGGGAACAACAATGGTCAAATGTTTAAGAACTGGAGTCTGTATACTGGCCTTAAAATTCCATACTGTTTCCATGCAATCGCGAGAAATAACTGCAAAATCGACAGGATATTAAAAGAATGGCTAAGTATTGAACAATTCAAATTATTAATAACGAATATTTTATAAATTGCTTATGCCACAAAAAGCTATTTCAAATAAATTATGTTTTTTAAAGAGCGTCTGTCTTTTGACGTTTAACACTGAGGCAGTATTTTTCAGTCCAATTATATAATATGTAAATTCTATCCGCCTTGAAGCAATATGTGTATGTAATAATTTGTAAAATGTATGTAACAGTCATTGTATATGTTTATATTATTGTAAACATGTTCAATAATGTTATATGAATACGTTATGCACTTTAATAATGTAGGAGCTGTGAGAATAATAAGTTAAAAATTGCTAACAATGAGGTAACAATGAGCTAACCTTGATCAAATAATGAGTGAGAGTTTAAATACTACTAGTCATTATTAGAGCAGCAATAATGTAAATTTGAGACAGTTCAAAAATATCCAATCTACAGCCAGAAAAAGATTTAGTTAAATGCAGGTATTCTATTCGAGTAGGATTAGCCAATCAGAGACTTGCAATACAGAGATTTACAAGTTTAGACGGTTGAAACCTATTCAGTTGCCTGCAGACCGTGATAGTAACCGGATGCAAGATGCGTCCTCTAGAGAAATATAATACGTATTCGTGAGAGACGAAAAGAAAGCACAGGCGTTAAAAACTCTTGTGTTACACTCACAAGACTTTCTCTACTCTTGTACAAACTATTTATACAAACGCTTATTCTCCATCTACTTCATTTTAATCGAGATAAACATTTCCAAAGTATATCTTTTTGCTAATTTTCTTGTAGATATAAGAGGAATATATATTTACAAGGGCAATTTGGAAATACAGTAGCCTTTAAGCACATACATATCTCTTAATAGCTGGTTGCTAGGTGCAGCACCATTCCCTTTCCCACAGATTAATACTCTTTGCATATCCAAGACAAAAACTGAATAACGAATTCCCATTTGAGAAAATAAGTATTGAAAAATTTAAGGGAATAACAAGTAATATCTCGAAAATGGTTCACTCAACAACAAAAATGTATATGACATAAATTGTGTATTTTAACGCGATCTACATTTTTTGTGTAGTAAAATTTTGTCTATCTCTTATGGTTTATCAGTTATGCAAAAGTCGTTCACAATGAAGAATACTTTTGGAGACATTCGCAGGAAATGCAAGATATACATTTTATTTGTCATAAAAATATCTTAAACATATGATATTTTAATCAAAATCGTTAAAGCCAACTTTGAGAAAATTAAAATTTTCGAAAAATGTTCCATGTAAAGGGTAATCTGGGGTGGGGGATTTTCTTGAAAACCTTCGTGTCGCATCCTTGGAAAATACTGAACCTAAATACCACGTTTGGTGTTTATCCGACTGTTCGTTTCTGAGTTATGATGTTCACAGACAGACACACACACACACACACACACACACACACACACACACACACACACACACACGTTTCAAAAAATGCTTTTTTTGGATTCAGGGGGTCTCAAAGCATGTATTTCCGGTGAAATCTCGGTATCGAATTTTTGGGTGGAATACAATACTTCCCCTACTTACTATACGTAGTAGAGAAAGTAAAAAAAGTGCAATTATTAAATAAAAGAATCTCACAGCTCTCTATATCAGTGAAGTGCTATTTAATTTGTGTCAAGGATTAATAAAAAGGTGTGAATTAAAACTTAAAATCTGTGTAAGCCTACATTCTTAGTCGTACCAAAGCCCTGCCTAAGAGAAACGTGTCTCTAACAATAATACTGACGCAGCCGAGGCAAACATAAATATTTAAAGAAGCAGTTTAATAACAAAGTTAATATTTTTTTTTAAACTTGGGGCAAAGGCCACCTGAAAGTAGATTTGGGGCGAAGGCTACCGGAAACTGTTTAACATACGTGAGATTGCAACTACTCAAGTGTTCGGCTCCCCAACAGTTGAACTATAATACAACTCCTAGTTAAAATCGGCTTTTCATACGCAGCAGCAAACAACGTAAAGAAAAATAACATATTCAACACTTACACAAAATTCCTACCGAATGAAGATTACTTAACAGGCTACTCCCAGAGAATTTAAGATATACATTTAGTCATGTAAATATCTTTATTAAATGATATTTCAATCATAATTTTTGGAGCCATTTTTTGAGTAAATAAAACATCTGCAAACATTTTCCATGTGAGCGGTGGTTTAGGGTTGGGGGAAATTTAAAATCTTTAGAAGATACCAGGTTTGGTATCCGTCAAACATTTCGTTTTTAGTTATGACGTTCACAGACACAGAGTTATTTTCTATATATGCTTTTTTGGATTTAGGGGATCTCTAAACATGTATTTCTGGTGAAACCGCGATATCGAAAATTTGGGTGGAATGCAATATCTTTTCTACTTACGTGGTATGTGGTAAATAAAGCAGAAATAGTTAACGAAAATGCAGAACCAAAACATTAGTAAGACATTGTTTTTACCAACTTAAAATGTAATTTAGTTATTTTCAACAGTATGAGAACATGGAACATTTATGCCAGAAAATGCCATTCACAGAAAAGGCGTTCAAAGCAAAGATGTAGAACACAAACTCTCGTTAACTTTGAAAAGAAGGCAATCAAAAGGCTTGAGCACCAGAAGCTGGCATATTTAACAGTAGTTTCAACATTAGAGCAAACCTTTTCCTAAAATATGGACTGAAGTTTACCTCTTTAAAATTTCTTGGAGTTTCTCCACTACAAAGGTACATATTATTGATTTCCACCAAAAATTGGATACCGTAATTCCACGGAAATACATGTTTTGAGGCCCTTGAATAAAAAATCTGTGTTACCATCACATGACTATCTCTACTCTTTTAAATCTATTTTTACAAACTCTTATTCTCCATATATATTTCATATTAATCGAGATAAACATTTGCAGAAACGATCTTTTGACATGTAAAGAGAATTACATTTTACACATAGCGACCAGTTCTAAAAATATTTGACTATCGCTTAAGCCGTACTATGTTCCCCTTGTTTTGTATTTGCATGGGCAATATAGAAATACAGTAGCCTTTAAGCATAGACATATATCTTAATAGCTGGTTGCTAGGTGCAGCACCATTCTCTTTGCCACAGATTAATACTCTTTACATATCCAAGACAAAAAAATGAATAACGAATTCCCATTTGAGAAAATAGGTATTGAAAAATTTAAGGGAATAACAAGCAATATCTCGAAAATAGTTCACTCAACAAAAAAAAAGTGTAAGACACAAATTGTGTATTTTAACGCGATCTACATTTTTTGTGTAGTAAAATTTTGTCTAACTCTTATGGTTTACCAGTTATGCAAAGTCGTTCACAATGAAGAATACTTTTGGAGACATTCCCAGAAAATTCAAGATATACATTTTATTTCTCATGAAAATATCTTAAACATATGATATTTTAATCAAAATATTTAGAATCATTTTTGAGAAAATTAAAATTTTCGAAAAATGTTCCATGTAAAGGGTAATCTGGGGTGGGGGGATTTTCTTGAAAACCCTCGTGTCGCATCTCTGGAAGATACTGAACCTAAATACCACGTTTGACGTTTATCCGACTGTTCGTTTCTGAGTTATGCTGTTCACAGCCTCACACACAGCCACACACACGGACATGTTTCCAAACATGCTTTTGTATTTTGGATTCAGGGGGTCTCAAAACATATATTTCCGGTGAAATCTCGGTATCCAATTTTTGAGTGGAATACAATATTTCCCCTACTTACTATACGTAGTAGAGAAAGTAAAAAAATGCATCGTTAGAAAAAGCTTCGTTTATATGCATGAGTGTGTGTGTGTTTGTGTGTGTGTGTGAACAGCATAACTCCAAAACTAAAAGTCGGATAAGTACCAAGCTTGGTATTTAAGTTCCGCAACTTCCAAAAATGTAACACGGAGATTTTAAAGAAAATCTCCTACCCCGAACAACCCTTTACATAGAACTTTTTTCGATGTTATTTTTATGTTCTGAAAATTGGCTCTAACAGGATGATTTATGAAGAACTGACAGATTTATTTCTTTAATTATTTCAAAACGAGTTATGCTAGCCACAACTTATTATACCTGAAATGCAGAGGAATTTTTGGAGATTATTTACCTCTATAGCAAATGTTGAAAATGTCCTCCATCCTGCATAAGACACAACTCAACACGCCGTTCCATGTTACTGGCCATTCGTTGGAGGATTCTGTTGTCAATGGCTTGAATCTCCTTTGTAATGTTGTGCTTCAGATCGTCCAATGTCTGGGGACGTGTGGCATAAATCTGTCTTTTAAGTAACCCCATAGAAAGAAGTCCGGCGATGTCAAATCCGGAGATCTCGGTGGCCACAGGTTCTTGGAAATTGTCCGTTCGTCAAAGAAATTTGCAATTAGTGCCATGGATTCATTTGATGTATGGCATGTAGCGCCGTCCTGCTTAAAATATCCTTGACTCAGCTCTACATCGTCTAGTTGCTCAGCAAATTCCATGAAAATCCGTCGGTACTCTGTAGTGTTCACATTGTTTTAAAAAAAATTGATCCCACTATTCTCTGTGCGGATATTGCGCACCAAACTCCGATTTTAACCGGGTGCATAGGTGCTTCATGAATAACATGTGGATTTTCGCTGGCCCAATAGCGTGAGCTACCTGAGTCACATAGCCAGAGAAATGGAACTATGCTTCATCTGTAAACCATGTGATGGACAATGTGGCATGATTTTGCACAATGAACGCCTGAAACCAACGACAGTAATTCATTCGTCTATCCTGTAACTGATGGACAACCGTAATCCTATAGGGCTTTAGGCCTGCAGTAGCTGTACCCTGTCTCCTACGACAAACGTCTTAATGATTTTTTGGGTGACTGATGCAGTCGTGCTCTTACGTCAAAAACAACCATGGGAAGCCTAGATGAACGAGTTTTGCCTATTTCACTCACGAGAGACGCAGTTGTTTACCAGTCCCAGTATTGTGTTTCTTTGGGGAGGATTCCGAACACCAAATTCTCTCTGGTATGCCCTTTTAGTATCTGTAATTGAATTCGTAATCTAGTATTGCTTTACAAGGAAGAGTCGTTCAATTAATGTGAACTCCATTTTCATGTTGACTGGAACAAAATTTCAAAAACAGTTGCCGACAATGAGACTAACAATTACGAATAAAACATGAACATCTGCACATCTAGTGATAGGCAATCGAAACTCCAGAACATTCTGCATAATTTGGTGCTAAAATTGGGGCATTGAGTGCATTTCGAACAGAGTAATTAAAGAAATAAATGTGTCAGTTCTTCATAAATCAATTTTGTATAACCTTGTATAACTGGTAAACGTTAAGCGATAGACGAAAACGTACTACACAAAAAATGTAGATGTGTTTAAAACACACAATTTATTTAAAATATATTGTTTATGGTATCAATCATTTCAAAGATATGCGTTATTAATGGTTCGAATTGTTCAATACTTAGGCATTTTTTTAAAGTCCTGTTGATTTTTAGTTATATTAGATTACATGAAAGGAGTATGGAATTTTAAGGTCAGCGTATAGCGTCCAGTTCTGAAAGATTTCACTGTCGCTGTTCCTTTTTGGTAACCTAATGAAATGTGTAATGTAGCTACTTCTGCAAAGGTTTATCTCAATTAAAATGAAGTATATAGAAAAACAAGTTTTGTTAACAATATCTTTTACATCCATTAGTAAATGATAGAAGGGAGAGAAAGTCATGCTGAAGGTAACACATTTTTTTGGGTGGGGGAAATTTTCGCCATTTATTCTGCTCTTAACAGAACATAACGCATCCTCTTAATACAACGTGAAAGATAAAGGTTACTTGATAAACCTTGCTGTCAAAAGAAATATCTTCCGGCACAGTTAAAGGTTAAGGTTGATACTGTAATTTATCAATCTTTATCCAGGAATATTTCATGGTGGTCTAGACTCTAGAGCACTGTAAAGGGTAAATTAATACGATGTTACGACATCAGTTTAAATACAGTTTCTTCACAGACGGTCCAGTGTTAATAACAACAACGCAATAAAAACTATAGAATTCAGCTCACTGAATTGCGTAGTTTAATATAGCTTTAAAAAGCTGATGTGTTACATTCACTGACATTCTCTACCCTTTATTGTTTATTACTGGTCTACAAATTATTTTTATGAAAGTTTATTACTTTGTCCACTACGTACAGTAAGTAGAAGTATTGCTTACCACCCAAAAATCCATATCGAGATTTCAACGAAAATACATGTTTTGGGGACCCCTGAATCCAAAAAAGCATTTTTAGAAATTGTTCTGTCTGTGTGATTATTTGTATGTGTCTGTGAACGGCGTAACTCAAAAACAAAAAGTAGATAAATACCGCACTTGGTATTTAGATTCAATACCTTCCAAAGATGCGACACGAAGATTTTCAAGAAAACCCCGCAATCCCAACTACCCTTTACGTGGAACATTTTTAGAAATTGTTAATTTTCTAAAAAATTGCTCTAACGATTTTGTGTAAATTCTACATATTAAAGATATTTAAATGACAAATAAAATGTATATATTGAAGTTTTGTAAATATTGTACAGTTTTCTTCATTCGGAAGGAATTTTGTATAATCTTGTTTAACTACTAAACATTAATCGATAGACGAAAACGTACTACACGAGAAATGTAGATCTCTTTGAAACACAATTTACTTTGAATAAGATGTTTTGTGTCACAAGCCATTTCTGAGATATCTTGGTTATTCTCTTAAACTCCTAACAACATTACGTTGTTTCTCGTGATGTCATGGAAACATTATGGAATTTTAAGGCCAGCATATAGCGTCCAGTTCTTAAACATTTGACTATCGCTGTTCTCTGTGTATCTATAACGAAACGTGTAATGTAGCTATTTCTGCAAACGTTTATTTGGATTAAAATGTAGTATACAGGTACATAAGCTTAGTAACAATATTGGAAAGGTAGAATCAGACGACTGAAAAAATTCAATGTCACAGCCGGGATTTGAACCAAGCATCTCTCGGTCTCCGTACGGTTGATCTAGCTACTGAGCTACCAGGCAACATGCAGGCAGGTTTCATCCCTGTAACCACCTGCTTCATGCCGTGCAGATAGCATTAGGGTGCCGTCCAGTCCAACCGCCACTCTCACAGAAAGGCGGACAGTTAGCCTTCTAGGTCTCATCCCTGTAACCACCCACTTCATGCCGTGCAGATAGCATTAGGGTGCCGTCCAGTCCAACCGCCGCCCTCACACAGAAAGGCGGACAGTTAGCCTTCTAGGTCTCATCCCTGTAACCACCCGCTTCATGCCGTGCAGATAGCATTAGGGTGCCGTCCAAACCAACCGCCGCCCTCACACAGAAAGGCAGACAGTTAGCCTTCTAGGTCTCATCCCTGGAAACGCCATCTTGCTTCGTCACGTGCTCACAGAGACCCCCAGCGCATGGCAGCCGGATCTTCTGCTACGTGCCGTGTAGATGGCTTTAGGGTGCCGTCCGGTCTAACTGCTTACATTGTCTGTAGATAGATGGCACAGCATTCGCTATTACCACTTATTTTTCATTTTACTATTGTTAAGGTGGAACTTTGGGTCGGATATAAAATATCAAATCCGGCATTGGACTGAGGAAAACCGCGAAAAAACCTCAGACGGAGGCCATCCCGCTCGGTCCTATATTATTTTTCGTGCAGTTATGTTAAACATATGGCGTTTTAACAAAAATCATTAAGAGACATTATTTGTTAGGTAAAATTTGACATGATAAACACATTTTAAAGTCACTACACCACGAGATAAACCGAATTCACTTAACACCTCGGTAAATAACACATTCAGTTTTCAAATTTAATGACTTCTCTTTTATAATTAAAACAATATGATGGAAGATTCCCTAGCATTTGCATTAAACTGCTATTTCCTTACAATCTGTAAGCTCTGACTTATTTCCATTTTGGTGCGCTACATGCATTTCAAGGCGGATGATATTTATCACTTTCCTGTGTGCATACACTGCTGAAGATGTTAGCAAGACCCGTGACCTTTCATGCAATCACGAGTGGCTCTTTCGTGCTTCAACCTCGAGTTCTCATGCAAGCGTTATATCTGTAGCAGCGAAGTTGGAATACTGAATGCATGTTATGGAATACTATTACTTTACGTGCAGCGTCAAAACTGACATTGTTCGTATCAAAGTAAAGGAGATCAGTATAATAACGGCTTAACCCTCTCAAACACAGAAGATGAGTTATTATTTATATTTACTATTAGCTGAAATTAGACAGCTGTATTACACAATATACTTAAATAGTTAATTAAAACTCCCAGGGGTATATAAAGAACAAAACAAAAATTTTGAGACTGTATTTTTAACACAAATGATTTTAGGCAAATTATATAATATGTAAATTCAATAAAAGCCCGCCTTGAAGCAATATGTGTAGGTAATAATTTGTAAAATGTATGTAACAGTTCATTGCATATGCTTATTTTATTGTAAACATGTTCAATAATGTTATGTGAATGCATTACGTAATTTAACAATGTAGGAGCTGTGAGAAATAAGTCAAAAGTTGCTAACAATGAAGTAACAATGAGGTAACCTTGAGTCAATAGTGAGTAAGAAAGTTTAACAGTACTACTGGTGATTCTTGGAGCAACGATAATGTAATTTTACAGTTTATAAACATAGCCAATCAACAACCAGAAAAAGCTTTAGTTAAATGCAGGTATTCTATTGGAGTAGGATTCGCCAATCAGAAATCTACAAGTTTAGACGGTTAAAATCAATTCAGTTGCCTGCAAACAGCGTTACTAACCAGACGCGAGATGTGTCCTCGAGAAATATAACATGTATTCCTTTGAGACGAAAATAGTATACGTATTAAGAAGTTGCAAGTATTAAATAAAAGAATCTCACAGCTCTGGATATCAGTGAAGTGCTATTTAATTTGTGTCAAGGATTAATAAAAAGGAGCGAATTAAAGCTTAAAATCTGTGTAAGCCTACATTCTTGTCGCATCACGCCCTGCCAAGATATCCATGTCTCTAAAATAATACTGACGCAGCCGAGGCAGACATAAATATAAAATATTTAAAGAAACAGTTAAATTACAAAGCTATTATTTTTAAACTTGGGTCAAAGGCCACCTGAAAGTACATTTGGGGCGAAGGCTACCGGAAACTGTTTACTATACGTGCGGTTGCAACTACTACAAGTTCGGCTCCCCAACAGTTGAAATATAATACAACTCCGACTTCAAATCGGCTTTTCCTACGTAGCAGCAACAACGTAAAGACAATAACTTACTTCAAACTGGCGTCCATACGTGGAGCTAAATAAATAAACAACTCCAACAAAACAGCCAACTTATCAATATTAAAAATCTGATGTGTTGCACTCACATGACTTTCTCTACTCTTGTACAAACCATTGTCACAAACGCTTATTCTCCATCTACTTCATGTTAATGAGATAAACATTTGCAGACTCTACTTTATTACTAATTTTCTTACAGATGCAAGGGGAATATGGTAGGCTTTAAGTGATAGTCAAATGTTTTAAGAGCTGGTTACTATGTGACGCATTCCATTCTCTTTGTATGTCCAGGACATAAAAAAAAAACGAATAACGGATTCCCATTTGAGAAAAAGTATAAGTATTGGAAACTTCAAACAAATAGTAAGCAATATCTCGGAATCGATTCACTGGATAAGAATTTGTTTAACTCTTACGGTTTACTAGCTATGCGAAAGTCATTCAGAATGAAGAGGACTTTGGGGACATTCCCAGAAAATTCAAGATATACATTTCTTTTGCTATGAAAATATCTTTAAACATATCATTGATATTTTAATCAAAATCGTTAGAATGATTTTTGAGAAAATCAAAATTTTAGAAAAACATTTGAAGTAAAGGGTAGTCTGGGGTAGGGGATTTTCTTGAAAATCTTGGGGTCGTATTCTTGGAAGATACTAAACTCAAATACCAAGTTTGGTACATTTATCCAACTTTTTGTTTTTGAGTTATGCTGTTCACACTCTGAATGACTGACAGACAGACACACACAGAGACATGTTTCCAAAACTGCTTTATTTGGATTCAGGGTACCTCAAAAGTGTATTTCTGGTAAAATAAAGGAATCGAATTTTTGTGTGGTATCCAATACTTCCCCTTCTTACTATACGTAGTAGAGAAGTTAAAATTGCTGAGAAAATACTATGCAAAAGCACTACTGAACGAAAAGATATACCACAATTTGAAATGATTCGCAGCATCGTGAATGCAGCTGACTTGTCACATTTGGAATACTTCGTTGTTATTTATAAAGTCTCGGCTGGGGAGAAATAACAGTTTAAATAACATCAGTATTTCCTCGTTCTTCGCAGTAACCAACATACACTATGAGGCAGTATTTTTAACACTTAAATGATTTCAGTCTAATTATATAATATATAATTCAATAATAGCTCGCCTTAAAGCAATGCGTGTATGTAACTATATATAAAAAGTGTATATTACAGTCATTGTAAATGTTATATATTATTGTATCCATGTGTAATAATGTTATATGAATATATTACGTAATTTAATAATGTAGGAGCTGTGAGAATAATAGGTTAAACGTGGCTAACAATGAAGTAACCTTGAGACAATAATGAGTTTAGAGTTTAACAATACTATTTTTGATTCTGGGAAGCAATAATGTCATTTTAGTGACACTTTATAAAATAGCCAATCAACAACCAGAAAAAGCTTTAGTTAAATGAAGGTATTCTATTGGAGTAGGATTAGCCAATCAGAAACTGAAAAGGAGAAAATTTTACAAATTTAGAGTTCAGTTGCCTGCAGACAGCATTACTAAGCAGACGCAAAAAGTGTCCTTAAGAAATATAATATGTATTAGTGTGAGACGAAAAATAAGCTTATGTGTTAAAAAAGTGTAATTAATTAATAAAAAAACACCTCACAGCTCTCTCTATATCAATGAAGTGTTATTTAAATCGTATCAAGCATTAATAAAAGGAGTGAAGTAAAATTATAATCTGTGTAAGCATACATTCTTGGTTGCACCACAACCCTGCTAAGAGAAACGTGTCTCTAACAATAATACTGACGCAGCGAAGGCAAACATAAATATTTAACAGTCAAATTACAAAGTTAACATTTTTAAAAATTGGGGCAAAGTCTACCGGGTACCATACGTGCGGTTGCAACTATTTCAAGTTCGGCTCCCCAACAGTTGAACTACAACTCCTACAAAACACCTTCTTAAAATTGGCTTTCCATACGTGAAGTAACTACCTTATTCAACTAAGCTATTAAGAAAACACATGAAAGACAAAGTAAAACGAAAGCCAAAATTAATAAACAAAGAAAAGAAGAATAACAAAAAGAAGTTGTACTTCGATTGATTTGACGCTGTTGCTATTAATTATGTCCAATGTGATTTTATATGTCACTCAGGTTTTGTTTTTATGCTTTTATAAACATCATAAATTTCTCATAGAGAAAGAAACCCGATGCATACAAAAACAGAGACGCCTACAAATTATAATAAATGAATATCCGAACGCCTTGCAGAATGAATGTATATAAACTTCGAACTTATTTATTACTCTTATGTTAGCAATGTTTGAGCACCATAGAAATATTTGTAGTCAATACGATTAAATTGAATACCTTTGTGTTATTTTATATCAATACGCAATAAATAATCACATGAAGATAAAGAAGAAAAAGTGGTATTTTGTCTACTTTGACAATATGCCTTTTACAATATAATAAGTTCGAAATGTTAATTTTTACTTTATCTACTACGTATAGTAATGCTTTTTTTGGATTCAGGGGGCCTCAAAACATATATTTCCGGTGAAATCTCGGTGTCGAATTTTTGGGTGGAATACAATACTTCCTCTACTTACTCTACGTAGTAGAGAAAGTAAAAAGAAGGAACAGACTTTAAATATTTATTTCCAATGGACAATAGATGGCGACACCTGCGATACATCACTGAATAGAGAAAAATTCAAAATGTTATTTTGTGTGTTTAAAATGAGCAGCATTTGTTATGCGAGGACGACCAGTACTTTTCCGTTTGCATACTCAACCATTTTCTGCGTATTTATTGTATGAATTATAAGCTTTTTATGACGAGGCGGCTCGTTGTTGAGCTTAAAACGAATTCGTTCACGCTGCAATGGAACAATGTATTCACTCTTTGCATAATGCAGCACACAAAACGAATTTTTTTGTGGCGTCGCCATTTTCTCGTAAACAAACCCAAAGCCACTGTAGGCACAGAATGTAACTACTAGGTGGGGCTTAAAATTTCAACTTTCTTCTAATTAATAATGTATCTATGTGTTGCTATCTATTGTCGTTCATTAGAAATAAATATATAAATTCTGTTCTTTCTTTTCGAATAACTCTGTATATATAGGTGTCTACTTGCATTGATGTTAACTTAAAGCACTATTAACAATCAATAGTAACTGCAAGACTTTGCACTCATGTTATTTAATGAAAGCATTCACAAAGATTCACGAAACACAAGATATTGCAAACTCCACACTTTATGATTGAGTTGGGTAGATAGTGGAAGAATTCTGCATTTATTTCTTCATGCATTGCCAGCTTTTGAACAACACACGATCGTGTTGCGATATTTTACGCCATCTACTGTATAATCGTGGCATTTTAAATGCTGATGCCAGATGCTGAACTGTTGTTTGCGTGGTACGACGCCTTTTATGTCCTACTTATTTATAAAAACTGGATGAACTTCAGTATTGGATATTATTGGCCATGTAATTCATTTGAAACGGTACGCTTGGAAGATTTCGGTATGATTTACAGATCTAGAAACCTGTGCCAAGTTCTTGCATTAGGTCTACGGCTTCATTAGAATGGCCTTAAAAAGATACAAGCTGGGAAGTTTCAGGCTGTGTTTTAATAATTAAACCATATATTAGGAGCTTATTCCATTATTGAAGGTGTTCTTCTAAGTAATACCTTTACTTATCAACCAGTTATGTTTTCTTTACTAACCATGGACTGTATAAGATATAAAGACATTTTACTCACAATGATGGGGATGAACCTTCTTTCAGGAAAAATCAACTTTGTCTGGATTATAATATTGTTAACTCACAGTCCTTAGATAATGACATACCGAAATTCTGTCTTAACCGCTAAGGGTCTAGGTAGACATAGCTTCTCGGTTCCTATACAGGGTGATTTACGAAGAACTGACAAACTTATTTCTTTAATTGATTCAAAACTAATTATGCCAGCGACAACTTATTATACCCGAAATGCAGAGGAATTTTGGGAGATTGTTTACCTCTATAGCAAATGTAGAAAATGTCCTCCATCCTGCATAAGACACAACTCAAACGTCGTTCCATGTTACTGGCCACTCGTTGGAGGACTCTGTTGCCAATAGCTTGAATATCCTGTGTAATGTTGTGCTTCAGATCGTCCAATATCTGGGGACGTGTGGAATACAATTTGCTATATATTTCTTCTGACAATTTCAACCTAATTTTCCTAAATATTTTCAAGCTCTCTCCATATATTAATTTTATCTTCTATTAAAAATCTTCCTAACTTTTAGCTCTATTGGTAAATTTTTCCATTAAATTCCCTGTTCCTTTATCGGTATCCTCACATTCCAGAATATATTGCCAATTGCCATGTAATCCATTGCATTTAGTACATCTCTCCCCCTTCTTCTCCATGTTAGGCCACTTAAATTCACTAAACCTGTCCTCGCCCATGCATACCCCATTCGGGGCTCTTTGTTGCATACTTCGATGTATCTTTCTTTTCCCTATTCCGTTTTTAAATACCTATAATCTATTAATGACCTTTTTGTCCTTAAAACTACTCATAATTTCTTGCTTTTCAATATCCTCCACTGTTCTAATTTCTTTCCAGAAACCCTTACTTTTGTTTCTTTTAGCTCATTATTCCCCCAGTCCTATTTCTTCCTATGTTGTCTGCATCTTGTGCATCCAAGTTTCTTTTTCCCCTATCTTCTCCTGTACAACCAAGCATAGCTTTAGTATATCATTTTCCTCCAATAGTTTTATTTTCTGACCAGTATTTCATTGTCTTTTGCTCCCATGCTCCCTAGTTCTGCTTGTGCTGTCCTTTCGGTGCACTTCTTGGTAATCGCAGGGTTATTTCGCAAAAATTCCTATGTATAACATCTACATTTTCCCGTTATTTTTCCAGACCCCATATCTCTGCTGCGTATAACACCCTTGCTTCCACCACTATGCATATATCCTTTCTAGCTACGTAATTTGCATTTATAGTAGTTTTACTTTCTCTACAACGTATAGTAAGTAGGGGAAGTATTGTATTCCACCCGAAAATTCGATACCGAGATTTCACCGGAAATACATGTTTTGAGACCCCTGAATCCAAAAAAAAGCATTTTTGAAACATGTCCGTGTGTGTGTCTGTGTCTGTGAACAGCATAACTCAGAAACGAACAGTCGGATAAACACCAAACTTGGTATTTAGGCTCAGTATCTTCCAGAGATGCGACACGAAGGTTTTCAAGAAAATCCCCCACTCCAGATTACCCTTTACAAGGAAAATTTTTCGAAAATTTTGATTTTCTCCAAAATGGCTGTAACGATTTTGATTAAAATATCATATGTTTAAGATATTTTCATGACAAATGAAATGTATATCTCGAATATTCTGGGAATGTCTCCAAAAGTATTCTTCATTGTAAACGACTTTTGCATAACTGGTAAACCATAATAGATAGACAAAAATTTACTACACAAAAAATGTAGACAGCGTTAAAATACACAATTTATGTCATATACATTTTTTTTGTTGAGTGAACCGTTTTCGAGATATTGCTTGTTATTCCCTTAAATTTTCCAATACTTATACTTTTTCTCAAATTTGTCATTCATTTTTTTTGCCCTGGTAATGCAAAGAGAATGGAATACTCCACATATCAATCAGCTCTTAAAATATTTTACTATCGCTTAAAGTCTACCATATTCCCCTTGCACCTACAAGAAAATTAGCAATAAGATTAACATTTCGATTAACATGAAGCATATGGAGAATAAGCGTTTGTAAAAATAGTTTGTACAAGAGTAGAGAAAGTCATATGAGTGTAACAACTTTTTTTGTTTATTCTCAACCCCCAAACTTTACAGTATTTGCCAATTGCTTCAATAGCTTTACAGCTGAAATGAAACCTGTCACTAGATCATCTGCAAAGAATAATCGTGGTATTTCTTATTTATTAATAACTGATGAGCACTTATTAAATTTTTATCTCTTCTATAATATCATCTATAATTAGGTTAAATAGCACTGCACTAAGTTTGCACCCTTGTTTAAGCCCTGAATTATTCGCGTTCTCTTCAGTAATTCTTCCCTTAGCTGTTTTTCACACAGCACTCATATAAATGCTATGTCCTTTCTTAATTAGTTTTAACCATAGTGCATTCCTGTTAACCATTACGTAGCAGATACTATTTCACACTTTCAGGGCTGTCTTGACTAAAATTTGGTGAACCCCCAAAACGTACACTCACAATCCGCTACTGCTGAAGAGTATAGTTTCCCTGTTACTTCCGTGAATTCCTGAAGATCTCAAATCAGAATCGACATTGAAACATGTTAATCATTGGACTATAGAACAAAAGATCGATTGTGAGGTTATATAAACTCGGCAAGAAACAGGGAGCTGACAAAATGAATAAATAATAACATGGTAAGAAATGAAAATACGTCCATTTAATTCAAGGCCAAATCAGTAGCTGATACTTTTCTGTAATTTACGAGGATATAATTCGTTTTCTGCCCGTTACCTGTACGTAAATAGCCCGTTTATTACACATCGACTGGAATACAATGCGTAGCCTTGAAAATGGAAAGGCTGAAAGGCTGTTTAACACGGTATTTTTAACCTAATCATGCATTTTACACTTTTCGAGAATGAATTCTTGGATGAAAGTGTTATATTCTCTGAAGAAATATCGTATTATCAAGCTATTAAACCCAACCTTTCATTATAGAACTTCAGGTAAGTCCTACATCTGTTCATGCTGACATTTTTATTGCACTCGCTCGGTAATAAAATGTGATATATAACATGTTCTACACGAGAAAAAAAAGAAACAAGCAGAAGCGTAATACAGAATGTAACAGAGGACCTTCATCCATTTATTACCCTCAATATGATTCCTTAAACGATGTGAAGTTCGATACAGAAATGGCATCAATGCGTCATTTTTATTTCGGAGAGAGTGGGTTTCAAAAATCTGCTGCGTTCCAAAATCAAATACTGTTATTTCTAATTTAGTTAATAGGACACTTATTGGCGAGTGAGTCCTTGGATGGGATGGGATGGGATGGGATGGTATGGTGGATGTATATTTTATCTTGTAGATCTAGTAAGTCATGTAAGTCTCGTAATTAAAATTGTATGAAGATTGGTTTTAAAATATTTAAAATTATACCTGGCGCCAATCAAGAAGGTGATTGACATTTTGCGGAGCGAGAGAGGCGACGTTGCCGCTCATCGCGACCACGTGGAGAGCGTGTCGAAGGAGACTGTGTTGCGCCTGCATTGTAGAGCGGATACTATTTATATTCGTATACGAAGACAATTGTAAAATAATGAATCTACGTGCAGAGGATAGATCATTCAAGAATATATCAGTGTAGAGATCTGCGTTAACAGAAGAAACATACCTGTAAAATATTGATGCTTATTCTAATGGAAAAATGCCACCGATTTCCAAATCGCTTGGATCGCTGTTGTTGTTGCTGCTCGCTTGATAGACGTATTCGGTTCCCGAGTGCGCCCAGTTTTTCGTTTGGCTACGCTATCATATCCATTAAACACAATAATTATAAGTGCTCACACAAAACATACACGCACAAATACACGTAACACAAGGCAAATACCATACAAATAGGACGACGCAAAAGAACTTTTCCGTGCGCAGGAAACCTCTAAACTGATACAAACACACAAGCAAGCTGGGGCTAAAAGGAGGAATTGTTTATAACTGCAGCGACAGCAGAAGATAAGACTTCAGTTCATGTTACTGCAACGGTCGCTCGCCCGGCACGTCATGCCAATCACGTGTTACGATATCGCAACAACGCATTTGCGTCTATCGTTGCTATAGAAACGTCTTAGTTCTAATTGGTCCTTCTAATGGTTGCTATGACGATCACTGTGACGTATTCATCCCCTCCTTTTCATTTAAAGCTTTCCGCCACGTGGTTAGTAACTGCCAATCACCTTCTTGATTGGCGCCGAGTATAGTTGTAGATTTAATATTAACAGGGAAGGAATTAAACAATTTAAAACCATAGACAATAGGAGATCTATTAAATTTCTTCGACTGATGCACTGGAATATTAAAATTATGTCTTATACGTGTATCATGCGTATGAAAATCAACATTTCTAACAAAGTAATCTCCGTTAATAAACATCAAATCCATTAAATTAAATATATACAATCTGCAGACAGTCAATATATTAAAACTAATAAAATAATCCTTAGGGGATACCCTACTATCAATGCCAGCAATATATCGTGTTATGCGTTTTTGGGCAATAAAAACCTGCTGCATCATGGATCCTAAACCCCCAAAACAAACACCGTATGCCAACCGACATTCAACATGTGCAAAATAAAACAAGAGTACAGCCTTAGCATTAAGGCACCATCTCAAAACCCGTAATTGGTAACAACAAACACTTAATTTTTTAATTAATTCAATATAATGGGGTTGTCTATATAGATGTTCATCAAAAATAATTTCTAAGAATTTAGTATGCTGAAGAGAACGCAGATTCTGACCAAATATAGTAACATTTAATTGCTCTATATTCCTTTTTTGATACATATGAAAATGAACAAAACCAGTTTTATTAGCATTCAGATAAAGCATATTATTATTAAACCAAGTTTTGAGATCTTTAAGTAGTTCATTACATTTCACTTCCAAATCTATCAAATTGCTATCTTTAACAATCACAGTAGTATCAGCAGCATACATAGTTAAAAAATCTGATGTGTTACACCCACATGACTTTCTCTACTCTTGTACAAACTATTTCTACAAACGTTTTTTCTCCATATGCTTCATGTTAATCAAGATGTTAATCGTATTGCTAATTTTCTTGTAGATGCAAGGGGAATTGGTAGGTTATAAGCGATAGTCAAATATTTTAAGCGCTGGTTGCTATGTGGCGTATTCCATTCTCTTTGCATTACCAGGACAAAAAAATGAATAAAGAATTTGAGAAAAAGTATAAGTATTGGAAAATTTAAGGGAATTACAAGCAATATCTCGAAAATGGTTCACCCAGCCAAAAAAATGTATATGACATAAATTGTGTATTTTAACGCGATCTACATTTTTTGTGTGGTAAAATTTTGTCTATCTCTTATGGTTTACCAGTTATGCAAAATTCGTTCACAATGAAGAATACTTTTGGAGACATTCCCAGAAAATTCGAGATATACATTTTATTTGTCATAAAAGTATCTTAAATATATGATATTTTAATCAAAATCGTTAGCCATTTTTGAGAAAATTAAAATTTTTGAAAAATGTTCCATGTAAAGGGTAATCTGGGGTGGGGGATTTTCTTGAAAACCTTTGTGTCGCATCTCTGGAAGATACTGAACCTAAATACCAAGTTTGGTGTTTATCCGACTGTTCGTTTCTGAGTTATGCTGTTCACAGACACACAGACACACACACACACACGGACATGTTTCCAAAAATACATTTTTTGGATTCATAGGCCTCAAAACATGTATTTACGGTGAAATCTCGGTATCGAATTTTTGTGTGGAATACAATACTTCCCCTACTTACTATACGTAGTAGAGAAAGTAAAAATAAAGCATTTTTAGAAAAGAACGAAAAGTCGGATAAATACCAAACTTGGTATTTGGGTTTAGTACTTAACAAAGATGCGACACGAAGATTTTAAACAAAAACACCCCTCCACAAACTACCCTTTACATGGAACATTATTAGAAATTTTTTATTTACTAAAAAATGGCTGTTAACGATTTTGACTAAAACGCCTTATATTAAGGATATTTGCATTAAAAATAAAATATATATCTTGAATTTTCTACGAATACCCTGTGAAGCCCACTTCATTCGGAAAGAATTTTGTGTAATCTTGTATGACTGGTAAACGTTAATCGATAGACGAAAACGTACTGCACCAAGAATATAGATCTCTTTAAAACACTTTAATTTAAATAAGTTTTGTTTGTGGCATAAGCCGCTTCTAAGATGTCCGTTATTAAAGGTTCCAATTGTTTATATTTTCTTTTTAAGTCACATCGATTTTCAGTTGTTTCTCGTGATTGCATGGAAACAGTATGGAATTTTAAGACCAGCATGTAGCGTCCAGTTCTTAAACATTTGACTATCGCTACTCTCTTTGTATCTATAACGAAATGCATACTGTAGCTGTTTTCCGTAAAGGTTTATTTGGATTAAAATGTAGTAGACAGAAAAATAAACTTTGCTAACCCACTAGTAAACGAAAAAGGGTAGAGAAATTAATGTGAATGTATCACGACAGATTTTTTGTTTATCGTTATTATTGGAGGAATATTAATTAGAATATACAATTAACGCTAACATTACTGAAAAATATTGTTTCTCATTATAACGTATTGTTACGATAACTGGACTGTGAAGTATCAGTTAAAAAGAAAATTATTGACTAGAGAAATGGGTTATTGGAGGACATCTGCTAGGATATCTAAAAGACAAAAAATTAGAAATGAGATTATAAAAGAAAATATCAATCTTAAAAAACCAAATTTTAGATTTTATGCAGCAGAAGCAATTAGTATGGTATGGGCTTGCTAAAAAAATGGAAGATGAAAGATTACCCAAAAGAATAATGGAGCGGACACCACCAGGAAGGACGAGAAAAACACCACCACTAAGCACGTGGATACAAGCAATTAGAGGGACAGTGATGAATTGGGAAATTGAGGAGGCTTTATGATCTAACAGGTAAGAGTGCAGAAAAGTGATAAGATGGTGTTAAAAACGTAGTCTTTGGGTGCCGGAAAAATATTTGTACATTGTAAAACCGGAAATATATATTTTCTCGTAAGTATAATTTTTCTGAAAAGCCATAACATCAATAAAAAAAGAGATGATGTGTTACATTCACATGACTTTCTCTACTCACTCTTCTACAAAGCATACAAAAGCTTATTCTTTCACCTATATTCTTATTAATCGAGATAAACTTTCATTACACATTTTGTTGCAGGTATAAGAAGAATAAAGTAGCCAAAGCGATAGTCAAATGTTTTCAATGACGGTCGCTAAATCATGGCTTTGAGATTCCATTCGCTTTGCACCAACACGAAAAAGAAAGAATGGCGATTTGTAGTTGAGAGAAGGATAAAGTATTCGAAGATTCAAATCAGTAATAAAGAATATCCCGGAAATGGTTAAAGCTACAAAAAATGATATTTAACAAAAATTACGTGTTTTAATGAGATCTACATTTTTACTTTCTCTACTACGTATAGTAAGTAGTGGAAGTATTGTACACCACCCAAAAATTCGATAGCGAGATTTCACCGGAAATACATGTTTTGAGACCCCCGAGTTCCAAAAAAAACCATTTTTGGAAATATGTCCGTGTGTGTGTCTGTGTGTGTGTGTATGTGAACAGCATAACTCAGAAACGAGCAACCGGATAAACACCATTTTCATGACAAATAAAATGTATATCTCCAATTTTCTGGGAATGTCTCCAAAAGTATTCTTCATTGTGAACGACTTTTGCATAACTGGTAAACCATAAGAGATAGGCAAACTTTTACTACACAAAAATGTAGATCGTGTTAAAATACACATATTATGTCTTATACATTTTTTTTGTTGAGTGAACCATTTTCGAGATATTGCTTGTTATTCCCTTAAATTTTTCAATACTTATTTTCTCAAATGGGAATTCGTTATTCATTTTTTTGTCTTGGATACGCAAATAGTATTAATCTGTGGCAAAGAGAATTGTGCTGGACATAGCAACCAGCTATTAAGAGATATGTCTGTGCTTATATTGACCTTGCAAATACAAAACAAGGGGAATATAGTAAGCCTTAAGCGACAGACAAATATTTTTAGAAGTGGTCGCTATGTGTTAAAGGTAATTCTCTTTGCATGTCAAAAGATCGTTTCTGCAAATGTTTATCTCGATTAATATGAAATAGATGGAGAATAAGAGTTTGTAAAAATAGTTTGTACAAGAGTAGAGAAAGTCATGTGAGTGTAACACATCAGAATTTTTTCTATCTCTTACGGTTTACTAATTATATAAATCTCGTTCAGAATAAGGCTTTCACAGACTATTCTCAGAAAATGCAAGATATGCATTTGGTTTTCTTGAAAATAGCTTAAACATATGGTTAAATCACCAGAGCCATTTTTGAGATTATACAACATTTTGAAAAATGTTCCATGTAAAGGTTAGTTTGCAGTTGGAAGATTTTCTTCAAAATCTTCATGTCGCATCCTTGGAAGGTCCTGAACTTAAATAACAAGTTTTTAAGTCATCCTGTTCACACACAGAATTTTTTTCTAAATTTTTTGGGATTTCAGGGGCCTCAAAAACATGGATTTCCGGTGAAATATCGACATTGAATTTTTGTGTGGAATACTGTAGGTACAAAGTAGGGATAAAAATCTATTTCCAAATTTTTAAAAATATTCTTAGGAGTCAAATTAGATCCTTATAATAGTAAAATTTTAATTTTTTCATTGTATGGACCATTTTTATTCACATTAAACTAATTAATGAAACAATTAATGACTACTGAGATATTACAATGAAAATTTGTATACATGTTAATGATTTGGTGTATTACTTGCAGTATACATTTCAGAAACATATTTTCAAAAAATGTGAAATTTAGAAATTTCATCTGTGTGTAAGCTTAATTATATAAAGTAGTAGATTTGTAACCAAAGGACTGAAATCCTACGGTCATTTCTGCAAATTCCGGAAATGTCCTCTTATTACTATAAGGTACACTAAAATTGTGAGAGATGGATTTCTAAAGCATTGGAAACAGCATCCGATCACCAGAAAAGAATCTGATGTCGGAGATTGCACCACTTCTAGAAAGTGCTGCACTTGATACTGATTTGCCAAAATTCCTGCTCTTAACTTTCATCAAGACGTGTTAGGCATGTTTTATTTCCACCGCCTTTTGGCAGCTGAATTCCCAGGTGATTTCGATGCTGATATGTTTGGCAGATTTCCAAATACTAACACTCCGCTTAAGCAATTCAAATTCTATGATATTTAAGGACACTTGGTGGAGATTTTTATTCAAAACTTCAGTTTTTGCTTGCCTGTGTGTCTGTGAACAGCATAACTCAGAAACGAACAATCGGATAAACACCAAACTTGGTATTTAGGTTCAGTATCTTCCAAAGATGCGACATGAAGGTTTTCAAGAAAATTCCCCCACCCGAAATTACCCTTTACATGGAACATTTTTCGAAAATTTTAATTTTCTAAAAATGATTCTAAGAATTTTGATTAAAATATCACATGTTTAAGATATTTTCATGACAAATGAAATGAGTATCTCGAATTTTCTGGGAATGCCTCCAAAAGTATTCTTCATTGTGAACGACTTTTGCATAACTGGTAAACCATAAGAGATAGACAAAAGTTTACTACACAAAAAACGTAGATCGCGTTAAAATACACAATTTATGTATATAAATTTTGTTGTATTTGAGTGAATCATTTTCGAGATATTGCTTGTTATTCCCTTAAGTTTTCCAATACTTATGCTTTTTCTCAAATGGGAATTCGTTATTCATTTTTTTTGGTCCTGGTAATGCAAAGAGAATGCAACCAGCTCTTAAAATATTTGACTATAGCTTAAAGCCTACCAATTCCCCTTGCATCTACAAGAGAATTAGCAATAAGATTAACATCTCGATAAACATGAAGCATATGGAGAATAAGGTTTGTAAAAATAGTTTGTACAAGAGTAGAGAAAGTCATGTGAGTGTAACACGTAAGATTTTTGTTGTTATAATCTGGACTCTTATGGTCCAGAGATGTTATAGTATATTGGTATGTAACATAGTTGTAGTTTATTACGTGGTGCAGAAATTTGGGGTTGGGAAAAGAATGAAAAATTGAACCAAATCCAGACGCATTTTCTGAAGCGAATTCTACAGGTGGGGAGGGGTACTGTGGGGTTGTTAAAGAATTCGGCTTATAAAATGAAACCATACATCTGAAAGTAAGGGCAATTAAATACTGGTTACGCATAGTACGGGGAGATCAGGAACTTCTACGCGCGGTGTGTTTCAGGGAGCAAGTACGGGAAGGGTGGTGGGCAATGAAATTGCGAAGGGGCTTAGGAGGAATTGGAATGGGGTACATTTGACTACAGGGGAGGGGCATGGGAGGTAGAGGATGGCAGATCATTCAGAGACGACTACGGGATATTGACAGACAGAATTTGGAATCAAAATGTACGCCTAAAATTTCACTTAACTTAGTGTCAAATAGGGGCTGGGGGAGGGAGGCCTAATTAGGTAACTGTACGGGAGAGGAAAGGAGTGGTTTGACGTGGCCAAGATTGGGCGCCTGGAAAGGCAACAAATTAACTGATGACAGCGGAGTGAGAATATGTTCCACTCTGTGGTGAAAGAGAAGCATGGAATCATATTCTGGCTGAGTGCAAGGAAACGGAATTGCTAAGAAAACAATATTTACCACCACAGTTTCTGGGGTCCAGTAGGGGAATGGAGGCCTGCTTGCACGTAATGTTGGACGCGGGCTGTCATAAAATGGGCTCTTTTTTGTATAAGATTCGGCAAAGGAGGTTAACTGCCCTTGGGAACGGGCAATTAAAATGCATAAGAACGAGTTCTTAAGGGTCGTAGCACTGTATATATTTATAATATAATTGTAATTAATGCTTATTATTATTATTATTATTATTATTATTATTTTGTTTTTTCTTCCTTCATTATGTTAGTATTATAGTACATATTTATGTATGTATACATATAGTGAGTATATATTTACAATTACACACACATTGTTTGAATATAGGGACAGGAAACGCATACATGGCAATTAGGCCCATGCCATTGTATTCTACAAGAATAGACTGAATCTGTTCACAACAAAACAACAACAGCAGCTTTATGGTTCTATATAATGCTTAGGTGAATTTACTAGGTTAAATATTATGGTACTAAATTACATGGTTTCCACAATAACTTATAAATATAAAAGAAACTACGAGGGCTGATCAACAAAGACTGAGACTGATTTTTCCCTGTAGCTTCTGCGATAGTTTCGTATCTGTAACATAAATATTTGAAAAGAGCGGGTTTTTATGTATAATGTTGGTAGGCGGCAGCACTCTCGAATTGCTAGGTTGGTAGTAATGCTCTATTTTGTAGACCAGACAATGGAGGTGATGCATTTTTTAAATCGATTATCACCGGTGATGAGTCATGGCTGCATAATTATGATCCTGAAGGAAAGCAAGCCAGCACAGTGTGGAAATCGCCAGGTTCTTCAACACCAAAAAAGGCAAAAGTTGTTCCATCTGCAGGAAAAGTGATGGTGATCACATTTTTTTCACTGTAATGGAATGATTTACCAGCATGCAGTTCCCCCTCACACTACTGTTACAGCAGCGTACTACACGTCAGTATTGGCTACACTGAGGAAGCACATTGCAAAGAAACGACCAGAGCTTTCTCGGACTGGGTGGCGACTTCATCATGACAATGCACGGCCTCACGTCGCAAATCAAGTCATGCAGTTTCTGGCTCGATTCAACATTACCTGTGAACCTCATTCACCTTATAGCCCCGATCTTGCACCCTGTGACATTTTTTTATTCCCATCACTAAAGGCAAAGCTTAGGGGTATTCGATTTGAGAACTCTGAAGCAGTGCTCAAGAAAAGTGAGGCGATTCTCAAGGACCGACAAAGAATGTCTGCAGCACTTGTTCAAGGACCGGCAGAGACGCTATAAAAAGTGCATTGAAGTAGGAGGGGACTACTTTGAAAAAGATCATGAAAACACTGAATTGGAGTAATAAACATCTGTGAAAAAAATCAGACTCAGTCTTTGTTGATCAGCCCTCGTACACCAAAAGCTATTTTCTTAAGCCTCATTTTTTTAAAAGTTAAATTAATCCCTCAAACGTACAAATAGTTAACCGGCTATCTTAAAAAAACTCATAACTGTCTTATCTTTATTTTCAGAGAAAAAGGTACCTATAAATGAAAGACGTTTTGTTTTAGAAATTATTTTACGACAATAAAATGTTTTTATAATTAAAACATTTAAAGTTAGCTAAAAATCTTGATATTAGTATACTAAAAATCCTTATTTAATAAGTAGTAAAACGTTTGTTGTCCTAGATGGCGTAATTCTAGAGAAAACTGGCTTTTTTCAACTAGCTTGTTTTGTATTTTGTCATTCTCTTAATAGTCCTGTCAACATTCAGTTGTTTCTCGCGTTTGTATAGAAACAATATGGAATTTTAAGGCCAGCATACAGTGACCAGTTCAGTTCTTAAATATTTGACTATCGCTACTCCCTTTGTATCTATAACGAAATGTGTAATGTAGCTATTTCTGCACAGATTTATCTCGATTAAAACAAAATATATAGAAAAACAGACTTTCGTAAGAACAGCTTCTAGAGATATATAAAAACATCTGATGTGTTGCACTCACATGACTTTATCTAGTCTTGTAGAAACTATTTTACAAACGCTTATTCTCCATATGCTTCATAGTAATCGAGATATCGAGATGTTAATCTTATTGTTAATTTTCTTGTAGGTGGAAGGGGAATACGGTAGGCTTTAAGCTATAGTCAAATATTTTGAGGGCGGGTTGCATTCTCTTTGTATATCCAGGATATAAAAAAAACCAATAACGAATATAACAAGGAATATCTCGGAAATGGTTCACTCGGCAAAAGAAATGTATATGACATAAATTGTGTGTTTTAACAAGATCTACATTTTTTATGCAGTAAAATTTTGTCTATCTCTTACGGTTTTCCAGTTATACAAAAGCCATTCAGAATGAAGAGGACTTTTGGTGACATTCCCAGAAAATTTAAGATATGCATTTCATTTGTCATAAAAGTATCTTAAACATATGATACTTTAATCAAAATCGTTAGAGCCATTTTTGAGGAAATCAAAATTCTTTTAAAATGTTCCATATAAAGGGTAGTCTGAGGTGGGGGAATTTTCTTGAAAATCTTCGTGTAGTATCTTTGAAAGATAGTGAACCTAAATACTAATTTTGGTATTTATCCGATTTTTCGTAAGTATGTAATTTTTTTTAAAAAATGAGCTTTTTTGGATTCAGAGGTCTCAAAACATGCATTTTCGGCGAAATCTGGGTGTCGAATTTTTGGGTGAAATGCAATATTTCCCCTACTTACTCTTCGTAGTACAGAAAGTAATAAATAACATGTGTAGGGAAAGTCATGTGAATGTAACAGTTCAGTGTTTTCCTGTAATAATGTAGAACATTTTCTTAACGTCCTACATACAGAATCATTTTTGTAAGCTTTTAATTAGTGTTTCTTTTCTAGTTGGGAAAGAGATAACACTTTTGTAACCATAAGTGCATGTGGTAACAGATGGTTATCATTTTGACATTACGATACAAGGTTGGTGTTACACGACCTATTGCCGCATACAGGAAGTTGAAGCCAGGCACGTCCCGTACCTCTATAACAGGTTACGCACTTCTATGTTAAGGAAATGAAAGGCAATGGCTAAAGTGTCCTTGAGTACCAGGGAAAGGTGGCCTACAGGGGCTAGGGGCATCATGACGTTCCGGTGCTGTACCCTCATAATTATTTCACATGTCGAAAAAAGTGGAATAATAAAAAGGTGTGTCCTTACGTATTCCCTTCGGATTAACTTCTTGCTACCTATACTAGAGTTATAAATAGAAAACAGACAAAATATGAGGAAAAATTCTAATGTGATACATTCACATGACTTTCTCTACCCTCTATTCTTACTGAAGCTTATTTTTTTATTAAATGGTTGGAAAGGGTTTACAAAGCTGTAGTTGAAGCAAAAATGGTCTATGGATCAAAGATTTGCGGAAGTGACAAAGGATGAGAGATAAAGCACATAGATCGTTCTGTAAATGCATGCTAGGTTTATCTATTCCATCAGGTAATGGAGTAGCAATGTTGGAGTTGGGAAGAGTAGGTAGCAAGGGCATGATAGTAGAAAGGATACTTAGATATTGGCATAGATTGAAATCATTGGACGAGCATCATATCTTGAGGCAATGTTTAACAATACAAGAAAAAGCCAGTGATGGGATGAACTGGACTCAAGGAATAAGGAAATTTTACAGGAAATAGGAATGGGTAACTCATGGGAGGAGAGAGAGGGGTTAGTTAAAGGTTTCTGGCAAGAAGTGAGGAACAGAATGGAAGATATAGAGGAACAAGGATCAATTCAAAGTCTGGAAGGAAAGAAAAGTTTGGAACTATATAGACAATTAAAGGTGAATTCCACTGTTAGCACCACACACGCTGGCAGATGACGTTCACCGGGCATTCGCCATACCCACACCCTGCCATCGGATCGCCACATTGTGTACCGTGATTCGTCACTCCACACAACGTTTTGCCACTGTTCAATCGTATAATGTTGACGCTCCTTGCACCAAGCGAGGCGTCGTTTGGCACTTTCCTGCGTAATGTGTGACTTATGAGCAGTCGCTCGACCATTGAATCCAAGGTTTCTCACCTGTCATAGTACTTTGAGTGGATCCTGATGCAATTTGGAATTCCTGTGTGATGGTCTGGATAGGTGTCTACCTATTACTTTTTACGACCCTATTCAAATGTTGGCCTGTACGCTTTTGTGCTGTATATGTCCCTTCACGTTTCCACTTCACTATCACATCAGAAACAGTGACCTAGGGATGTTTAGGTGTGTGGAAATCTCGCGTACAGACTTCTGACACAAGTGACACCCAATCACCTGACCACGTTCGAAGTCCGTGAGTTCCACGGAGCGTCCCATTCTGCTGTTTCACGATGTCTAATGACTACTGAGGAGGCGGATAATGAGTACCAGGCAGTAGGTGGCAGCACAATGCACCTAAGATGAAAAACGTATGTTTGTAGGGGGTGTCCGGATACTTTTGAACACATAGTGTATTTAATATAGGGTATTTTAAAGAAAATCGTTAGAGCCACTTTTTAGAAAATAGAAAATTTCTAAAAATGTTCCATGCAAAGGGTAGATGTGGGGGGAGAATTCTCTTAAAAATCGTCGTGTCGCGTATTTGGAAGCTATTGTACTTTATACCAAGTGTGGTATTTATTCGACATTTTGTTCTTGAGTTATGCTGTTCACCCGCAACATACACGGATATTTTTCTAAAAATGCTTTTTTGGGGTTCAGGGGACCTCAAAACATATTTCTGGTGACATTTCGACATCGAAGTTTTGGGTGGAATACAATACTTACCCTGCTTACTATGCTAGTAGAGAAAGTAATAGTAAGAATAGGTAAGTAAAATATAAACAAAATGAAACATAAAAAGGGCTAATATCCTCAAACTATGTCTACAGCTAATGGAAGTCAATAGCAAAGTTAACTGTCCCAGGAGACTATAGGTCTTAGGCAAAAAGGCCATAGAGACGCGCAGAAGTGCCATATTTCCTGATTCAATGAACCGACCCGAGCCGACCAGATTGGGTGATGAACGACCCATACAACCTAGGCAGACCTCTGGTGTCCATCCTTGGAGCAGGCAACTGCACCATCTGTCCTGCTTATGAGAATGAAACGGAATGAACGGAAATGAGGGAAAGGAAGTCATGACAGAGACAAACCACCCGAAGATTTATAAACAATGCCATGGAGGTCTGTAGGTTGCCCTAGGAGATAAATAAAATCAAGGGAGTACCGGTGGTGAATATGCTTATAGGTTGGTGTGGGCTAAGGATAAACATGCACTGTTTCAGGTCAATATTTTTACTTTCTCTACTACGTATAGTAAGTAGGGGAAGTATTGTATTCCACCCAAACATTCGATACCGAGATTTCACCGGAAATATGTTTTGAGGCTCCCCTAAATCCAGAAAAAGCATTTTTGGAAACATTTCCGCGTGTGTGTCTGTCTGTGAACAGCATAACTCAGAAACGAACAGTCGGATAAACACCAAACTTGGTATTTAGGTTCAGTATCTTCCAGAGAAGCGACGCGAAGGTTTTCAAGAAAATCCCCCCACCCCAGATTACCCTTTACATGGAAGATTTTTCAAAAGTTTTAATTTTCTCAAAAACGGCTCTAACGATTTTGATTAAAATATCATATGTTTAAGATATTTTTATGACAAATGAAATGTATATCTCGAATTTTCTGGGAATGTCTCCAAAAGTATTCTTCATTTCATATACATTTATTTTGTTGAGTGAACCATTTTCGAGATATTGCTTCTTATTCCCTTAAATTTCGTTATTAATTTTTTTTGTCCTGGTAATGCAAATAGAATGGAATGCTCCACATAGCAACCAGCTCTTAAAAGATTTGACTATCGTTCAAAGCCTACCAATTCCCCTTGCATCTACAAGAAAATTAGCAATAAGATTAACATCTCGATTAACATGAAGCATTTGGAGAATAAACGTTTGTAAAAATAGTTGGTACAAGAGTAGAGAAAGTCATGTGAGTGTAACACATCAGATTTTTTGGAGTATTTGGCGTCTGTCTATCCTTAAGTGCTCATGAAAAAGCAATAAGGGTAACATTTTTAACTATTTTAATTAGTGACAAGGTTATTAGACCTAAAATTTTTAACCACATTTACGTTTTTTCGTAATTAGTCCTTAGTCTAAGAAAGTGTACACCGTGTGGGCTGGAAGAAAGGGTAGAATTGGCTCTGATTGCCAACACCATAGAATTCAGCCACCGACTAGGAAAAACAACACGAAACCTAAGGTCAGGTAGGCGGTCAAATGGAATTGTACCCGAGACCGCCTGAAAGAGAGTCTCGTGCGTTACCGCAGTTCTATAACACTGTTTTGGTTTATTCACAACCACGGCAGATTTAATTTCTGTGATCTCGTCATTACATGCATGCACCAAACTGAGCTTCAGTCTGTCCGGTTGACAACCCCTTGCATCGATAATATGGCTTAACTGGTCTGCTGCATGACTGTGCTTTCTGATACCGAGGCAACCATCCGAAATATATGAATATACTAGTTGAAATACCCGGCGTTGCCCGTGGTTTCACGGCTTATCCCTACAGCATTTAGTCCTAGGTTCCATTTACCCAATAGCCTTGCGTTTCTTTAAGGGTATTTAAAAATCGTTACACAGGATAAACAAAAAGTTAATTAAAACTCTTAGAAAAAAAATCTGATGTGTTACACTCACATGATTTTCTCTACTCTTGTACAAACTATTTTTACAAACGCTTATTCTCCATATGCTTCATGTTAATCGAGATGTTAATCTTATTGCTAATTTTCTTGTAGATGCAAGGAGAATAGGGTAGGTTTTAAGCGATAATCAAATATTTTAAGAGCTGGTTGCTATGTCACGCATTCTATTCTCTTTGCATATCCAGGACAAAAAAAATGAATAACGAATTCCCATTTGAGAAAAAGTATAAGTATAGAAGAATTTAAGGGAATAACTAGCCATATCTCGAAAATAGTTCACCCAACAAATAAATCTATATGACATAAATTGTGTATTTTAATGGGATCTACATTTTTTGTGTAGTAAAATTTTGTCTATTTCTTATGGTTTACCAGTTATGCAAAGGTCATTCAAAATGAAGGATACTTTTGGATATACATTTAAGATATACATTTTATTTGTCATGAAATTATCTTAAATATATGATATTTTAATCAAAATCATTAGAGCCATTTTTGAGAAAATTAAAAATTTCGAAAAATGTTCCATGTAAAGGGTAAACTGGGGTGGAGGTATTTTCTTGAAACCCTTCGTGTTGCATCTCTGGAAGATACTGAACCTAAATACCACGTTTGGTGTTTATCCGACTGTTCGTTTCTGAGTTATGCTGTTCACAGACACACACACGGACATGTTTCCAAAAATGCTTTTTTTTTTTATTAAGGAGGCCTCAAAACACGCATTTGCGGTGAAATCTCGCTATCGAATTTTTGAGTGGAATGCAATACTTCCCCTACTTACTATATGTACATAGTAGAGAAAGTAAAAACCTGAGAAAATGTATGGACAACGACGGTGGCCAGTTTCAGCATTTCCTTTCATAAAGTTGGTAAGTAAAGCCTTTAAAATAATTTTAACAATGTTGTATGGTTTCATCCGCGCCTTTCTAAGATAGCGACAGACGGCAACGAGCGCCGAGGATGCGGACAGGAAAAAACACCGCGCAGGCGGCTCGTAGTTTTTTGGCACACCCTGTGTTTGGAATGCTTCCTCTATCTACTAGATGCGTGGTAGAGAAAGTCTCGATATTAGCAGTAGAAGCTCCAAGAACCTAATTAAAAATGTTTGATCTACTAACACTAGTCTACATGATATCGGATGACTAATAAGTGATTCTGACTCACTTTGTTATGCTGATTTCAGAACTGCTTTTAGTTTTTTTCTATCACGTACAGTTTTTTCACAATTTCACTTCAAAAATATAGAGATATAGAGATGTTGCTTCCGCCACTACACATAAAATTGGGCTTGATGGAGCAGTTTGTAGGGGCTCTACCACAGGATGGACCCTGCTTCAAGTACGTTTCCAAGAAATTTCCCTTCATTACACAAGACAAATTAAAGGCTGGAATTTTTGTTGGTCCTCAAATAAAGAAATTGACGAAGGATGAAGATTTTGATAAGACAATGAATGAGAGAGAAATAGAAGCATGGACCGCCTTCCGATCAGTTACCGAAAACTTATTAGGCAATAACAAAGATCCTAATTACAAGGCCATTGTCGAAACAATGTTGGAAAATTTCAAGAAGATGGATTGTAACATGAGTGTAAAGGTGCATTTTCTGCATTCACATATCGACTACTTTCCAGAACATCTGGGACATTATAGTGAAGAGCGGGTGAACCTTTTCACCAAGATATTAAGGAAATGGAGAGGAGGTCCAGGGGAGATGGAATGAAACTATGATGGCCGACTACTGATGGATGTTGAGGAGGGACAGTCATCTTCAAGGGTCTGCAAGGAAGTTAAAGAAGAAAAAGTTTGAAAGAAATCTGTGTGTTACACTCACATGACTTTCTCTACTCTTGTACAAACTATTTTTACAAAACGCTTATTCTCCATATGCTTCATGTTAATCGAGATGTTAATCTTATTGCTAATTTTCTTGTAGATGCAAGGAGAATATGGTAGGTTTAAGCGATAGTCAAATCTTTTAAGCGCTGGTTGCTATGTGGCGCATTCCATTCTCTTTGCATGTCAAGGACATAAAAAAAATGAATAACGAAATAGGAAAAAGTATAAGTATTGAAAATTTAAGGGAATAACAGGCAGTATCTCGAAAATGGTTCACTCATCAAAAAAAATGCATATAACATAAATTGTGTATTTTAACGCGATCTACATTGTGTAGTAAAATTTTGTTTATCTCTTATGGTTTACCAGTTACGCAAAAGTCGTTCACAATGAAGAATACTTTTGGAGACATTCCCAGAAAATTCGGGATATACATTTCATTTGTCATGAAAATATCTTAAATATATGATATTTTAATCAAAATCGTTAGTCATTTTTGAGAAAATTACAATTTTCGAAAAATGTTTCATGTAAAGGGTAATCTGCGGTGGGGGGATTTTCTTGAAAACCTTCGTGTCGCATCTCCGGAAGATACTGAACCTAAATACAAAGTTTGGTGTTTATCCGACTGTTCGTTTCTGAGTTATGCTGTTCACAGACACACACAGACACACACACGGACATGTTTTCAAAAATGCTCTTTGGATTCAGGGGTCTCAAAACATCTATTTCCGGCGAATTCTCGGTATCGAATTTTTGGGTGGAATACAATACTTCCCCTACTTAGTATACGTAGTAGAGAAAGTAAAAATTAAGTGAAACACTTAGGCTTCTTGTTTTGTTAAAATGTAGTCATGAAATAAATTAGGGGAGTTCTTGAGATTATTCTTAAAACGTTTCTTGAATAAAAACTTACCTTGTGTGAAATGGTATTTGAATACTTTTCTACGTTCATTAGAAAAATTATCAAAACATTACTTATTATTTTGTGTAAAAACCTGACGGAATCAGCATAAAAACTTGATTCAAAAACATCTACTTTTAAGAAATCATCTGACAAAAAGTTCGAAAATGCAGACTAGTGTAATAGGTTAAGATCAAGCAACTTTCTCTGCATCAAGTTGCAGAAATAATAAAGGGTAATGGTAAATAAGATAATATGTGACAATGTAGGAAAGAGCAACTCCCGTGACCGGTGTTTACTGTACTATGTTACGCTAACTGCACACTTCCTCGAATTACGTAAACATTTTAAGTGTAGCAGTCGCAAGAATTGACTGGAAGTGTGTGAACTGTAACAGCAACCTCCCCTCCTGCGTGACGTGACCCTGGGCCACTAGAAGTTCCACTCAAGTATAAAAGTTGATGCCGGTATCGTAAAAGCATCATTGATCTTCTACGCACAGCAGTAGATTAACACATCCAACAACATGTACAAGCTGGTAAGTTATAGGCGGTAGTTCTTGGGATTTTCTACCTTGCTGACTTGAGTGGTAGCCTTTCTCAGGGTGTTCCAAACCCCTGATGATCAAACAAATTCTTTCGAAGCACAAATTTCATTATTTATGAACAACTTAAGTTGATTTTTAAACTCGATTTTTTTGGAACATGTATAAATATTTACAGTTGTTGTTTCAAATTTTAAACTGTTTTAATTTTCATTAAATTTTATCGAGTTTATTTTATTTGCATTTCATTGTATTATTTTCATTTTCCCAGAAACTCAATTTAGAAACTACTCCAAGAGATAGCCTAATGCAAGCACTAGAATTTAACATAAACCAGTGCTCTAATGTACGAAATTTTTTGCATGGGATTCAGAAATTGATGTGTTACATTCACACGGTTTTCTCTACGCATTATTCAGCAAACTATTCCTACAAAAGCTTATGCACTTCATGTTAAGAAATTAAGTATAGTTCCAGGTCGCGGGTTCAAACCCGGCGGAGTGCGATGGATTTTTTCGGGCGTAAAAATCCTTAGCATGGCTTCCTTCGGAAGGGGAGTAAAGCCGATGGTCCCGTGTCGTAGATTTACGGTACGTAGAAGAACCTCAAGCCTGATAAAGAGGCTTCTGAGCAAAATTACCTTTCACGCCGAATATAGAAAGGGGACGCTAAGAACCATAGCAGTTAAAGAGCGCCTATAAATAAAACTCAATTTAATTTTTTAACCAAAATAAACATTTGTAGAAAAGCTTTGATTACAATATGAATAGGGGAATACAGTGGGATTCAGTGATAGTCAAATCTTTTAAGAGCTGGTCGCTATGTGATGGATTTGAAATTCTGCTCTCTTTGCGTGACCACAAGAAACAAACGAATAGCGGTTTTCCACTTGAGATGAGTTAAAGCCACAAACATTTATTCGGCATAAATTGTGTGCTTTAACGAGATCAACATTTTTGTGTAGTAAGGTTAGGTCTGTCGCTTACGGTTTACAGGATATTCTCAGGAAATTGTAGATATATATTTCATTTGTCACGAACATATCTAAAAACATTTTTTAAAGAAAATCGCTAGAACCATTTTTCAGAAAATAAAAATTTTAGAAAAACGTTGCATGTAAAGGGTAGTTTGAAGTGGGGGGATTTTCTTGAAAATCTTCGTGTCGCATCTTTCGAAGATAATGAACTTAAATACAAAGTTTGGCACTTATCGGCATCTTCGTTTTAGTTACGCTGATCGCACCCATTCAGGACCTTTTTCTAAAAATATTCTATGTGGGTTTAGGAGGTTCCAAAAATGCATATCCTGTGAAATATTGGTATAAAATGTTTGGGTTGAATAATCTAAGTACCTATATAGTAGAGAAAGTTAAAATTCAACATTTTGACCTAAACCATCAATTAATCTCGCCTTTGAGGCAGTGTTTTAAACACTTAAATGATTTTAGTCAAATTATATAATATATAAATTCAATAATAGCCCGCCTTGAAGCAATAGGTGTATGTAATAATTTGTAAAATGTATGTAACAGTCATTGCATATGCTTATATTATTGTATCCATGTGCATTAATGTTATGTGAATATATTACCTAATTTAGTAATGTAGGAGCTGTGAGAATAATAAGTTAAAAGTTTCTAACAGTATGGTAACAATGAGGTAACCTTGAGTCAATAATGAGTAAGAAAGTTTAACAGTACTATTGAGGTTCTTGGGGTAACAATAATGTAATTTTAGGACAGTTTATAAAATAGCCAATCAACAAACAGAAAAAGCATTAGTTAAATGAAGGTATTCTATTGGAGTAGGATTAGCCAATCAGAAGCAGAAATATAGCAAAATTTACAAATCTAGAAGTCAGTTGCCTGCAGACAGTGTTACTAATCGGAAGCAAAAAGTGTCCTTTCGTGCGAGACGAAAAATACTTTTACGTGTTAAAAAACTACAAGTAATTAATTAAAGAATCTCGCAGCTCTCTATCAGTGAAGTGTTATCTAAATCGTATCACATGACTTTCTCTACTCTTATACAAACTATTTTTACAAACGCTTACTCTCCATATGCTTCATGATAATCGAGATATCGAGATGTTAATCTTATTGGTAATTTTCTTGTAGATGCAAGGGGAATTGCCAGGCTTTAAGCTATAGTCAAATATTTTAAGAGGTACTTGCTATGTAGAGTATTCCATTCTCTTTGCATTACCAGGACAAAAAAATGAATAACGAGTTTGAGAAAAAGTATAAGTGTTGGAAAATTTAAGGGAATAACAAGCAATATCTCGAAAATGGTTCACTCAACAAAATAAATGTATATGACATAAATTGTGTATTTTAACGCGATCTACATTTTTTTTGTGTAGAAACATTTTGTGTATCTCTTATGGTTTATCATTTACGCGAAAGTCATTCAGAAATGAGGACTTTTGGGTGCATTCCCAGAAAATTCAAGATATACATTTCATTTACCATGAAAGTATCTTAAACATATGATATTTTAAAACAAATATTAGAGCCATTTTTCAGAAAATCAAAATATTCGAAAAATGTTACATATAAAGGGTAGTGTTTGGTGGGGGAATTTTCTTGAAAATCTTTGTGCCGCATCTTTGAAAGATAGTGAACCTAAATACTGAGTTTGGTATTTATTCAACTTTTCGTTTTTGAGTCTGTTCACATACACACACACATTCGGATCTTTTTCAAACAATGCTTTTTTTGGAATCAAGTGGCCTCAAAACGTGTATTTCCGGTGAAATATCGCAATCGAATTTTTGGGTGGGATAGAATACTTCCCCTGCTTACTATTCGTGGTAGAGAAAGTAAAAATTGGCGATGAATTTTAATCAAAGGATGGTATAATGAAGAAAATAATCCTATGTTCCTTAATGAACAAACTTAGTACTATAAAATCAGTGAACTTAGAAGGCATGCATCTACTTCTTGTATAAATTGCAGTCTAATATCTTAAATATTAGATAATGGGTGAATTTAGCAGTATTTAACATTCGCGGGATGTTTCATTTCCGGCTGTCGTATTGGAAGTCCGGGGTTCGATTCCCGACACTGGGTTGGCGTTTTTAAGTCGGCCCTATCCATGCCTTCACCCCTGAATTGTTCATATGAAGTATCTCCAATGTGTTTCGGAGTCCCAGTAAAAGCTGTAGGTACTGTTATTCCACCGCCATGCTCATCATCACCCTATCATGGAGGTAACGGATTCCGCCCGCTAGGTGCCTCTACCTCAGAAATTGGTCCAGTCATTGTTTTTTGTATAGAGCATTATTTAATTCTTGTGCTAATACCTCATTGTATGAAATGTGTGTTTGTTTTGCAGATCGTCCTCGCTGTCGTGCTCGCTGCTGCTGCCGCCGCTCCCGCCCCTGCTCCTGCTCCCGAGCCAGGCTTCCTGCACGCAGCTCCTCTGGCATACGCCCACCCTGTGGCCTACGCCGCTCCTGTCGTCGCAGCCCCCGTCGTTAAGGCGTACGCTGCCCCTATAATTGCTGCTCCAGTAGTGAAGGCTTTTGCCCATCCCGTCGCTTACCATGGCGTGTACGGACACTACCTCTAAGACCTCCAAACTGCACACACCTCTACGTCTTCCACATCGCATCTTCCGGAATTAAGTGTATTTTGTTTAACATTTTCATAACATCAACGTTTTATCATACACTTTGTACAGATATTAAATAAATCCTGTGATCTTTAATTTAATCTCTTGTGTGTACTGTTTTACCACTTACCTCTTTGTGACTGGTGCATACCTGCTTTGAATTGCAATACTGATTTTGAAGATTGATAGCTTTAAACAAGTTGAAGACCGAAGAAAGAAGACTTCACATGTCATAAAATCTGTTACCTAAGCACAGTTGATACAGAAACAATTTTTTTTATTTTCTCTGCCAAATACGTAGCAGAAACTAAAAAACGCACTTAAAAAAAGTGTGTGTGTGTGTGTGTGTGTGTGTGTGTGTGAGTAAAATGCCAAACTTGGTATTTAAGTTCAGCATTTTCCAGGGATGCAATACGAGGATTCTCAACAAAACTCCCCCATCTAAAACTATCCTTCATATAGAAAATTTACATTTTCTCAACGATTCGGATGAAAATGCCATAGGTTTAAGATATTTTCATGATAAATGAAAGGTGTATCTTGAACTTTCTGGGAATAGCCTCTGAAGACTTATTCATTTTGAATGACTTTTGCATAACTGGTTAACCGTAAGATATAGATCGCTAAGGGGTTAACCATTTCCAAGATATTCTTAGTTATTGGTTTGAGTTTTCAACTACTTATACTTTTCTTAAACGGTAAGTACCTATTTGTATCCCCTCCGTAGTCAAAGCCATCACATAAGGACACTATGTTTAAAAATCTGATGTGTTGCACTCACATGACTTTCTCTACTCTAGTACACACTGTTCTTACCAACGCTTATTCCATTCGCTTTGCATGTTCAGGAAATTAAAACAAAAACGAATAACGAATTCCCATTTGAGAAAAACTAAGTATTCGAAAACTCAAACAAATAACAAAGAATATCTCGAAAATGGTTCACCCAACAAAAAAGTGTATATGACATAAAATGTGTATTTTAACGCGATCTATTATTTTTGTGTAGTAAAATTTTGTCCATCTCTTATGGTTTACCAGTTATGCAAAAGTCGTTCACAATGAAGAATACTTTTGGAGAAATTCCCAGAAAATTCAGGATATACATTTCATTTGTCATGAAAATATCTTAAATGTATGATAATTTAACCAAAATCGTTAGCCGTTTTTGAGAAAATTAAAATTGTCAAAAAATGTACCATGTAAAGGGTAATCTGGGGTGGGGGATTTTCTTGAAAACATTCGTGTCGCATCTCTGGAAGATACTGAACCTAAATACGAAGTTTGGTGTTTATCGGACTGTTCGTTTTTGAGTTATGCTGTTCACAGACACACACACTGACATGTTTCCAAAAATGCTTTTTTTTGGATTCGGGGTGCCTCAAAACATGTATTTTCGGTGAAATCTCGGTATCGAACTTTTGGGTGGAATACAATACTTCCCCTGCTTACTATACGTAGTAGAGAAAGTAAAAAGGAATTTTAATTAAATGTTCGATGATTAAATATCAAACTGCACCATTACTGAGAGGGGTTGTAAAATGTGTTTTTTCCATCACGCGATATCCGTCAGTTCGTAAATTAACTTTATTTCTCTTTAGAAATCTAAATCCAAGTACCTAGCAATAATTTATGAAAAGTGGATTGCTTAAAAGAAGGCAACATAGATACATTTTTAAGATTTTGCCTAACGTTGGCATTCGTTATTAAAGAAAGCTCGTACATTTTCTAGAGAAATACATTTGGTAAGATCTACTTATTCTACTTCTGGCTTACGTAGGTAGTGTTTTTCCCTCCGTAAGGCTTCCACCTTTAGGTAATCAACTTTTGACTCCACCCGGCCGGTATTAATTCAGTATATATCTGCCTGAAAAACAATACAGGGACATAAAACTAACCAATGAAGGATTTTTATAATCTATATGAAATGAAAGGGTGGTTAGGATACCATCTCTATGAAAGACTTGTTACGATTGGTACACAAGGAAAGGCTAAACTAATTATAAACAATTTGCCTTCTAGAGGAAGGGGTGAAGAATTATTTGAGGTTAAACTGGACGACAGCTACAACATTTACATATGTAAGAGCTTTCATCAGCGACATGGAGACGAAGGTTAAGTTGTTGCTGCTACTAAACGGCAATAAGAAAACGGTTGGCTGGTCCCGTAGCTCAGTCGATGGAGCACCTGCCTGGTGTGCGAGGGGTCGCGGGTTCGATTCCCGGCTGGGGTGGGAATTTTTTCTAAAGATTATTTCCTAACCTCTCCAAAGTCTGGAATATAAATGACAGTGTGTGTGATCTAATTATTAAAACCCAAAAAGTGCAAGAAACCCAACGACAAGAGAATACGAGTTAACACCATTGCCAATAAGCTATACGTTCCAAAGGAAAGGCCGCCAATAAGACCAATGCAGTTAAAGGCGGGGCATAAATGGAACTAAGAAAAAAATCTGATGTGTTACACTCACATGACTTTCTCTACTCCTGTACAAACTATTTTTACAAACGCTTATTCTCCATCTACTTCATGTTAATCGAGATAAACATTTACAGACTCTATCTTATTGCTAATTTTCTTGTAGATGTAAGGGGAATATATATTTACAAGGGCAATATAGAAATACAGTAGCCTTTAAGCATATACATATCTCTTAATAGCTGGTTACTAGGTGCAGCACCATTCCCTTTGCCACAGATTAATACTCTTTGCATATCCAAGACAAGAAATGAATAACGAATTCCCATTTGAGAAAATAAGTATTGAAAAATTTAAGAGAATAACAAGCAATATCTCGAAAATGGTTCACTCAACAAAAAAAATGTATATGACATAAATTGTGTATTTTAACGCGATCTACATTTTTTGTGTAGTAAAATTTTGTCTATCTCTTATGGTTTATCAGTTATGCAAAAGTCGTTCACAATGAAGAATACTTTTGGAGACATTACCAAAAAATTCAAGATATACATTTCATTTGTCACGAAAATATCTTAAACATATCATATTTTAATCAAAATCTTAGAGCCATTTTTGAGAAAATTAAAATTTTCGAAAAATGTTCCATGTAAAAGGTAATCTGGGGTGGGGGGATTTTGTAGAAAACCTTCGTGTCGCATCTTGGAAGATACTGAACCTAAATACCAAGTTTGGTGCTTATCCGACTGTTCGTTTCTGAGTTATGCTGTTCACAGACACACACACAGACACACACATGGACATGTTTCCAAAAATGTTTTTTTTGGGATTCAGGGTGTCTCAAAACATGTATTTCCGGTGAAATCTCCGTATTGAAATTTTGTGTGGAATACAATACTTCCCCTACTTACTATACGTAGTAGAGAAAATAAAAATTTAAGGGAATAACAAGCAATATCTCTAAAATGGTTCACTCAACAAAAAAAATGTATATGACATAAATTGTGTATTTTACTGCGATCTACATTTTTTGTGTAGTAAAAGTTTGTCTATCTCTTGTGGTTTACCAGTTATACAAAAGTCGGTCACAATGAAGAATACTTTTGGAGACATTTCCAGAAAATTCAAGATATACATTTTATTTTTCATGAAAATATCTTAAACATATGATATTTTAATCAAAACCGTTAGCCATTTTTGAGAAAATTAAAATTTTCGAAAACTCTTCCATGTAAAGGGTAATCTGGGGTCGGGGGATTTTCTTGAAAACCTTCATGTCGCATCTCTGTAAGATACTGAACCTAAATACCAAATTTGGTGTTTATCCAACTGTTCGTTTCTGAGTTATGCTGTTCACACACACATACACACACACACACACGTTTCCAAAAATGCTTTTTTTTTGATTCAGGGTGTCTCAAAACATGTATTTCCGGTGAAATCTCCGTATTGAAACTTTGTGTGGAATACAATACTTCCCCTACTTACTATACGTAGTAGAGGTAAAGTACCCCGTCAATCCAGTGGCTAGAGTTATGCTCGAAAAATGGAATTTGTCTCGCTGACGGGGGAGGGGCTAGATTTCGTCACTACCAACATTAACCTCCGTTCCATTACGGGCCAAATTTTATGCACGCCAGTGTACGTTTCTTTTCTTCCTTGATATTAGTACTACTCCCATTTCCTTTAGTTTTTTACGCGCACGTGTAACTCTCCACTTGTAAACACTGGTATAATCTCCAGTTAGTTTAACAAGTTTAACTATATCATTCATGACAGTTATACGACAGCTCCTGCACTAGTTTATTAAAGACATTCAACACAATTCGTTTTTTGCCGCTTTTAACTGCCCTATTTCACTTTTATTGTCATTCACCAAGCTAACAGCACTTGTAGAGTCAGCTGTGTTTATCGCCTTATTGACTGCTCATCGTAAGTGGAGTGAACGACATCACACAGAATGAAACGAAAGCTACGGTGTTCTTTAGTTTTACTATTCGTGATATTTACTATTTCATATTGTAACAAATGAGAAAAACTGTTGTTGCTAAACACACCTGTCACTTAGATGTTCATTGTTTGGACACATACTCAGAACAGAACACAACTGATTCATTGAATCAAATCACAACTGAACTGTTGAGTCACAACACTCAACCGGATTGCATTCGGTACTGTCCAGTTTTAACCATCCAAACTTCTTAACTAACTCCCGGACAAGAGCAGTCCCCTTATATAGACCCCGCATGCAAACGGAATGTTCTAGAAGAGGAATCTACTGAAAACTGTTGAGAGTAATCTTCTGGAGCAGTAAAAACTACGGGGAAGCGGCACATAATGAGTTCGTTGAACGCCAATATTAAAAGTTTTGAAACATGTTTGATTAACATTTTCTTGAAAACCCACTGATAATCACGCATGTTTAAGCAATACTATGTTATAGTTTGATTTCCTACATGTCGTGGGCTTGTTGTCGACATCATATGTGTACATCAATTTAGGTTCTAAGAGTAAAGGTGTAGAATTCCTGAAAAGCAGGCAGTTTTGACACGAAGTAGCAGCTAAGGTCAACAACCGACCTGGTGATGAGAGATAGGACATTCCCGATCAGGAAACCGCCGACTAATTGATTATTCACATCACGTCCTGAGTGAGGGTGATGCCATTGTTCAGCCACAGTTTACATTATCGTGAAGTCAGAGTCAACAAATATGGTCAGGGTTCATTGGGGCCTGGAGTGCAACAGGGTTAACGAACACGTTAAACTGCAGCTAGTTGAACAACCGGAAACAGCTAGAAGCAACTTACAGGCTATGATCTGGAAAACAGTAAACCTTAACAAGCTTCCGATGCTTTAATAATTCTAGATCACTTCGATTAAACACAGAATCACGAGTCTTGTGCGTCTCCAAATGCGTCTACCCTCTTGGCTTTTTAGTGGGTATACAAATTATTCTTACGAAAGTTTATTTACCTATCTACTTCATTTTAATCGAGATAAACCTCTACGAAAATACCTGCATTACATATTTCGTTATAAATACAAAGAGAAATTTGATGTAGTACATAGAATGTTTTGTAGAGAAGTTTTGGGTTTACCCAAGAGTTCACCAAGGGGCGTGGCACTGGCAGAGCTAGGAAGGGTAGGGAGAAAAGGTATAATAGTGGAAAGAATTTTGAAGTATTGGTATAGATGTTTAAATTTAGAAGATAGTAATATATTAAAAGAATTTATACAGCTCCAAAAAGCCGTCTTAGGAGAAGAGTGTTGGTTACGGGAGATGGGAAATGTCCTAAAAGAAATTGGCATGAGGAATATTTTCCTATTAGATAAATATAATAACAATGGGTTTTGGAAAGAAGTGAGATTGAGGGTGGAAGATATCGAGAAACAAGAGATATGGGCTAGTTTTGAGGATAAAAGATCATTGATCTTGTATAAATCAGTTAAAAGAGATTGGGGAAGGGAGAAGTATGTAGATATATGTAATCAATTTGGTAGAATAGGTCTTGCGTGGATGCACACAGGAGTAATATTTTTTAAAAGGAATGGATATAATTGTTCGGGGAGATGTATTATGTGTGATGAATCGGGTAGTACTTTTCATTGGCTAATAGAATGTGATAAGGTTAAAAGGTGGAGAGAGGTTATATGGAATAAAAAATGGGGCAAGCTAAACAAAGAAGCAGTAGCATTAAGAATGTTGGGAAGCACAAAAGTAGAAACAATTAAAATGATGGGGACATTTTTAGGCAACACAAGGGATAAGTGGATAAGGAGCTTAAGAAAGGTACAGCAGCACAGGCACAGTTTGTAAAGTGGAGAGATGGTATAGTAGCTTTATCCCATATGTACAGCCTAGGGGCTAAATATGGGGGAGCTAGAAAACTGGTGCACTAGACATAAGTTTTAGATGTAAGCTTTATTTGTATTATTGTAATAATGATGAAATAAATATTACATTACATTACAAAGAGAATAGCCATAGTCAAATGTTTAAGAACTGGACGCTACACACTGGCCTTAAAATTCCACACTGTTTCCATGACACCACGAAAAAAAACAGCTGAAAATCGACAGGACTTTAGAAAAAATCTGATGTGTTAAACTCACATGACCTTCTCTACTCTTGTAAAGCTATTTTTACAAACGCTTATTCTCCATATGCTTCATGTTAATCGAGATATCGAGATGTCAATCTTATTGGTAATTTTCTTGTAGATGCAAGGGAAATATGGTAGCTTTTAAGCGATAGTCAAATATTTTAACGCTGGTTGCTCTGTGGCGCATTCCATTCTCTTTGCATTTCCAGGACATAAAAAATGAATAACGAATTTGAGAAAAAGTATAAGTATTGGAAAATTTAAGGCAATAACATGCAATATCTCGAAAATGGTTCACCCAACAAAAAAAAAAATGTGTATGACATAAATTGTGTATTTTAAGGCGATCTACATTTTTTGTGTAGTAAACTTTTGTCTGTCTCGTACGGTTATGCAAAATTCATTCAGAATGAAATCAACTTTTGGGGACATTCCCAGAAAATTTCATTTGCCATAAAAATATCTTAAACATATGATATTTTATTCAAACTCGTTAGAGCCATTTTTGAGAGAATCAAAATTTTCGAAAAATGTTTCATGTAAAGAGTAGTCTGGAGTGGGGAGATTTTCTTGAAAATCTTCGTGTTGCATCTTTGAAAGATACAGAACCTAAATAGAGTTTGGTATTTATCCGACTTTTCGTTTTTGAGTTGTGCTATTCAGAGACGCTCACACGGACGTTAGTCTCAAAATGTTTCTTTTTGGTTTCAGGGAGTCTCAAAATATGTATTTCCGGTTAAATTTCGTTATCATATTTTTGGTTGGAATGCAATACTTCCCCTACTTACTATACGTAGTAGAGAAAGTAAAACAATATCCTATATATTGTCGCGGTATCGTCCGTGTTATCTTATTTGCTGAGCGCCTGTTATTGTTTTACTATTTTGTATTTTGGGTTCTTTGTCCTCCGGCTAGCTATAATTACTCAGTCGAGCAAATCTCTTGAACAGGGTGTGTAAACGGAAAGGAGTTGTTACTAAAAGATAACACTGATAAAAGAATTTGTTTTTACACTTTTATTGCCGTCACACTTTATTAATTTCACATATTTACTCTTGATACACGCCTGACTGAAACTGTTATATTTTCAAATGTAACTATAATCACTTATTTGCCGCACATTATTAATTCGCGTATTTCACATTTTATAACTAGCTTTACGATGCGAGAGATTCTGTAGAATTGCGTAACGTGAATGATTCTGTAGAACTGCGCGACGTGTAACCCGTGAATGATTCTGTTGAACTGGGCGACGTGTAACTCGTGAATGATTCTGTTAAACTGGGTAATACTTGTCTCTGGCTTTAGAATTTACACTCCCTCATCCCGATATGCCTAAAGATTATAATCGAGCTGCTATATGCGGCGGTATTATTAATGTTTGTAATTGAAAATGCTACTGTTTATTTGCCGCACGTATGAAAGACAGTTTGTCGCGGTCACTTCGTGTTATCTTTTACTGAGCGCCTGTTATTGTATTTAATTTTGGGTTCACTGTCCTCCGGCTAACTATGATTTCTCGGTCAAGCACTTATCTTGTACAGGGTGTGTAAACGGAAAGGAGTTTTTTATCCAAAGATAACACTTATAAAAGAATTTGTTTTACACTTTTATTGTCGTAACACATTATTCACTTTCACATATTAATCTTGACACTCGCCAAACTGAAACTGTTATAATAACTTATTTACTGCACATTATTAATTCGCGTACTTCAACTTTTTGTGTAATTAACTTTACGACACGAGAGATTTTTCATAAATTTGCTACGCGTAACCTGCAAATCGATAAACTGTGCGATGTATTCACCATGACTGCCTCCGTTGAACTCATCGATGTCTTATACGCGAATGCTTCCGTTGGACTGCGTGAAACTTGACCCTGACACTGAATTTATACTTCCTCACCCCAATATGCCTAAAGATTATAACCGAGCTGCTATTGGTTAATAAAACGCGCCAACATTAGCGTCTATATTTATATCCAATGAAAATTACGAAAACATATGCTCTGGGGAAAAATGTTCCCGCAAATTCTAAGAAAAACGCGCCACTCTGACGTCATTTGCTCGTCTCTAATAATGATAAACAGCTCACCCCCTCGCTACATTATTGCACGCTATTATTGTCAGTTGCAGTAAGGCCGTATAAACCAACTTCTCGACAATGCTTACAATCAACAAACATCTCAAATCAATGTCACACAACAATGCATATTCACACTACAATCACTCTGACATTTACATAATTTGTGATACAAATTACTGCGTCATATTGGTTAATAAAGCGCGCCAACATTAGCTTCTATTTTTATATCCAATTAAAATTACGAACACACATGCTCTAGGGAAAATATTCTCTCCATTTCTAAAGAAAAGCTCACTACTCTGACGTCATTTGTTTGTCTCTTCTAATTAATAAACAACTCACCCCCTCGTTTCATTGTTATCCGCTCCTATTGTCAATTTCAGTGAGGCCGTGTAAAGTTATTTCCAACAATGATTACAATTAACAAACATCTCAAATCATTGTCATACAATAATGCTAATTTACACTACAATCACTCTGGCATTCACAGTGTTGTGATATAAAATACTACCTCAATATTTACATAATATTTTCTGACTCGAGTGCTTTAAAATCCCTCCAAGAAACCTCAAACCCACTCCCAAATAATGAACTTCGGAAACTGTACAACCTAATACTAATCTCTGGTAAATCAGCATCATTCGTCTGGACTCCGTGTCACGTCGGAATTCCGGGAAATAAATAGCTGATCAGGCAGTCAAAGAAGCCACCAAACACCCCCCTCAACACATCAAGATCCCACACACGGACTTCATCAAAAAGACTTGTGTTAATCAATGGAGACAAACATGGAAAACCACATCTAGAAGCAAGTTAGACGATGTCTACATTTCCAACACTATTATTTCAACGACAATGACCAAGCTGTATTAACTCTACTACGTATTGGACATACTTCTATAACGCACAAACATCTCTTCAACCGTACCCTCCTCCAGTGCACGACCTCTGCAGATCCAATCTCACAGTTCATCTCTTTACAGCCTGCCGTCGCTATATACAACACAGAGAAAGATGTGACATCCTCAAAAGCCCTAATTCAGTACAACAAATAACTTTAAACTTTATGAAAACGACAACATTGTATAATAATGTATAGTACACGTATCTAGAGAATTTAATGTTGTATGTTTTTAAAATATTGTATTACTTTCTGTACTACGTATAGTAAGTAGGGGAAGTATTGTATTCCACCCAAAAATTCGATACCGAGATTTCACCGATAATATATGTTTGGAGACCCTCCTGAATCCAAAAAAAGCATTTTTGGAAACATGTCCGTGTGTGTGTGTCTGTGAACAGCGTAACTCAGAAACGAACAGTCGGATCAACACCAAACTTGGTATTTAGGTTCAGTATCTTCCAGAGAGTTTGATTAAAATATCATATGTTTAAGATATTTTCATGACAAATGAAATGTATATCTCGAAATTTCTGGGAATGTCTCCAAAAGTATTCTTCAATGTGAACGACTTTTGCATAACTGGTAAACCATAAGAGATAGACAAATTTTACCACACCAAAAATTTAGATCGTATTAAAATACACAATTTATGTCTTATACATTTTTTGTTGTCGAGTGAGCCATTTTCGAGATATTGCTTATTATTTCTTTAAATTTTCCAATACTTTTACTTTTTCTCAAATAGGAATTCGTTATTTTTTTTTGTCCTGGACATACAAAGAGAATGGAATACTCCACATAGCAACCAGCTCTTAAAAGATTTGACCTTCGCTTAAATACTACCATATTCCCCTTGCATCTACAAGAAAATTAACAATAAGCTTAACATCTCGATTAACATGAAGCATATGGAGAATAAGCGTTTGTAAAAATAGTTTGTACAAGAGTAGAGAAAGTCGTGTGAGTGTAACACATCAGATTTGTTTTCATTGTAATCATGTTCTGTATTCTAAAGCAGTCGCGATATAACTTTATAGTTGAAGTGACAATAAATAATTAAAAAGAAACTACAAACCACCATGGGAGTGCAAGACGTATTCAAGAAAGAAATTACTTGTAAACTGATAATTGGGTTTACCTTAAAAACTGCATAGTAGCTGAAGAGTGTAAAGTTAAAGAAGTTCAAAGCTTACACCTCTAGAGAATAGTGGAATTTAGTAAACTTAATATACGGAAAATTGCTATTTGATATTTCGATACTATTCTGTCACGCCGAAGTGTGTTTTTAAGTGGTAAACGATTAAATTATTATGCCTACTTCAATGCTTATCATTACTAATAGTGCCTATTTAACTTTTAGTAACACGGTAAGAACAAAAGACCTTTGTGTCAGCCCCCAGCAGATGGTAAAGGGATGAAGCTTCTGCAACTGTCATTCTCAGGCTTAACACGGACAGTGGGTTACGTAGCGTTTATGTAATAGCTTTCCCTGCGGAATTGGCGATGGTCCTACGAATAGGTTTCTTGGTATAAATACCCCGCCGATGTCCGTTGCAGATCATCCTCTGTTGTCCATCGCTACAGCAACACCACCAATCAACCACAATGTCTTTCAAGCTCGTGAGTATTCTCTCTTATTACAAAACAAAACATTATCAGTAAGCGCCACGACTTCTTGGAATCGTTTGTTTTGCAACGGTCTGGCAAGCAGCTCCCATACTACTTATTTAACATAAACACAATAAGTTTGTTTAAGCTAAATACAACATAATACTAAATCAAATACATTTTATATAATTTGAAATTTTAAATACAATTCTTACTTCGAAAATACCAGAGTGTTTCTTTTTCTGAAGTATATTTTAAATAGAGGAAGTTATTTCAAATAATGTTTTGAAATTGGAAAAGTTCCACCTTTTTATGCAATATGTAGCTGTAACGGTGACGAAAAAAACGTTGCTATAATTTGGCTTTTATTGTTTTTGGCTTTAAATTGTTCTTTGTTGTATTAGAAACACGACAAAAGTAACTTAAAGAGCTTTTCTAACACTAATACCTCATTAGGCAGGCTTTTCAATTCAGGATATTACATTTTGGTTACATTAGTTCCAACTAAAGCTCTAGGTTCAACGAATATTAGATTATAAGCATTATTTTATGATTTTATTTCTCTGGTATACGCTGTTAAAACAATAAATATGATTTTTGTTAAAAATTAACTCAGTTAAATTGAAAATTAGCTTGAAAAAAATGCAATTACTAGACAGCTTTTTTGAAATCTATAATTATTATTGCCAAAAATCTTGGAAATATCTGCAAAACAAAGAGATTATTGCATAGATAATTAATTACTGTAAAATGCCTGAGAAAATACTTAGATGTACTCCTCCCTTAAGGGCTATTGTGTACAAAAAGCTTACTGGCCATATAACTGTATAATTTTGAATTTAAATTAAAACATTCTTCTGCATAATACTTTTTGTATTCATACAGCTGTTTACTGCTCTATCTTTAATCTGAAAGTTCTAACTTTTATAAATTAATTACCTATAAAATGAACTCTTAAGATCAGCCTTACCTATGTTTCTGTGTTCGTTTTAGTGCATCGTTGTGCTCGTCGCCGCCCTGGCCTGCACTGCCTCCGCCGCCCCCGGGGTGTTCTCCGCTGCTCCACTGGCATACGCAGCTGCCCCCGCTGTTGTCACGGCGCACAGTTCGCAGGTGATCGCTCAGAATTTCAATGGTATTGCTGCTGCTCCTCTGGTTGCCGCCCACGCGCCTCTGGTGGCTGCCGCTCCCGCTTACGCAGCATATGCCCATGCCCCTGCCGCCTACCTGCTCAAGTGAACATCAACACAAGATATCGGCTTGTTATAATTGTTTCTTTGCAAATAAATAGCACTTTTAAAAAGTAAACCTACGTTTTAATTCATACATCATTCCTAACCTACATATGACCCATGTATCAAAACACCCTGAATGTAGTGTAGTAAATGCTTGGTATGTTATGGCTAGAGACAGACAAAATATGAAGGAAAAAGTTCCAAAAGGTTACAAAAAAATATGATGTGTTACACTCACATGACTTTCTCTACTCTTGTACAAACTATTTTTACAAACACTTATTCTCCATCTACTTCATGTTAATGGAGATAAACATTTGCAGACTCTATCTTATTGCTAAGTATCTTGTAGATGTAAGGGGAATATATATTTACAAGGGCAATATAGAAATACAGTAACCTTTAAGCACATACATATCTCTTAATAGCTGGTTGCTAGGTGCAGCACCATTCCCTTAGCCACAGATTAATACTCTTTGCATATCCAAGACAAAAACATGTATAACGAATTCCCATTTGAGAAAATAAGTATTCAAAATTTTAAGGGAATAACAAGCAATATCTCGAAAATGGATCACTCAACAACAAAAAATGTATATGACATAAATTGTGTATTTTAACGCGGTCTCATTTTTTGTGCAGTCAAATTTTGTTTATCTCTTATGGTTTAGCAGTTATGCAAAAGTCGTTCACAATGAAGAACACTTTTGGAGAGATTCCAGAAAATTCAACATATACATTTTATTTGTCATAAAAATACCTTAAACATATGATACTTTAATCAAAATCGTTAGAGCCGTTTTTGAGAAAATTAAAATTTTCGAAAAATGTTCCTTGTAAAGGGTATCCTGGGGTGGGGAGATTTTATTGAAAACCTTCGTGTCGCATCTCTGGAAGATACTGAACCTAAATACCAAGTTTGATGTTTATCCGACTGTTCGTTTCTGAGTTATGCTGTTCACAGTCAGACACACACACACACACACACACACACACACACACACACACACACACACACACACACACACAGACACGCAGACGCACACACGAACATGTTTCCAAAAATGCTGTTTTTGGATTCAGGGGGTCTCAAAACATGTATTTCCGGTGAAATCTCGTTATCGAATTTTTGGGTGGAATACAATACAATACTTCCCCTACTTACTATACGTAGTAGAGAAAGTAATACAGGGTTATTCAAAAAGAAGGAACAGATTTTAAATATTCATTTTTTATGAACGACAATAGATAACAACATACACTGCACATCATTGTTGTTGTTATTCTTTTTCTACTACGTATAGTAAGTAGGGGAAGTATTTTATTCCACCCAAAAATTTGATTCCGAGATTTCACCGGAAATACATGTTTTGAGGCCTCATAAATCCAAAAAAAGCATTTTTGGAAACATGTCCGTGTGTGTGTCTGTGTGTGTGTCTGTCTGTAAACAGCATAACTCAGAAACGAACAGTCGGATAAACACCAAACTTTGATATTTGACTATAGCTTAAAACCTACCATATTCCCCTTGCATCTACAAGAAAATTAGCAATAAGATTAACATCTCGATATCTCGATATCTCGATTAACATGAAGCATATGGAGAATAAGCCTTTGTAAAATAGTTTGTACAAGAGTAGAGAAAGTCTTGCGAGTGTAACACATCAGATTTTTTACTTATGGAGCTAAAAACCGTTGTGCCCACAGAGCTGCTACTGCTTTTAAACAGAGGCATCTTGAGAAAAATTTGTCACCGATACGTCATAGATCTAGTATGTAAATTTGAAGAAACTGGTTCTGTGTACAATAAAGTAAATAAACAAACTAGAAAACTCGATGACATTTCGCAGATTGAAAGATTAGGGCATTTCAGTATTGAGCACACCAGGTCCATCCAAAAGTATCTGATGGGACAAACATTTCGGTTAGTTCCATACATAAAGTGCTAAACATGAAGAAATTTTATCCCTACAAAATACAAATTCAGCAACAGCTCAGCTAAGCCGATTTTGATAGAAGAGTAGACGTGTGTGAACAGATGTCTCAGAGAATCGAAGATGATCGAACTTTGACTCAAAATATTTGTTTTAGTGAGAAGCGACCATTTCCTTAAATGGGTTTGTCAACAAACACAATTGTAGTTACTGGGACAATGAAAATGCCCATGTGTTTCGTGAAGATAATGCTCAGTTTTGCAAAAGATCAAAGTGTGGGCTGCAATTATGGGGGGGGGTGATATTGTTGTGCTGATTTTTATTGAAGAAAACCTGACTGGAGAATTGTATCTGAACAGACTAGAAAATGTAATTCAGCCACTTATCGCACAGTCGCTAGAAAACTAAGTTAGTGAAGGAAACGTGGTGTTAGTCGAACAAAATTTGCATTTTCAACAGGACGGAGCTCCCCCACACTATGCAGTACCCGTGCGATAACGGCTGCATAGAAGATTTCCAGGAAAATGGATTGGTAGGAGAGGCGCTGTAGAATGGCCGGCGAGATCTCCAGACGACGCCACTTGACTTCTTCCTCTGGGGGTTATTTGAAAAAGTTATTTATACTCCTCCGAGGAGAATATTCAAGAACTGAGAAACAGAATAACTCAAGAGTGTAACCGGATTAGTAATCAAACACACCAGAAAGTTCGCGAGGAGTTCCAAAATAGACTGTATTATTGTTTAGCCAACAATGGAACGCATTATGAATATTTTATTTAGTCCAAAAATAATTGTGTTTCTCGCAGGTTGCCAGGTAAAAGATGTAAAATAAATGAATGAGATGAATAAATAATTATTCTTTCATATTTAAGTATAAAAATATAGGGGTGCTATTTGAAGTTTCAAGGTGGGGTGGCTGAAAGAATGAAACCTAAAATGCAATTAAGACCGGTTTAAACTTACCCCTCAATATCTAATTTGACGCATTTTTTATTTAAAATAAATTAAATTTAAATAAATTGTTATTTACACTGGGAAGTTCTGAAATGAAAGACCTGTATATATTAAAGCCAAAGTATCTTATATTTTAAAGGTTTAGAACAGAATCTCTTTATCAATTTAAAACAGGCTTTATAGATTTTTGTCCACACTTAATAATAAAATATAAAACGGAATACAACAAATTACATGGAGTTTATAGATTTTAGTTACCGTGAAACTCTTAGCCCTTTCCAACCCATGGCATCATAATGTATATTTCTTTTTGGAAGTTGGATAAAACATTTGAGTTGTAAGCGTTAACTTTCAATAATTTTACCGTTATGATACATAGTTCTTTAAACACGGATAGCCTAAAATAAAAACAGGTTATTTCGTTTCTTTCTTTGTATTAATACAAGATGTAAACATGTGTTCAGGATTCACACCTGGCAGTCACCGTTTATTTTATGTGGGTCCACCCCATCCTTCACTACAAACTTAGTAACACCGCAGGAAGAATCCGGAATGCTGGCTAGTAATGTGCATTGCTGAACTACAAATTCGAGATCGAGGCACGACCTACAGCACAAGTATCCACCATGCATTACCAGGTTTCAAAACCCGATTTCAGTCGAAAATAAATTATTGGGCTGGAAAGGGTTAAATTTACACAAAAAAGCGAGAAAAAACTTACAGGTTGATTTAAAAGTATCAGTTCGTGAAAGTAAAAACCCTTCAAGAATAGAGGGCGTTTACTTTAGCACGTTTTGAGGCCCCTGTATAAAAAAATTAAAAAAGTCCCTGTGTCTGTCTGAACAGCATAACCCAAAAATGAAAATTGGATTAAACACCAAACTTGGTATTTAAGTTCAGAAACTTCCAATGATGCAATATGAAGATTTTCCAGAAACCCCCCCCCCGTCCTAACTATCTTTATATGGGATTTTTTTTTGAAAATCATCTTTGAAAGGTACTGAGCCTAAATATCCGAATTTTCGTTTTTGAGCTATGCTGTTCATAGGTAAACACACATGGAACTTTCTAAAAATGCTTTTTTTCTTTTTTTATTCTGGTGAAATCTCGGTATCGAATTTTTAGGTGGATACAATACATTCTCTACCTTAAGTGATAGAGAAAAGAATAACTTTTTTTTATTCAAGAAAATTCAAGACAGGTATTTCTGTTGAAATCTCAGTATGGAAGTTTTAGGTTGATACAATACCTTCTCTCCTTAATTGGTAGAGAAAATAATAATGACTTTTTTATTCAAGGAAATTCGAAACATGTATTTCTGTTGAAATCCCAGTATGGAAGTTTTAGGTTGATACAACCTTCTCTACCTTAATTGGTAGAGAAAATAATAATGACTTTTTTATTCAAGGAAATTCGAAACATGTATTTCTGTTGAAATCTCAGTATGGAAGTTTTAGGTTGATACAACCTTCTCTACCTTAATTGGTAGAGAAAATAATAATGACTTTTTTATTCAAGGAAATTCGAAACATGTATTTCTGTTGAAATCCCAGTATGGAAGTTTTAGACTGATACAATACCTTCTCTCCTTAAGTGGTAGAGAAAATAATAATGCTTTTTTTATTTAAAAAAATTCAAAACATGCATTTCTGTTAAAATCTCAGTATAGAATTTTTAGTTAGGATGCAATACCTTGTCTACCTTAAGTGGAAGGGAAAATCAGAATTTTTGTTTTTGGATTCACGAAACCTCAAAACAGGTATTTCTATTGACATCTCATAATGAAAGGTTTAGGTGGAATACAATACCTTCTCTACCTATTATATACATGATAGAGGGAATGATAAACGATAATAGTAGGGGTCATGTGAATGTAACGCATAAGGTTTTTTTTATCACAGACTTGACTATCTTTTCGTTGTAGTTATCTATGGTACTACACACAAAAGAGAGTCCTTTTACAAGAGAGAAGTTAAATGAATAAACTTTTAATAAAGGAGAAAATTACGGTTGTACATTCCTACGAAGGTTCTACTACTTTGTGTCTCAAACTGAATGAATATACAAACGGCTTTTAATTATTCTACTTTTCTTGGCTGCTTTTCTATTCTGAATTGGGAAAAGAAACCACGAAGAAGCTTACAACGAAACTTGATTGCAGCCAAAGAATTTTCACGCAGTGCTATCTGCGCTTCCTGGTGTTTTAAACAGCTACTTAACACTGAAAAAGGAATTCCTCTTACAGCATACCATAAAATCCCAATACATTTTCATGTTCCTGGTCTGTTGCAACACAATAAACATTATATTAGGATAGAATAGGGCCTTATAAATGCTAATGCCAGAAGGTGTTGGATAGACTGTGTACCAGCTGCCCGGTTGCACGTTTTTGGGTTCCTGGGCACACTGGTATCGGAGGAAATGAGATGGCAGGGGATCGTGGCTTGATTTTATTGGGCCTGAGCCCTTCAGTAGTGTGTCGTCTAGAACTGCCAAATATGAGATAACCCAGCTTTCATCTTGAAATCTGGAATAAGCAACCACTGCCAGGAAGGCCCATGCTTTGACATCTGGGCCTAACCGGAAAGTGAACGAGTTTCTCCTGAGTTTGACCAGATCTAAGCTCAGAGGAGTTGTGGACAACCTTACAGACCACAACACTGTGCCGACATTTACACATAACGGGGCTTACACAAGACCATTTATGTCGGAAATGTGGGAGGGATTTTGAGATCTCACAGCATACTAGGTGTGATCGAAAAATAACGAGAATTTTTTACATTTCACGAGCTTTATACATCGGATGTTCAAAACTTTTGTTTTATCTTGTTGGTGCACATGTTGCTGATGTATGTTTGCATTTTAAACTGTTTTGAATATTTAGTTTATTGTTGACAATCAAAGTTATGCGTGTTTTCGAGTGCTCGGCGAATTTTTACTTAGGAAAAAGATGGATAAAAGAAGTTACATTAAATTTTGCTTAAAAAACGGCGTAAAGTACAGCACCACATTCGAAATGTTGACTATGACTTTTGGAAAATGTACTATGAGTAAGACAAGAGTTTACGAGAGGAATAAACGTTACAAAGAGGGTCGAGAAGACGTTGAAGACGACGACCGCCCTGGACGCCCTAGCACATCAATTACTAACGACAATGTGAAAGCAGTAAAGAAAATGGTTCTGGAAAATCGCCGAATCATCATCAGAGAGGTTGCTGATGATGTTGGCATATCCTTTGGTTCATGCCAAGCAATTTTTAGTTTCTCTACTACGCATAGTAAGTAGGGGAAGTATTGTATTCCACCCAAAAATTTGATACCGAGATTTCACCGGAAATATATGTTTTGAGGGCCCCTTAATCCAAAAATAGCATTTTTGGAAATATGTCCTTGTGTGTGTCTGTCTGTGAACAGCATAACTCAGAAACGAACAGTCGGATAAACACCAAGCTTGGTATTTAGGTTCAGTATCTTCCAGAGATGCGACACGAAGGTTTTCAAAAAAATCCCCCCCATCACGGATTACCCTTTACATAGAACATTTTTCAAAAATTTTAATTTTCTCAAAAATGGCTCTAACGATATTGATTAAAATATCGTATGTTTAAGATATTTTCATTACAAATAAAATGTATATCTCGAATTTTCTGGGAATGTCTCCAAAAGTATTCTTCATTGTGAACGACTTTTGCATAACTGGTAAACCATAAGAGATAGACAAAATGCTACTGCACAAAAATGTAGATCGCGTTAAAATACACAATTTATGTCATACATTTTTTTGTTGAGTGAACCATTTTCAAGATATTGTTTGTAATTCCCTTAAATATTCCAATACTTATGCTTTTTCTCAAATGGGAATTCGTTATTATTATTTTTTGTGGTGGTAATGCAAAGAGAATGGAACACTGCACATAGTAACCACCTCTTAAAATATTTGACTATCGCTTAAAGCCTACCAATTCCCCTTGCATCTACAAGAAAATTAGCAATAAGATTAACATCTCGATTAACATAAAGCATATGGAGAATAAGCGTTTGTAAAAATAGTTTGTATAAGACTAGAGAAAGTCATGTGAGTGTAACACATCAGATTTTTTCGGATGTTTTGGACATGAAACGTGTGGCTGCAAAGTTTGTTCCGAAATTGTTGTATTTCGACCAAAAACGACGTCATGTAGACATCGCTCAGGAATTGCTGAATAAAGTCGAAAACGATCCAGAACTTCTAAAGGTTATATCAGGTGACGAAACAAGGGTATGTGGGTATGATGTCGAAACTAAGTCCCAATCTTCCCAATGGAAACTGCCTGAAGGGCCAAGACCGAAAAAAATTCGACAAGTTCGATGACGTATGAAGGTTCTTCTCACTGTTTTCTTCGATTACAATGGGATAGTGAACCAGAAGTTCCTGCATTATGGTCATACGGTCAATAAGGATTGAAAAAGTTAAGGGAATAACAAGCAATATCTCGACAATGGTTCGCTCAACAAAAGAAATGTATATGACATAAATTGTGTATTTTAACGCGATCTACATTTTTTGTGTAGTAAAAGTTTGTCTATCTCTTATGGTTTAGCAGTTATGCAAAAGTCGTTCACAATGAAGAATACTTTTGGAGACATTCCCAGAAAATTTGAGATATACATTTCATTCGTCATGAAAATATCTTAAACATATAATATTTTAATCAAAATCGTTAGAGCCAATTTTTGAGAAAATTAAAATTTTCGAAAAATGTTCCATGTAAAGGGTAATCTGTGGTGGGGGATTTTCTTGAAAACCTTCGTGTCGCATCTCTGGAAGATACTGAACCTAAATACCAAGTTTGGTGTTTATCTGACTGTTCGTTTCTGAGCTATGCTGTTCAAGACACACAGACACACACGGACATGTTTCCAAAAATGCTTTTTTTTTTGGATTCAGGGGGTCTCAAAACATGTATTTCCGGTGAAATCTCGGTATCAATTTTTGGGTGTAATGCAATACTTCCCCTACTTACTATACGTAGTAGAGAAAGTAAAAAATAAACTTTTGTAAGAAGAATTTGTACACCCACTTATAAACAATAGTGGGTAGAGAAAGTCATGTGTTTGTAACAGATGTTTATTTTACAGTTTGTGTACCTTCGTACTTTCTTTATCTGCCTTCAGTTCAATTTCAAACGCCTTCTTATTCTACGTATTATTTTGGCAATTGCCTTTCATACTATGTTTTACACTCGCATCGCCTTCAAATGTTTAACTAATATGTTAGGCTGGCTAAACGGTCATTGAGTAACAGCTAGAACACTGGATGAAATACCTTGGCCAGACACCAAGAGGTCCTGTTTACAATTCAGATGGCGTCCTTTCTGCACCAATAACCCACATTGACACTTTCACTTCCGTCCACCTTTGCTCATAATTACGCCATGAGGTGGGTGTAGGTGTTCTTGAGGAAGACGTCGTATATTAACGCAATATTTAGGGGAATAAGCGACATAATTATTCTGGTTTAACTTTAAAAATTTACAGCAGGGACTAGGTTATTAAAGACCTTTCGATTTATTTCCTAATTTTTGCTTTACGATACTGCAAATTTAAGTTTATGGCTTTTCTCATTTTATGATTCTATCCCTACACAGAACTTATCATCAAATTAATAAATCATATATTTCTAAGCATTTCTGAATAAGATCACCTATCCTCTTGAAATGTGTTATTGTTTTCTTTTGAAGTAGGTCTGTTCTGCTGTTGTTATCTCCACGTTTGGGAAGCAACTTGAAGTCGGATTATTCTCTACGTTGTTGAAGGAGTTTATTTATTTAGCTCCACATCTGCGAAACCAATTTTTGAAGAAAGTGTTGAAAGTTGTTGAATTTTTTTGGTAAGCCAATATGAAGTTGTTGTTTACGTAATATGCTGCTACGTATGAGAAGCCGATTTGAAGATGTATTTTTGTTGTTACGTTCCAAGCATTTTTTAAAAAAATATTATTAACTTTGTTATTAAACTGCTTCTATAGATATTATTTATGTTTATGTTTTTGCCTCGGCTGCGTCAGTATTGGTTTAGAGACACGTTTCTCTTAATCAGGGCGTGGTGCGACAAGAATGTAGGCTTACACAGATTTTAAGTTTTAATTTCACTTCTTTTTATTAATCCTTGACACAAATTAAATAGGACTACACTAATATCAAGCGCTGTGAGATTCTTTAATTTAATACTTGCACTTTATTAACGCGTATACTTAGTTTTTGTTACACACGAATACGTAATATTTCTTTAGAGAACACATCTTCCATCCGGTTACTACCAAGGTCTGCCAGGAACTGAACATATTTCAACCCTATAAACTTTTAACTTTTTGTATTTTAAGTCTCTGATTGGCTAATCCTAGCCCAATAGAATACCTGCATTTTACTAAAGCTTTTTCTGGCTGTTCATTGGCTAATTTTAAACTGTCACAAAATTTACGTTATTGCCGCCCTAATCATGACTAGTAGCATTCAAACTCTCAACCTCATTATTGCCTCAAGGTTACCTCATTGTTAGCAAGGTTAAACTTATTATTCTCACAGCTCTTACATGACTAAATTACCTAATGCATTCACATAACATTATTAAACATGTTTACAATAATATATAAGCATATGCAATGACTGTTACATACATTTTTTTTTACAAATTATTACATATTGCTTCAAGGCCGGCTGTTATGAATTTGCATATTATATAATTTAATTGAATTATTCAAGTGTTAAAAATACTGCCTCACTTTCTATTTACATTAATGTTTAATTTATGAATGCTTTGCTGTAGCAATTTAATCTATAGTGTTGCGACATCGGAGTGGTTACGTTTGCTCAGAGGCGTCCTTTGGTCGACTGTTTACAACGAGAGGGTTCCTGTACAGTTGAGTCAAATGTATTTCGGCACAGTCTTAATATAGACGAAATGCTAAAGGAAAGGGTATTTAAGTCCACAACGTTGCAAAACTATATATTGGAGTATAGAGAAAATGTTTTCTCTATTATTAATGAAAACCTTCCCTACAAACCGTGCAATAACACAATTACTTCTGAGCATAGTTGATCGAGTAATGTGCGAAGACATGTCAGAACAGAAACATACATGTTTTGTAATGCAAAATCTGAAGATAAACTGGTGCAGCAAGAGTTACCTACATCAAATCAAACGTTTAAGGGGACAAGGTAGTCTGAACACATGGAAATTACATCTTAAGTGTGTTAAATTACTACTGCTCTTAAAGTTCCCAACGGTTTTAGCTGAAAGCTTTATGAATTATTCTATAATTCATGAAAATTATTTCAGTGGTTATTTGTATTGATGGCTTATGTAGTTGAGTCCGTAAAATTATTTCATTCAGCAGAAAAATAATAAAATTTACTCTTAAAACGTGTGCATTCGTGTACCTTTTTCTCTGCTTGTTCTTAGCATAAATAGCAATCTCCTGAACATCAGTGTTTTAGTTACGTACATCAGTTCACTAGAAATTTAAAAATTCTGATGCTTCATGTAAAGGGTAATCTTGGATGGGAGGATTTTCTTGAAAACCTTCGTGTCGCATCTCTGGAAGATACTGAACCTAAATACCAAGTTTGGTGTTTATCCGACTGTTCGTTTCCGAGTTATCTGTTCACTGACAGACACACACGGACATGTTTCCAAAAATGCTTTTTTTGGATTCCGGGGGTCTCAAAACATGTATTTCCGGTGAAATCTCAGTATAGAATTTTTGGGTGGAATATAATATTTCCCTTACTTACTATACGTAGTAGAGAAAGTAAAAAGGACTTCGCATTTGACAAAAGTAGGAAAATTCAAACCAATAACAAAGAATATCTTGGAAATGGTTAATTCCACAAAATAGATGTAGGTATTTAATCAATTGTGTGTTTTAACACAATTTACATTTTTTTGTGTACTAAAATTTTGTAATCGCTTACCAGCTATACAAAAGTCATCCAGATTGAAGGGGATTTTAGAAACCACACCCAAAAATTTAAGATAAACATTTCATTTGCCCTACACAATTCAGTGTATCTGGTGTGGGTGGCGGGTCACAGAGGAGCCCATGGCAACGAAAGAGCAGATTACTTGGCGAAGAAAGGAGCAGAGATTCTTTTGTAGGTTCTGAACCCAGACTCTGGCCATCCTATGGACTAGTCCAGGAGGTAATTTGGGGATGGATTAGTAAAACACCACAGTGACTACTGGAAATCCATCAAGATACAACACTTCAAGGATCTTATCAAAAAGGTAATAAAAAGCAGGGGACAATCACGGCTTTAACTGAGTATAACTAAACTAAAACGGACAATTGGTCTATTACAGGACACTGTTAGTTACATGGGCATCCCTACAAAATCAGCAAAGCAGTTGATTAAGGATGTAAAGGTGCAGGTCAGCAAGTTGAAGAAGATATTTTGTTGCTGCTACTTATGGAAAGCCGATTTGAAGTAGGAGTTGTATTGTAGTTCAAATGTTGGGGAGCCGAACACTTGAAATAGTTGCAACCGCACGTATGGTAAAATGTTTCCGGTAGCCTTCGCCCCAAATGTACTTTCCGGTGGCCTTTGCCCCAAAAATGTCGGTTGCGTCAGTATTTATACTTTTTTTTTTTTTAGAGACATGAATATCTTAGCAGGGAGTGGTGCGACTGAAGAATGTAGGCTTACACACATTATAATTTTACTTCGCTCCTTTTATTAATGCTTGACACGATTTAAATAACACTTCACTGATATGGAGAGAGAGCTGTGAGATTTTTTTTATTAATTACGTGTACTTTTTAACACGTAAAGTATTTTCGTCTCACACTGAATATGCATTAAATTTCTCGAGGACGCATCTCGTGTCCGGTTAGAAACGCTGCCTACAAGCAACTGACTTCTGAATTTATAAATTTTGCTCCATTTTAGTTTCTCATTGGCTAATCCTAGTCCAATAGAATACCTTCATTGAACTAAAGCTTTTTCGGGTTGTTGATTAGCTATTTTATAAGCTGTCACAAAAATTACATTGTTGTTGCTCCAAGAATTACCAGTAGCATTTAAACTTTCTAATTCATTATTGCCTCAAGGTTACCTCATTGTTAGCAACCTTAACCTATTATTCTCACAGCTCCTACATTATTAAATTACGTGATACATTCACATAACATTATTACACATGTATACAATAATGTAAACATATGCAATGACTGTAATATGCAATTTTTATAGCTTGTTACATACACATATTGCTTTAAGGCGGGCTGTTATTATATTTTATCTTATATAATTCGACTGAAATAATTTAAGTGTTAAAAATACTCCTCAAAATGAAACAGTATCTCATTTGCTGTGTGACTGGGAAGCTCTCACAGTTCTTAGGGTTGAATACTTGAATCAGAACATCAAGCAATTGCAGACTTTTCAAAGATCTTAGGAGATTAAATGAAGGAAAGCACAATAGAACACAACTATCGCAATGCATAGGGTATTTATTGTCCTCCCTTTCTTGTAAAATAAAAAAAGAACATAAAATTATTCTACATAACTGTACAATAATTTGATGAAGAACAGGGGGTGGGAGTAAATGAAATTATTAAACCGTCATTCCAGTTTGAAATTTCAAAGCTACCCGTTCAACGTCGGACAGACAGCTAGTTACGGGGGCGATACTGAAAAGTTTTGGAAAATCAAACAAAGATTAATTTTAAAAATTTAAATGGTTTTTTTGTTTTTAAGAATGTTACGCTTTAATTTTTGTATTCGATGAAACTAATCCTTAAAGGAGTGATGCCACTCTTCCTGAGGCACTTCAGTAACCAGACTTTTATAATGTTCCACTGCTTCATCTGATGACGTAAAAGCGTTTTATTTTCAAGAAAAAGAAACCACAAGGTGCTAATTGAGGACTGTATGGTGGGGGGTCCATGGTTCCGATCTTGAGAGCATCCAGATACCCAGTTGTTAGATTTGCTGTATGCGACGATGAGTTGTCACGATGTAACATTTTTCCTTTTGGGCGTTTTTCACGAACTTTTTTCAAAACTTTACGGTTAAAAGACTTTTGTGTGCCATTTGACAGTAATGCTATGTCTATCTTCTAATGCTATAATAGCAATATGACCCGCTTTAGACAAATCACCAACAATCATCATCTTACCAGCATTGTGAATTCGCCGGAATTTTCTAGGCTTAGGTTCTATTCAAAAGACTCATTGACTCGAATGAATTTTCTTTTCAGGATTATAACAATACATCCAAGCTTCATCACCAGTAACGATACTTAAAACAAATTTGAAATGCCTGTTGGAACTTTTCCAGAATCAAAGCGTTGTTGTTTTTGATCGGGAGTAAGTTATGTGGAATCCGTACACAACAAAGTCTTCTCGCGTCTGACTGTTGATGTAAAAGGTTTTGGATTTGACTAATACCAACGTCCAATGCCGCCCGAATAAATTAATAACATGTCCGTCGATCTCCTTCAAGCATTGCTCGAACACGGCAGTATCAGTAACAGTATTTCTTGGCCCTCTATCACAAAATTCATCACTAAGAACAAATTCTGATGTGTTACACTTACATGACTTTCTGTACTCTTGTACAAGCTACTTTTACAAGCACTTATTGTCCATCTACTTCATGTTAATCGAGGTAAACGTTATTGCTAATTTTCTAATTTTCTTCTAGGTGCAAAAGAAGTATGGTAGGCTTTAAGCGATAGTCATATGTTTTAAGATCTGGTTGCTATGTAGAGCATTCCATTCTCTTTGTATGTCCAGGACACAAAAACAAAATGAATAAGCAATATCTTGAAAATGGTTCACTCAAGAAAATAAATTAATACGACAAATTGTGTATTTTAACGCGATCTACATTTTCTGTGTAGTAAAACTTTGTCTATCTCTTATGCTTTACCAGTTATGCAAAAGTCGTTCACAATGAAGAATTCTTTTAGAGACATTCCCAGAAAATTCGGGATATACATTTCATTTGTCATGAAAGTATCTTAAATATACGATATTTTAATCAAAATTATTATAGCAATTTTTGAGAAAATTAAAATATTTAAAAAATGTTGCATGTAAAGGGTAATCTGGGGTGGGTGCATTTTCTTGAAAATCTTCGTGTTGCATCTCTGGAAGATACTGAACCTAAATACCAAGTTTGGTGTTTATCCGACTGTTCGTTTCTGAGTTATGCTGCTCAGACACACACACGGACATGTTTCTAAAAATGCTCTTTTTATTCAGGGGGCCTCAAAACATGTATTTCCGGTGAAATTTCGATATCGAATTTTTGGGTGGAATACAATATTTCCCCTATTTACTATACGTAGTAGAGAAAGTAATAACGAATTCCCAATTGAGAACAAGTATAAGTATTGGGAAATTCAGGCAAATAACAAGGTATATCTCGGAAATAGCTCACTCTAGAAAAATGTATCTCATATAAGTGTGTGTTTTAACAAGATTAGAAAAAAATTGTCTATCTCTTACGGTTTACCAGTTAATGCAAAATCCATTCAGAATGAAGAGGACTTTTGGGGACATTCCCATAAAATTGTCATAAAAGTATCTTAAATATGTGATATTTTAATCAAAATCGTTAAAGCCACTTTTGAGAAAATCAAAGTTTTCTAAAAATGTTCCATATAAAGGGTAGTCTGGAGCGGGGGGGATTTTCTTGAAAATCTTTGTATCGCATCTTTTGAAGATACTGAACCTAAATATTAATTTTGGTATTTATCAGACTTTTCGTTTATGAGTTATGCTGTTCACATACATACACGCACACGGACCTTTTTCTAAGCGTTTTTACTTTCTCTACTACGTATAGTAAGTAAGGGAAGTATTGTATTCCACCTAAAAATTCGATACCGAGATTTCACCGGAAATATAAGTTTTGAGATCCCCTGAATCCAAAAAAAAACATTTTTGGAAACATGTCCGTGTGTGTATCTGTGTGTGTGTGTGTGTGTGTGTGTGTGTGTGTGCGTGTGTATGTCTGTCTGTGAACAGCATAACTCAGAAACGAACAGTCGGATAAACACCAAACTTGGTATTTAGGTTCAGTATCTTCCAGAGATGCGACACGAAGGTTTTCAAGAAAATCCCCCCCCACCCCAGATTACCCTTTACATCGAACATTTTTCGAAAATTTTAATTTTCTCAAAAATGGCTAACGATTTTGATTAAAATATCAAATGTTTAAGATACTTTTATGACAAATGAAATGTATATCTCGAATTTTCTAGGAATTTCTCCAAAAGTATTCTTCATTGTGAACGACTTTTGCGTAACTGGTAAACCATAAGAGATAGACAAAATTTTACTACAGAAAAATGTAGATCGTGTTAAAATACACAATTTATGTCATATACTATTTTTTTGTTGAGTGAAACATTTTCGAGAATTTGCTTGTTCTTCCCTTTTTCTCAAATTCGTTATTCAATTTTTTTTGTCCTGGTAATACAAAGAGAATGGAAAACTCCACATAGCAACCACCTCTTAAAATATATGACTATCGCTTAAAGCCTAGCAATTCCCCTTGCATCTACAAGAAAATTAGGAATATGATTAACATTTCGATTAACATGAAGCATATGGAGAATAAGCGTTTGTAAAAATAGTTTGTACAAGAGTAGATAAAGTCATGTGAGTGTGACACATTAGAATTCTTTTTTTTTAACTCAGGGGTCGTCAATGCATGTAGTTACTTCTACTTACTATATGCGGTATAGAAACTAGAAAGTGGTATCTTTTGAATTCGTTGTACCAATTATAAACTGTTGTCTTCACCAAATGCATTTATAAGTCCAGCTTCACATTGTTTAGGCGTTAATGACCAGTTAAAATCGTAAACAATTATAGCCCGGAAATATTCTGCAGTCAAATGTATTATTTAAATGATAATTAACACATTAGTAGAGCAAACTCAACAAACTACACGGCAATCAACTCCCAAAACGCTAGAAAGTCAAACATAAACAAATTTCATTTGGTTTTAGAAACATGGCCTTCTAAAAATTTTCAGTATCGCCCTCGCACAGGATAAAAGGGATGTATTGGTAATGATTATGGTGTTGTATTGGAATTACTTCCTATGTCTTAGGTGTGGGATGCTTGATATTCGTAGCACAGTGCACACCACGTGCCAACTGCCCCCTCTTGAGCTCCTGTTGAACAACTCTGGTTATAAAAACGCGGCGGAGCTTTCTCTGCTCATCCACTACAATACATCTAACTCCACCATCTTCTTCTCCCAAATCGCATAATGGTGAGTGAAATAATACAGCATATTTTGTTTGTAAGCTATTCAATCATACGGTCGTCCTTTAAAATATATAAAGGTTTCATTTTCGGTAGATAAAGTTAAGCTAACAGGGTAATTATTAGAGCTCGGTGCAATAGGTGCTAACACACTTAAAATAAGCACTATCAGCATTGAAGTAGGCAAATTTACCACTTAAAAACACATTTTGACATGACAAAACAGTATAGAAATATCAAATATCCATATACCATATATTAAATTTACTAAATTCCACTATCCTCTTAATGAAGTGTAAACTGTAAACATTATTTCTCTAAATTTATACTCTTCAGTTACTATTTAATTTTGTCGCAAACCCTATTATCAATTTTTCTCTTGAATGCGTTTTATACTCCCACGCTGGTTTGTAATTATTGAATCCGTTATGTAGTATTATTATTAAACACGCCTTGTTGCATTTGCAATGAAGTAAGTCTAGTATTTTCAGCGCAGTGTGTTTTCACCCACATGGGAAGTGAAAACAATAAAGCTGTCATGTTAATGAACAAGGCGATGACATAATACTAAAATGATTGATTTTGCAGTCGTAATCCAGCAGTTTTTATAGTCGACCATTTATTGTCCGCTTTATTGTGCTATTTAGACACTACGCTATTATTACACGAAACAATACAACTGCTGACGTTAGTAAAGGAATTCGGATTGTTTCAGAAAATAAATTTTAAACATTTACATACAAGATGTTTAAAAAAGAATCATCCGACTTCACAAGGCTATATCTTTTACATGCATGCATATAAAACTTTGAGATATATTTTATTACACGTTAGGACTACAGAGTTTTAGTTTACATCATTTGAAAGCATTTCACAAATATTCAATATCGGACACAAGACAAACACCTTTATTATTAAGTAAGCTCAAAGCTCATCCCATACTTATTTGAAGAAGATGGTTTGTTGTATTGTTATTTTTACGTTGTTATTTGCCCCACGCTTTGGGAGCCAATTTGAAGTAGTTTGTTGCTTCACGTATGGAAACCCGATTTGAAGTAGGAGTTGTATTGTATTTCAACTGTTGGGGAGCCGAACTTGAAGTAGTTGCAACCGCACGTACGGTAAAAATAAGTTTCCGGTAGCCTTCGCCCCAAATGTACTTTTCGGTGGCCTTTGCCCCAAAATGTTTAAAAAATATTAACTTTGTAATTTTGACTGTTTCTTTAAATGTTATATATTTATGTTTGACTCGGCTGCGTCAGTACTATTTTTTTAGAGACAGGGCGTGATGCGGCTGAAGAATGTAGGCTTACACAGATTATAATTTTTAATTCACTCCTTTTTATTAACTCTTGACACGATTTTTATAATACCACTGATATAGAGAGCTGTGAGATTCTTTTGTTAATTACTTACACTTTTTAACACGTAAACTATTTTTGTACCACACTGAATATATATTAAATTTCTCGAGGATACATTCTCGCGTCCGATTAGGAACAGTGTCTATAACCAACGCGTCCAGTTATGAGCGCTGTCTACAAGCAACTGATATGATTTCTACCGCTTAAATTTGTAAATGTCTGTATTTCAAGTCTCTGATTGGCTATTCCTACTCCAATAGAATACCTTCATTTAACTTAAGTTTTTTTTTTGGTTGTTGATTGGCTATTTTTAAACTGTCTCAAAATTTACATTATTGTTGCTCCAGTAATGACTAGCAGCATTATTAAACTTTCTTACTCATTATTGCCTCAAGGTTACCTCATTGTTAGCAACTTTTAACCTATTATTCCCACAGCTCCTACATTATTAAATTACGTAATACATTCAGATAACATTGTTACACATGTATACAATAATATAAACATATACAATGACTGTAATATACACTTTTTATACATTGTTACATATACATATTGCATTAAGGAGGGCTGTTATTATATTTTTTATTATATAATTTGACTGAAATCATTTAAGTGTTAAAAATGCTGCCTCATATGTGAGCATATCTATCTTACTGTAGGCACCAGTGTTTCTATGTAGCATTGCAGTTTGCCCACAGTTGTTGGAAGGGAAGAGACCATATTATGAGACCAGGTGAACTTGTGAGCCAATGTTGCAATGGAACCTTATGGTCAATCTATCTTTGCTGTTGAATGGATTCTGTGTCTTGTTTGGGCTAACATAAACAGTGTCTTGAAACTGCTGGTACCAAGATCGCCTGCTCTGTGTTAATGCTTTACTTTCTATGTAACGCTGCATAATTATAATTGATTTGCACCTGTTGAAATGGATAATGTAAAATACTTTTGGTGGCTGTGTGTCACCATCTGAACTCTATGTCCACTGAGTACTAAATAAGCAAGCTAGCTGCAACAAGTCAACCCCTAACGGGAACTAAGTGAACTAGCAACTTTCAACTAGCGCCAATAAAACCTTGTAGTGTGGATGTGTATTTTGAAATTGGCCCTGAAGTTCTATCTGCATTCGTGTAGAAGATATACTCTTGTAGATCGGATATTTCTTTTTGAAAGACGTATAATTTTTGTAACAGTTGATTCTGAGTGGTCGAATTAATAGTCATATCTTGAGCAATTCAAAAGGGCAGCAAAAACCATACACCATTTTTTTTATTAACTTCATTCCCTCAGAGTATCTACTAAAACTTTGAACAAAATTGGTTAGAAATCACGTGGCATGGGTCAGTTTCAATGCGCAAAGGTGTAAGAAAACTCAAATTCGAATAAACAGTATTAGAAGTAAACACCGATCATTAGACCATGTATTCTTGGGCGTATAAATAAATAATCACGAGTGTCTCCGACAGCAAAAGCCATTGTGTGTAATTGAAGCTAAAAGTTCAATGTATTTTTACTTTCTCTACTACGTATAGTTAAGTAGGGGAAGTATTATTCCACCCAAAATTCGATACCTAGAATTCACCGGAAATACATGTTTTGAGACCCCCTGAATAAAAAAAAAGCATTTTTGGAAACATGTCCGTGTGTGTGTCTGTAAACAGCATAACTCAGAAACGAACAGTCAGATAAACACCAAACTTGGTATTTAGGTTCAGTATCTTCCAGAGATGCGACACGAAGGTTTTCAAGAAAATCCCTCCACCCCAGATTACCCTTTACATGGAACATTTTTCGAAAATTTTAATTTTCTCAAAAATGGCTAACGATTTTGATTAAAATATCATATATTTAAGATACTTTCATGTCAAATAAAATGTGTATCTTGAATTTTCTGGGAATGTCTCCAAAAGTAATCTTCATTGTGAACGACTTTTGCATAACTGGTAAACCATAAGAGATAGACAAAATTTTACTACACATAAAAGGTAGAACGCGTTAAAATACACAATTTATATCATATACAATTTTTTTTGTTGAGTGAACCATTTTCGAGATATTGCTTGTTATTTCTTTTTTCCTAGACTTATACTTTTTCTCAAATTCGTTATTCATTTTTTTTGTCCTAGTAATGCAAAGAGAATGGAATACTCCACATAGCAACCAGCGCTTAAAAATTGTCTATAGCTTAAAGCCTACCAATTCCCCTTGCATCTACAAGAAAATTAGCAATAAGATTAACATCTCCATATGTCGATTAGCATGAAGCATATGGGGAATAAGCGTTTGTAAAAATAGTTTGTACAAGAGTAGAGAAAGTCATGCGAGCGTAACACATCAGATTTTTGTACACTGGTGACATAAAATCTAGCCCCACCCTCTCCCAGCTTGACCGCCTCTGTTTTGTGAGTCTAATTCTAGCCACTGGATTGGCAGTATACTTTACCTCCCCCAAAGTATGGCCGAAATGCCGAAGGATAACATTACAACTTAAACCTTATATTTTCATGTTGCACTACCGTTTTATTATTGCCGTTTAGTAGCAGCAACAACTTTAACCTTGTTCTCCTTGTCGCTGATGAAACTCTCATATATGTAAATGTCATAGCTGTCGTTCAGTTTAACTACATATGCAAATAATTCTTAACTGCTTCCTCTAGAAGGTGGACTATATTGTAATTGGTTTAGCCTTTCCTTGTGTGCCAATCGTAGTGGAACTCTTTCATAGTGGTATCCGAACCACCCCTTCATTCCACATCGATTATAAACCACGTTCATTGATTAGTTTTCATGCTCCTGTATTAATTTTCAGGCCAATCGTATAAGAACTGATATAGGCTGGGTGGAGTCAAAGGTTGTTTGAAAGTTGAAACCTTACGGAGAGAAAAACACTATGGCGATCTAGCGGAATGGGCCAATTTTTATGCACGGCAGTGTACTTAAACAATTTTTTTTAAAAATTTTGATCAAATTTCAGCTGATTCTAACTCTATACTTCTTCCACAGAACACCGCCGTCGTGCTCGTGATCCTGGCTGTAGCGGCCCAGAATGCCCTGGCAGGAGTAGTCGCACCAGTTCCAGCAGCTTACGCCGCCTATGCTAGGGCTGTGCCTTACAACATCCCTCCATTTGCCTCAGCGGTCAACTTCCAGAGTAGGGCTCTTGCTGCTCCTCTGGTTGCTGCGCCTGCGGCTTATGCAGCACCAGTGGCGGCTCCTCTCGCCGCGGCACCAGTGGCGGCTCCTTTTGCAGCTGCAGCTTATGCAGCACCCGTGGCGGCTCCTCTGGCAGCTGCACATGCAGCTTATGCTGCACCAGTGGCGGCTCCTCTGGCAGCTGCACATGCAGCTTATGCAGCACCAGTGGCGGCTCCTTTGGCAGCTGCACATGCAGCTTATGCAGCACCAGTGGCGGCTCCACTTGCAGCGGCCCCATTCGGCATTGCCCCTGCTTATTCGGTAAGAATTCCTTGTCTTCAAGCACTGCATCAATTTCAGTCAGAGCAAAACTCTTTAAGAGGAGATTAATTTAAAATCTGATAACTCCATGATTCATTTTATCATAATTTATTTCACTGTTGTTAAGCGTTTGAATTTTAAAATACTTATACTTTTCTCAAGTACAGAGATGGCCAAAAGTTTTTCCCTGTCCGCATCCTCGGCGGTCGCTGCCGTCTGCCACTATCATAGAAAGGCGCGGATGAAACCATACAACATTTTTAAAACTACTTTTAAAGGATTTATTTGAAAGGAGATGCTGAAACTGGCCACCGTCGTTGTCCATACATTTTTGGCACCTCTTTAGGGAACTGTCCATCACTCGCCGTAGTTCACGTTGAGAAATGCTGGCCATTTCTTGGGGAAATTTTGTTTTAATTCTTCCAGGGTGTGTGGGTTTGTTTTGTACACTTTGTTTTAGGTTACCCCAGAGATAGAAATCGCAGTGGGTTAAGTCGGGGAACCGAGGGGGCCAAAAATCTCTACTAATAATTCTGTCCCCAAACACACTTTCATAAAGTTGTTCGTAGTCTTTTGGCTCTTCCTGTAGTAAGTCGCTATTCGTTTATTCTCGTGGTCATGCAAAGAGAATGCAATTTAAATCCATCACATACCGATCCACTTTTGAAAAATCTAACTTGAATTTAACCTTCTTACACCTACAACGAATTGTGTACACAGAACATTTAAGATTTGGTAAGAATTGTTTGTAGAAGTGTGCAAGGAGAGAGCCATGTGAATGCAATACACAATATTTTTAATATAATCGAGGTTGGATAAATACAGTCTTCACAAGCTGTTCAAAGTTTGTATATTTTGAAAGTATAAACCATTTAAATGTTGAAATCAATCTGGTTTAGTAACAGCTGAATTACGATACACACAAAATTTCTATTAGACATTGATGCTTTGTGGACCTCAAGTGAAAAAGACTCATGAACTGTAACATACGCAAAAGGCAGCTAATTTTATTTAGAAATTATGACAAGTATCGAGATATTATTATATATTTATACAGTGTGATTTTCTAGAGAGTTTACACATTCTAAGGAAAATCAGGAAATAACGAATGAATCTAAGTGTTTATGATTATTGTGTTGTGCCTATCACATACAGGTTTTGTAACACTCGTATTTTATGTTTACAGGTTCACCCTCCATCTGCAAGGTTCGCCGTACTTTAAAGCAGCCCGCCATGATAACCTTCATCCTAACCTCATCATTGTTGATTTTTAAATAAATGATTATTTACAACAGCATAAACTATGCATTTATTATTTCCTACAATAAACTATCCTGTTCCTTACTCAATCATCTCTATGACATAGTTATATAAAATCCATAAATCCGAATAAGGGAGAAATCCTATTCAGATTTTCTCGAACAATGAAACTTTACTCATAAAATATCCGAAATAAAGTATATTTAAACAGGGGATTACTCACTACATAAACATGCATAAACAAAACAAAAATATCTGATGTGTTACACTCACATGACTTTCTCTACTCTTGTACAAACTATTTTTACAAGCGCTTATTCTCCATATGCTTCATGTTAATCGAGATGTTAATCTTATTACTAATTTTCTTGTAGATGCAAGGGGAATTGGTAGGCTTTAAGCGATAGTCAAATATTTTAAGAGCTGGTTGCTATGTGGAGTATTTCATTCTCTTTGCATTACCAGGACAAAACAAAATGAATAACGAAACTGAGAAAAAGTATAAGTATTGAAAAATTTAAGGGAATAACAAGCAATAACTCGAAAATGGCTCACCCAACAAAAAATGTATATGACATAAATTGTGTACTTTAACGCGATCTACTTTTTTGTGCAGTCAAATTTTGTTTATCTCTTATGGTTTACCGGTTATGCAAAAGTCGTTCACAATGAAGAATACTTTTGGAGACATTCCCAGAAAATTCAAGATATACATTTCATTTGTCATAAAAATATCTTAAACATATGATATTTTAATCAAAATCGTTAGAGCCATTTTTGAGAAATTTAAAATTTTCGAAAAATGTTCCTTGTGAAGGGTAATCTGGGGTGGGGGATTTTCTTGAAAACCTTCGTGTCGTATCTCTGGAAGATACTGAACCTAAATACCAATTTTGGTGTTTATCCAAATGTTCGTTTCTGAGTTATGCTGTCCACAGACACACACACACACACACACACACACGGACATGTTTCCAAAAATGTTTTTTTTGTATTCAGGGGGTTCTAAAAACATGTATTTCCGGTGAAATCTCGGTATCGAATTTTTGGGTGGAATACAATACTTCCCTTACTTAATATACGTGACATTCTCTACCCTCTATCTTTATTAATAGGTATACAAATTATTCTTGCTAAAGCTTATTACCTTCGCCATTACGTATAGTAGGTGAGTAGGGGAAGTATTACATTCCACCCAAAAATTTGATACCGAGATTTCACCGGAAATACATGTTTTGAGTTGCCCTGAATGCAAATAAAGAATTTTTGGAAACATGTCCATGCCTGTCTCTTGAACTGTGAAGCATAACTCAAAAACGAAAAGTAGGATAAATACAAAACTTGGTATTTGTGTTAAGTATCTTCCAACTATGCAACAAGATTTTGAAAGAAAATCCCACCACCCCAGACTACCCTTTACGTGGAACATTTATTGAAAGTTTTGATTTTCTTAAAAATGCCGCTAACGATTTTGATTAAAATAGCATATGCTTAAACACATTTTCATGGAAAATGAAATGTATATCTTGAATTTTCTGGGAATCTCCGAAATGTCCTCTTCATTCTGAATGGCTTTCACATAACTGGTAAACCGTAAGAGATAGACAAAAGTTTACTACACAAAAATGTAGATCTCATTAAAACACAATTTATGTCATATACTTTTGTTTTGTCCAGTGAACCATTTCTGAGATATTCCTTGTTATTTGTTTGAATTTTCCAATACTTATACTTTTTCTCAAATGGGAGTTTGTTATTCGTTTTGTTATGACCTGGACATGCAATGAGAATGGAATGCTCTACATAGCAACCAGCTCTTAAAAGATATGACTATGGCTTAAAGCCTGTGGAAATGTTTATCACGATTAACATGAGGCATATGGAGAACAGGCGTTTGTAAAAATAGTTTGTACGAGAGTAGAGAAATTCACGTGAGGCAACATATCAAGTGTTTTTTTAATGAGAACTTATATCAAGAGTCTTACTTATCGTAATGTCTGCTATTGGTGGTTATTTATTAATATTATTAATGTTATATTAACCTTAATATTGTAGCTAATATTTCGCGCTCTCAGCCACCGTTGACAACATGCTTGAGGAAGTTTGTGAAACGTCATTACTTTCCTAACGTCAGCTGTTGCAATGTTTCGTATAATATAATAGTGGCTACGTAGTACAATAAAGTGTACGGTAGGAGTAGATCTAAGTACTTAGCACCTGGTCCTACAACATCTTTTGTATCTAAGCCCCTGACGGGCGCCCCCGGCATGGAGGGGTGAAGTGAGAAGAAACAGACGGTGACCGGACCAGGAGGCACGACAGGGCAGAGTCTCTATCTTTTACAGATTTAAACTCCCTCCATGGAAGCTGGTGCAACTGGCTCCTCTCCCCCTGCAGGCTTGCAATATCACTGGGGGGGGGTTGGACTCGGAGACCGCCCCCATTCCGGGAGACGAAATGTTACACACAGCATCCTTTTCCCTTCCCATGCAACGCCGAGATTCCTGCCGATACTTTCAATCCCGAAGCACACCAAGCAGATGAAATGTGAATTGAAATGAGAATGGAGGTGAAATGGAGGAACAGGAATTTGGGAGACGTACTGAACTTCCCACCTTTCGCCTAGCAACCTGGGAAAACCCCGAAAAAGTGCATACTCCAGGAAGGTCGGCGGCGGAAATTGAACCCACATCTTCCGAAAATGCTGGCCACAGACGTTACCGACTTAGCCACTCCCTTGGTAAGAGTGCATGTAATTTGCACCTACAAAATATATTGGTTTACGACTGGGAAATTGATTATTTTATTATTAACTCTTAGCTTTATTCATTAATACAATGACACAGTACTGACCTAATAAGAGGGTACTTGCACTGATAATAGGGTCTGAATATACCCGGTGAAACAGCTGCCCCTAGGTATTCGTATCGATGCATCCGCAGTTTATAGTCTCTTAGCAAAAAACTGTTATTGTAGCTCTGCACTCTATTCGGTACTATACACAACTAACATTAATGATTAAACAACTGAATGAGAACTAAAGAGCTGCGAAGGCATTAAAACAGACGACATTTCATAGATATAGTGCTTGCAAGGATATAGAGGAATGTTTTCCCGAAGAGCGGGATAGACTACTTGGGTTCTGGCCGAGTGGGTTAGCTGCCGGAATGTGATAAAGTAAAGGTTAGCTTCGGATGCTCGAATCTGATGTAAATATCAAATTGTTTTGCGTTCTTTTTTTCTATTCTCCTTGTGTTTTCTTTCTGTATTTTAGTGTACTAATATACTTATTTTGGTTATTGGCTCTCCTGTGAGCCAAAGACACAACAATTACAATCAAATAATTGTGTATCATGTTTACCTTAATAATCTGTAGCGTATCTGGTATTGTAAAGCGTGTTACGTAGTTAGCTTTCATTCTTTTGGGCACATATCGACGATATTAAATCGAACAGTTTTTGTTTCATGTTTAAACCTTATGTTTCACTTCTTCTATTGACAAAGGATTGGAAATGTGCTAAGTTCACGGGTAAACAGAATAATGAATTGTTAAAGAGCGTGGGTATCATCAAGGAAGTATATATTCAAAATGACGACCCCTTTCATCAATGCACATTTGTGTGCGTTGCCGGAGAGACCTTCTTGCATGCTGTAACATGCGCGGTGTAATCTGATTGCATTTTTCACGTATGAGTTCCCGTAGATGATTTGGGCTTTGCGGTTCTTCTTTGCGGTGGAAAACATTGTGATTATTCTATTTTGAACACACATATAATGTTATCAAAAATGTTATTTATATCATAATATCAAATTATAGGCCCAAAGAGATGAAACAAAAGGTAATAAAAAGTTTTAACTTAACACGAAGAATTTAAACCAGAACTCAAGTGGCACAGTGTTAAAGCAACTATGATAATACCATTCAGTCAATGGTACCTTGCAAACTGAGGTTCCTATACGAATTAGTAATCGCAGAACTAGACCCCACCTCGAATCTTTACACGCTTTTTGCAACGCCATACAGTGTTTTGAGCGCAGTTTGGTAGTTTTAATTCAAACAAATAAAATGCATCAGTCATTACAATTACTGTATGATCTGAAATACGTCATAGTTTGTGACATACGAGAAATTATCTACCTAACATTTAGCATTTTTACGTTTTCTACTACATATAGTAAGTAGGGGAAGTATTGTATTCCAGCCAAAAATTCAATACCGAGATTTCACCGGAAATATATGTTTTGAGGCCCGCTGAATCCAAAATAAAACATTTTTGGAAACATGTCCGTGTGTGTGTCTGTGTGTGTGTGCCTGTGAACAGCATAATTCAGATATGAACATCGGATAAATACCAAACTTGGTATTTAGATTCAGTATCTTCCAGAGATGCGACACGAAGGTTTTCAAGAATATCTCTTCATCCCAGATTACCCTTTACATGGAATATTTTTCGAACATTTTAATTTTCTCAAAAATGGCTGTAACGATTTTGATTAAAATTTTGTATGTTTAAGATATTTTCATGACAAATGAAGTGTATATCTCGAATTTTCTGGGAATGTCTCCAAAAGTATTCTTCATTGTGAACGAATTTTGTATAACTGGCAAACCATAAGAGATAGACAAAATTTTACTTCACAAAAAATGTAGATCGCGTTAAAATACACGATTTATGTCATATACATTTTTTTTGTTGAGTGAACCATTTCCGAGATATTGCTTGTTATTCCCTTAAATTTTCCAATAGTTATACTTTTTCTCAAATGGGAATTCGTTATTCATACAAAGAGAATGGAATGCCCCAAATAGCAACCAGCTCTTAAAACATTTGACTATCGCTTAAAGCCTACCATATTCCCCTTGCACCTACAAGAAAATTAGCAATAAGATTAACATCTCGATTAGTATGAAGTATATGGAGAATATGCGTTTGTAAAAATAGTTTGTACAAGAGTAGAGAAGTGTAACACATCAGATTTTATCTAAGGGGAAGTGTATGCAACAAACCCTCATAGATTATAAGAACTAAAACAAAACTTCAGGCGAGCAATTCACTCAGTTTCGGATACCGAACTCTTGAGTGAGTATACCGAAAATTTCTGGAGAACACACCAGAAATACGCGGATAGAGAAGGACAATATTTCCAAGATCTTTTATGATAAGGTATGTTCTTATTAGCATCGTAATTGTAACTGTAAGAATGTGAGGTGGTTGCGGGGATATGCCACGAGTCCGAGCCGCCGTACAGTGCCGCAGTATAGGCAAAAAGCACTGTACCTCTATTCAGAAGTGTTGGAGCTGAGATAGCTCCCGGTAACGTATGAGGCTCGCATTCGAAAGGCCCCGTATTCGATGCCTGTAGTGCTGCCACTATAACCATGGATTTCTTCGTGGTTCCCCCAGGTAAGTATGCGAAATGTTGGAATGGTTCCGCTTTATTTCCTTTTATCTGTTTCAGGGTTGTAGGGACAGGCGACGGCGGTTGGTGTGTTACAGCAGTACGGTGGAATTTCCACTATGGAAATTCTTCTCTATAGTACTTGGCGGGACTGCTGCGCCCCCTTGTTCCTGGGAGCTACCACGGGTATTCCGGGGGCCCCCAAGTTGCGAGCGGCTAAGTCAGGGCTGGAATCGTTAAGGATCCACCCTTCATGTCTCCCCTTCATCCCTTCCTGTAGGTACACTATGGTCTACTATGGTAATTTTATAACATTTAAATTACGCAGGAGATTGTCTGTTTCACTTATTTGAGAAAGAATCCAGTATTTCTTCAGGAAACAATTTTAACAGTGTTATTTATTTTGTGTAATATTTAAAAAATAAATTAAATTAGTAAATGTGTCAAGCCAAAAGTTTAAATCCGCCATAATTGTCTCCAAATAAACCCTAAAATCGTCAAGAATGTCGCTACGCAACCTTTGGAATACTACACTGCCGTTTGTGAAAATTGCAACACCAAGAAGGAATTTCCCGAATAACTCCAAACTTGGTGGAAGTGTAGAAGAGTGTGCAAGAAATAAGTGATTAGGTTTGCAAAGAGATGGGGTACACGTGGGCCGAGCAGAGCCCTCTTGTGTCGGTCCGACAAGGTCAGTGTTGCACCCAGTGTAGTCAATGCAGAGCTGTCAAACAGGGTGGAAACAATTGAGTGCCAATATGCCTCGTCGACGTCAAATGGAGCTATATCGCCATGAGAGCGAGTTGGAACGGGGCAGAATGATGGGTCTCCGGGAAGCGGGTTTGTCATACCGTGACATTTCGTACAGGGCATGCTGCTACGACTGATGCGTGTGTAGAAGCAGTGGATAGATGAAGGTTGTACGCAGCGAAGAGCGGGTACTGGACCACGGAACATGACCACAGCAGGGGAAAACCATCATCTTGTCCGCATGGCCATAACGGACCGTACAGCTTCATCCACAGTGATGGCTCGACGCTGGAGCACTGCAACAGGTGTGAACTTGTCTGCATTAGCGGTTCGTTACCGTATGCTGCAGGTTGGACTGGTTGCATGCATAACATTACGTCGACTTCCATTGTCCAGAAACCAAGCTCCTTCCACTGCAATGGGCACGTAAACACCGTCGCTGGGTTGCTGAGTGGCAAAAAGTAGACTTTTCGGAGGAATCCCGCTTCAACGATCGACAGTGATGGTCGTATACGTGTCTGGCGGTACCGTGGTGAGAGCAACCTGGAGGACTGCACTGTTGAGCGGCATAGCGGAAAAATACCAGGTGTGATGGTTTGGAGTGTCATTGGTTACAACAACCGATCTACGAATTGAGGACACTTTGAACAGCAACCGGTACCTAACTCCCCCTGCTTCAGGCATCTCCACAGGCCACATTTCGACATGATAATGCCCGGACATATATTGCGAGGAATGTACAAGCCTTCTTCGAAGAGCGACGGGTAACACTGCTGCACGTTGGCCTAACATGTCGCCCATCGAACATGTCTGGGATATGGTTGGTCGGCACCTGGTGCGTCACGGTCCTCCAGTAACCAGTGTCATAGATTTGTTGGCTCGAATACAAACTGCGTGGAGGGAAATCCCTCAGGAACTTATTCAGAACATTTTAATTCAATGGCACGGCGTATAGCAGCTCTAATTGCAGAGCATGGAGACCACACCAAATACTGAATATTAGGGCTCAAAGGTCATGTATTGATTTGAAACAGTTTATCATTTGTTACTTGTCATGCACCTAACTGTGGTATTAAATTCATGCGTTTCCTTCTTGGTGTTGCAATTTTCACAAACGGCAGTGTGTATGGCTTCAAAAAGACTCCAGATCCAGCCACTGGTCGACACTGGGTGGAGGTACGCATATGAATCTCTTGCTGCAATAGAGGAAACTCCGAGACGATAGCCCTTCCGGGTTCTTCAATAAAACATAACGCAGAGGGACAGTTAGAACTTTCGCCAGTTCCGAATTCACGAAGTCTTCCTACGTGAACAGTTTACTGATAGGCTAATGAAAGCATTGTGTTGCATAACCTCTTAGCAAACACTTAGACTTAAGTACTCATCACCCAGCGATGACCACTTGGACGGTATCCATTTGTCTCCGTTGGGAATGTGTTTTGGTGTGCATCTTGCTAGGGGCATACTTCTAGTAGAAACAGAACCGTCGCTACAATGGACACTTTCGCCATGATCTGCTTAGTGTCAGTTTTGTTAAGAAGAAGGTTAAAAATACTACTACGTAGAGTAAGTAGGGGAAGTATTGTATTCCACCCAAAAATTCGATACCGAGATTTCACCGGAAATATATGTTATAGGACCCCCTGAATCCAAAAAAAAGCATTTTTGGAAACATGTCTGTGTGTGTGTCTGTCTGTCTGTGTGTGCATGTGAACAGCATAACTAAGAAACGAACAGTCGGATAAACACCAAACTTGGTATTTAGGTTCAGTATCTTCCAGAGATGCAACACGAAGGTTTTCAAGAAAATCCCCCCACCCCAGATTACCCTTTACAAGGAACATTTTTCGAAAATTTTAATTTTCTCAAAAATGGCTCTACCGATTTAGATTAAAATATCATATGTTTAAGATATTTTCATGACAAATAAAATGTATATCTTGAATTTTCTGGGAATGTCTCCAAAAGTATTCTTCATTGTGAACGACTTTTGCATAACTGGTAAATCATAAGAGGTAGACAAAATTTTACTAAACAAAAAATGTAGATCACGTTAAAATACACAATTTATGTCATATAAATTTTTTTGTTGAGTGAACCATTTTCGAGATATTTGCTTGATATTCCCTTAAATTTTTCAATACTTATTTTCTCAAATGGGAATTCGTTATTAATTTTTTTGTCTTGGATATACAAAGAGTATTAATCTGTGGCAAAGGGAATGGTGCTGCACCTAGCAACAAGCTATTTAGAGATATGTATATGCTTAAAGGCTACTGTATTCCATATTGCCCTTGTAAATATATATTCCCCTTACATCTACAAGATAATTAGCAATAAGATAGACTCTGCAATTGTTTATCTCGATTAACATGAAGTAGATGGAGAATAAGCGTTTGTAAAAATAGTTTGTACAAGAGTAGAGAAAGTCATGTGAGTGTAACACATCAGATTTTTTAGAAAAAGGTCCGTTTGTTTGTACCTTAAGAGCCTAGTTAAAAAAGAAAGGAAAACTCGGATAATACCAAGCTTGGTACTTAGGTCCAGTATATTCCAAATAATGCGATACGAAGATTTAGAAAATCCCCCTACCACAACTACCCTTTACATAGACCATTTTCCAAAATGTTTGATTTTCTAAGAAAGAGCTAACGATTTTGATTACACTACATCGTCATTTTGCATGACAACTAAAATGTATATCTTCAATTCTCTGGGAATAGCCTGTGAAATAGTCTTCATTCGTAAGGAATCTTGCATAACTAGTAAACGTTAAGCGATAGACGAAAACATACTACACACAAATATAGATCTCTTTAAAACACACAATTTGCTTCAAATAACTTTTTTGTTGCCTAAGCCATTTCCAAGATATCCGTTATTAATGGGTCGAATATTCAATACTTTGTCATTTGTTTCAAGTCCTGTAGATATTTAGGTATTTCTCGCAATTGCATGGAAAGAGTATGGAATTTTAAGGCCAGCATACAGCGTCCAGTTCTTAAACATTTGACTATCGCTGTTCCGTTCGACCTATAACGAAATGTGCAATGTAGTTATTTATGCACATTTTTATTTCGATTTTAAGTCATCGTCCTGAGTGATGTAGTGGTTACCATTCTAGCTTCCAGTTCCCGAAGTCGCGGGTTCAAACCTGGCGGAGGGCGATGGATTTTTTCGGGCGTAAAAATCCTTAGCATGGGTTCCTTTGGAAGGGAAGTAAAGCCGGTGGTCCAGTGTCGTAGATTTACGGCACGTAAAAGAACCTCAAGCCTGATAAAAAGGCCTCTGAGCAAAATTACCGCTCTTTCACACCCAATATAAAATGGGACGCTAAGAACCACGGTAGTTAAACAGCGTCCATAAATAAAACTCAATTGAATTTTTCGATTATAATGAAGTAGATTAAAAGCTTTCGTAAGAATAGTATGTTTACACACTAATAAACGATTCAGGGTAGAGAAAGTCATGTGAATGTAACAAAAATTGGAATTTTTTTATATAGCCTTCCACAAACTATTCTTACGAAAGAACATGTCTCTAAGGATTTTATGTTAATCGAGATAAATATTTGTATACTTAGTCTAGGAGAATAAACGAAACCGAATCGCTAGTCAAATGTTTGAAACTCGTGTCGCTATATACTGACATTGAAACTACATACTTTTTCCATGACGTGAGAAACAACTGCATAGCGACAGCGCTTAATTTGACAAATCACTGAAACAATTAAAACAGCAACAAACATATCTCGGAATTGGCTAAATTTTAAATAAATTTGTGTAGTAGATGTGTTTTTTTTCTACCTAATGGTTTACCAGTTATACAAAATCCCTGCAAAATGAAGCACTTCACAGGCTGTTCCCAGGTATTTCAAGATATACATTTTATTTGTTATGTAAATATCTTCAACATAAGATACTTTAGTCAAAATCGTTAGTCAGTTTTGAGAAAATTAAAAATTTCGAAAACTTTTTCAAGCAAAGGTTAGTTTGGAATGTGGAACTTCTCTTAAAAATTTTAGTGTCGCATCCTTGGAAGATACTGAACTTAAATACCAAGTTTAGTATTTAATCGACGTTTCGTTTTTGACTTATTCTGTTCTCAGATACACGGACCTTTTTCTAAAAATGTTTTTTTTTGTGGATTCAGGGAGTGTCAAAACATGTGTTTACAGTATAATCCCGGTATCGAAATTTTGGGTGTAATGCCCCCTACTTACTGTACATAAGCAGTAAAGGTAGTAAAAATAATTAACCTCACAATTAAGTTAAAATCAGTGCACAACAAAGACGCAATGTTTCAAGAAAATAATTTACTTGGAAATTTTACACTGAATGTACATTCATTAAACACACAAATGGATGATGTAGCCTATTTATTAACCATTGCATTGGTACTGATACTACTGCGGTTCAGCTTAAGTTTTATCCCATAAAATAACTTCTTTGAAGGTATACAGTGAAGCAGTATTTTTATCACTTTATTGATTTCAGTCTGCTGATATAATATGAAAATTCAATAACAGCCCGCCTTGAAGCAATATGTGTATGTAATAATTTGTAAAATGTATGTAACAGTCATTGCATATGCTTATATTATTGTATCCATGTGTAATAATGTTATGTGAATATATTACGTAATTTAATAACGTAGGAGCTGTGAGAATAGTAAGTTAAACGTTGCTAACAATGAGGTAACAATGAGGTAACTTTAAGGCAATAATGAGTTTGAGAGATTAAATGTTATCTGTGATTCTTGGAAGCAATAATGTTATTTTAGTGACAGTTTAAAAATGGCCAATCAACAACCAGAAAAAGCTTTTGCTAAATGCAGGTATTCTATTGGAGTGGGCTTAGCCAATCAGAGACTTGAAATAAAGAAATTTACAAGTTTAGACGGTTGAAATCTAGTCAGTTGCCTGCAGACAGTGATAGTAACCGGATGCAGGATGCGTTCTCGAGAGATTTAATATGTATTCGTGTGAGACGAAAAATAGTTTTACGTGGTAAAAAGTGTAATTAATTAATAAAAAGAATATCACAGCCCTCGATATCAGTGAAGTGCTATTTAATTTGTGTCAAGGATTAATAAAAAGAAGTGAATTAAAACTTAAAATCTGTGTAAGCCTACATTCTTGTCGCATCACGCCCTGCCAAGACTTCCATGTCTCTAACAACAATACTGACGCAACCGAGGCAAACATAATTATTTAATACTTAAAGAAACAGTTTAATTGCGAAGTTAGTATTTTTTAAAGTTGGGGCATAGGCCACCTAAAAATACATTTGGGGCGAAGGCTACCGGAAACTTTTTACTATACATGCTGTTGCAACTACTACAAGTTCGGCTCCCCAACAGCTGAAATACGATACAACTCCTTCAATACAACCTACTTTAAATACGTAGCAGCAAACAACGTAAAGAACAATTCTACTTCAAATTGGCGTCCATACGTGGAGCTAAATAAATAAACAACTCCAACGTACAGACAAGATATCTTCTTCAACAGTATGTCCATAAAAATACTGCCATACTTTGAACTCATATTGCGTCGTATTTGGGTAAAGTTGATGACATTCGAAAGAAAATCTCAAATATTTTTTTCTATACCTCATAGGCATTGAATGTGGCCCCCACGAGTGACGTTGCAGACATCAAGGTGATATTTCAATTCACGCCACACACCTTCCAACATATCTGATGAAATGGACTGGACGGCAGCAGTGATAAAAAGTTGCAGTTCTTGCAGTTTTTGAGTCAATGGGGGTACATACACAATCCTTTATGTAACCCCATCAAAATATGTTACAGCCCGTCAAGACAGGCGACCTCGGCGGCCACTTGTAGAACGCATCGTCATTTCCGGCAAGTCTAATCCATGTTCCTGGCAGCCGCTCATTCATATGTACCCGAACATGCAATTCCAGTAAGGAGGTGCTCCATCTTGTTGGAAAATAAATTCGTTGCCTTACTTTTCTTTCAATTGAACAAATAACCATTCAGTGAGCAGGTCAAGATAAATTGATTCGTTGACAGTGGCCTCTCGAAAGAAAAATGTGCATAGACTTGGCGTTTCGATGCGGCACAAAAGACATTCTCTTTAGGGGAGTCTCTTTCAACTTCTAAAATGGCATGTGGATTCTGGCTCCTCCAAATCCTAACATTATAACTGTTCACTTTTCCACAAGCGTAGAATGTTGCCTCATCACTGAAAATTATTTTTTCTGACAGATTTTAATTATCCTCAATTAGTACCAATAAATGTTCACAGACTTCTTAAGACCACGTACAAATGCCTCCCGCACTTGCTCTACAATTCCCACATTGACAGATGGTCTCCCTGAATGACCTTGCCTTTGATGACATATGCAGCCACAAAATCACGGTACCACTTCCAAATTGACGTGTGTGTAGGAGCTTGATGTTGAAACCTTCGCCTAAAAGCACGTTGAACCTGCACCAGAATCTACGTGCTACGATATTCCAAAACACACCAACTACGTTCTTGTGGGTTCACCATAACTTCTTAAAACTTCTTTAATAATAGCACAATTTTAAAAGCAAACATTCAGAACGTTAAATTTCACAAAATAATTCACGAAGAATAATAACAGGAGCTGTAAAAACAACACCAATTACAGTACTACAAAGCTTCACAAAAAAACATGGCTATAGAATTGGAACATGAGTTGAAAGCAATTACTCTAGCACAAAAACTGCAAGTCAATAGAAACAGATACAAGTGGTACCACAGCAGATACTATAAGTAATTTAAAAACTCAAATAAGCTTCAGAACATATATTAATAACTTAAAATACAAGAATATAATTGCAACAGAGGTAATGAGTCCAATAGAATATATTGACATACAATACACAAACAAAACAATATACCAGATGAAATGAGAGCCATAGCAATCGCTACGGAAAACGAAACATACCCAGAAAAAGAATGGCTCCCTCATCAATAAAAAAGAATCTGATGCGTTACACTCACATAACTTTCTCTACTCTTGTACAAACTATTTTTACAAACGCTTATTCTCCATCTACTTCATGTTAATCGAGATAAACATTTGCAGACTCTATTTTATTGCTAATTTTCTTGTAGATGTAAGGGGAATATATATTTACAAGGGCAATATAGAAATACAGTAGCCTTTAAGCGCATACATATCTCTTAATAGTTGGTTGCTAGGTGCAGCACCATTCCCTTTGCCGCAGATTAATACTCTTTGCATACACAAGATAAAAAAATGAATAACGAATTCCCATTTGAGAAAATAAATATTGAAAAATTTAAGGGAATAACAAAGCAATATCTCGAAAATGGCTCACTCAACAAAAAAATGTATATGACATAAATTGTGTATTTTAATGGTATGTACATTGTGTAGTAAAATTTTGTCTATCTCTTATGGTTTACCAGTTATGCAAAAGTCGTTCACAATGAAGAATACTTTTGGAGACATTCCCAGAAATTCGAGATATACATTTCATTTCTCATGACAATATCTTAAACATATTATATTTTAATCAAAATCGTTAGAGCCATTTTTGAGAAAATTAAAATTTTCGAAAAATGTTCCATGTAAAGGGTAGTCTGGGGTGGGGGGATTTTCTTGAAAACCTTCCTGTCGCATCTCTGGAAGATGCTGAACCTAAATACCAAGTTTGGTGTTTATCCGACTATTCGTTTCTGAGTTATGCTGTTCACAGACAGACACACACACGGACATGTTTCTAAAAATGCTGTTTTTGGATTCAGGGGGTCTCAAAACATGTATTTCCGGTGAAATCCCGGTATCGAATTTTTGGGTGGAATACAATATTTCCCCTACTTACTATACGTAGTAGAGAAAGTAAAAATGCCGGTGCAGGAGTATACTGTAAACATTTTACACAGTATGTAACATTATATGAAACCTCAAACCACAATGATGGAGAATTAACAGCTATAAAAGCAGCATTACAGAACATTCTATATAGATCATACATAAAACAAAACATAGTCATCTTATCAGACTCAAAATCAGCCATAGATGGAATAGTAAATTACAATAATGAAACAACAAGACATATTAAAAAAATAAGAAGCCTAATTAAAGCAGTTGAAACTAGAAATCATGCCACTCTACAATGGATCCAGCTCATGTTAGACTTTTGGACAATGAACATGCGGATGAATTAGCAAAGAAAGGTGCAATACAACAAATAAAACCTGAAGGACAAATAGAAATAAATAAACAATTAAATAACATTAAATAACATTTCAAATGACAGCAGAGACTTGATGAAGAAGATAAATTAAAAGATTATAAGAATATTAAAGATAGGATTGATATACTAAAAACTGCCAAGGAAGACTGCAGTGGCCTTATTTAGGATGGCAACTGGCCACGATTGCCTCGCAGAACATCTCTACAAGATACGATGCCTACCTCACCCAAGTGATACCTTAAAGACTTTATATTGGGAAGCCAGAGGGAAAATGATGCAGATAAATTAATTCCCAATGCCATTCATGACGTAATCTGCCTGCTAAATATCCAACAATGAAACCATATTGACTAATCACAAACGTGAGTGAATTTAGTTTCTGTGTTTGATTCCCGCGAACCCATCCATTGTTGTCCATTGTTGACATGCACAAACATATTTGAGGTTTTCTTTCGAATGGTACCAACTTCATCCAAATACGACTATCCAAAGCGACGCAATACCAGTTCAAAGTATGGCAGTATTTTTATGGAAACACTGTCTGGCCAATATGCATCTCATTATTCCACTAACGAGTTATATGCCTCAACAGGATTACTTTCCTCCTAAGTGCACGCTTCGCGTGGCTTCACATTAATTAACAAACAAATGGTCAATGGGAAATGAATATGGTTGCATAAGTCGTTATTAAATGAAAATGACATTAAACTGTCTTATATAAAGAGGGTTCATTACTGATACTCCAACACACGTGAACTGCCCCAACTCGATCCTCCTCTCAGCAGGCATTTGATATATCACAGTTGGAGACTTTCGATACGATAGATTTCAGGCCCTCTTTCTCCCCACACATATTTCCCACGCACCAGTTATATTATTCCATCTGTCCCCCCCCCTTAGCTTCGTATATCTCATTTTTACTTTCTCTACCAAGTGCATAGTAGGCAGAGAAAATAAGTACTGCATTCCATCCAAAATTATATACCAAGATTTCAATGGAAATACACGTTTTGAGGTGTGTATGTGTGTGTCTGAACAGCGTAACTCAAAAACGAAAAGTCGATTAAATGCCAAAGGATACAACGTGATTTAAGAAAATACCATCACTCCAAAGTACCCTTTACATAGAAAATTTTTCGAAAGTTTGGATTTTCTCAGAAATGACAACGATTTTTATTAAAATAACATATGTTTAAGATATTTTCACGACAAATTAAATATATATCTAATTTTCTGGGAATAGCCTCCGAGTCATCTTGATTCTACATGACTTTTGCATAAAACGTAAGAGAGAGACAAAATCTTACTACGCAAAAAATTTAAAAATTTATGTGAAATAGATTTTTGTGGAGGTATTCCTTGATTACTGATTTGAATTTTCTAATAATTATACTATTCTCAAAGGTGAAGTCATTTTTATTCTTCAGGTCATGCAAAGACAACGGAATTTCAAAGCGTCACATAGCGACCAGATGTTAACATATACATAGGTAAAAATTGTTAAAAATCCACTAAAAATCTATTCTTTTTATTTTTTGCTTATCGACAATTATTGTACATTCCAGTTTCATAATTTGAATTTATTATCTGTCAATGATTGCGTAGAATGGCGTCATGTTCCACACGATGCAACGTTTGTGCAATTTGCTTCAAAATCTTAGAGAAAAATGTAAAAATTACAAATGGAAAAATGTTGGAAATGACTATTCTCATGTGTTGATATTTATGGGAATATTAATTTTTACTTTCTCTACTACGTATAGTAAGTAGGGGAAGTATTGCATTCCACCCAAAAATTCGATACCGAGATTTCACCGGAAATACATGTTTTGAGACCTCCTGAATCCAAAAAAAGCATTTTTGGAAACATGTCCGTGTGTGTGTCTGTGTGTGTGTCTGTGTGTCTGTGTGTGTGTGTGTCTGTGAACAGCATAACTCAAAAACGAACAGTCGGATAAACACCAAACTTGGTATTTAGGTTCAGTATCTTCCAGGGATGCGACAGGAAGGTTTTCAAGAAAATCCCCCCACCCCAGACTACCCTTTACATGGAACATTTTTCGAAAATTTTAATTTTCTCAAAAATGGCTCTAACGATTTTGTTTAAAATATCATATGTTTAAGATAATGTCATAAGAAATGAAATGTATATCTCGAATTTTCTGGGAATGTCTCCAAAAGTATTCTTCATTGTGAACGACTTTTGCATAACTGGTAAACCATAAGAGATAGACAAAATTTTACTACACAAAAAATGTAGATCTCGTTAAAATACGCAACTTATGTTATATACATTTTTTTTGTTGAGTGAACCGTTTTCGAGATATTGCTTGTTATTTCCTTAAATTTTCCAATACTTATACTTTTTCTCAAATTCGTTATTCATTTTTTTTATGTCCTGGACATGCAAAGAGAATGGAATGCGCCACATAGCAACCAGCGATAAAATATTTGACTATCGCTTAAAAGCTACCATATTTCCCTTGCATCTACAAGAAAATTACAAATAAGATGGACATCTCGATATCTCGATTAATATGAAGCATATGGAGAATAGGCGTTTGTAAAAATAGATTGTACAAGAGTAGAGAAAGTCATGTGAGTGTAACACATCAGATTTTTTATATTCAACTAGCATCCTAAAACTACCTAAATTTTGCTTTTACAAATTTAATTTTTTCTGTCAAACTAAAAGAGCAATAAGAATCTTTTTTGTATAGCTTTCACTTGTTTTAGAATATATATTAAAATTAATACAAAGTTTAAACAACTTAAAAAATCTTCAAAAATACTAAAGATATTGCAATGAATTTTGCACTGCGCACTATTCTTTGCATGTATAAAGCTTGGTGTAAATGTGAAGCAAATATATACACCGTTATGGAAATTATCAATTTCACATGCGTACCCTTAAAAGATTTGACTATCTCCTTAAGTCTACGACAGGCAGTGGACACTAGTAATACATGAAATGAAATGGCAAATGGGAAAGGAAATTTGAGAATCACAATTTGCAGGCCTGAGGGAAAGGTTCATCTGAAACACAAGATACTCTGCCTTTTAAACTATTGTTTCTTTCTTTATTAATGGATAAAAAACCGTTCAAGATCGCATCTATGATCGAGAGGTCTAAGTTCTGGCTTCCCAGATGCCTCGCGTTCACAGTCTGGAAGTATGAATGTGGGAGAGGATGCGTGTGTGTTAGAAGAGACCAAACAAACAAACCAACGTTAAGCGAGTAAAAACACCATCAGTTGTTTCCCAAGTCTAAGTGTCCGATGCGACCGTAAAAGTTAAACGGAGCTAAACAAATTAAACAAGAAAGTATCTTAAGTGTTGCATTCACCTGACTTTCTCTACTCACTCTTTGCCATACTATTTTTACTTTCTATACTGCGTATAGTAAGTAGGGGAAGTATTGCATTCCACCAAAAAATTCGATACCGAGATTTCACCGAAATACATGTTTTGAGACCCCCTGAATCCAAATAAAGCATTTTTGGAAACATATCCGTGTGTGTGTCTGTGTGAACAGCATAACTCAGAAACGAACAGACGGATAACCACCAAACTCGGTATTTAGGTTCAGTATCTTCCAGAGATGCGACACGAAGGTTTTCAAGAAAACCCCCCCACCCCAGATGATTACCCTTTACATGGAACATTTTTCGAAAACCTTAATTTTCTCAAAAATGGCTCTAACGATTTTGATTAAAATATCATATGTTTAAGATATTTTCATGGCAAATAAAATGTATATCTTGAATTTTATGGGAATGTCTCCAAAAGTATTCTTCATTGTGAACGACTTTTGCATAACTGGTAAACCACGAGATAGACAAAATTTTACTACACAAAAAATGTAGATCGCGTTAAAATACACAATTTATGTCGTATACATTTTTTGTTGTTGAGTGAACCATTTTCGAGATATTGCTTGTTATTCCCTTAAATTTTCCAATACTTTTTCCACAAATGGGAATTCGTTATTCATTTTTTTAATGTCCTGGACATACAAAGAGAATGGAATACTGCACATAGCAACCAGCTGTTAAAAGATTTGACTATCGCATAAAACCTACCAATTCCCCTTGCACCTACAAGAAAATTAGCAATAAGATTAACACCTCGATTAACATGAAGCATATGGAGAATAAGGTTTGTAAAAATAGTTTGTACAAGAGTAGAGAAAATCATGTGAGTGTAACACATCAGATTTTTTTTTACAAGAGCTGGGTTTGCATGTACTGGAAAATAGTTTGTAATGGTCAAAAAGTATTTTACAAAACAGTATTCTTGTATGGCTTAAAAATTAAACAAATTACTGAAATGTGTGTACTGGAAACAGTTTGTAACAGTAAGGTTACCTTACAAATCTTGTATATCTTAGCAAGTTCAACACTATGAATTTAAGTACTATAAAAATACATTGTTAAATCAACAAAAACGATAACAAACTTCCAAATATGAACTGCGTGTAAACATTCTTATGAATTATTGTGTGTCTGGATGCAGTCACCCGGAAAATAACATGGAGATTACAACCACTTCGAACATAACCATATTTCTACCAAATGTAAGCAAAATTAACAATTAATGTGTCACTTCAATGGAATATTGGTGATCTTTTCTAGTATGACGAATACGCTAAACTCAGTTTTATCGCGTTTTAACGTCATTTGAGTCTTTTTCGTGGTGTTCGTAACGAAGTCGAGAAGCCTGATCTTCAAAAAATATTACCATAACCCAAGTTAGCCTTAGAACATACGGTAAACCTACAATAAAATTCGTCAGAACCACGCATTTGCTTACAATAAATGATCACCATAGCATTAGAAAGGGTCGTTACATTAACAATGATAGCCAAAGCAAATATATTCAATTCTTTAACTCTGGCATAATTTGTAAATATTCTGAGGCAGTTGACCCGAACAATAACAGTAACATTTATTATTACTCATTAAATCATAGCCGTAAATAATTCACGGTAACAGCAAAGCTAATTCAGGCAATTACTATAATACTTTAAATCTCACAGTGAAAGGTAGCCGACACAAACAATGGAACTCACCGATCAAATCTAGGTCAGCCATATCGCACGGTTAAAGAGTAACTCACCCTGCCCAAGTAGATCAAAAGCCACCCAGGTATCTGACGCACTAACACCCCAAACGGGCAGTGTACACAAGATAAAAACAAACACTAAATAGCGACAAGAAGCGCCTCTAGCGATTTATATTCAACTACGAAGGGGTATGAGAAATGGCACGGCACATATGAACAAATCTTTTCATTATTTTTTCGTTTGTTTGTTTTTTTTTAAAAATCTGATGTGTTACACTCACATGACTTTCTCTACTCTTGTACAAACTATTTTTACAAACGCTTATTCTCCATATGCTTCACATTAATCGAGATATCGAGATGTTAATCTTATTGCTAATTTTCTTGTAGATGCAAGGGGAATTGGTAGGCTTTAAGCGATAGTCAAATATGTTAAGACATGGTTGTTATGTGGAGTATTCCATTCTCCTTGCATTACCAGGACAAAAAAAAAATGAATAACGAATTTGAGAAAAAGTATAAGTATTGGAAAATTTAAGGGAATAACAAGCAATATCTCGAAAATGGTTCACCCAACAAAGAAAATGTATGTGACATAAATTGTGCATTTTAACGCGATCTAAATTTTTTGTGTAGTAAAATTTTGTCTATCTCTTATGGTTTATCAGTTATGCAAAAGTCGTTCACAATGAAGAATACTTTTGGAGACATTCCCAGAAAATTCAAGATATACATTTCATTTGTCATGAAAATATCTTAAACATATGATATTTTAATCAAAATCGTTAGAGCCATTTTTGAGAACATTAAAATTTTCGAAAAATGTTCCATGTAAAGGGTAATCTGTGGTGGGGAATTTTCTTGAAAACCTTCGTGTCGTATCTGTGGAAGATACTGAACCTAAAAACCAAGTTTGGTGTTTATCCGACTGTTCGTTTCTGAGTTATGCTGTTCACAGACACACAGACACACACACGGACATGTTTCCAAAAATGCTTTTTTTGGATTCAGGGGGTCTCAAAACATGTATTTCCGGTGAAATCTTGGTATCGAATTTTTGGGTGGAATACAATATTTCCCCTAATTACTATACGTAGTAGAGAAAGTAAAAATGTCTCTAATGATTTTGATTAACGAAAATTTGGATAAATACCAAACTTGGCATTCAGGCCCCGTATCTTCCAAGGAAGCGACATGAAAATTTCCGAGAAAATCTCTGCACCACAACGTACCCTTTACATGGAACACTTTTTGAAGCTTTTGATTTTCTAAAAAATGGCATTAACGATTTTGATTAAAACACCATATATGAAAGGTATTTTTATGACAAATAAAATATATATCTTGAATATTCTAGGAATAGCACGTAAAGTCCCCTTCAATTGAAAGGATGTTGTATAATCTTGTATAACTCATAAGCGTTACGCGATAGACGAAAATGCACCACACAAAATATGTAGATCTCTTCAAAACACGCAATTTATTTAAAATACGTTGTTGTTTTGTGACCTAAGCCATTACTAAGATATTCCTTAGTAATGGTTCAAGTTGTTCGTTACTTGGTCATTCTCGTTAACTCCAGTCAATATTCAGTTATTCCTAGCGTTTGCATGGAAACAGTATGTTTTAAAGCAGCGTATAGCATCTAGTTTTTAAACATTTGACTATCGCTGTTCCCTTTGTATCTATAACGAAATGTATAATGCAGCTGCTTTTGCAAAGGTTTATTTGGATTAAAAAGTAGTAGGTTAAAAAGAATCTGATGTGTTGCACTCACATGACTTTCTCTACTCTTATACCAACTATTTTTACAAACGCTTATTCTCTATATACTTCATGCTAATTGAGATAAACATTTGCAGAAGCTACCTTATTGCTAATTTTCTTGTAAGTGCAAGGGGAATATGGTAGGCTTTAAGTGATAGTCAATTCTTTTAAAAGCTGGTTGCTATGTGGAGCATTCCATTTCTCTTTGCATGTCCAGTGCATAAAAAATCAAAGAATAACGAATTCCCATTTGAGAAAAGGTTTAATCATTGGAAAATCCAAACAAATAACAAGGAATATCTCGGAAATGGTTCATTCGACAAAAAAAATGTATATGACAAATTGTGTGTTTTAAGGAGATCTACAGATTTTGTGTAGTAAACGTTTGTCTATCTCATAGGATTTACCATCTATGCGGAAGTCATTAAGAATGAAGAGGTCTTTTGGGGACATTTCAAAATTCAGGATATACATGGAAACATCTTAAACATATGATATTTTAATCAAAATCGTTAGAAACATTTTTGAGGAAATCAAAATTTTCCAAAAATGTTCCATGTAAAAAGAAGCCTGGAGGTGGCATTTTCCTAAAAATCTTTGTGTCGCATCCTTGAAGGATGCTAAACTCAAATACCAACTTTGGTATTTATCCAATTTTTCGTATTTGAGTTATACTGATACACAGACACATACACACACATGGACATGTTTCTAAAAATGCTTTTTTTTTGGATTCAGGGCACCCCAAAACATGTATTTCCGGTGAAATCTCCGTATCGAACTTTTGGGTGGAATGCAATACTTCCCCAACTTACTACACGTAGTGGGGAAAATAATAAGCTTTAGTAAGAATATTTCGTATACCCACTAATCAAGATAGAGGGTATAGAAAGTAATGTGAATGTATCACATCAGAATTTATTTTTTAGTTATGGTGTCCACAAAATATGGACCATTTTCTAGTAAGGTTTTCTTTGAATTCAGGGGCCTCAAAACATGCATTATCGTTGAAATCTCGATATCAAATTTGTTGGTGGAATATACTACCTCAAGGTGCTAGATAATTGGCAGGAAAAGTAAGAAATAAAGAGTACCTATTTCTTGAAATTGGTTAAAATATTTTATCTAAG